>ML662447.1:7830408-8136424 GCA_007570785.1 Antilocapra americana | reverse complement strand
GTGTGTGTGTGTGTGTGTATGGAGACTGAACGTGTGTGTGTGTGTGTGTATGGAGACTGAACGTGTGTGTGTGTGTGTGTGTGTGTGTGTATGGAGACTGAACGTGTGTTTGCGCGCGCATGCGCTCAGCCAGGTAGAGTCATGGAGACTGAACGTGTGTGTGTGTGTGTGTGTGTGTATGGAGACTGAACGTGTGTGTGTGTGTGTGTGTGTGTATGGAGACTGAACGTGTGTGTGTTTGCGCGCGCATGTGCTCAGCCAGGTCCAACTCTTTGCAACCCCATAGACTGTAGCCCCCCAAGCTCCTCTGTACCTGGAATTTTTCAAGCAAGAATACTGGAGAAGGTTGCTATTTCCTCCTCCAGGGGATCTTCCCAACCCAGGCAGATCAATTCTTTACCACTTGAAAAAGAGGAGGAATAGTGCCAACCATTGACCCAGTAAGTGTTAAGTTCCCTCTCCCTTTCAAGCATCTCAAAACAGCAATTTGCATATTTTCTAACTCTATTGTTTCTTGGAATTCCCTGGAATCAGTCCTAATGGTGGGTCAGCAGATATTATCATTCCAAAAGAAACACATGTTTAACAAATGCTTACTGAGTGAGGAAGATCCCACATTGGGCTCTGACTCAAGAGCATACGAATAATTGAATACAAATAACCTAAGGGACAGATTAAATGGGTAGGGAAAAGGAACAGGAAACTAGTATGTACCGTCTGGGTCATTCTCTCAGCAGAGCAGGACAAACAACTGATCTGTGACAGCTATACAAAATCTCTTGAGAATAAGCAATTCTCAATGCAACTTTAAAGTATCCAAAAAAGAAGAAAGAAGTTAGTGGCTTCAGAATGGATGAAGCCAACTGGGTCTGCTTACAAGACTGTACCATGGTTACGGACTGAATACTCATGAGCAAGAGAGCACGGCACAGGAAAACAGACTACAAGTGTCAGCCATCCACAGTGGACAACAGTTATAGAATATTCCCATCAATGTGGAGTTCTATGGAACAGTGGTGCTCTAGAAGCTGACATTCCCATCCTCAGCATTTCTCCCTACCATTATCTGGGTTCACTCTGCCTCTTTCAAAAAATAATGCAAAGCTCCAAGGAGTGGAAATGGATGCATTATGACAAGGGTTTTTTTCTGTAAAGGGCCACAAAGGAAACACCTTAGACTCTGCGGGCCATCCAGTCTCTGATACAACTGTCAACTCTGGCATTTACCTTCTAAGGGTGAAAACAGCCATCAGTTCCGTACCCCAGTTGTGTCTGACTCTTTGCGACCCCGTGGACCACAGTACACCAGGCCTCCCTGTCCATCCCGTGGACCACAGTACACCAGGCCTCCCTGTCCATCACCAACTCCTACAGAAATGAATGGGTATGACTGCCTTCCAGTAAAATTCTATTTATAAAAATAAATAAATAAACTGTAGAGGACTGTAGCTTGCCAACTCTTACTGAAGTGGACCTGTATCTTCAGAACTCAGTGGAATAAGAGGAAACCTGCTCTCCTAGTGTAAAGACGCATGAAGTACATAATCTCTCATCCTCTCCTATATAGTGCCCAGGCTCTAAGTTAGGGCTCCCATACATTTACAGAAAACTTCTGATCATGTCAGGCATTTGCTTCCTCTTGGAGTCCCTACCCACCCACGGAAGGCACAAATAGGTTTCTTCTCTTAACAGACCCTAACCCATGGCCCTACCAAGGCTTATCAAAATATGGTTTTTAAAAAATAGTAACACTGTGAAACATTTATTTTTGTTTGCAGAATTAAGCATGATTAAAACCAGTACAGAAAAATACTAAGTATGTTGGGTAAGAGGTGAGCAGTTGTTTCAGTATTTGTTTTCTATAATTCAGTTAAGGAGCAGAGAAGACAGCATCATTAACTCAAGGATGTAGTTTAAAGATACCCTGTACACTCTACTGGCCTCCAAAGGCATTCAAGGGATCATCAAATATGTTGGAAACCTTCTGTCCAGATCTTGATTCAGTCACTGTCTGTGAAGATCGACTTTTTGATTTGGTTGTCTTAGTCTGGATACCAGAAGAGAAGATATCATCTTTAAAAATGGGGGGGAAAAAAAAAGTCACAGAATAGGCAAGAAAATGAGTGCTTTTAAGACATATCTACACAAACCAGCAAAGACTCAAGTCTGATAATAGCATGGGATACCAAAAACCACTAAGAGGAAACTAAGCCTCTTAAGACTCCAGCCCTAACTCTGCTACTAACCAAGTTTTCTGATCACATACATGTTATAGTTTCTCTCGGAGTATAATTTTCTCAGCTACAAAGCCATGTGTGCACACGCAGGAAAGGAAAAGCAGAAGGGTAAGTTAATCTCAAATCCAGTCCATGACTTTGCCATCTGTGACACTATACTTATTTCTACTCTACATTCTTTTCCCTTTGGATTTTAAAAGGAAAAGTCACTAAAAATAAGCAAAGGAAAAATCCAATCTAAGTCTTTCAGAAATACATCAATTTGCAGGATCTCAATGCCAAAAATGTAGTCTTTAGCCTACTTTAGATGACTGGCAGGGGGCACACTAAGATAAAAGTTAGATTAGACTTCACAGTCAAGCTCTAGGCTCTTCACTGCTATAATATATATTAAATTCCTTGACATCCATCATAACAAAACATTGTTTCACCAAAATGATTAGTCAGTTTACTTATCCACCCTCAGTCTATCTCAGGAATATAGAGCAGGTCAAAGGAAACTGACTGGGGAACATCTGCCAGGAAAGGGTCAAGACAAAGCAAGAGAAATATCAAGTCACTGAACAGTGATGACTCTCTGTCGTGTACAGAAAACCAAACTTACCTGTATCGTCGTCAAATATAGACTTAGCTTCCACTTTCTTTTTGGACTTTTCTTTTGGTTTTACAGTTAGGTCAGCAAAGATATCAATGTTATCATCAAACAAGTTGGAGTCAAATGTTCTTTCCTTCTCTCTTGTTTTTTGTGAGGGTTTCATTGCTTCTGTAGCAAATATATCATCCTTGTAAGCCAAAAAACAACCAGAACAATTTTTAATCAAGGCTTTTTTTTTTTTTCATTACTACATACATTCATTTCGACAAATTGCAGAAATGCAACTAACTGCCACGGTGTTCTGTAACAGCCATGTGAGCTGCTCCTCTGTCTGGAATGTACTACTCCAAATCTCTGCCTGGCAAAGTCCTTCTCATTCTTCCAGGTCCCAGCTAACACACAAGCTGTACAGAGAGCCCTTCTCTACCAGTCCTACCTGAAGAAGCACTTCCCACACCAATCCACCACTCTGCCCCACTGCCCTGGGTTGTTTCCAGGCACTTACAATTACCTGGAAACGTTACTTGCATGCTGCTCTGTCTGATCTAGTTCCCCTCCCTGAGAGCTCTGGGGAGCAGAGCATTGGTCCTGGTTCACCTTGTGTATCCAGTACCCAGATGCTCAATAACCATCTGCCTAAAGACATTCAGTATCCAGATGCTCGATAACCATCTGCCTAACGACATCCAGTATCCAGATGCTCAATAAACATCTCCTGAAGAGTATCACTGAAGGTCTTAATGTCTGCGTTAAATCATCAGCTCCTGCCATGGCCTGTTTCCCCAAGAATCAGAGACTAAACATCTAAGCTGTAGAGATACCACTTTATGAATGCTGATTGCAGCAACATCCGTATAAAAATGATAAAAATCAAGACTTGTCTCAATGGTAATGGCCAAGAACAAAAGAGAAAACTACTTCCGAATAAGTTTCAGAGTTATTTAATAAGAGAAAGAAAGTGAAAGTCACCCAGTCGTGTCAGAGTCTTTGCGACCCCATGGACTACACAGTCTATGGACTTCTCCAGGCCAGAATACTGGAGTTGGGTAGCTGTTTCCTTCTCCAGGGGATCTTCCCAACCCAGGGATCAAACCCAGGTCTCCTGTATTTCAGGTGGACTTTTCACTGTCTGAGCCACCAGGGAAGCCCTAATAAGATAACCTAATAAGAGAACCTAAGTATAATTAGTAAGAGAACCTAAGTATAATTACTAAGCAAGTAGAAGCTGAGCAGCAACAAAACAGCTTTAATGTAATCTATGGTTTGAATGAGCCAGTCAGGTATCTTCCTTAACAAAGAACCAGGCACAAAGATGTATTTTTATGTCCTATTACCTCAAATATATCTTGTGCTTTTGAGATAACATCCTGCTGACTGTTGGATTTTGACCCATTTTTCTTGCCTCTCTGGTCTGTAAAGAGATCGTCCTCATCTTCCAGGAGAGGAAAAGGATTTGTTTTCTTCGCTGGTTTTGGTTTAACAGACTGAAAGAGATCATCATCACTGCCCGCCTCACCAAGAGCAGGGAACACGGCGCTTCTGTCTTTACCTCCCTCTGCCAGGGTGACCAGGCTGTTGGCTGCCTTCACCTTGGCTTTCCTCCTTCCTGTGGACTGAGATGCAACGCCCTTGGAAAAGATATCTCCAGAATCAAACAGATCATCCTCAAGAGGCTGACCCACAGTATTCACAGGCGGGCCTCTGTTCATTCCAGGCACAGGACCACCTGCCCATGCTGGAGTGGCAACTGCCACTGCTTCTTCAGAGGTGTCTGCTCCACCAGCTGCCCTCAGCTGTGGCTGATGACCACCTGGTGATGTGGCACCATCTGTCAACTGTGCCACAAATCCCCCAGGGGAACTCGTATCCTCGGCCTCCGTGGACTCCTGGGCAGCCAATCGTCGAGCTCCGCGCGTCTGTGGTCTGCGCTTCCCTCTCACTTTGACCCGGGTCTGCAACGGCAAGAACCACATGTTGATCTGATGGTTTTTTAAAAGGTGCTCCAAGCTAACATGGCAAATAACCAACGACTCAAAATACTGTAAGGTTGTCTGGTCCATTTCAATTAAGATACTATCTAACATACAGACAAGGTTATTTGTTAAAGATTTCCAAAGGCATTTAATAACTCCTACTACTCCAAGACTAAGTCATTCTTAATCCTTTAGTATCCCCCATTTTTGAGTCTTTTGAGGACAATTTTTGTTCAATTTGGTAAAGGCTTGCCTTATCACTGGAGGCCACACTACTCTGTGTCCCACAGTGCTCCCTGGGGCCTACTCTGCCCTAATTTAAATGCAGCTTTCTTTCAAAACAAGAAAGAATCAGGGGGATTCTGGCACTAAGCTTTCTAAGGGGGCTAATCAAAAATCAGGCTCCAGAAACAGGAACTAAGACAATGACGAAAGAGAGGCACTCTTTCCTTGCAGTCAACAAACACTAAATCCAATTTTAAATATTTCACATAAAAAAAAAAAAGTGGCTTGGGGGAATCAGATCTTTGAATATAACCTCAAAATATGCATCACTTTTAGTAATAATCCAGTATTTATAATACTTTTCCAAAATACACTGTCCAGTAGTTTTAAAAAGGCACATGCTACTTTAGGCAAAGTATTCAATGGTGTTTGCCTATTTCAAGGAAATTTCATAAATTATTTCAAGCAGTAGTCCGTTTTAACCTAACAAGAACAACAAAAAAGCTAACACAGAAATATAACAAAACAAGGAATGCTTTATTTTTTTGTAAGGAAAACAGGTTTGAAAATACTTAAAATGCATGTATTTGCAGGGTCATCCTATGTACTGTTGCTTAGTCAGAGTACGGCTAAGACTTCTTGGAGAAGGAAGACTGGATAGAAAAAAAAAAACTAAAATGAAAGCAAAACCCCAAAGAGCTCACGGTCCATGCAGCACAAGTCCACAGTCTTGTGCAACAGTGTGACATGGGATAACTGCCATGGGATCTGAGAGAGGGAGCCCAGGACAAGGAGCAGGAGGGGAAATACGGCAGAAGCTGTGAAGTCTGTGCAGAGCTGTCAGTGAGGAAAGAGCACTGCTGACACAGGAGGTGGCATGAACGGATGGCGCCAGCACGCTGGGGCATGTGTGTGCAGGGGATGGTGCCTGGGGACTTGATTTAGGCTGACAGTGTGAGGTGACTGGTGGGAGCCGGAAGCTTCAGTTAGCGCAGACTGTAAATGGCTTTAATACTAAACCATGGAGCTTGAACGTTCTCTTTTGAGCAATTAGGAGACAACAGAGGAAGTACATGGCGAGCACATGATCCACTCAGTCTCTAGAAGGTCTCCAGGGGGCAGCCGGGAGCTAGTGAGCTAGACACTGAGTTAGAACATAAACGTAACAAACATGGGTGGTGGAAGAGTGGACATAAAACTAGGGAGGTGGAAAGAAGGAGAGGAGGCTGAAGGGAAGAGGCACCTCCTTCAAATGAGGAAGTGCCTCATGGGGTCAGCATACCCTGTGTAACCAATGAACTCAGAAGAAATATACAAATTGTTCTGATTTGTTTTTCTTTAAAAAAAAAAAAAAAAGCAGGCAAACAGGAAAAGGAGGTTTCATTACCTTGTTCGCACAGTGTAAGGTATCTGCGTGAGCTGGAAGGTCAAAACTCACACCGGCCTCCCCACTCCCAGAAAGAGTGGGCACACTTTCCAGACTCGGCATCCTCCCAGGTTCAGACGAAGGAACACCAGATTCTGGCAAAACAGACTTCACTCCAGAGATCTGGGGAGCTGCTGGGGGCAGCAAGGCTGCTGGGTTGATCGCTAAATTTGCCTAAAGGAAAAAAAGGAACCTGACTCTGTATGTTTTCTTAAACACAACAGTCAGTTTTTGTTACTGTGACACATGACGAAAGACTTGGTATACATGATGTATAATATGAGAGGAGAAAGAGAAATGCAGCGAAATCTCCTGACCCAGTCTTAGAATTAAGATGGAGGGCTATCACCTGTGCCCATCACAGGGCCCAAAGAAGAGATGTTACAGACCCAGCACACAGGAAGCAACAACTAGAGGGTGGGGAAGAGATGAGAAAACACCCGGCAGCAGCTGACAAAAAGGAAAACCCCAAAAAGTGTATAGATGCCACAAGGCAGGCAATGAAGATTCCAGACATGTTATAATTACTTGTATTTTCCAGATCCGAGGGGATGGCTCTTTGGTTTTAAGTGGAGCGGGACCTGGTGAGTCCTGCATGAAATTACATTCAGTTAAAAATCCATTGAGGAAATAGAGAAGTGTCTCTTGGATCCCATATATATCTGAAAATAAATTTGTGATGGAACAAAGCTATGGGTTTCTGTAATTCTACAACGGAAAAGGCATTTGAATCTTTCCTGAGGCCTCAGAACATTTCACTAACATTACTTCATTTGTGCTTCCTTATCCATTGTGTTAGTGGAAGGCTGTTAAGACCGTACATGGAATAAAGGGAGAAAAAGATCATGAATAAGATTCGTAAGAACTGTAGTCTTTAGAGCACCAACTGGAAACATCCATCACGCTGGTTATCTCACACAGCAAATATCAGCGCACACAGAAATTCACCCACAGCTTAACGCACTAGTTCTAGAAGCAAAAGAAGCCGAGACTTGAGTTACTGGAGATGTGTGAGTCCTAGCGCTTCATTTCCACAGCTCAGATCACCGGGGCCTCAGTGAGGCATCCCAGGGCTGCTGTAAGCCAGGACTGGGACACACCATCTAGTCCTGGTCTGCTTCAGGAGGAGCACCACAGTGAGGACTACCGAGGAGGCTGAACAGCAGCAATCTCCGAAGAGAAACACAGGGAGGGAATCAAGAGACTGGATGTACTTGATATTTAATTCTAATGAAGTCCTACTCCAAGGTAGCCCAAAGGGAGAAATGAGGTTCTAGTGGGGGAAAAAAAACTTTCATTCTACCTTCACTTTACCTTGGAATCAGTCTGCAGGTACTCCAAAAATAATAATTGTTAAGTATAGATTCATGGAAACACTGTGTATCGAGGAGAGATAAGCAGGGGTTGGGGGAAGCAGTAAACAAAGAGAAGCAGTCCTAGTTGTTACTTCTTCCTTAATTAGGAGAACTCTGAATGACCCTGGGGCGGCAAGATAGAGTTAATCTGTATTATAAGGCAAACAGGAGACGGAAGTCCTTAAAGAGATCAGTTCTAACCTGAGGTGTTTCCGATTTCCAAATGCCTTTTTCTTTGATACCCTGAGTGGATTCAGGATGTTTCTGGTTCTTGACAGAGGAAACAGAGTTGTCTTTTTTCACTACCTTCTTCTTTTCTGGGATCTTCAAAAACAAAGAACACCCAAAGTCTGTCAAGTATCGTAAGACATTTTAAGGAAAAGTATTAATGCGAAAAAAGAAAATGGCTTCTGAGTTTTAAAAGTCATTTCTCAAATGAGGGTTGAACAAACGAATACAAAGGCAGCATTTCAGAAATAGCTTTCTAAAGACTATGACTTTGCTGGCATCTTCTCTATGGTAAAGAGAAAATAGAGAGTCCTTAGAAAAGCTACTACAGAAGCGGAGGTGGGGGGCTGTGGGAAATGACAACATAGATTAACGTTCAGATTTATAACTTTGCACCTGAAAGGCATGAATATGCAGTCATCATATCATACGCAGTGGTCTTTCAATGAACAACTTTAAAATCAAACAAGATTTGTAATACAGTAAGAAAGTCTGGTTAGTTATTGCTTTAATGTTAGTTAACTAGGAAACATAAGATGGGGACAACATGAACACCCTCATCAGTACATTATTTGCTGTTCATTTATTTATGAGCATGTTCCTTAACTGTATAATTGGACAATTCATTTCCTTTACCAGAAGTTTTCCCACATGCTATAGTATTGAGAACAAAAGGCTGGTACCAAAGGCTGCGACTTGGCAGAGCTGAAAAGATCATCATCTTCTTCATCTCCAAATAGGCTCCCAACACTGGGCTCTAACAACTAGAACAGACAAAACTCAAATTCAGTCAGGTGAGCTGCAGAAGGGATATTTAATACAATAACAAAGCTATGATATGGAGAACCACTTGGAACTGACCCTGGATTTTTTGGTGCCAGAGAAAAGGTCAACATCTGGGTCATTGTCCTTTTGGAGCTTGTGACTAAAAAGGAGCTCTTCATCCTGAAAGACACCGGTGCTCTTGGGTCGGGTACCAGGATCAGGACTCTAGGAAAGAGGGAACGTCATGTATTTTATAGACTCCCATTGATTTATCCAAGGAAATAACACAGATATAAAGATTAGATGACAAAGATGTCCCCTGTGGCTCTGTTTATAGTGTCCAAAGGTTGGACACAAGCTGAGTGCTCATCACAAAGGGAATGACACAAATTCACAGAACAGAATACTCAGAGGAGATAGCAGAAACAGTGGAGAATATATTTATAAAAACAGATAAAACATACATTACCTGGGAAGATGATCTTTCAACCTTTGTATGGTATCTGAATTGTTATTTAACATCAATCTTTAGTTCTATACTGAGGAACATTTTAGGAATGAAAATATAAAATTAAACAAGTTCTTTCTATCTCATTCCCAAAGGGAAGAAGAGACAGTAGGTGACTTAACATCAGAAACTCACAGGTGGTCCAGCACATTTACCTAACTTCTGCTTACCAGCATCTTAGGCCAAATACCTGGCACAGGTGGATCAGTCAACCTTCCACTTTGTCCCTCCACATTCCACCTCATTACCTTCAGATTCCAGACAAGTTCTTTCTGTTTGCTAGGGTATCTGACATTTGCAAATTACTACTCACATTACTTGGTTTGATACTATAACCCCCCAGACCTGACATTCTAAAATTCTTCCCTTTATTCTTTAGTATCACAAACATAGATAAAAACAAACAAAAACACTCATTTCTGACAAAATATGTCTCATTAAAATTAACTAGTGATTACTGATTACACATAAAAGTTAGTGTAACATAGCAACTAAGATAAAAATTTTATATCTGAAATTTACATAAAAAATCATATACGTAAGAGATGGGAAGAAAATACAGCAAATTATTACATTTACTGTGTGTAGCTCTCATTTATAAACAAGGCTGTCCTACTAGTATATTAAAAAAAAATCATAAAACATTTGTTGTTTGACTATATCCTCAGTTTGATTTACAAAAAGTACTGGCAATCTATGGCCTGTCGCTGGTTTTCTTTTTTTTTTAACACCTCTGTTGAGATAAAATTCACCTACTTAAAGTGTGTAATTCAATGGTTTATAGTATGTTCACAGAGTTGTGCAAATACCACCGCAATCTAAGTTTAGAAAATTCTCACAATCCACAAAAGAACCTCCAAACCTAACAGCAGTCACTCTCCTTTTCAGTCCACTTCTTTCCCCAGATGCAGGAACCACTAATCTAATACTTTCTATCACAATGGATTTGCCTATTCAGGACATTTCAAATAAATTAATTCATACAATATTGTGTTTTTTTTTCCCCTCCAGCTTCTTTCATTCAACACATTTTCAAAGTTCATCTATGTTGTAGCATGTGTTAATAATTTACTCTCTTTAGTGCCAAAGAATATTCTCTTGCATAGCTATAACACATTGTGTCTATCCTTTCATCAGCTGATGGACATTTGAGCTGTTTCCATCTTTTGGCTATTATGAATAATACCTGTTAGGAACATTACGTTCAAGTTTTTGCATAAACACATGTTTTCATTTCTCTTGGATACACACCTAGGAGTGGACCTGCTACGTCACTTGGTAACTGTTGCTATTTAAGAATCGGAGGAAGCACCAAACTGCTATCTGAAGTGGCAGCACCATTTTACCTTCCCATCAGCAATGAATGAGGGCACCAGCTTCTCCACATCCTCACCAACATTTGGCCCTCATCAAAGAAGTCGGCAACAGTGAGCGTGAGACCGTGAAGAAACTGGAATCCTCTATAATCCAGCAACTCACATCACAGAACTGACACTGAAATGAGATACTATAGTATCCTTCTGAAGGCTTGAACCTTCATAGCTTTGGCTCACCTTTCCTACTTCTTTTTTTGGAGCTTGGAAGCTGTTTTGATCTTCCGTTTTATCCTCTTCCTCATCAAATAAGCTAAGAACCGTTTTTGTTCTACTTTTAGTTCCTTTGTCCAATGGGGATGATGAAGAAAATAAATCAGAATTCTTGACTGTTTCCTGAGTAGGTACATTCAAAGATCCTTCCTGAAAATGGAAATAGTAAGGTAAGGGAAAAAAGTGAGTAACATCTGAAAACACAAATACTATTGTGGGGTCTACCAAGCTCCTCACTAATTCAGTTACTATTATATCTGCTTGTTTCAGGGCACACCTGCTAATCACACTTACTCCTAGGTGACAAAACACTCGGGCCAATTCTTGATCAGTCACTCTAATGGAGAGTCTAGAATAGATAATTCATAATCAAAGATGATTTTTCCAATCAGTTCAAAATCTGTATTTATAACTCCACCCAACCAAGATACATTACATATCAGTTATAACCCTGAGTCACACAGGTTGCTCAGGAGCTAGAAATAACTTCAAAGTCACAGACAGAACAAAAAAGCCAATCACTGTGAATGGATCATATATTCCCTAATAACTAACAAACATAACTTCAAGAAAGGAATCTAACTAACAGAACTGGACACTTATATTGTAGAAGGCTTACACTATACTGTGCAACTCGAAAAATCTCTAAAATAAATGAAAAATGCGGCATTTATTCATTCAACAAGTACCACATTTCAGGCAAGATACCATTGACTAGAATAACTACTGTTCCTATATGAACTGCCAAGAAAAAAAAAAAGAAACAATTTCTAATTAAACATGCCATCAATTGTGAGATGCACCTTAATTTCACAATGGTTAAATTGTGAAGAAAATATGCTTCTTTAAATAAAATATGTGAGGTTGACTGTGCCTACTAGGTGCAAGGTAACGCACGAAGCACTCTCACAGATATCATGGACAGCAAAACAAACATGGCCCCAATCCTCAAAAGGCTTATCTTCAAGCAAGGGAGGCAGCAGTACAACACGCAGCTAGAATTCAGGGGGAAAAGGGCTACAGAGCCACAGAAAAGGTCCACATGGAGATGATGAGAAGAGAGTGTCACAATGATTCAGATATAGAGAAAACGTTTGCATCACTGAAGCCCCAAAGAGCCTCAACAGGAAAAGTGTTTGTGACATTTCTTCACATAGGCCCTTAAAAAGAGCTGATCACACACAGTGGAGAAAAGTTACCAATGAGAGAAAAGGTAGAGATTGAACGAACTGCTGATTCCCAGATGAAGCCAGCAGTCTTATTCACAGGCCTCCTACAGGAGAGGACAGACATCCCAGGAGAAGAAAGCTAGTGCAGAAGAAACAATTCACTACCCTCTGTAATTCACAGGCAACATCATCAAAGACTGGTAAATGAAAATGAAACTCTTCTTAAGAGTTGTCACTGTAAATGTGATATCCTGGAGAAAAACGGGGTGTATTAGGTTAAAAACTAAAGAAATATGAATAAAGTATGAATTTTAGTTAGTTTTTTTTTTTAAAGCTGTCACTATAGTTCAAGTACAAGTGGAAACTCAAAGAGAAGAAGGGGAAACAGACTACAGAGAACAGAGTAAGTCAAAAATAACAGATGTGCAGAGAGAAAACCAAAGGGAAAAATGAGCTGAGACAGAAAAAGGCAAAACGGGCATTGACACAATAACATAAAATGGGAAAAATGCATCACAGTGTGCACACGTGTGCCTAGAAGAGAACAAAGGCAAGAGCAACGCTGAAGACCTCCATGAATGGTGAGATCAGATATTCTCTTCTTCATACTTTTCAGTGTTCTCAAAATTCTCAACACTTGAGTCATTATTTTCTGTGGTAGAAAAATGTAAACATGTATGGGTTTTACAAGAACATCTGAGAGACAAAAATAATAGATTACAGAAGAAAAAAAGAGGCCACCTTTCCTGACTCCTCGACCACAGGAGTTCTCCCAAATTCTGATGTCTCCTTGGCACTCTCAGCCTTCTTAACTACAGGTTTCACTCCAAACTGTGCCTCCTTTTCTTCTTCATCGCTGAACAGCAAAGGTGGTACTTCAGGGACAGTCTCTTTTTTCTATCAAAAGAGGAGTAAATGACATCCTCAAAAACAAACAAAAGGAAAGGGGCTTCCGTAGTGGTCCAGTGGTTAAGACACTGTGCCTCCACTGCAGGGGGCACAGGTTCGACCCCTGGTCCGGGACCCAAGATCCTGCATGACTCACAGTGGGGCTAAAAACAAACAGAGCGCGCCTGACAAGCACGGCAATGTATAGAAGACAAAAGTGCACCCCTCTTCAGGGTTATCAGCTAAATGCCGGGGTCAGGAGACAGGACGGGACAGTAAAGGGGCGCGAAGCAGTAAGCACCACTGTCTCAGACCTGCAGACAGCTGCTGCCCCCCAGAGTCTGTAGGTGACGCCTGTGTCTGTTAACGCTTTGTGTGCACCGTCAAGCAGACTGTACCCTCTGCTACCCAGACAACCGTTAGTCTCTCCTCTCTGCCTCCCTCCCTCCCTACACATTTCAGCTATATGTTATCATCCAGAGCTGACCTGCTAAAATAAAACACCTACCCGATTACTTCGCCTCCCTTCCCAAACGTGCACAAGTTTGTATTAATCAAACCCTAAACATGCAATCAACTGGCCCCTCTTTAGACCCGCATCTACCTGCACCTCCTCAATCCTCACTCCCCCTTACACCTGTTGTAAACTTCCACACTTCCACACCTGATCCCCACCGTCTAGAGAAGCAAATCCTCTTCATCTTTCCAGAAAGTCTCAGCTCAGGTGTCACCCATAAAGGTTTTCCTATTCTCTTTGGTAAATGATCAGTTGCTCTGTTGATAAAGAATATTTATATCTATACCTAGCCTTTACTGTTTTCCTAACTTACATTAATAGCTATCACACACCTTTATCCATTCATTTGAAAGGATCAAGCAGTATATTTCTATAGAAAGTCACAGTGTTTCATACCAAGTAAGGGTTCAGCACAAGCTCGGCAAAAATACTACCATAATGCCACCATCCTCTCATCCCTTAATACTCCTTTTGATAAATTAACATGAAGACTTGATAGATTTTTAGCTCAAGTGATCATGGTAGTAATGCCATTTAGATGTAATCGCTGAAAGCTATTCAGACTAGATAAGTACTAATGGACTTTTCTTATCACATACTATTACCAATTTTTGAAAAAACTTTAATATTGATTAAAAAAAAACACAAAATTTACCATCTTAATCATTTCTAAGTGGAGAGTTCAGTGCTATTAAGTATATCCACATTATTGTAAAACCAACCTCCAGAATTTTTTCATCTTGCAAAACTAACTCTCTACCCATTAAGTAACTCCCCATTCGCCTCTCTACCACACTTCAGGCCCTGGTAACCACCATTCTACTATTTCCATGACTCCTGACTACCCTAAGTACCTCATGTAAGAACGATCATACAGCATATGTCTTTTTGTGACTGGTTTATTTCACTAAGCATCATGTCCTCAAGCTTCATCCATGTTGTAGCCTGTGTCAGAATTTCCTTCCTTTTTCACTTATTCACTATTAATAGTAATAGTGAATAATTACAATCCAGGAGCAAACTGTGAGTATTTGAAACTTGCTCTTATAAGGGATAATCTGTACATTAACCAGCCTGATCTAATGCTAGCAGAATTCCATGCTACCGGGACTAAGCCCAGCAGCTCCCCCAGGAGGGGTGCAGCGGTGCTGTTCCCTGGTCTCCCCTGAGACTCAGATGCCTACAACTCACACTGACGGGGCTGTGTGATGCTTTTCTCCAGGCTTTCCATGTGTAATTCACCTGTCAAATACCATTATCAGAAAGTCAGGCAAAGGAGTTTTTCCACAAGACTCAGGCTCCAAGGTTAGGTTTTAGGACCTCACTGCAGGAAGCATCAATATTCACATAACATCATCTCAAGGATACTTCGTGGGCTAAGAGGTTAGGAATACCGTTGTTGCAGGAGGAACAGATGTGGGAGGAGAGCCGAACAGAGAACTTCCGCTGTCACCATCATCTTCAAACAGAAGTGATGCTCTCTGGGCCTTCTTGTGGCTGTACAAACAGAGTCCAATCAGAGGCAAGTGTGATTTTAAAAATACAATATTCTTTTCAGGCCATACCTACAGGAACCCACCTACCACCAAGTCAATCACTGACCTTACACAGCTGCATTTCTATCCAAATGACAAACTTAAGTAACTTGGACAAAACTTCACATTCTTTAGGGTATCCCAGGGGAAACAAAACACAAAAAAAGACAAACTATACTTGAACCCCTAACAAACTTAAGAAAAACAGTATTTTAAGGTTAAAAAAGAGAGAGCGCTTCCCTGGCAGCCTAGTGGTTAAGACTCCACGCTTCCAATGCAGGGAGCATGGGTTCCATTCCTGGTTGGGAAATGAAGATCCCATAAGCCATGCAGAGATACGCAGAAGAAATTAGGTAAGGATCTATGAAGAAAAACATTTCACAATTCCAAAGGAGAATACTTTGCAAATGAAAATCGAAGACATTCTCGTTTGGACCATTACCAGGTGATGAATGATCAGCATGTCACCCCCAACAACTGACATCCTGCACATCAAACACCTTCACCTACTACCAGACACTGATGCGATGATTTCTTACAACGACTATCTCACCTGTCCTTGGCAACAGCAAACAAGTCATCCTCGTCATCCTCCTCAAAGAGGCTGGTCTTTTTCATGGCCTTAACCTCCTGGTGGGTGGTCTCAGGGTCCCTAAGCTCTCCTTTAGACTTGTCAGATGTCGAGTTGGTCTGTGAGTCAGCAATATGCCACTGGTCCTTAAAGGATAAGATACATGTTAAATTCTGGCAACTCGGATTAAGAAACCTGAAAAATAAAATAAAATTCCCATTCGTTAAACTAAGCTGCATCTAAACTAAGTGTACCACTTTTTAGGAAAGTTCATGTCCAAGGCTCTTCTTTGAAGTCAAATCTAGATAGCGAGGTCTGTTGAGCTCACAGACCCTCTGGTGTCTCCCTCCATCACTACCTACCTCCATCACTATCATACTCTCTCTCTCTCTCTCTCTCTCTCTCTCTCTCTCTCTCTGTATGTGTGTGTTAGGACAAGGGATCTTCTCTACTTTAGAAATCAAAATTAATTATGAAGGGGAATGAGAAGGAACAAGAATGTTTTCAAAAAAAGTCAAGAACTCTCAATTTTAGAGGAGAATGATATTTGAATTAAAAGATTCTTAAATTCCAAAGTAAGCTGGGGAAAAAATGCATAAAAATCTCAGGCAGGGGATTTCCTTGAGATTTCCCTTAGCAGTGGCTAAGACTCCAGACTCCCAACACAGAAAGCCCTAGTTGATCTCTGGTCAGGGAGCTAGATTCCATGTGCCACAACTACGAATCTGCAAGCTGTAACTAAAGATCCCACATGCTGCAACTAAAACCCGACCCAGACAAATCAAAAGAAAAAACAAAACCTCACACAATATAAATAAGACACAATGAAATGTGTAAGTGGTCCTTTCCACAAAATTCTGAATCTGGCCTTCAGAAAGCATTTAAGGAAATCCCACCTGGCTATGTTCACCCCTTCAAATCAAGGATCTCCTGGACACTTGCTTAAGTGGTCCTTTGGTCTCTGGAGTTTAGAGCTTTACAAATCCAAGTGGGTTTTGTAAAGCAGCAGCTGCTGTTACAGAGTCTCAGGTTCTACCCTCAGACCTTTTGAATCAGGATCTGCCTTCATTAACAGTATATCCAGTGACTTCTTCATAAGTTACAGTTTGAGAAGTGCTTCCCTAGAGAAGTCAGACTCAACACTGACCACAAGCCAGAACCCCTCAATAAGCTTTAGAAAACTCCACTGGCAGGTCATTCCCCAAACCAATCAATTCAGAACCCCCAGAGGTGGGATCGGTATCAGTGCTCTCTCAGGTCCCAAGTGATCTCGCTGGCAGCCAAAGTCAAGCCACTTTTCTATAATGGAAGCCTGTTCATCTTTCCTCTGCAGGTACTACTGCTCCCTGCTTTAGCTGGTATTTTTATTTTCCCTGAACTGCAATTTAATATGATAGAAAATTCAAATGATGGTTGGCCATTACTACAAGGAGAAAAACCTACTAACATTGCTAGAAAGAAAAAAAAAAAAAAGGAAACTCGATCAACGTTCACAGGTTTGAGTAGAAACAGCAAATTATGTTGTATCACTTAAAGTTTCTTTCAATAAAAAATGGAACATGTCTATGATTTATCTATCTGTATCTTACCCTCAAAACTTAACAGTGTTAAAACAGAGTAATTATCATGAAATAAGATTTTTAAGATGTTAAAAATAAGACTTTAAATCTTTAAAATAAGACTTTAATAACATCTTTAAATAAGATTTTAAGATGTTCACAGTTTTTATTATCATTATACTTAGTCTTTTTCTACACAGCTAAATCTGAACAGCTGCTAAACTGTATTCTCCACTGGCTCCAACAATATGTATAATCCAGATACCAAACGGAAATACTGTGAAGACTTACAGAAAAGGAGTTAAACCAGCATAAGCCACTCCTACCTTGTCGAGCTATAGTCTTGATTAATGAAACACAGCGATCATTTAACAAAGTGAAATAAGCCCTAATTCATTTGGATAAGTATAGATTATAAACTTGAGGACCATACTTACTTTATGCCCAAGCATTTTGAAAAGATTAATCTTTAAATTAATATACTATAATAAATATCTTTCTTCAAGAATAGAATGACAATTTTGTGAATACAGTCTTTAGTGACCAAACTTCACTAGATCTACACTAGGTAGAAAAAGATGTTTAGGACGGCCGTAACTCTTAAATCCATCAAACCATCCCCTACTGCTCACTAGGAGATAACTTGCCACCCACCTCCTCATCACTGCTGAACAGTAAGGCAGAAGCTTTCTTTCTGGGAGGCTCAGAGGGCTTTGCTTTCTTTTGGCTCTGCGTCAGTAGAGATGATGTCTGCTTCTTAGCAGCTGGAGTATCAAAAAGATTATCCTAAGAAAAAAAAAAGGGCAGAAGAGTACGACAACTTTGAACACATAAAACAAAACACTAGATACTCTCTTGTGTTAGAGAGTAAGTCTCCAATCAAGTGAAAAACATATACATAACATCTTTTGGGGGAAAAAAAACCATACAGTGCTAGTAAATGGCACTTCTCTCTTATATATAACCCTAGAGCAACAGCTTATCATCTTCTCTAACTGTATTCAGTCATAGAAGTGAAAAAGAGTTCAAAGGGAGAACACTTGGGTGGGAGCAGAAAGGGGAGCAACAAGACGACAAGGCTGCAGAAACAGGAGGGAACTTGGCTCCGTCTGGCCCTCTGTCGGGGGCCTTCTGTGCTCACTGGGAGGGCCCAAAGCCGACAAACGGTGTGAGAAGAGCACAGCCGCTGCAGCAGCCAGCGACCCGCACATTCCTTTCTATGAATTACAAACCAGAGCGATGAATGAAAAGAAAGAAATGGGAAGCTCTCTCTGCTCTTACATTTATGAAAGACACACGCCTGGGGGAGAGAGAACAAAGCCATCAAAGGGCCCGAGCCCAGGCCACTCTTAACAATATACTACAACAGGTGAAGGGTCCTGAGGCGTAAAGATGAGACAAAGGGAGCCTCTAAGGAAACCGTGGAGAGGCAGCAAAGGCCGTGAGAGTAATGACCTGGCACCCCCTGGGGACACCAGAGACAGGTGTGCCAGGCACTGGGCCCAGCGCCCTGCACCAGTTGCTACAACTGTCACAGTGACAGATTCAGAAACGGGGTTACCAACACTTGCCCACGGCCCCTGACCTGCATGTGGTGGACCTAGGACATGAACATGGGGGTCTGATGCCAAAGCCCATGAGCTCAGCCAACCATGACTCTGCATAAGAGCAAAGGTTTGGTTTTTCTTCCCTCTCATTTCTTTCCCCCACTTTGCTCTCTCAATCCAGGGTGGGGAAGAAAAGAAAAGTGGGAACATGGCTCTTCTTCCCTCTACTCCCACTTCATCTGAGACACTCTTGTAGATCACTGGGTTTCATCCTCTAAAAAGTATTCCTTAAAGGCAGATTATACAAGTGAAATCTATAAAGTCTTACGTAGACCTGGGTCAAGAAATCTAAGGGCCTGCCCATCCTGCAGCTAAGAGAACTTAAGAAAGGAATCACTGAAATAAAAACCAAAATGTATTTGTTACGTATGCCTCAGATGGCTTGGCTGCTTTCCCGTCACCCTGTTCTACTGTAAGAGCCTCTGGATACAAAGCTACAGTGGCAATGGTTTCGACTAACTGAAAACTTGATTAGCTTGTGTTGCAGTAACAATGCTTACCTCTCCATCTTCGTCATCGAAAAGCAAGACTGAGGTGGGGGGTTTGCTAGGCAGGAGAGGTGCATCTTTTGACTTACTCACACTTTGAGAAGAAAACAAATCCTGTTGGATCAAGATTAAAGTTCCTGGTTAATAAAATGCATCAGTTTTAAAGTATCAGATATAGAATACTAAAGTTTATGGCAGGACAGATGCCATCCATCCAGGTCTCTTTTGTCAGAGAGGAAAGCTGGCTCTCACAGTCCTTGAGGAACACACATCACACTCTGTCCTCACTGTGTGCAGGAGAGAAGGAAGAGACCCCCACCTGACTCCAGGTGGCCTCACAGGAACCCAGAGGTTCCTTACTCCCACCTGGATAACAAAGGACAGGGGAAGTTCTTCCCATCAATTTCCTACCATGCTTAAAAAATAACTTCCTTTTTCTGTCCAGAGAATCAGAGAGATTAAACACACGTAACAATGGAAACAGAAGCTATATTCCCAAATTATTGGACCTGTGACTCTGTTTAATGTAGTTATACCACTTTTTCCTCTAATAAGAGTAGGATATCAGTTCAGTCCAGTCACTCAGTCATGTCCGACTCTTTGCTATCCCATGGACTGCAGTATGTCAGGCTTCCCTGCCCATCATCAATTCCTGGAGTTTACTCAAACTCATGTCCATTGAGTCGGTAATGCCATCCAACCATCTCATTCTCTGTCATCCCCTTCTCCTTCCACCTTCAATCCTTCCCAACATCAGGGCCTTTTCAAATGAGTCAGTTCTTCATATCAGGTAGCCAAAGTATTGGAGTTTCAGCTTCAACATCAGTCCTTCCAATGAATATTCAGGACTGATCTCCTTTAGGATGGACTGGTTGGATCTCCTTGTAGCCCAAGAGACTCTCAAGAGTCTTCTCCAACACCACAGTTCAAAAGCATCAATTCTTTGGGACTCAGCTTTCTTTATAGTCCAACTCTCACATTCATACGTCACTACTGGAAAAACCAAAGCTTTGACTAGACGGACCTTTGTTAGCAAAGTAATGTCTCTGCCAGACCACCTGACATGCCTCCTGAGATCAGGATGTGATTTCTTTTAAATAAATACATATTCAGTTTTAACTTTAAAATCTTTTGTACTCTTGACATGACAGCTAGGAAATGTTGCAAACCAGACAAAGATCTGGTAGATTATAAAGAAATTTTAAAAATGCTGTAAAATGTCAGCCTACAATGCAAAGCAAGACCTGCAAACTGAGTTACATGAATCAGAAACGTGAAATAGGACAACTATTTCCTCAGGAAGAAAATCTTCAATACGTAAGAGTCAGACAAACAGGACAAGAACACAGTTTCAAAGACTTCTCTCAATTAAATTTTTTTTAATCATGGAATCAATGTTTACTTAATATAGTGCTAATGAGTTCATTAAGCGAAAAGAGCTACACTCAGCTCAGTGGTTTTTGCCTGGGACTCTTTAGGTAGAAAGAGCCACACAGGAGGAGCACCAAGCTTCCCATGCCTCTCCTGCATTTTACACACTGGAAAACATTTCACTTAAAGAAAGGGCTCTGTTGCTTTAAAAAAAAAAAAAAAAAAAAAACCCACAAGAGTCTAACCCAGAGTTCACAATTTCCTGAAATTGCCATGTCCACATCTGTTTTCTGTGAAGGAAGTCTATTACTTCCAGTGATACACAGAGTGTGTGTATCACTACATACGATACCCACTGTTCATACGATACCTACTTCCTCCTGAAAGAGGAAGGTGTGTGCGTATTTCTATTCTGGTAGAAGCACCTCATTACATTGCGCATCAATTCATAGCCTAAAATTTGAGCATTCTGAGTTTTCCTCCTAGGAGATGCACTAGATTTAAACTCAACAGTGAAAGAATTGTACACACATTGCTTTCTAAATACCATGTGTTCTCAAAACATTGTTTTCAAAGAAAGAACTAAAGTACTGACTAAGTCTTATACCTCTGAGACATCATGAATCAGAAATAGTTCCCAATGTCATATCCATGAAGTAATTTCCAAAACTGAGAAGAAGAATTCCTTACCTCAGAGTCCTCCTCATCTGAAAATAAACCTTTGTGAGTCTTTGTTTCTGATGAGAGCTTGAGATTTTTGCTGGAAGGTAGCGTAACCTTTGATGGGGAAAAAAAAAAAAAGAATTAACAAACCATAAACCTGGAAATAAGGGTTCATTCACTCATCTGGACGTTGGCCACGTATCAAGTGCATATAAAGAATTAATGCATAAAGAGAAGTACCACGAAAAAGGAATTAAAAATTGGTATACGTTAAGAAAGAAGGAAGAGGCAGTCCTTGTAAATTTCTCAGGACAGACGGGACCTGGACATGGGACACGGTACGAGCAAGGACATTCTGGGCACAGGGAACCATGAAAGAAGAGAAAAATCAGTAAAGCAGAGGGCTCATCTGGGGGCATCAGTGTGGAACGGACAGCCTACAGCACACAGAGCGCAAAGGGGATGTGTGCGGCTGGAGCCCGGGTCGGAGCCTGCCATGTTCTGAATGCTGGCACCCAGGTGGACGGCAGTGGGAAGGCCAGGGTTTCATATGAACACATGCGAAGAGATGTGCTTTAGAAAGAGGACAGATCAAGCTGTGCAGGATAGCAAGGGAAGGGACACGAGTGAGTTCCAGACTGATGGGGACGCAGCCCACTAGCGTCAGGTCAATTGAAGCATCAGAAAAATAACGATGTTAATGGATTATAAGATATTGAATGGAGAATCCATGATTCTGTAACGATACTAAAAAGGCAAGGAAGAAGGGGGAGAAAAAGCTCTTCTGTTCAGAAGAACCCCAGGTAATAAACACAGGAGAAGTAACAGAAGTAAAACAATATTCTTTTGCACATGATAACTGGTTCAGGAAAAGACCATCAATGCATCCATTTAATGCATCCATTAAAACCACTCAGGAAGACAAAATCCAGTAACCGCTTAATCTAGGCAGTAGTAGTTACTTGGGTGCTTGCTGTATTCTTCCAGCACGCTGTACATCTGAAGTTCACTATACACGTGAAAGGAAGCAATACTTCCCTTTGGGTTCCAGATGAATTAACAAAATGCCCCAAATAAGACACTCCTAGGCTTAGTCTTCCCTCCTGCTCACCTTTTTTTCTGCTCTTGCTTTATTTTCATCTGTCTGATTCACAGTAGCTTCTGGCAAAGCCACTGCTTTTTCTTTAAACAGGTCTCCTTCCTCATCGTCAAAGATACTGGCAGTGGATTTGACTTTGTCTTTAGAAAGAGACCACAGCATAAAGTTAAACGAAGGTCAAAAATCCCACCACAGAACTCGAAGATGAAAACGTCTTCTCTCTCAAAGAATAAACAGAACAAGTATGTTATTGCTCAATTAGTTACAAAAGAAATATTAAGTGGACTAGCTGGAATTTTTTAAAGAGCCTAAGAGCTGCTCCAATGAAACACACAGGACAGACAGCTTACTATCCAGCTTACATCCTTCTCCAAGCAGCGGCACATGCTTTGAGTAGTCTGGATTGGCATAAAAGGTACAAAGAGACCTACAGAAAGATCATTTACGAGTCAACCACTCTAGGAATCTGAGAAGTGGGGGTTGGTTTCCGCTACCCAGGTTCAATCCTTGGGCAGAAAACTAAGATCCCACAGGCTGCATAGCCAAGGGGGGGAAAAAAAAAAGCCAGGGACTTCCCTGAAGATCTAGGGGTAAAGAATTTGCCTACCAATGCAGGGGCACAGGTTCTCTCTCTCGTCTGGGAAGATCCTACATGCTTCAGGACAACTAAGCCTGTGAGGCCCAACTACTGAGCCTGTGCACCCAAGAGTGTGTGCTCCCCAACAAGAGAAGCCCCCCCAGTGAGAAGCCTACACACCACAACTAGAGTGTAGCCCCTCTCTCCAAAACTAGAGAAAGCCCATGAGCAGCAATGAAGATCCAGCACAGCCATAAATAAATAATGTTTTAAAAGCACCAAACTAAAAAAAAAAATTAAAAAATTAAAAATAAATAAATAAATAAAAGCACCAAACTATACAGAATTAAATAATGAAACATCCCCCATAATTCCACCTGCCCACCCAAACGAGATGGCCAGCAGAAACAGTTTGATGTACATACTTCTAATTTCCACAAAAGATATAATAATATGTTAACTCTAGCAATTCACAAACATGGCTCTAAATAACATAATTTGAAAAAAATTTTTTTTATGATTTGCGATCTTCCTTCCATGTATCTAGAGTATAATATTTTCCCATGTCAACACAGGTGGACTTCAATTTTTTTCACAGCTTCACTGAATGAAAAGACCATAGTTTACCCTACTGGTGACTATTTGGGTGGTTTTCAACCTTTCGAAATCACAAGCACTGCTTCACTGAATGAGGTGTGAGGTGTGTGTACCTGAAATGAGGACACTGGTTCATGGATGTCCCAGGAGAGCAGTGGGTCCAGCAGAGTGGCACCCACTCACCTGTGACTCCAAATCAGTTAATGATACCAAGTGAGAGCCCTTCCAAGCCATGAGAAGCAGTACACCCTTTACTCACTGTCATTTCAGTCAGCCTAGATGTGAGCATATTACGTGTATAGTCTGCACCCTTTCTAAAATCAAGCCATTATTTCCCTTGCATTTCTGCTGCTATCCTTACTTTCACACTTATTGCTGGAAAACAAGCTAAATTCCAAGAGCCTCTTCTCGATGCTTCCTGGTCCACAGTCCTCAGGAGAAAGAGCTCTTTGCTCAAGTTGCTGGAAGTTGTGTGCACCTCAATGGTCTACTTTTCTCTTCTGAAAACAAACCAATGAACCAAATCCTTTGCTACTCCAAGTGCAACAAACGGACCAGTGATCTCTGCCCACCAGGGAGCCTGTTAGAAATGGAGACTCAAGGGCCCCACCCTAAATCCACTGAACTGGAATCTGCATTTTTACAAAAGTCCTGGGAGAGCCATTTTCTCATTAAATAACAACTGATTCAGAGGAGTGATTTCAGGAACAAAATGGCTGAAATTTGAGGGGTGAAGAAACGACAGTGCCAAAGTGGTCAAGGGGCTGAAAACTCCATCATAGAAAAGTCAAGGTCACCTGGGCTTGCTGGAACTGAATACCTGGCATAGATGCTCTATTCATATACAGTTTACTAAGGATACTGGAAGAAAGCATGATTAAAACTTTCTTGGTAACTGAGAAAGTCTAAACTAGAATCCTAATCAGCTATTAGAGGGGAGCAGATTTTTCTCCCTATGAGGAAGATAATCCTAATAATTAGTATCTAAAGAAGAAAAGATTGGTCCATAAAATAGAGACTACCAAGGCACCCTAACTAAACAGAGATGAGACACCTCTGACAGGAATGCTTGAGGAGGGATTCTAGCACTGTACGAGATGAGGAACCAAAGGAACTTCATGCCTTTTTAGGTCAACATTCTTTATCCAGCTACATTCCCTGAAAGAGCGGCTGGAGCAGTACCTGTCTTGGGAGGTTTGCTACGGGATGCTGCAAAAAAGTCATCGTCATCATCATCATCATCGAAGAGGCCAGCAGATACTGGGATGTACGAGCTTTTCCCTGGAGGGGGCTGCTCGTGCTTCTGTGGTTCCTTCGGTGACGGTGCAGAGGTGGCACCAAACACATCAGTATCCCCTGTGGGTGGAAGGACAGGACAAACCAGCTGTGAGCCAGTGTGGGTGGGCTTCCAGACTTCACAGGGAAAAAGAAAACCAAAACAGTACCACCACCAGGAACTTGGTAGTTTCAGTTCATCCACAACACATTAATAGGACCCAACAATGTGACATAGAATGTCCCATAGTGCAAAATCAACTGATCACCCAAACTGAAAAAAACCCAAGGCCACTGGTTTCTAAGGGAATATGAGCTAACACAGGTAAGTAAGCTCTCTGTGGATGCCCTCTAAAGTTCCTCCTATTCTCCTCCCTAGTCAGCTCTTTGAAGAGGATAGTATTAAAAATTACAAAACAACACTATATAGTTCTCAAAAACAAACTGAATTATGATACCTAAAAATACAGAAACAGCTCCTGCCGGGATTTTCTTTCCAGGTTTAGAGGATGAAGATGCTAAAATGAGAAACAAAGAGATAACATTTCAACAAAGAGAAAAACTTTCCTTGCTAACTGCACCTTCCTAAAATATGTACAACATAACACAAAGCTAACAGGAGACTTTCAAAAACTATTTTTTCCTCAAAGAGCCATTTAAAAATTCCTTAGTATTATCTTCTCTACTGATGTCATGACTTTTCTCTTGGTATTAAACCAATCTAGGCGGTGACTCCCATGGAAGAGCACAGACTCTGGGCAGACAATCATAGTGGAGCTGGCTGCCGAGGCCAAGGAAGATGTACAGCACGGATGGGGAAGGAGGGAGCAGAGCAAGCAGGGCTCAACAGTTCAGACTCCATCCATCCCGTTTAATGAGAACATGCAAGTAGACAATGAACAGCAAAATATCTGAGACGTAAGTGCCCAAAAGGAAGGCAATAACAGGAAAGCAGGAAACTAGGCAAGTCACAGATGCCAACAAGTGGAGAGTAGGAACCTCGAGACAATCAGGTCAGCCAGCATCATAGGAAGTCCAAAATCTGATGACTTCTGGCCTGGGGAGACCAAGAAGTCACTTAAAATAACTCATTCCCAATTCTCAAGACTATCATAGACCTAATGGAATAAAATTTTTAAGCTTTTTAATAGAACATGTGTGTTCTTTAAAAATGTCACAAATTATTCTAATGTACACTGGGCTAAGGAATTACTTATCTCCAATTTAGATGCAGAATTTCAGGAATGTTTCTTTGACCTGAACCTGATTAAATTGAGATATCCTCAACACTGCTAGAGTGCTTTCCCTGGTTGACTTTTTCTGCTTTCTCTATTAAAGAGACAAAATTGTGATATGGGTTTACAAATGGTACTTTTTTGTTTTTGCAAGACACGAATTAGTGCAAATGAACCACTTTTAACTAGATCAAGGCAAACTAACAGTTTCCTGCCTAACAGAGAAACAAAGTTTGGGGATAACTTCAGGGGCGCCATCTCCTGATGGGAAGGAATCAGCTCTGGTAATCTATACATGAAGAAGCACAGTCAGCCTCAATCCACGCTCACCTTCATTAACAGGGGTTCGAGCTCCCCGATCCTGAGGGGCTTCTGTGAAGAGGTCACTCTGTTTATAATAAAGTAAACAACACAGTTCAAAATAGCAGAGGAAAACAGAATTGTATTTAAATATTTCTAAAGAAAAGTGTCTTATAAAGTTTAAAATATACACATCTACTGTTCTGTAAGAAAATCAATTCCCAAGTGAAGACTATGATGAAATCAGACCCTGAAACAGTTTAGGTCTTATTGTTATTATTCAGCTGCTAAGTCATGTCCAGCTCTTTTGACCACATGGACTGTAGTCCCTCCAGGATCCTCTGTCCATGGGATTTCCCAGGCAAAGATACTGAAGTGGGTTGCCATTTCCTTCTTCCTGGACCAGGAATCAAAACCACATCTCCTGCATTGGTAGGCAGATTCTTTACCACCGAGCTATCATGCAAGCCTAATTTAGTCTATAGAGAAATTAAATGAAAACATGGAAGAAGACAAAAGACAAGATTAAGAAACAATCACTTAAGTAAATGTAAATTTTTCACTATTAACACTCCCACATCCTCTCCCTACTTCACAAAGGTATCAAGATACAGTATTTCCTCACTTTGTGATCCTTAATTCAAAATCTCCTAAAATATGAAAGTAGAAGCAACTTCCAACAAGAAGCCATTGTTTGCTTACTAAAGGAACTGAAAGTTATTTCTTTCTTGCAAACCCATGACACAGCTATGGAGAGCTTCACTGATTACCACGGACTCACCTCCTCATCCTCATCATCAAAAAGTCCCTTCCCTCCACTGAACAGGCCGCCTTTAGAACCAAATGGCGAGAAGTCTTCATCTGTCAGCTTCGGGGGTGCGAATAAGTTATCTTCTTCATCTAGCAAACAGAAGGGAAGGCTTAGCATGGAGAATTAAAGATGGGTGTGGAACTCCAATTCTGGGGATTAACATTACATTACCTCCAAAATTGGCAGGGAGTTTATCTAACCATATATAATAAGCACTATTTGAATGCTGGTGGTCTGAGGGCCTTCAAACAAAAACCCATTGAACAGGCCATCGAATTCCTTAAAAGGTTCTTTGGGTTTCCACTCTCAAGTCTGTTAAGTGTCTGGAGCAGAATGAACTCTGCAAGCGATCCCTTTCATCTCTTCTTTTCTGAAGCAAGTATATGATTCAGTTGCCATCAAGACCTACCTATCCCACCAGAATTTGGGGGACAGAAGGGTAGATGGAAGAGAGATCAGATTGACACGGCCCCAAGTGGAAATACAATGGACAATACTGTTGAAAGTGAAAGGGCCTGATATAATATTCCTTACTGAAAACAAATGCTAGCAATCCCTAGTTTATAAATGTCTAGAAAGAGTTAATGGTCCCTGTAAAATCCAATAAATCAAACCTTTAAAGCATTTTTAACCCACACTCACTTCTCCCCACATCCCCAAAAGCATGCTCTTAAATCCTTTCTAAAAGTGAATGGAGACAGACCTCATCTGTCAGCTTTAAGGGAGGCATTTTAATGAATTGGGAAGCGATATTCCCCTTCCCAAGTCAAGAGCCTCCTAAAAAGAGAGGATCGAGGGGAAAGGCCTACCATCTGAGGGAGTTTTCCTTTCCTTCTTCTCTTTCAACGTCTTCTGAGGTTTCGCTTCCCCTGGGGATAAGGCTTGAAGAATATTTCATAGTTTAATAACATTCAGTCTACGCTTAGTATTTATCTACCGAACCTTCACGCACATCTGCCACCCTCACAACTCCTAAGCTAACAGCAAGACATTCAACTTTGTGTCTCTGCTCCACCTGAGCACCTACTCAGCACCCTACCCAGAGCACCCCACTCAGTGCCTACCCAGAGAAGACACTCCAAGGTGCCTCTTTTTAAAAGGCAGAAGGGTCCAGCTATCACAGCAGATCACACACATACCAGGACTGAACTTGCTGAAAGATTTCTTCTGATATCTTTCCACTTTGTTAAATCACTAGAAAATACTGTACGCTACACATTTAGTCAAAATAAAATAAAGGAGTAAATATTAAGCCAGGGATTTTTAATCTAGGGCTGATGGTTCTCTGCGTTATTCATTAATCCCCTGAAACTTCATATTTAGAAGTGTATACGTGCATTTTTCTTGGGGGAGGGGGCGGTCCAGTGTTTACTTATCAGAGAATCTATAAAGCAAAATTGATAAGAACTACAATTTATGCTTCCTGTGCCTTAGTAACTAAACAAGGAAACCCACCCTCAGGGAAGCCCTATGAGTGCCTCTCAGAGGAGGTGACCTACTCGTGCGCTCCTCCTCCATCCAGCTCGCGGTGTCCCCTTTGATCCGAGCTGCCAGTTCATCAGCAAATGATGTAGGCCTGCTTCTTTTCTACAGCCAGGGAAGACCAAAAGAGTCACTTTTTTGTGCTATTTTTTGTGACTAACTAGTATAGTTTATTTGGGGACACCTAACAAAACTATGCTAACAACGGCAAAGAAATTAATCTGATAAGATATGTTTTAACTAAATAAAGGTAAACACATGCACCCTGTAACAGATCACCTAAGAGGACTCAGTGTTCCTTCAAAGGGAGATGCTCTTTATTTCCTTATTTTTTTTTTAATACTTGAACTTTAATACTCAAAGATCTAGATAAGAAAAATACCGTCAGGCCCTTGGGGGGAGGAGTATTAGAAACTTGAAACTCTGAAGGTGAATATATATTGAATGATCTGAGTAGTAAAATCTTAACATTTGGAGAAGGAAGTGGCACTTGTTTGGCAACTTGGGATGCTCAACTATTTCCAAAAGTGAAAATGAATTACTAATCAAAGTTATGAAGTGAAAAATGATATGATGTAAAATGAGACAGTGACAATAAAAGGAATAAATCCTAGGAATCATTTCTAAACGACGGCAATTATAGCCTTTCTTACAGGTCTAGAATTTTCTTCAGTGTCTTCAGCATCTTCCTCCTCCTTCTCAGAATCAGCAAAAATGTCGCAACCATCATCATCCTCTTCTTCATCACTCATCTGTGCAGTGTGCTAAGAGCATAAACCATCAGATTAAAAGTATCAGATGCAGCCATCAAGCTGAAACAGATACTACCACTCAACCTTTAGACTTCTCCTTCAAAATGGAAGAACAAATAACGCACCAAAAGTTACGAAGCAGTAAATGTGCTAGAACAAATCATACACAAGATTTATTTTCAGGGCAATAGCAAAAAATGAAATATTAAAAACATTCACCACTAGAGAAATGAATAACTAAATAACTATACTATTATCTTAATAAAAATACTAATAGTTAAAAAGAATAAGCTATAACAACTGGAGAGACATCTAAGGCAGTCCAAGTAACAAAACAGTGAATGATAAACCCAGAATGACTTCACCACCCTCTGACACACACCATTGCTACAAACAAGGACATATTTGTAAAAGCAAAGGACAACATTTGGAAATATGTACTTTCAGATAACACCAGTTACCTCTAGAGAGTGTAAAGATACGAAGAATAGATGACTCAAACTTAATCTTAAGTGTTAAGTTCTAATTTCTACAAAGGTAGCCACTGTATGTAAAAACTTTAATTTTTTAAAAACTTTTAACATTTAAATTAATAAACTGTGCCAGTCACTAAGCTTAGAGCACTTTTTCAACTAATTTAATCCTTTGAACTCTGAGGTTAGCAGTGGCACACAAAACAAGTCTATTTTTAACAATATAAATAGTTCCACCAATGCTTTTAAATCACCATATTATTTGAAAACCTGAATTTATCAACCTTAACAGTAAATTTCATAGAAATACATACACTCTCCAGAAGGACTGATTATTAAAATCATAAAGACAAGCCACATTTGTGAAACACAACAGTGAAAAATAAAAGTAAAACTCAAAAGCGCTGAATCTTTCATTTGATAGTTGGGAATTTTTGTGGAAAAAATTTTCCTCAATTAGGAAAGTGAAATACAAACTGGAATCATCTCAATATACTACTGAACTTATACTACGGTAGCAAAAGTCATACATAATTCCAGTGCTGATGAGATTCTGGGAAAATCATTATGGCCATCTATTAATCTGGAATGGCTATTAAACCAAGTATCAAGTAGTGTCAGATCACCTAATTCCTAAGAAAAGAAGTCAGAGGCAAAGGGTTTTTATGAATGAAAACTCCGAATGCACTATTATCGCAAAAATAAAAATCTTAAAACTATTTCCCATGCACATTTAGAGACTACAACAGTATCATACATGTATGTTAAACAACACATAAATTAACAAAGCAAATTACAAAGACTATTTAAAATGACAAAGAAATCCTTGTGATGAGTTAATATACAGTAACAAAAAAATAAACTACGCATGTTAATGAAAAGAGTATGTCCTTAGAAGGCTATATAAAAATTAAGACAACAGTGTTAAGACAGTAGGATGGTAAGATTTCCATTTCTTGACTGTTCCTTAGCCTTGCTGCAAGATTATCTTAAATTTTAAAAAAGGAAAGGTGAATTCATGTGAAAATTTCAATATGGGTAACTGGGATGTGTTTTAGAGGCTCTGTTTCTCAATTTTTTTTTTTTACTCCTTTGTTTTCCCAGAAAAATGAAGAAAATATAAAGTAAAATTGAGGAAAAATATACAAGGATATTTATATTACTTATATATACTTATATATTATATAATATTTATACTTATACATTAACCTAAAAACATTAAAATCTGAAGGAAATATGAATATCTATAAATATGAATAAATCCTTACTTTCCCATAAGTCATTCAAAAGTAATTTTATTATAGATTTATTATATATGCTATGCTTAAATTAAAATTTAAAAGTCACTTCAACATATGCATCTTACCCGGTTTTGATCATTGTCACTATGATTGGCAAAATCTTCATCTGACTCCTTTTGGGGAGGAAAAAAAAAGGCTTTGTTAACACTGGCTCTACTTGGAAGTACAGAAATGATGTCGTGTCTAAGTCTGGGGCAGCCACCACTGACTGGTCTCTGAATTGACTACTGATCACCTGAAGTATCAAGGTGCAAATGAGGTAGACAGTTGGCAACATCACCAAGGGCTATTCCAGTTACATGTCATTTTTGTAATTCTTTTAAACCTCTCTGACAGTTTACCCATATCAATCTGCTCCATCATTTCTAACCTTTGGATTAAGAGTTGCACATGAAATTAACTAAATTATCAAAAGCTAGTTTGCATTGGTTTGCATTTTGTTTGGTTTGCATTGGTTTGCATTCTCTATCTTCCTTCTAAGTAAAACCATTACTTCATCAGGCCCAAGAAGGGAACATTAGTATTTAATGCAAACCATTAGGTAAAAGCCATTAGTTGCTTCAGCGACTAAAAGCAAAGCGTTTAGCTAATGATAATCAGGGAAAGCAAGACTGTTTTTAAAAAGTTCATTTCCTTCTATCAGGTTTTTTGAGGGGAGGGTGGTGGCAGGAGGAAAGGAAACAGACTGTGGGAACAGAGGAGGTGGAGAGGGGAGGAGCGCTTGTACAAAACCGTCACCTTTTAGAAAGCAACACTCAGGAATGATCCTTTGCAGTAACCAATATTCCATTTAAAGGAACAACCCCTGATACAATAGGGGTCAAGGCCAAGGCCTGCAGACTCTGAGGCCTTAGGGAACAGGGAGTCAGTCAGGCTCTTTGGGTGTGAAGATGCCAGAGGTAGCAGTAAAGCTAACATGTAAGTGGACACTTTCAGCAATCTTTTAGCCTAGAAGGTTTTAGAGTAAAGAAAGTTTGAAATACGGACTTTTCTCCTAGAATTACTCAAAGACAGAACTTACTCAAAGACTGTCTCAGGCAGAGACTCTACCAAACTATCTCAGCTGTCCCCCTCAAAAGACATTGGTAAGAAGAGGATTTGGTGGGGAGGGAGGGTAAAGGTGATGTAAAGGATTAAAGCAGTTTTCTTCGGTTTTGTACACAAGAAAAAAAGGAACTTCCCATCCCAAGGAAAAGACTTGAGAATATGACTTCTATTGCTATTAAGAGATTTATGCAAACAAATTGCATGAATATGTTGTTTACTGAGCCTGCTAAATGAACCCTAAGTTTCCCGCCCACTATGATCGGGACACACCAGCAAGCCCTTACCTCTTCTTCATTCTCTTCTTCACTGTCTGCAATACTCCCACGATCACTGCCTACTGAACCTTCTGGTTAGAAGAAAGATAAACGTTATAGCCAATATTCATAAGAAAACATTCTTAATTTCTTCTCAAGATCACAAACCACCATACATCAACATCAAAAGATTTTGATAAAACCATCCATACTCATTCATTGGAATTAAAAGTATCTTCACTATAGTGAGGAATGGGATATTTACATAGGCTCAAAGTATTTCCCCACAGGATACTTATTAGTTACAAAAAATATATATTAGTTACAAAGAAAAAAACAGGCTTATACTCTCTGAAGATGCCAAGGTTGTGAAAAGCAAAAACAGGCTGAGAAATGGTATCAAACTAAAAGACTAAAGAGATTTGACAACAAAACGGAGTGAGTAGATTGGATTTTGAACCAGAGAAGAAGAGAGACATTACTGGGACAACTTGAAAAATTTGAGTATGACTGAGGATTAGCTAGTATTAAATCCAGTAAAATTTCCTAACTTTGATAATTATACTTTTTGTTTCTGTTATTGCAGACCTGTCAATTGGTGACTTTATTTCATATAAAAGTTACTATGGGAAGAGGTTAAAAAGTCAAGTATCCTTGATTTGTACATTCTTGCCAAGTCTCACAAGATTCAACCACTTGGATTAATTTTTTCTATTAATAAACAGGCTATAAAAATTAAAAGTCTCACATCAAAGCCCAATACATCCAACCAACGTGACAGATGGGCAAATGAATATGCAGAATGTGCAACTAAATAAGAGAAAGTTCTTATTCTTAGAAAATCCACGAAGAAATACAGCTGTCCCTCAAGGGATAGGTTCCAGGACCTCCCTTCCCCTACAGACACACAGACACAAACACACACACAAGACACAAACACACACACAGACACCAAGATGGCACACTACCCACGTATAACCTACATCCTTCTCCTGTATGCAACCTTAACTCCTCTCCAGATTACTTATAACACGCAATACAATGTAAATGCTATGTAAATAGCTGCCTGTGCAGCATGGCAACTATTTGCTTTGGGGACTTTCCGTAATTTTTTATTTCCAAACATTTTCTATCCAGGTTGGTTGAATACATAGATGCAAAACCCATGGAGATGAACTGCCAACCATATACGTGAGTAAGGCGGCCTGATGTCTCCTAAGTAGGTTCAGGAGAAAGTAATACCATGTATATATAGAGAATGATACACAAATATGGTGAAATATTCACAAATGGCAACCTGGGTAAAGGGTATGTGAGAGTTCCTTGTCCTAGTCTTGTAACTTTAAAACTTTAAAGTGAAGTTTGAAATTATTTTTAAATAAAAAGTTAAGCTATAAATGTTAAAAGCAACAAAAATATGTAGTACAAAAGTGTACCTTCACTAGAAAGCTCTCCAAGACCTACATCTTCCTGCTCCATGAATAGCTTTGATCCAATTAAATAAGGTAAAGGACGGTCAATGTACAGATCCTGTAACAATGAAAGGGAATGAGCAGTTAAATGTTTAAGTTGAAAATAAAATTAGGTATTCCTTTTGACATCCTGTTCCATCTGACTACCCCAAAAAAGTTATATAATAAAAGAGAATAAGAATAAGCAGCACAGCAGGATTTTTTTTTAATCACTGATTTCAAAAAAGTTAAATCCTAGGTAAAGATAGAAAAGTAAAGCTGAGTCATAAAGACTTTCCCTTCTCAAGTGCCTAATTCTATTAACAAAAATGACAAAGGCTTGTAAAGTTTGCCAGCAATAACTGAACAAGGAAAGGGGCGCAACTTCATAGCAACATGCCCTAGAGGAGGACGACCAAGGAAAGAAACTGGAAATCCTGACAAGCTGTGATGACGGTGACCTATCTTCCTCCCCTGAAAAGCAGCGTGGTGAGCAAAAATCAACCAATCTACCACTCTTGAGAATCAATCCTAAATTTGGAGAAGCACACGGAGGAAATAACACAAACAGTTAGGTGGGTAGTGGGACATGGGGACAAACAGGGCACGAGGCACAAACGAAGGGAATGGAGAAGGCCTCCTCCACACTTCATCGGAGCAGAGAGGCATGAGCACAGATAAAAAGCATGGGCTGGACTATCAGCTATCTACAGGGCAAATATCTACATAATTAACTAAAGGAATGTTTCCAACAGACTGATAAGAACCTATCAAGAGAGGGAGAAAAAAAAAAGAAAACAATAATAATACGTCTCAGAGGTTCACACACTAGAATTTAGAGACGTGAAGTTGGTAAAATAAGATCAGAAGATCAAACAACAGAATAAAACGAAGTAGACTATCTACAGCTACATGTTAGAGATTTTTCCATTTCAGGCCATCGCAAACATCAAAAACTTAGAGCCAAGAAAGCACGCCACCCTGGAGGCATGGTGCTTTGGCTTTAACAACTCTTCCCTATAAAAAAGACCTTGGGGACAGAAGAGAACAGTTCTGTCCTTGGAAAAGGACAGAAAGTTTGGGAAGGTCATTGTAAAGGTCAAAGATACAGCAAAACCTAATTTCGTGTGAAGAGATCAAAGTGCTAATTAGGCTGACTGTTCACTGACTCAGAAGGCTGTTCTCACAGAAAAACTAGTGAGAGAGCTGGAAGGAGGAAACGTGGCCCAGGCAATACATTCCCCAAGGTCTGCTGTGTGTGTTAGTCACTCAGTTGTGTCCAATTCTTTGCAACTCCATGGACAGCAGACCACCAGGTCTGTCCATGAGTTCTCCAGGCACGAATACTGCAGAGGGTGGCCACACCCTTCTTCAGGGAATCTTCTCAACCCAGGGACTGAACCCCGGTCTCCTGCACTGCGGGCAGATTCTTTACTGCCTGAGGCACCAGGGAAGCCCTGCTGCTGACTTCTAAATCCCTGCAGTGAAAAAGCAAGATGACGACAACGTATCAGGATTAAAGGACCAGCCCCAGCTAAGCAGGGCGCTGTAAGTTCAGACTGGAAGAGAAATGTGCAGTGAATACATGAGAGAAGAGACTGGTTTTGCAGCATGCTTCAATTCACAAAGCACTGATGTGTCACGAGGACTCTCAAAATCAGTAAGGCAACCTCTAGTGTTTGCTACTGAGCCAACCCGAGAGGAAGCAGCAGTAAAGCAATAAGCACCTGCTAGGCCAATCATCTCTTCATGAACACTCACAGCAGTTTTATTCATCATGGCTAAAACCTGGAACAACCCACATGTCTTTTAACACTTCTGAGGTCCCTCTTTGTGCAAGCTACAGAATGTCAGTTTCCCAACAACCCCTGCCTCTCATGAGCCTCCTCATCCTTTGAAACCCAACTCAAATCTCATCTTCACTCTAATTTCTCCAGCTAGAAGTCAAAACACTTGTGATGGTGACTTTTGTAACTGCCTCCTTTCTCTGACCATCTGGTATGGTTATAACAAGCATCTTGAGAGTAGGGACGAAGCCCTGCATCTTTGTACTCCCCCACCTTGGCCTGCTAGTAGCTAGTAAGTGCTCAATCGATGCTCCTGTACAGCAACCCTCTGTCTGATGGAGTCCATATGAGAGCGCTAAGTGACAGCCTCACTTCTTAGAAGTGAAGGCCCCATCTTAACAATTCTGCGCCCAAGTAAAGGACCCAAACCACAACAGGTGTAACAATAAATATTATAGTTGCATGTCTTTACCTTTGGCTCAAGGATCAATTCCATTCGCTCATTAGCATCATCTTCTTCAGAGTCTGAGTTTCCAGCTTTTATATCTAGTTGCTCAAATGCACTGTCCAACACTTGTAAACCATAGTTCACAGCCTCCTGGACTTTAGGAATCAGATCTACTTCTTTCTGTTCCCGGGTCTTTTCCTAGGAAAAAGTAACTTTTAGTAAGTTCTCCGGTATATTGATACCACCCTATTAAAACACTGGGAATGTTTACTGAAGCCTAGACTTGTGCTCAAAAACAAATAAAATCCAAAACACTTAATTAAAAATGTTGCTCTTAACCATTTGCAATGTTAAACCGTTAAAAATGTTTAAAGTAAAAGATTTTGTTGAATGCCTCAGCACAGACTTTGGAGTGTTAAGTCCCAAATGTGTCTATGCACTGACCATGCACCAAACTACAAAAGGTTCTGGAGCTCCAGGTTCATCATTTACAAAAACAAAAGCACAGTGGTGTGATGGTTCAGCCTCTACAGACTATGTAAAAGTACCCCAAAACAATGAATGGCACATCACAAAACATCAAGGGGCACTTTCCCTCCCTGCTTCTGAAGGAACAAAGGGCCTAGAGATGTAGCTTTGCCATGACTGTATCCCACTAACCTTGGCTAATGGTCCCTAGGACAATTTTAGAGGTCAAAACTTATTAGAAAATACTCCAGACAGAGACGTTATTTTTCAATTACAGTTAAAAAAATTACTGGACAATTACATTTTATAAACTTGTTTCAAACCAAGAGAGAGTCGGTTTCATCTCTAATCTATCCTGTACGTTACCCTAGAACAATGCCCCCCACCTCAACAAAACTTTGCACACAGCATCAACCTGCTGAAAATATTCCACACATCTCCACTTCCTGTAACAGTAGCTCTCACACACTCAACTGCGTCATCGGTTGTAGGAAGTAGGGCAGAATATATTTAGCATCATTTCCTCTCCTCACAAATATCCTACAAGTTGATATATAATTTCAGAAGCAAACAAACCATACAGTTTTTTCCTTTGTTTTGTTTCTCTGGCATACCATGTGGCATGTGGGATCTTAGTTCCCCAACCGGTGACCAAACCTGTGTCCCCTACATTGGGAGAGTGGCATCTTGAGCACTGGACCCTGTATGGAAATCCCCATACAGTGCTGTTTTGAAAGCCAAAAGGGAAAACCTGAGGAGTGTTTTATACTCCTACCTCAAGTGCCGAAGTATTTCTAATTTACCTTTTTTGTTTTGGCTGCATCTTTTTTGCACTCTGGTATGTTTGATTCTAAGTTAAATAGCTAACATTGTACTAAGTGTGCAAAAACACGCTTGTGGATTTTTTTAAAGATAATTCACTAAATAGCTATCACTTTAAACTGAACTTTGACTTGGTATAACCAGATACTACTACACTTAAAACAGTTTAGCAAATCTATTAAAAATAAAGTTTTTTAATAAATTTTTAAAGCCTAGAAATAGGAAAAATTGTGGCTGGTTTCTAGTACCCTTTCATAGCCTAACACTTTCATATGTTACAAGTAGTATTGCTTTCTTCTTACTTCCATTTTTAAACTGGTAGTAATAAGAAGCAAAGCAGTCATGAAAGGGCAGGGATACACAATCTTCAAAGAACTCACCTCCTACTGCCCAGTATGGCCTGTTTTGGTTTTTTTTTTTAAATAACCCTCAAGGTCAAAAAGGTTTTTACATTTTTAAAGGAGGAAAGGGAAGGGATAGGAGAGGAAGAAAAGAAGAAAAAGAAGCAAAGAATAGAGATCAATGCAGCCAGCAAACAAAATACTTCTTACCTGGTCCTTTACAGAAAATCTCTACATACCTCTGCTCTACTCTTAAGCCAAAACTCAGGAACTTAATCTATACATTTCTTACTACAATAAATTTCAGAAACAAGTTCAATTGTTGACCTGTCAAAAGCAGCTTCTCCCTTTTCTCCCAAAGTCCATCTCCCTGCCCCACTCTCCCTCTAGCAGCCATATCACAAATCACTACTTTTCTTCTCTAAAGGAGCCCAAGAGAAGAGTGATTTAAAGCAAGTACCTGTTCTGGTTTTTCTGCCTCAGTCTTGAGCACTGGCTCCTCCACTTCCTCATCATATACACGCTAAACATGGAAGCAAAGTTCAGCTTTTAGTCAAAACAGCATTTGGAATCAATCATGATGTAAGAATTCAATACACAATTTAAAAAAGACAAAAACAAGAAGAAAGGATTATTCAAGAAATGGCTGAATGCACTGTTTACAATAGCCAGGACATGGAAGCAACCTAGATGCCCATCAACTGACAAATGGATAAGAAAGCTGTGGTACATATACACAATGGAATATTACTCAGCATTAAAAAAAAAATTCATTTGAAGCAGTTCTACTCAGGTGGACAGAACTGGAGCCTATTATCCAGAGTGAAGTAAGCCAGAAGGAAAAACAACAATACAGTATACTTACGCACATATATGGAATTTAGAAAGATGGTAACGAGAACCCTGCATGTGAGACAGAAAAAGGAACGCAGATGTATAGAACAGACTCGTGGACTCTGTGGAGGAGGGCAAGGGTGGGATGATATGGGAGAATGGCATTGAAGCATGTTAATTATCATATGTGAAATCAATCGCCAGCCCAGGGTTGATGCTCGGGGCTGGTGCACTGAGATGTCCCAGGGGGAGGGAATCAGCAGGGAGGAGGGAGGGGGGTTCTGGAGGGGGAGCATATGTAAACCCATGGCGGTTTCATGTCATTGTATGGCAAAAACAAGACAATAAAGTAAAGAAAATTTAAAAAAAAAAAAGAAATGGCTGAGGCCAAAGCAAAGAGTAGACAACTCTCCCAAAATTAAGTTTAAAGAAAAGACACAAAAAGACTAGGAAACATGAAAAAATAAACTTTCAATCTTCATGGCTGACCAAAGTCACAAAATTAATAAGAAAGCAGTGTCCACATTTTCTTGTTTAATCTAACACAATGCTGACAGAGCACTGATTCAGGCACTCAAACGTGAGGCTTCGAGCACGTCAAGTGGTAAAACTTACCCACTAGGTATACGAGCTTTTACATTTTACAAAGTAGAAACCATAAAGGTAAGTTATTTTTATCCTGTTGCTTAAAAAGGTTGATACATTTTTATCATCTCATTTATAAAATAGATAGGCCAAGCCCACCACTGATTTTCCAGAAGACCAGTCATGGACTCACCCATACAGCTTGGGCAGGTGGCCTCTCTTTTCCAATACAGAGCCATCATTCTGGCAACTCATTGTGACTTCCTTTTTAACTATTTACTATTGCTTAAACTCCCAAAGCAAAACATTCTCATTATAAATAGTGCAGTGATGAAAATGTTCTGGAATTAGACACTGGTAATGGTTACAAAACTTTAAAAATACACTAATTCCTACTGTCTTCTACACTTTTAAAAGGGTGTATTTTATGATATGTAAACTATACATCAATTAAAATTAAAATGTCAATATAAAGATAGTTGCAGAAGAGATATATTTAAAAATAATTCCATCCCTACCTCCAACCTAATCCTCAGAATAACTAACTTAAGCTAGGTGTGTGCTCCTCTTTGCTTCCCAAGGCTCTTACACAAATATATATGGACATATGCACATATTCAGAGTTTTCTGCCCTTTCAGCTTTTAAACAAAAATGCATGTATATGATACATATTCTTATGCCCCACTTTTTCACTTGATATTCTCATAAACCGCTTTCTAGGTCAACACATATAGACTTGACTTAATCATTTTTGTATCTACCTGATATTTTATGGTATGAAGTTGACTATAACTAGTTCAAGAATTCTCTATTAGAGAACAGTTTTTGCTAGTGCAAACCAGCTACTGTAAATATATACTAAATTCTTAGGCCATGGATTATTTATTTCTACAGGCCTCTCAAAAACAGGATTGCCAAGCCAAAGGAGAAAATTCTTTTTTACTCTTAAGAGCTTCTTCCAGATTTCTGTGTGGAACAACTCTGTCACCACAACACATTCAAGTGCCTACTTCCCAGACCTTTGCCAGCAGTGGGACGATACTGTCCATCTTTTAAAAATAACTATCAATCTGATTAGACAATGTTATTTTTAAATGTTCATATCTTCTAACCCAAGATCAATCTGATTAGATAGTCTTATTTTTAAATGTTCACATCTTCTAACCTAAGAATTGTAATTCTTGAAATTTAGTTCCAAGAAAAATAAACACAAGCAGTAAGATGCTCATAGCATAAGATTTACATTCAAAATCACAAACACCAAATCTGTAATTCTCTGCAACTCCAATCAAAATACTAGTAGAATTTTCTGGGGAAATTAGCAAGATAATCCTCAAATTCACAGAAGTAAAAAAGCCAAGGACCAAGGATAACCATGAAAATTATGAATAAAAAGAAGTCACAGAGATTTGCCCTATTAAGACTTATTATAAATCTCTGGTATTTAAGATTGTGATACTTACTACAGCAGATAAAGATAATAAAAGACAGAGGTAAGAAACAGACTCACAATTACATGTAACCCTATTTATATTTACAAAAACACACTGAGGAAAAGAACTACATAATAAAAGTTACCCATATGGAAAAGAAACAAATGAGATCCCTACCTTATATTATATACACATGTACCAACATACATCCAAAGACTATATAAATACTCTCCATATAAGAAGAGTAAAAAGACAGCAAAACAAACAAGCCCACACCCAAAATATTTAGAGCTAAGGAAAAAAATATTAAAAGCCATTAATACAAGGTAGCGCACATTATTAGCATTTATGGTTATTATCTGTTCTTTCCTAGATAAACAAAATATTTTATCTTAAAAAGTTTTGTATGGGGAATTGTTAAATAATGGTAGCCATAAAATGAAATAGAAACAGAAATTAAGTTCATTAAATCTTACAGATGTTAATGTTAAAATGCTTATAAAATAATGTCAACATGAAGAAAAATGCAGGCTGCAAATACATACATACAGAAAAGGTTAAAGTTATATACACACATACGATTAGAAAAAAATATGCCAAAATGTTCAGTGGCTGGTTAATTTGGGATGGTAGAATTATAGTTGACTCCTGTAATTTAAATTTTTCACATTTTAATACTTTTTTATATGTATCTATCTTTCCTACTGTAAGTGGCCATTATTTTTACAACAAAAAAGGAAAAAACTTAAAGTCCAATGTCTGCATGGAAATGAACTTGGAATATACATGTCAAAATGGCTCTTCTTTAGCATCTGAAATTTCAGATGCTTCTTCTTTTTCCGTATTTAAAAAAAAAAAATCATTCTACAAAGATCAGAAATTAGGGGAGTAATTTTCAAAGGCATGAACAAAAAATGGCAAATAAATCTTAAAATTGAGACTTTAAGACAAGACAGCTTCCAAGGTCACTTCAGACTTTAAATAGAAAGATCGTTTAACTTAAAAGACTGAGCTTCAAGCTTAGGTCTGAACAGCATCCATACCCTCCTTTTTCTCCTGCCTGTCATTAAAAACACCTCACAAAACATCAGCAGCCTTCAGAAATCCAAACATGACATCTAAGAAACCAACCAGCAAATACACAAAACCCATGGGATCTTTTAAGGGTGGCCAGGACCATGCATCTCAAGTACTCAGTACACAGCAGGTAAACAATGCTAACTTACTTCACCCTTCAGGCTGAGCTCACAGCTTCATGGGTTGCTTGATCATTTTAAAATCAGGTAGCCATTCACAGAAGTGTCAAATATCTTTGATATTTCTACCTGAAGAATCTTTTCCTCATTTGGGGAGATGTGGTAAGAGGTGAAGGTGAGGAAGTAAGAGAAAAATCTGACAAGGGGCTGAGATTTCTTACCACATTATACACTGCCATGGTCCTCTTTACTTTATGATCTCTCATTAATTCATTCAAATATTCACTGAGTCTCTATATATCAGGCTCATGCTGAACCCAAAGAACATAACAGTAAAAATATGGGGTATGATTTAGTAGAGAAGTTCAACACAGCAAATCATAATGATAGATGTAGAATCACAATCATAGGAAGTGCTATGAAAGAAATCATTAATTAGGTCACTCAATGTTTCAGGACAAAACTCCTAAAGGAACAGATTAATGAAGCTGCAAGAATTGTATTCCCTACTGATAACACACTGAGGCACTGGCCACTGTTAATTAGCATTTCTCCTTCTTCAGAGTCCCCTTGTGAGCCTTTACTAAAGGTACTAATTTTTCTTGCCCTAAAAAGTCTTGATTGCTCTTCAGTTTCACTAACTCTATAACACAGTTTGCGGTTTGCAATCTACTAGCTGCCTCTGAGGTCAGTTACTAAAACCCAAAAACCTATTATTCTGTGTATCTTTCCAATAAACTACCATGAAACCAAATGGCACCATCATTTAAGACAGAATCGTAATACATGAATCCTGATGTCAGGGTTTGAAGAAAACATCTGCAAAGCCAAATCACTGCCAAATGTATTATCAGCAGGTAGATTCCTTCAGTGTTTTACTAAGCGTTAGCCATACTTTTAACAACATGACACTCCTCCTTCAGTGTTTTACTAAGCGTTAGCCATACTTTTAACAACATGACACTCCACCACGAATGGAAAGAACATGTAACACATGGCACTACAGGGAGATCTGGGAAGCAGTTCGAGTTGGCAGTGGCCCCAAGCACATTTAGAGGGAAAATTGGCTACAGATTGCAAGGGGAAGAAGCACAAGAAAAGGAGACAGACAGATGGACGTAGGGAATTCAAGAAGTGAACAGAAACAATGAACTATTACCAAAATATAATCAACAAAAAGTAAACAAAAAACCTCCCACAAAAACTGGATTATCAGAAACTCAGAATCTAAGAAAACTTGGAAAGAAAAGAAGAGCTGGGGAAAGAGAAGACTGACCTGAAGGTTATGATTCAGAAAAGAAGCTTATAATGTGTTTCCCCCAAAATATCAGTCAGTATCAAGCCAGTATCAAGTGCTACAAGCACATCAAGTACAAAAGAAGGCTCCCAACTCTATTCCTTGCCCAGTCTAGGGCTGCAAGACTGATTGCTGAGAAGAGCTAAGCACCTGATCCAGCAAGAAAGGTACAGGATGAGAGCAACAGATATATTTAAAAGGACACAGAATTCAGCGTGATGAAAAACTGATGGGACTACATACACTGCTAAAGCAGAGATGCAGTAGCAGCAGTGAAGTCGCTCAGTCGCGTCCGACTCTTTGCGACCCCACAGACTGTAGCCCACCAGGCTCCTCTGTCCATGGAAGTCTCCAGGCAAGAGTACTGGAGTGGGTGGCCATTGCCTTCTCCAGGGGATCTTCCCGACCCAGGGATCAAACCCGGGTCTCCCGCATTGCAGGCAGACACTCTACCGTCTGAGCCACCAGGAAAGCCCCCAAAGTAGAGATGAGAGTCCTGTAAACTGCCTCTTCCAATAGGAACAACGCTCAGGACCAAGCCCAGACATTCTGTGCAGATGACCAGAAAAATGACTACAGATGTAACTAGAATATCTGCTATATCTTAAATTACAGGCAAAGAGATATTTAAAATCGTTAAGATCTTTATTTCACACACAGGTTCCTCCAAAAGCCGAGTAGTGGCATTTCAACCTGAATTACTAAAAATGTACAAATATGCTGTGTTATATATCTGCATGACAATATTTAATCTTCTCTTAACAATCCTAAATCTTTGACAATCTTGCAATTTTCAAAATCATTTTTATTACTTTGTATCTAACAGTCTCAGGAGATAGCCTAATTTAATAATCCTCTTTTCACAGTATAACTAACACTGATACTTAGAAAGTTAGTCACCCTATGAGAAGCACAGGTCAGCTTAACTAAGCTTCCTCTCCATCCTCTAGAATAATCTCCCCTACAGTCATGGAGCTCCAGCCACATTTTATTCCTTTTTATTCTGGAATAACACTACTATGGAAAATTGTGATATTCTCTAAGAAGGGGCTCTAGTATTCCTAGAATCTAAAACTTTGAAACTTCATAGACAAACAAAATTGCACTTGGGTTAAAGTGCAACAATCTGTTTAGAGTTGATTTTATGACATAGGTTCAGCCAGCGTAACAAAGCATTAGTTCAGAATATCCCAAGTAGACACACACATGTTTTTAATGTAACTTATCAGAACATAACATATACAATTAATAACATGCTGGTGCCCAGAAGATCAGACCAGGTGTGTGGCTTTCCTTATAGAGGATAACAAGGCTTGTTGGAGGGCCATGCAATTCACCAAAACTGCTGACAACTCCAGAATTAACAATTGATGAAAACACTGAAATATGAAGAAATTTTTATCATCAGGTTTTCTCAAAGGCTTGAAAAAAAAAAGTAAACTTTACTAATAAAAAGGGAGGGAACATCAATTACCAAGAAGTACTACTTACACCAAAATTTAAGAGAACCTAACAGCAGGTCACTTAACATCACAATGACCTCCGCTCCTTCTAACAAAATTATTTCTTTAAAAATCGGATGTAACTAAGTAACTCACGTTTTCAATGAATTGGGTATTAGACAGCATAAGGAAGTCATTGAAGACATTATGCAGGCGACAATCTGTGGCTTTAGTCTCTCGAATTAGTCCATCCACTTGTTTCTTGATTTCATGAGTCCTAGAGATAGTCTGTTGTGAAAATTCCTGTAGAAACTGTAATAGCTATTTAAAAAACAAACATACAGTAGTATCAATATGAGTCTATTAAATGCACCTATTCTGCATGTCAAAACAGAAAAGAAGCCATTTTCTTTCACTTCTGTGTATGTGTGTGATCGAATGGAAAAGGGATGCTGCTTTTGACAGTACCAAGACCAAGTAGCATCGAAAAACATTAAGAAAGCTTATCAAAACAGTGGCAGTGAGCCAATAGATACTTCCTATCTCGTTTCTGGAAAAATTTTAAAATGCTGTTTGGTTGTCATTCTACAGGGATCACAGAGGAAAGGCAAAATAACAAACCACTACTCAACCAAAAATCCTACTCAAATGGGACTTTGGAATCACAGCTCTAAGCTGATTGGGTCTTCAGGCCTAAGGTGTCTCATTCAACGATATCCATATACTGGTTTGGCTCCCACCCCACTCAGTCCATGTCTCAAAAGGGAGTCGCCTATGAGGTGCCACTGTAAGCTTGTGGCATGGTGGAAGCCTAACCCTAATCAGGATGGAGCTGGCGCCTGGCCAAAAAAAAAAACAAGGAAGAGAACACCCTGCGATGGGCGGCAGTCCGAGTAGGAGCACTCAAGAGGGCTGAAGTCAACTGGCCGGCATCCGCCCAAGTGCCTGAGGACTGCCACCAGCAAGTTTTCGAGAGCAAGAGGGAATGTTATTTAGTCCACGAGAGACAGAGCGGGATCGACTGGGTGGAGAGGGACTGGGACTGATGCGCTCCCACTCGTAGGCCGCGCATCAGCCCCAGACGGCCCGCCCTCCCCTCCCGTCCCGGGGCCCGCCTCTCACGCCAGCGTCGGCTGCCAGCGACCAGCTCTGGCTGCTCCTGCGGATCTCCTCCACCGACCAGGGACGCTCCCACACGGGCTCGGACGCCGGCGCTCGCTCCTGGTCGGGGGTGGTCCGGTTCATCTGCAGCGGGAAGGATGAGAAGAGGGGCTGAGCTCCGGGGAGGCGGCGGACGCGGCCCAGCCCTGACCCAGGGCGCCGCCCTCACCATCCCGGCTGTGCAGTTTGGTGGGCTCCGAAGCCGCAGGACCGCGCCCGCTGAGCCCTCCAAGTCTCCGGAAGCCTAGCTCCGAGCAGTGCGGCCCTGGCACGTGACCAGCCTCACGTGACGGAGGCGCCCCGTGACCTGCCCCTCACGTGACCGGATGCGGGGTTGCCGCTGTAGGGAGACTGAGCCGGCGGGCTGAGGATGAGTGATGAGACACCTGTAGTCACGTGGATGGACCTAGCGACGATCCTGCTGAAGGAACTAAGTGAAAAGGAGAAAGGCAAACACGCGACATCACTTGTGTGCAGAAACTATATGTGGAATGACACAAATGAACTCTATGTGACAGACTCGCAAATGTAAAGAAACTCGTGGTTGTCAAAGGGGTGAGGGGGTCGGGGGAGGGATGGATTGGGAGTTTAGGGTTAGCAGATGCAAACTATTACATATTTAACGGATAAACAACACAGTCCTAGGAAATTATATTCAATATCCTGTGGTAAATCGTAATGGAAAAGAATATGAAAAAAATGTGTATGTGTATAACTCATCACTTTGGTGTACAGCAGAAGGTAAAACATTGTAAATCAACTATACCTTAATAAAAAAATTTTTTTAATTTGTTTCACTTTAGAAAAGAAAAAAAAAAATGGCAGGAAGACTGCGGAAGCCAGGGGGCGCTGAAGGGGTGCGTGAGTCAAGTTGAGCTTCTGCTGAAAGGCCTGAGTGGCAGGCGCGTAGGTGGTCCGGAAGTGTGCAGGGAACCAGAAGAGTTCAGAGGCGAGCCGAAAGAATCTTGGAAGACCCATCCGAGGAGCTTTCAACGTCCGGAGATGTGTGCAGAGGAAGAGCTCGCGGCTGCTGCGCCTCTTCCTTGCTACATCTCCGCTGACTGTCACTAGCTCAGCACACAGAAACCCAGATTTACTGGAGATTGATCTATCTCGTTGTCATCATGCTTTTAAGGACGTGCTCGGTTTCAACTCACTGCTTAGGGCCTCCTTAAAATCCTTTAATCCCTAAATCTTCTACTCCGTAGGCAATGCCCTCAGATTCAAGTCCAAATTTCTCGTATGACAGGCAAAATCCATTTGTAATGTGACCCCTGCATGTGAATCCATTCTCAACTTTCCCGGCTTCCCACGAGCGCGCAGTGATTCAACTGTTCTACCTCACACTTCCCCGAAGGTCCATCTGCAGAGACCTTCTTCTGCCAGACCAACTTACTTTTTTAAAATGAAGATTCCAATGTCTTTCCGTTCCTATATGCCTGTGGGCAAGTTATTTAATCCATGTAAGTTACCTGTCTTTCAGGAATGTGGTGCTAAATGTGGTATTTGTAACGTACCAGGGTGCCTGCCATACTGTAAGCATTAAACATAGCTCTCACCGTGTTTTCTATGCCGTTTGTTTATCAAACTCTTGCCCTATGTTTTGGGTTTGCCTGTATTTATTGAGCGAACACTTCCCTAATTACCCCAAGGGTAGTTTTAAGTGCCCCTCCTCAGTTGTTTGGGGCTTACCTCCTAGCTCAGTTCCTAAAGAATCTGCCAGCAATGCAGGAGACCTGGGTTCAATCTCTGATTGGGAAGATCCCCTTGAGAAGGAAATGGCAACCCATTCCAGTATTCTAGCTCGGAGAATCCCATGGAGGGGGAGTCTGGCACGCTACAGTCCATGGGGTCCCAAGAGTAAGATACAACTTAACAACTAAACCACCACCACCAGCTCAGTTATTTTCTACATATTTGCACAAATAGTCTTCCCTGGTGATTCAGACAGTAAGCAATCTGCCTGTAATGCCGGAGACTCTGATTCCGTCTCCGGATTGGGAAGATCCCCTGGAGAAGGGAATGGTTACCCACCCCAGTATTCGTGCCTGGAGAATTCCATGGACAGGGGAGCCTGGTGGGCTACAGCCCATGTCCCAAAGAGTCGGACGTGACTGAGCGACTAACACTGTCACACTTTTCACAAATATTCATCATAGAGTATCACATTGTATTGTTTTATAACATCTCATGTATAATAATATCTAACGTGTTGGAAGTACTAAGAATTTACTACCTTATACATATGACTTAATTTAATTCTCACAATGACTGCATGAAGCAGGTACTCTTACGCTTGCATTATAGTTGAGGAAATAAGAGGTACAGAGACATTAAGTAACTTAGACAAAACAGTAAACAGTGCTGGAACCCACGCTATTAGCCACTACATTACTCTATAGCTAGTCTTAGTTTCTTGAAGAAACTTCATTTTTAAGTTGCAGTCTACCAACCTCTTGGCCATTCCTTCACATTCACTTAAAATATTCTTTTGTTTGCTTGTTTGTTTGTTTTAATTTTCTTTACATTATCGTGTTGGTTTTGCCATACATTGACATGAATCTGCCATGGGTATACATGTGTTCCCCTTCCAGAACCCCCCTCCCACCTCTCTCCCAATAAAACCACTTTAGAATTTGGTTGGTAAAACTGGGGTGAGCCAATTACCAGACTTGCATCTCCTCTAAGGTCATCATTGACAACTTCAGTGGGCACATGGATGAGCTTGGCCTCAATGTGCCTTAATAACCTTAATCTGCATTCCAATTCTCAGAGCCCCTGAATTGCCCACACCCTGGACCTTATCAGCTGAAACTTTCTGACTTCTCAATGTGGACTGTAATAGAGATGACTCTTAACATTCCAAGTCCCTCTTTTATTCCCTGGTGGTCTTTTCTCAACTAACACAAGTGCCCCACTGTGCCATTTCACCCTCTCAGCTTTATTTCCTTGCTGCTTCTGCCTAGAGTTCATGATATTCGCCTTTGACTTCTCTTGACAGCCCATTAATAGCCTCACTTCATAGTTCTGACACATAGTCCCTGCTAGCTCCTAGCTTTGAATCAGTCCAACTATGCCCTTTCTCCTTCCCAACACCTAGGTTCCCGAAGGAAATCACTACAATTTCATATTCTGCAAACTTAGCTGGCCCTTCAGCATTGGTTAACAGTTCTTTTACTTATACTTGATCCGTGTACTTAACCTTGGTTAGATCTCTTCCGTAACTTTACCATGTGGTTCAAACTGTTCACTCTATTTGCCTCTGCCAGAGAAAATAGACTTCCACTTCTTATTTCAACTTAAGATGTTTCTATGTCTACACATTCTGTATCCCATACAGTTTTTTTTTCTTTGCACACAACATAATATGACTGGCAAACTCAAACAAAACAGAATTGGGGTTGGGGAAAAAATATTGCAGAGCTCACTAAACTTAAGAAAAGCCAAGCAGACACTAGTCTTGGGAAGACCATAAATCAGAGGAACTTGTGACAGTCTCCTCTAAGTCACCACCATCAGAAGAACTCAGTTCCAGTCATTTCCCTTCTTGGTTTTTGCCTCTGAATTTCACATTCCTGAGATAAACAGAATCTCATTACCTACCCTTGGATCATATTCCCACTTTCCTAATTGGTTATTCTACCAAGATCATATAGAATGGAGAGAAGTAGTCCCCAAATGAAAGTTTGGGACCGTTACCAAAAGCAGGAAGAAGGGGGATTCCCAGGTGGTGCTAGTGGTGAAGAATCCACCTGCCAATGCAGGAGATGCTGGTTCAGTCCTGGTTGGAAAGATCCCCTAGAGTAGGAAATGACAACCCCCTCCAGTACTCTTGCCTGGAAAATCCCATTGACAGAGGAGTCTGGTGGGCTACAGTCCATGGAGCTTCGAAGAGTCAGACATGAGTGAACATGCATGCACACAGGCCTATGATAAGAAAAATGCTGCAAAAAGTAGGAAGAAGGGATGCTTGGCAAGCAAAAGAAACAGGCCACAAACTGCCTAGCTCCTTGTTTCCAGTCTCTGGAAAAGTCAACCCCTTTTTGCCCAAGGCCAGTGACCACTATGTTCTTGACTGAGCCTTTCCTGCTTCCCCTGGGATGGTGCTGCTTTGAACTCCCCTTCTTATGTGTTCAGTCTTACTATCTTTACAGGTATTCCTTCACATGTTTTTGAGTCATGTTTTGTATTGAATGTATTCATGTTAAAGAGATCTTGTACTGTAATAACCATGCATGAAAATTCACATAAATCTACCTATCATATGGGTGACCCTCTTGCTATCCTTATGTGATTAAAATTGTCAACAAGTGAAAACCTTAGAGGAGTTTCCTGTAAGGATATTTGTGAAGTCAAGTGTATCAGGAGAGATCTCAGACCCAGAACCTTAATCTGAGTTTCTCTGAGTTAATCTGATTTTCTATCCTGAGGTGTCTCTGTGGGGATCTTGCTAAAATGCGGATTCTAAATGAACAGATATGAGATCAAGCCTGAGACATTGCATTTCTGAAAAGCTCCCAGGTGATGCCCAGACTCCTCAAACTAAAGAGTGTTGAAATAAAGAGCCAGGCTAAGAGTTCCTTGGTGAGCAGTACAGCTCCATGGCCAACCTTGTCAGCCAGGGTGTCTCTTGCCATATGAAAAGTCACTTAGAAAGATTGTCATAGAGGAGAGAGGCCAAGTCTTGCTTTGGGAGGCTCCCATGGAAGCCAGGAACTGGGCCCTACAGTTTATGTAGAAGATCTTCGGTGGGAGTGCAGTGTATTAGGGTCAAACTCTTTGGATGGTAGTGGAAGAAAATTGCTTAGGCTTAGAAACTGAAGTAGCCCTCTCTTGAACTGCTGGCTTTAGAGAGGCCCAGACATAGCAGGACTCCCCACAGTTTTCTTGCAGCCCCCACTGGACCACAGGGGAGAAGGAGAAGGATCTGCCCAGTTATTGTCCCAGGCACCAAGCCAATGCAACTTCAGGGAATCAAGCATTAATCATGTTTATGCACCAGGAACTTTGAGATTCTAGTCAATTAAGTAACCAGTGACCACTGCATTAGGAACTTCAAAGGAGAGAAAGAAACAGAACCAGCGGTACTGAAAGAGTCAATTCCTAGGTTAGGTTAATAAGAAGTCCAGGGTTCCCAAGTAGGAGAAAGGGGTCCAGAGCCCTTGAGAAAGAGAAAGGAGTCTGAGGCTGTCCAGGAGAAAAGTACAAACATTTTCTTCTACACTGCTTTGTCTTAGTCAATATAACAATGTATCTTACTCGAGGACCCCTTTCTCCTTAAGGAGGTTTTCTGACTAATCTTATTATCTTAAGACAAGTTGTGAGAGTGAGTCTGGTAAGACCTTTCTATTGTTAGCTCTAATCTTATTAATTTAAGAGTATATTGTGAGAGTGGGCCTGGTAAAAGTATATAAGGCCTTAATAAGGCTAGTAAGAGGGGGCCCTGCCTCTTGTCTCCCTTCTGATGTCTATGTCAGAAGCTTTCTCTGTCCCTTTTTATACTTTAATAAAACTCTACTACATGAAAGCTCTTGAGTGATCAAGCCTGGTCCCTGGTCCCAATGCTAAATCTTCTTCAGAGGTCAGGAATCCGACATCGTTCACCATAAGCTATCAGTACAATACAATTAGCAATACTGTAAAAATTCAAAATGTAAATTTCAAATAGATTCTGCAAATTATGACTTACTACTGTGGTTTCAGAGTATGGATAAAGTTCTGAGGGCCGTGGGGTAGAAAGGAAATACTTAGACTTTGCAGTATGAAATTTGAATTTAATGTTCTCATAAGTATTTTATTTCTACAACAGCATCATTTTAGAAGAGGTCTAATTAAAATTTCCAGGTTGCCAAACAAAAGGATTTATAAGCAGTTGATTGGAAATAAGGGACAAATTTAAAACAGCAAAATGCATAAGCCTGATACTAATTAGTGACATAAAGAGTTGTTCTGAGTGTGTTTCCAGTTTCTCACTACTCAAGTGGAGAGGATTTCCATTCTTCTTGATATTATGTTAGAGCTCAGAAAGTGGATCGCTCTAGAGAGGTCACAGAAAAGCTTTAATAGTCTAGAAACTATTGGATTGGTTTCATTGTGTCACTGAAACCTTACCTGAAGTATAATTTTTCCAGTCTGCTTATATAAAAGACAACTCCCCCCGCCCAACACACACACACAGCTTTGCTTAGCAAGGTGCTAGTAACCTGCATATTCAAGAATGGGTGCTACCATTCTTAGTCCACAGCTGAATATGGTGGACGCCTCTCCTTCCTTAAGATTCCAGCATCTGGTGAGTACTGTGGGGTAGAAGGGAGGGAGAAGAGAGAGATCATGAATCCTGCTGTGCAAACGTTGGTAAACCACTTATGCCTACACAGCCCATTCCCTGAATGCATAGCTAGTCTAGGTTAGCAGATCTGCCATCTGTGCCAAGGCAAGCATGTCCAGAAGGAGAAAAACTGTAATCAAATTCATTCAGCGAATAATACACAGATATTTTCTTTGAAAGTAAAATCAGACTTTACAAAGAAGACTAAAGGCCTTGTATGTGCCCCACCCCAAACTCTCGCCACAAGCCAATGTGTACCACTCACCCCAGTCTTCATTTCAGCTCATCCCTCAGAGATGACCTCAACTCTGAGTCTGATGTTTAAGTTTTCAGAGCTTTTTCTAGGTGTTTATGTATACGTGTCTACCTATCTATCTAGCTTATCTATACATACAGTATTTATTTATGTGGTTTTACACATGTAAACTGCTTCCCTGATGGCTCAGCAGTAAAGAATCTGCCTGCAATTCAGGGGACGCTGGAGACTTGGGTTCAATCCCTGGGTCTGGAAGATCCCCTGGAGGAGGAAATGGCACGCCACTCCAGTATTCTTGCCTGGAAAATCCCATGGATAGAGGAGCTTGGCAGGATACAGTCCAAAGGGTCACAAAAAATCAAACATAGCTAAGCATGTATGCATGCCCGTACACATGTACACGAATTCTGTACCTTTCATTCTGCATATTTTTAAATATTCACAATATACCTATCCATATTATCAGAAGCTAAATTGTTCTTTTTAACTACTGTGAAGTATTCTTCAGTAAGAACATGCTATGGCTTATTTAGTTGTTATCTCACTTATTTAGGTTCTTTCTAATATTTCATTGTTATAAGGCAAGCTGCTAGATATCCTTGACTATGCTTCTTTGCACCCATATGCAAATATTTTTATTTTAATAGATGTGCTAAATTGTTCTCCAACTTGTGCCAAATACACCCCCAATGGTGGTCTATGAGGGTGTAACTGTCCAACTTCCTAACTAACATGTGCTATTATCAAAATTAAAATATTTGCAATATGATCAGTAAAAATGGCATCTCGGTGCCATATATTTGTATTTCCTTCACAACTGGGGAGATTGAGCATCTTTTCCTTAGCTTATTGGCAAATTTCATTTTCCTCAAATGGTTTTTTCACACAAATCTCCCATTTTTTTATTCACTTAAAATTTTTTTCTTATTATAGTCGATCATTTGTTTTAATTTAACCATGTTATTTTACTTTGCTTTTGCAATTTCCTGTGGTCTCCTTTTGTTTCTTTTTTCTCACCATTCCTGATTTCTGTTGGGCTGATTAAAGTTTCTTTGTTCCATTTTTTTTCCTTTGCTGGTGTGAAATTTATATATTCCATTGCTTTTTTTTTACTCAATTTTTTATATCCGCACAGAAAGTTATACTTGCCTAAATAAATCTAAAGTTAATCAGTATGTATATACTCTTCCCAAATAGGACATTTTCACTTCCTACTGCTGTTTCCCTTCTCCCCAAATCCTCCATTGATATCATCCAGAATTCTACTTCTATATTGTTCTTTTAAACATTTTTGGTAATTAATACTAACTTAATGTTAAACTATAGAAAACTGGACAGCCACTTGTAAAAGAATGAAACTAGAACACTTTCTAACACCATACACAAAAATAAACTCAAAATGGATCAAAGATCTAAGCATAAGACCAGAAACTATAAAACTCCTAGAGGATAACATAGGCAAAACACTCTCCGACATAAACCAAAGCAGGATCCTCTATGACCCACCTCCCAGAATATCGGAAATAAAAGCACGAATAAACAAATGGGACCTAATTAAAATTAAAAGCTTCTGCACAACAAAGGAAACTATAAGCAAGGTGAAAAGGCAGCCTTCAGAATGGGAGAAAATAATAGCCAATGAAGCAACGGACAAACAATTAATCTCAAAAATATACAAGCAACTCCTGCAGCTCCATGCTAGAAAAATAAACGACCCAATCAAAAAGTGGGCCAAAGAACTTAACAGACATTTCTCCAAAGAAGACATAAAAATGGCTAACAAACACATGAAAAGATGCTCAACATCACTCATTATCAGAGAAATGCAAATCAAAACCACAATGAGGTACCACTTTACACCAGTCAGAATGGCTGCAATCCAAAAATCTACAAGCAATAAATGCTGGAGAGGATGTGGAGAAAAGGGAACGCTCTTACACTGTTGGTGGGAATGCAAACTAGTACAGCCACTATGGAAAACAGTGTGGAGATTCCTTAAAAAACTGCAAATAGACCTGCCATATGACCCAGCAATCCCACTGCTGGGCATATACACCGAGGAAACCAGAATTGAAAGAGACATGTGTACCCCAATGTTCATCGCCACATTGTTTACAATAGCCAGGACATGGAAGCAACCTAGATGCCCATCAACTGACGAATGGATCAGAAAGCTGAGGTACATATACACAATGGAATATTACTCAGCATTAAAAAAAAATTCATTTGAATCAGTTCTACTCAGGTGGACGGAACTGGAGCCTATTATCCAGAGTGAAGTAAGCCAGAAGGAAAAACAACAATACAGTATACTAACGCACATATATGGGATTTAGAAAGATGGCAGCGAGAACCCTGCATGCGAGACAGCAAAAGGAACGCAGATGTATAGAACAGACTCGTGGACTCTGTGGATGAGGGCAAGGGTGGGATGATATGGGAGAATGGCATTGAAGCATGTTAATTATCATATGTGAAATCAATCGCCAGCCCAGGATTGATGTTCTGGGCTGGTGCACCCGAGATTTCCCAGGGGGAGGGAATCGGGAGGGAGGAGGGAGGGGGGTTCTGGAGGGGGAGCATATGTAAACCCATGGCGGTTTCATGTCATTGTATGGCAAAACCAATTAAAAAAAAAAAAAGAATAGCAGCAAAAAATAAATAAATAAATAAACTATAGGAATAGTGATGAAGTAGTTGAGATTGCTTTTTTCATACTGCTTTTTCTTCTGGATTCCTTCAACCTTTCTCCTGTGTAGGTGTACACCTTAAGTACTTGTTTCAGTGAGAATCTGCTGGCGCTGAACTTTCTTAGATGCTGAATGCTTAAAATATGCCTTTTCGTCTGTGCTTTTAAGTGATACTATCTCTGAGTGTAGAATTCTAAAATGACAGTGACTTTTCAATAGCTCCTTGAAAATGTTGCCTCATTGTCTTCTTGTATACAGTGTTGCTAATGAAATTGACAATGAAAATCTGATCCTTATTTCTTCAAACCATCTTTCTGCTATGGTAACTTTTAGCATTTTTTCCGTTTATTTTGATGTGCTGATATTTTATAGCTTTCTTCACTTCTGGGGAACACTTAGCCATTGATTACGTATTTTCTCCTCCTTTCTCTCTATTCCCTCTGGAATTCCTAAATGAAAGCTAAAACGTCTTTATCTGTTCTTTATGTCTCTTAACAGTTTCATTTTATTTTCTTCTTTGTATTATTCTGTAAGACCCTCTCAACTTAATGCCCAGCTGGCTAATTTACACTTTAGTTTGTCTGTTCTGTTATTCAGAACATAATTTGAGTTTTTTCTTTTCAATAATTTGGGCTTAAATTATCAACAATTCTAATTGGTTCTTTTTCATAATTCTTTGGTTTTATTTTGCTTTTTAAAAATATTTATTAATTTATTATAACAATAAATCCATTGCATATCAGCATGTTATATTTTTATGAAAAATTAATTATATGTTCACAAAAACAATTTAGTCAGAGAGTGCATTGGCTTATATTTTTGCAGCCCTCTTCAACACCTGGCTTAATAAAACAGTATGTCTTTAGTTGGGTAAATAGGAGAAATAAAAAATGCCTACAGAAATAATAGTTGACAAATAACATAACTTTATTAAATGCACTGAATAATAGTCTATGGCTCATAAAGAACCATAAGTTGAACTTGAGTTAACAGTGGAAACTTACTCTAAATTATCAAACACAAGGTTTCACAAGCTTATTTTTCTTTATGGTGCTAAGATACTGAATGAATTTGCTTTAATAATCTATTGATCATGTATAAGATCTTCCATTTGCTCAGTAGCTTCCTCTGACACCGCCACTTCTCGATTGTACACTAATTTTCTGGTTTAGAATTCTCCCACTTGATTCAGAATTCAGCAGAATTTCTCTGTGGGTGTAAACTTAGGTTGCCTGAGGCCTTGGCTTCTCTCCAGGCTTCTTATTAATTTCTTTCTTTGGGGGACCTCATTCTTTGTTTCTGTACTCTCAAGCACTCCCTCGTCATGATTTCAAGCTCAGGCATGACCCCAGAGATTTAATTCTTATATCTGTTTTATCATGTATAAAGATAGGGCCTAGAGACGAGCAATTTTCAGACTATTTTTATTGTATAATCTTAAATCCCTAAAATATTAATACATTTTTTAAAAATCTCAACAAAAGTTTTGCTTTTTACTTAGGGAAGTAAAGAATATCAGACATCAGCTCAAAGTAGGTGTGGTTTTGTGAGTGTGTGTGTGTGTGTTCGCATGCCCATGCTGTGACATTTTAACTTGCAATAATGTTTTAGTGTCAGTACACTATATCATTCAATTTAGTTTATGTAAGTCAATCTGGAATCTCCTGTTTAAAAAAAAAAAAGGAGGGTTAATATCCATAAGGAATACTTTAAAGGAGTAACTGGTAAATAATTCCTAATCTCATGATAATATAATCTGTTGTGAATACTGTTGCTCAATCCAATAAAATAAAATTCATAGAGCCAGTTCAGGTGGCTGTCCTTGTCTCTCATTACAATCTGCAACAACGAACAGTAGTGAGGACTCTCCTCTGAGGTTTGGGCTTAATGCTTAAACTACCAGGCAAATGCAGTGGAAAATATCCTCTCTGCCTTGCCTGTAAATCTTGAGTCCTCTGGCAAAAAGCCACAGGATGGTAACATGATGCTTTGAAACAAGATGTACTTCCTTATAAACTGGAACTGACTGACTGCAGTTTCTCTTCAAAGAAATTTTTCTTTATTGAATGTAAGATTTTAGGGATTTTTCCCTGTTGAATATAAGAAATAAAGGTCATCTTATGAATGTCTGTGCATCTAAGCTTTGGAGAAGAGTGTTTTTAAAAGAATTTTTGAGATATAATCAACATATATTTAGTTTTGGGTGTACGGCATAATGATTTGATATTTATATATTTTGCAAAATGATCACCACAATAGGTCTACTTAATCGACACCACCATACATAGTTACATATTTTTTTCCTTGTGATGAGTACTTTTATAATAAGATTTACTCTTGGAAACTTTCAAATATAAATTAAGTATTATTAATTATAGTCACCATGCTGTAAATTACATTTCCATGGTTTATTTATTTTATAATTGGAAGTTTGTACCTTTTGACTTCCTTCACCCACTTCTCACACTGCTCCACCCTTCACCTCTGGGAACCACCAATGTGTTCCTTACAGGTATAAGTTCATTTTGAGGAGGAAGTTTGTTTTCTTGTTTGGATTTATTTTTGTTTTCCTACTCCACACTTAAGTGACATTATATTTTATTTGTCTTCCTGGAGAGGAATCTTTATGACCTATTTGGACCCTATGAAGATTAAAAACATCTGTTTAAATAACTTTTATTGTTATCTCTTGCTTCCTTGATCTGTGATTACTATGCCATCTTCATCTTCTTTTTCTCATCTTCTCTTGCCATCTGGGCCCAAGTTCCCATCTTTCTGGTCTTTGTTTCTTCTTCTTTTCTGACCATATGTGTACCAGAAAAAAAATTATAAAAATGATTTGTTGTTTTAGCTAATATAAATATATTATCCCTATTTTCACTGCCAAGCCAGTAAATAAGATTTTTTTTATCATTTCTTTACTGTTAAAAAAAAAAACACTCTGCCAAAACTAACAGAACGATTTGGATTATAATATACCTATAGCAAAGCACACCTATGGTAACTATAGAGCTCAACTAGTTTTCACAAATGGAACAAAGCCAAATAACCAGTACTCAGATCAAGAAACAGACCATTGCAAACACACCAGGAGTCCCTCTTCTGTCCCCATCCAGCTCTACTCAGACTTCTAATATCATAGATTAATTCCAGCTGTTATTGTGCTTTGTATCAATGGAAAGAAATATCCTAGTTTCAGTTCCCTTAGAAGCTGACCTTGAGAGAAGGACTTTAGAGCAGGGAGTTTATGGCAAAGGTAGAATGAACACTAGGCAGGGAGTGAGCAGAGGATGGAAGGCAGCTGCCAACAAAGGGAAGATTAAAAATCAAGCTTTCATGGTGAGTGACTGGAGCCTACTCCTGCAGGGACTCTTTGGAAGATCCCTCAGACACACTCCTCAGAGCTCTCTCTCTCCAGGGGGAGGAGGGAGTCCTTATATTCACACAGCCAATTATTATTTATCCCTCTAATGCCTTTTTCTGCTCCAGCATCCCACCCAACACCTCACAGTGCATTCAGTTTTTATGTCTCTTTAGTCTCCTTTAATCTGGAATGTTACTTCAGTCTTGTTTTCCTTTCATGACCTTGATTCTTTTGGAAAGTACTGGCCAGTCATTTTGTAAAATGTCCCCGTTTTATAAAGTTTAGGTTTGTTTTCATTACTCCTCATTTTAAGGTGAAGAAACAGAGACACAGAAAAGGTAAATAGAATTTTGAGAAAAGAGCAGAAACAAGGTCACTCTGATCTTTCCCCACTTCTCCCCTGAAACAGATAATAAAACTCTCATATGTGCCCTTTCTATACCTGGAGAAAAGGAACATCTTAATTTCTGCTGACCAAAGGATGCCAAGAAGAATATTAATGAAAAGGTGTGGCCAAGTTTCCTCCAGTTTACTACAATTACCTCCTATTATTTAAACTATCATTTTCCTCCATGACTACCAACTCTTAATTAAACCTGGTCAGTTCAGTTCAGTCGCTCAGTCGTGTCTGACTCTTTGCGACCCCATGGACTGCAGCACACCAGGCCTCCCTGTCCTTCACCAACTCCCGGAGTTTACTCAAACTCATGTCCATTGAGTCGGCGATCCCATACAACCATCTCATCCTCTGTCATCCCCTTCTCTTCCTGCCTTCAATCTTTCCCACCATCAGGGTCTTTTTCAATGAGGCAGTTCTTCACATCAGGTGGCCAAAATATCGGAGTTTCAGCTTCAGCATCACTCCTTCCAATGAATATTCAGGACTAATATCCTTTAGGATGGACTGGCTGGATCTTCTTGAAGTCCAACAGATTCTCAAGAGTCTTCTCCAAGACCACAGTTCAAAAGCATCAATTCTTCTGCGCTCAGCTTTCTTTATAGCCCAACTCTCACATCCATACCTGACTACTGGAAAAACCACAGCCTTGACTAGATGAACCTTTGTTGGCAAAGTAATATCTCTGCTTTTTAATATGCTGTCTAGGTTGGTCATTGCTTTTCTTCGAAGGAGCAAACGTCTTTTAATTTCATGGCTGCAGTCACCATCTACAGTGATTTTGGAGCCCCCCAAAAATAAAGTCTGTCACTGTTTCCTAGTATAAATATATTCAATTCTAACTGTTTCTTTGGGTGTTTGTTTCCTTATAAAGTCTCTTGTATCTCATAAAACTTATACTAAATGAATTTTTATATGCCTTTCTCTGGTTAATCTGTTTTTGTTAGCTTATTTCAAACCCAGCAAGGAACTTTAAGAGAATTAAGGGAAAATGTTTTCCTTTTCTAAAGTAGAAATTTCTAAGTATTGCACAAAATATCTGTTAGAGATGATAAACAAATTAATCAAAGTGTCAGGATAGAAGATGAATTCACATAAACTAATTGCATTTTTATATACTAACAATGAGCAATAACAAATAAATTAATAAAACAATCCCATTTATAATAATATCAAATAGAATAAAATACTTCAAAATAAATTTAATTAAAGTCTTGTATGCAAAAAAAGGAAAAAGACTTCTACACTAAAAACTACACAAAATTGTTCAAAGAAATTACAGAAGACATAAATAAATGGAAACATATTCTATGTTATGAATTGAAGGACTAATATTATCTTAATATTATTAAGATAACAATGCTGTCCAAAGCAATCTACAAACTCAATGCACTCACTCCTATGAAAACTGCAAAGATTTTTTTGCAATTTGCAATTTAGAAATAGAAAAACCCATCCTAAGATTCATATGGACTCCCAAGGGACCCCACAAAAGCAAAGCAATCTTGCAAAAGAACGAAGTTGAAGGATTCACACCTGTTGATTTCATAACTTACTACAAATCCACAAGGTAATCGAGGTAGTATGATGTTGGCATAAGGACAAACATATAGACCAACAGAACAGAGAGCCTGGAAACGAATCCTCATATATATGGTCAGATGATTTTTAACAAGACTGTCAAAGCAGTTCAATGAGGAAAGAGCAATCTTTTGGCTTTGGGAAAACTACCATTTGGTATTAGGAAAACTGAAAATCCATATGCAAAGAATGAAGTGGAACACTTACTTTATACCATATACAAAAATCAACCCAACTGGCTGTCCAGTGATTAAGATTCTGTGTCTCCACTGCAGGGGGCAAGGGTCTGATTCCTGGTCAGGGAGCTAGGATCCTGCATGCCTCATGGAACAATCAAAAAAAAAAAAAAAACCTAACTCAAAGTAGACCAGAGACTTTAAATTATGACCTTGGCTCCTTCCCTGCCTTAGCTGTGTTCCTTTAGAAAAGGCTTCTGTTGGGGTCCGTCTCCCATGGTTACAGCCTCTGGTAATGGTTCCCACCTCTAGGGGTGAGAAAGCCGCCCTGTTACTGGCAGCCTCTGGGAGCACCACCCCATGTACCCCACCTATATGTGCAGTCCTTTTCCCAGCAGAAGTCGGACTGATACATCAGGAGGGGAAAGAAGGAATAAGGAAGAAGACATGCTGACGCAAGAAAAGGAAACAGCCTCTCTCATATGCCAGATACTGTTAGTTTTGCATTTTATTTTATGTTATTCTCACAACAAACTTGTAGTAAAGATTCCATCATCTCTATTTTCTGAGAGATTAAACAGTTACTCTGGATCCCCCAAATAGTGAACAGAGTTGGGGGGATTTAAACTCAGGTCTTCCTGAAACTAAAACCCATATTCTTTCCCCTCTAAGAACTTCAGATATTATGCAAGATTCACTTCTGTGCTACAAAAACTGTTATACAAATGAAATCAATTAGTATCTGCCATGTAAAGCCTTCCCAGGTGGCGCTAGTGGTAAAGAGTCCACCTGCTAAGGCAGGAGATGCAAGAGAGGAAGGTTTGATCCCGGGGTTGGAAAGATCCCTGGAGGAGGGCATGGTAGCCCACTGCACTATTCTTGCCTGGAAAATTCTGTGGGCAGAGGTGCCTGGCAGGCTATAGTCCATGAGGCTGTAGAGTTGGATATGATGGACCACCATAAAGTTCCACATGAGAAATTTATTTTATAAACTTTTTAAGGGATTTCAAGGAGTTTTTAAAAAACACTTTTTATTTCCTTTTTAAAAAATTATTTTGGGTTGTACTGGGTCTTTGTTGACGTGCTGACTTGTCTCTAGTTGTGGCCGGAGGGGAGAGCTACTCTCTCATTGCAGTGTACAGGCTTCTTGCTGTAGTGGCCCCTCTTGTTGTGCAGCACAAGCTCGAGGGCATGGAAGCTTCAGTAGTTGTGACTCACAAGCTTAGTTGCTCCACAGCATGTGTGATCTTCCCAGACCAGAGATCGAACCCTTGTCTCCTGTATTGGCAGACGGATTCTTTGCCACTGAGCCACCAGGGAAGCCCCTACTTTATAAAATTTAATTAAAAACTTCAAAATAAATTTTTGTTATTTAAAAATTTTAGAAATCCAGAACAAAAACTGTTAAGAATCTGGAAAGCTTCTCTCTTCCTGAGAAGAATTGTGTAACTTGCTTCTTTTTTTGTTTTTTGTTTTTTTTGCCTCCCTGGAAATCAGGAACCTCCTGCCCAAGTTCTAATTGTAGCCGCAATGACCCTTTTACTCCCATGAATTCTTCTGCCTTATTTCCTTATTTTGATTTGCTAATTCTATTCAATCAGCTTAATTGTATGACTCTCATTTAAGCTTTGTTCAAAATCCCTTTGGGATAAGAATGAAACTGATCATTTATTTCACTTAGCTTTGCCCAGTTTTTAGTTGAAGACCCTGGCCTAATATCTTCAGGTGACACTAGAGGATCAAAATTGGGTATCTCTGTGGGGCCTTAACCAGTAGCAGGATAACTTGCCCTATAGCAGGAAACCAGCAGAGCTGTTTTTCTTTACAAAGAAACTCTTCCCATTGTTAATCTGAACTTTGATAACAATGAGCTGATGATTGTTTAAGGAAGAACCAATATGTACATGCCATGATTTAAATCTAAAATATAAACATCCAATACACCTAAAGAAGTTCCTTCTTCTTTCACCAAATCCTGTTTGCCCAATGTATTTCATGGGTAATTTGATAAGAAGTAACTTTCTCAGATAAGAAATCCCAAGAAGCCTCAAAGCTAATACTGCAACTGAAAAACTAGGAAGATGCCAGCCCCTGCGTGTTACCATCCAGATAGTTTATAGCGGTAAGACAATGGAATTTTGTTCACGAGAAATGCAGGTACAAATTCTTCTCTCGAATGAATCAGTTTCTTTTAACAATGTCAGTTCATTCCTTGAATTCAAAGCTCTGTGGCAAATTCTGGCCCCCAAATTTCTCAGAATCTGACATCTGAAAACACAACACTTTTCTTTCATGTGGGGTGTGTGTGTGTGTGTGTGTGTTGCTGTAGCTGAGAGTTAACTGACCCTAAAAGCAAAAAGTAGAAGCTATGAGCCTGCACGGGAAGAATCCCCCACGGGTACAGATGAACTCAAGCATGGGCTGAAGGGATGTGGAACAAGCATTGATAGCATCTGCTGCAACGACATTTAAGAAATAGTCATTGACCACAGACTCCCCCACACCCATAAAGGAAGAACTTGCTGCCCAGCTTCAGGGAGTGTGGTCAGTGGCTGGCCTCCAGCTGTCAGCTGTTTCAAGGTCCCTGGTCTTTCAGGGTGACCTTGGATCACCCTGGGCAGCTGCCTTCCTGGGGCAGCCTCATCCAGCAGCGAGGTGACCATCCAAAGCCCTGACCATACTGGTTTGAAGTGGACACTGATGGCACAGTTGCTCTGTGGCACCCCCAGGTAGGGGGAGGCTTTGCAGTCTCTGCCCACCTGCTTTCATCTCCTTCCCTTCATAGGCGTTGAGCTCTATTAAATATCACACACCTCAAACTCCATCTATGCAGCTGCTCTTGGAGAACTGAACTCTCAGCAAAGCCCACCAGATATCTCTCCCTATCATTATTCAGAGTACAAGGAAGGGCAGCTTTTCCCCAGAAAGACCTCTCCACCCACAATCACTTGTTTCTTCCAAGATCAGGCAATTGGCAAAATTACATTCTAAGTTAGCCAGTACCACTGGTCATTGTTTATTCCAATCATAGACTCAGTCATTCACTGCTCCTCGGTGGTCATGGGCCAGTCCCTCAGTGCATTAACCACACAACCATTAAGAGTTATCTTGCCTAGAAATACCCCAGAAATACTCTCTCCTGGAAACCTGGTGCTCGATGGGTAGGTATCTCAGGAACTTCTGTAATAATTAGACTGTTCTCCAGTTATTGATGGAAACCTAGCTCCAGTTCAAGAATGTTTCTGAGACTTATTGCTGACAGAGATCCCATGAGGTACCAGCATGGATATAAGCACAGTCATGCTTTTCTGGTCTGACTCTGAACTAATTTCACAAAATAAAACCAAGATCTAAAGGGTTTGCCAGGTGTCTCTTACATTCTAAAACCACACGTTCAAAATAATTGCAGCATGATTCTGATTAAATAACAACAGTGCTGGTCATACATTTTTGTTTCTGGATGGTAGAACTCAGTGGTTAAGTCTGCTGCCTCACTAGCTATATCACCATGAACCAGCTACTTTATCTTTTTGAAAATTTGTTCCTTCATCTATAACATGAGGATCATGATATTTGGCTTATAGATCTGTTGTGAGGTTGACATGATGTATCTGAATGATTCCAATACATTGTGGGCACTTTGCTAAGGGTAGTTATCATGACCTGATAGTTACCTTACCAGGATACCTTCTTAGCAGTCGTCATCTTTTAAGGTCTTCAGTAACTAAGAGAATATCAGAATATTAGGTTCACAAAGACCTGGAAAGTATCACTGGCCTCATAAAGACCACTAACTTGATGGTGAAGCAGAAGCAGGTCATAGGAATAAACATTCGTGGTATTAGAATATCTCCATATCTTAATGTCTTTCTCGCTCTTACTTAGGAGGCTTTTAGCATCCTAACTGCCCACATCCCATAAATAAGTAGTTGGGATTCTTATTAAGAGAGACAGAAAAAAAGGAGCATGTTGTTTTTTTCTTGGCTCTTCTCTTCATCTCGCAGATACTTGTCATTTCATGGTTTTCAGAACTTGTCAGTTAGTTTTCTAAAAGTTTCAAGAGGTTCCAAGTGTTTAAGACTTCGAGGTTTTTCAAATCTCATTTAAATCTATCATTATTCTTATTCTTTTTCAGAATTATTTGAACTACTGTTGCTTGTTTCTTTTCCTAAATGAACATTAGACTCATCTAGTACCAAAAATATTCTGTGAATATTTTAAAAATAGATTTATAGGTCAACAGGAAGAATTGACATCTTCTCTGTTTCTAGTCAAGAGTACAGCATGCATTTCCATTTAATTACATTGTCTTAGTTGTCTTTTTATTCCTTGGTAGAATTAATTCTTAATAAAAACTTTTTTGAGATATAGTTCAGAAACCACAAAATTCACCATTTTAAACTGTAAAATTTACTGGGTTTTAGTATATTCACAGAGTTGCCCAACTATTACCAAAATCAATTTCAGAACTGTATAGAATTTTAGAACGCTTGAAGACAAACCCCATACCCCTTAGCTATCATTCCACTGTCCTCCAATCTCCCAACCCCTGGAAACCATTAATCTACTTTCTGTCTCTATGATTTTTCTTGCTTTAGATATTTCATATAAATGGAATTATATAATACATGGCCTTTTGCAACTGGCCTCTTTTAATGAGCAGTGTTTTGAGATTCAGCCTTGTTAGTGAATCTGTACTCTGTTCCTTTTTATTGCCTGATTATTTTTTATTGAATGGATATGCCACGTCTTTTTTATCCATTCAACAGCTGAGGGACATTGTTTCTGCTTTTTGACTATTGAGCATAATACTGCTATGAGCATGTGTGTAGAAGCATTTGTTTGAGTATCTATTTTCAATTATTATGGGTGTATACCTAGGAGTAGTATTTCTGCCTCATATAATGACTCTATACTGAAGACTTGGAGGAACTGTTAAACTGTTTTCCAAAGAAGCTACACCATTTTACTTTCCCACAGGCTACGTGTGAGGGTTCCAGTTTTTCCACATTCTTAACAACATGTGTTAACTTCTGTCTTTTTTATTTACCCATCCTAGTAGATAAGAAATAATATCTCATTGTTGTTTTGATTAGTAATTAGTCTCTAATGACTAATGATGGTGAACATCTTTTCATGGGCCTATTGATGATGAAGATGACACTTTAAAAAACTTTTTGTTTTGACATAGTTTCACATTTACAGAAAAGTTATAGAAGAGCTTTCTTAAAAAGTCCTGATTACCCTTCACCCGTATTCCCCCTAACTGTAAGCATTTCATCCCATTTGTGTTATCATTTCTTCTCTCTGTCTCTGTCTCTTTCTACACACATACACTTTTCTTTAGTAATCTGAGAGTAATTTGCATATCATGCCCCTTTATCTATGAATGCTTGTGTGAATTTCCTGAGAACAAGGGCAATTTTATTAAGTATAACTTCAGTACATTTATCAAAATCAGGTAGCTTAAACATTGGCAAAACCATGTTGTCTAATCCACTGTCTATATTTGAACTTTAGTACTTGTCTCAATATTCCCGATTCAAGCTCAGGATCGAAGAGTGTACTCTGTTGTCTTATTTCTTTAGTTGCGTTTAATCTGAAACAGCTCCTTGGCCTTTCTTCATCTTTCATGGCCTTGGTATTTGAAGAGTAGGGGCCAGTTATTTTGTAGAATAGATTTGTCTCATATTTCCTTGTGATTAGATTACATTATGCACTTTTGGCAAGAATTCCACAAAAGAATGTCCTAGCTCACTGTGGCAGGAAGCTTACTTACCCCATCATTCGCAATTAACTTTGAATACTTGGTTAAAGAGGTATCACTTAGTATGCATTGCAAAAGTTACTATTTTTCCTTTTGTAATTAATAAGAAATTTTGAGATGGTATAACACTCTGTCCTTCATTGACTTTCATTCACTGGTCTCAGCATGTTGTGTCTTTTTTTTTGGACAGTGCTGCATAGTTTGCAGGCAGCAAAAGCATAAAGTCCTAACCACTGGACTGCTGGAAAATTTCCAGCATCCTGTGTCTTTTTTAAAATCAGTTTTGAGGTATAATTTATATGCAATGAAAATGTATCTATTTTGCATTTCTAATTGGGTTAGTTTTGACAGCTCTGTAGAGTCATGCAACCACCACCATCATAAAAATTTCCATTTCCATTACTCTACAAAGACTGAAAGGGAGCCCTTCTTAATTATGTGGGACAACATACAAAAACTAGATATGTCCTATTCTAATCTTAAGAAACTCAGTCTCTTTCTGAAGCAGGCCTCGTCTTCAAGATCATTTTCTTGGCAAGAACCCAAGACAGAAGCCAGTGTTGAGGCCCAAAGCAGAGCAACAATGCCTTTGTCCCAGGTGGTATCCGCCTCTTCCCTGCCTCAGTGAGTGAAAGGACTCCAGGCAACAGGACTCACAGAACAGGAAAACCCGTGTGGCGATGTTCCCAGAAGTATTTCTCTGCATACTCAGAGTTCTGCTTGTCCTCTGCACAAGGCTCATGCCTGCCCAGTGGCCTCTTAGAGGGGACAAGGCACTCTTAAACATGCACCTTCACCATTCTGGGAGCCCAGGAGCAGAACACTTGTGCTGCGCCTTGGTGCTGTCACCATGTGCCACACTGTGGGGATGTTCCAAGACCTCCCTTGTTCTCCCTGGGCCCCTGGAGAGATGAGCACAGCTATCCTTTCCCCACTCCAGGACCCTCCTAGGAGGGTCTCTGTTTTGGGGCCTCCACTGGTTTCCCAAGTGGCTCAGTGGTGAAGACTCTACCTGCCAATTCCAGGAGATGCAGGAAATCTTCCTTGGGTTGGGAAGATCCCCTGGAGGAGGGCATAGCAACCCACTCCAGTATTCTCACCTGGGAAATCCCATGGACAGAGAAGACTGGCAGGCTATAGTCTACAGGGTCACAAAGAGTTGGATACAACTGAGTGACCAAGCACACACGCACTCTGTTGCCTATACCATTTCCTCTGCTGCCCACCCTAGGTAGTGCAATGAGTAGAACACAGAAGTCCCATTCAAGGACCCATATGGATCCATATCTACATATTCTTATCAGGGAGCCATGACTCACTGCATTGTTCCCCTGTCCAACTCTCTTTTCCCCAGGCCCATGAGATCTTCATCAGTCTGTGTGGCTGTTAGGTATTTGCTATGCCTAGTGTTCAGGCTAAGAATTGAATGTGTTGATGCCCCCAAAGCCTTTTTCTCCTGAAACTGTTGTCTCTGCCATGAATTATGAAAATCTGTTTTGAAACTAAAAGTTGAATGCTGAGTCACCTTTTTCTGAATTACCAGAAGAAGCACCCTACTCTCAATGGAGGGATATCAGAAAACAGAGTAGGGTGGGAAGAAAGGGCAAGCCTCATTACCTAATATTTGTCAATACCATCCCATCATTGTACAGCTGATTTGGGAGAAATAAACACACGACTTCATGTTTACCCACCTTAAATATTATCATTATTTACCTACATCAGTCTCTCCTTCTTTTGACCTCTGAGCAAACCAAATAAGGAAATATCTTAATTTACTTTTTATTTTTCTTTTCTAGTAGTGTAATAAGTGGGAAGGGACATAAAGGCAAATAAAGATGACTAGGAAAGCAAAAGATTATATCTTGTGATGGGATGTGAGTTTGGGCTTGGTAGAACAGAGTGCCTGGGCCTGAGGGAAAGAGAGGGAGCTTACTAGGCAGTAAGGAAGATGGTGTGTGGGTTGATCACAGAGTAAGGTTAACTGGAGAGAAAAGGAGGCCACGTCCTCAAAGTTCATCTCAAACTAGGTATGTTGATTATACAATAAATGCATTTATAAAAATGTAATAAATCTAATACCACTTTCACTTTTCCTGGAATGTTATGAATAGTTTCTCAGTGTCCTTCCCAGACCTCAGGAGTGGTGGCTTAATTCTACTGAATCTAGTGACTGTGACATCTTCCGTTCTGTGTGGTGAGATCTGGGGCATTGCTTTAATCGGTATGAGGGAATCGAAACCACAGTAAGCTGTCACCTCCCACCTGTCAGAATGGCCATTATATAAAGTGTACAAATAACAAATTGTTGACCTGGATGTGGAGAAAAGGGAGCCCTCCTGTATTGTTGGTGGAAATTTAAATCGGTGCTTCATAGTGGCAAACAGTATAGAGGTTCCTCAAAAACTAAAATAGAGTTATTATATGATATGGCAATTCCACTCCTAGGAATATATTTGAAAAAAATGAAAACACTAATTAGAAAAAAAATACATGCACCCCAATGTTCAAGCAGCACCATTTACAATAGCCAACATATGGAAGCAACCCAAATGCCCTTCAGCAGATGAATGGATAAATAAAATGTGATGTATACATACATAATGAAGTAATACTCAGCCAGAAAAAGAATGGAATTCTTCCATTTGCAGTAACATGAATGGATATAGAGAATGCTATGCTTAGTGAAGTAAATCAGACAAAGACAAATACTTTATGATATCATTTATGTGAATCTAAAAAATAATACAAAGAAACGTATATGCAAACAGAAACAGACTCAAAGATATAGAAAACAAAGTAGTAGTTACCACAGAGGAGAGGGAAGGGGTAAGGGACAAATCAGGGGTACAGAATTAACAGATATGAACTATTATGTGTAAAATAGAAATATATAAGTGATAATGATATATTGTAACCATTATCTTGTAATAACTTTAAATGGGGTATTATCTGTAAAATACTGAATCCTTATGCTGTACACCTGAAACTAGTATACTATTGTAAATCAGTTCAGTTCAGTTCAGTCACTCAGTCGTGTCTGACTCTTTGCGACCCCATGAATTGCAGCACGCCAGGCCTCCCTGTCCATCACCAACTCCTGGAGTCTACCCAAACTCATGTCCATCGAGTTGGTGATGCCATCCAGTCATCTCATCCTCTGTCGTCCCCTTCTCCTCCTGCCCCCAATCCTTCCCAGCATTAGGGTCTTTTCCAGTGAGTCAACTGTTTGCATCAGGTGGCCAAAGTACTGGAGCTTCAGCTTCAACATCAGTCCTTCCAATGAACACCCAGGACTGATCTCCTTTAGGATGAATGTTTGGATCTCCTTGCAGTCCAAGGGACTCTCAAGAGTCTTCTCCAACACCACACTTCAAAAGCAACAATTCTTCGGCACTCAGCTTTCTTCACCATCCAACTCACATCCATACATGAATACAGGAAAAAACCACAGCCTTGACTAGATGGACCTTTGTTGGCAAAGTAATGTCTCTGCTTTTCAATATGCTATCTAGGTTGGTCATAACTTTCCTTTCAAGGAGTAAGCGTCTTTTAATTTCATGGCTGCAATCACCATCTGCAGTGATTTTGGAGCCCCCAAAAATAAAGTTTGAGACTGTTTACCCATCTATTTGCCATGAAGTGATGGGACCAGATGCCATGATCTTAGTTTTCTGAATGTTGAGCTTTAAGCCAACTTTTTCACTCTCCTCTTTCACTTTCATCAAGAGGCTTTTTAGTTTCTCTTCACTTTCTGCCATAAAGGTGGTGTTATCTGCATATCTGAGGTTATTGATATTTCTCCTGTATCAAGTATACTTCAATAAGAAGAAAACAATAAAAAAATAAAGGTTTAATATTACAAATAAATAAGCAGTATAAGGGATAGGCAGAGAAGGCAATGGCACCCCACTCCAGTGTTCTTGCCTGGAGAATCTCAGGGACGGCAGAGCCTGGTGGGCAGCCGTCTATGGGGTCACACAGAGTCAGACACGACTGAAGCAACTTAGCAGCAGCAGCAGCAGCAGCATAAGGGATAGGAGTCACCATGAACTTGGATATAACAGATGAGAATTAGGATGGGATTTGAGAAGAGATCTAATTTTGGAAAAATTTAGAATTGGATTTGAGCCCCTAATAGCCTAGGCATATTTTTTTCCTTTTTGGGGGGGCCTCCTGTTGCTAGCCATACAGGATCTTAGTTTACTGACCAGAGAACACTCTCTGCATTGGAAGCATGGAGTCTTAACCACTAGACCACCAGGGAAGTCCTAGGTACCTCTTTAAAGGTCACTCAGCATGATCACCTGCAGAATAAGTGTAATTGGACTACAGAACTAAAACAAAAAGTCAATGTAAAGGAAACCATAACTCACTGTATAAATTTAACTACTATTACTGTTTAAGCCAGCCAATTGCTTCATGAGCTTGAAAACTGTCCCTCAAGTTCCCTTGCTACTGTCAAAATTCTGCCTTGGGTTGCTTAAGACTTGTAAACCTCCACCTGAATCTCCTTGTGTACTCTTGCGTAAACAAGGATGCACATCCTTGATTTTATGTGTGTGCCCATTTGCTTTTATACTGTCATTAAAGGCACTTTATACTAAAAGTTTCCCAGTCATTGGCATATGCAAGCTTGCAGTTAGTGGAACCTGCCAGATATATCCTTAAGAGAGGATCACAATGGTGAGGTAGGACTTCAACATATGTTGGGGGGAAGCACAAATGTTCAGTCTATAATACCTGCCTAAAATTAGTCCTGTTTGTCTTCTGATAGTGTATTTGACCAATATATCCAAAGAGTAAATATATGCACTTTTAAGTTTATATGGTTATTGCCTATGTCTTCATTTATAAATAATAATGAGGGCTTCCCAGGTGGCTCAATGCTAAAGAATCTGCTTGCCAAGGCAGGAGATACTGGTTCAATCCCTGGTCCAGGAAGATCCCACATGCCTTGGAACAACAAAGACTGTATGCCACAAATATTGAGCCTGTGCTCTAGAGCCCAAGAACCACAATTATTGAAGCCTGCACACTCTAAAACCCTTGCTCCACAACAAGAGAAGCCACCACAATGAGAAGCCCACACACCACACCTAGAGAGTAGGCCCTGCTCCCCGCAACTGGAGAAAAGTCCATGCAGGAACAAAGACCCAGCATAGCCATAAATGAATAAATGAAATTATTTTAAAAAATAACTAATAATGGTATCAGAAAATATCAGAAATCAAAGCTATAACTGAGGCCTTGAAACAGCTGGCTGATGCGTGATGTGCTGGCCCTCTGGTCATGGGTTACTAACACTCCCTGGCCAGCATGAAGGCTGCCACTCCTATCGTCCTGTTAAACTGGATGTCAGCAGTCACTATCATGCTGGCCCAGCTCCCTGTTACCTTTTACACATATGTCTCCATCAAAACTGAGATAAAGCAGAGAAGTGAAGGCTCTTCTTAACTTGTGTTTAACATCTAAACACCACACCCACTTCACTCCTTTTTCCTAACTTGCAACTGAAGCATTTGAGCTTGTCACCCAAGAGTCCTTTTGAGGACTCTCCTTCAGTCACCAAAGAGGAACCCGAGGCCTGGGGAGAGTGATCCATTTGCCCAGGGTCACACACTGAATTAGCTGTATGCTCCTTTTCAGTTTGTTAACTACGGTTAGTTAAGTCCGAGAGGCACTTATTTCCCTAGTGAATGCCTATAAGGAAGGGTGGGTTTGAAAAATAAAAATAAAAGTATATGGAAATCTCGGCCAAAATTGTTAGGCTGAATAGCAACTATTGGAATTTCCTGATGCCAAAAGCCATGGGAGCCTCAGACCCATTGCCAAGGGAGCAGGAAGGGAGAGGCAGAAGGCAGTGGATCTCCCTGGCCTGAAAACCCATCCAGGTAGCAGCTGCCGCCGTGGTGCTCTGGCTCCATGGTTCTGATTTCTTTTTGCTTGAATCCAGCGGCTGCAGGGCCCTCCAGGCAGGTGTGGGAAGAAGACCATAAAAGGAAGACAGTTATATCAATATATGAATCTTAAAAAACGGTACAAATGAACTTATTCACAAAACAGAAAGAAACTCACAGACATAGAGAACAAACTTATGGTTACCAAAGGGGAATGAAGAGAGGAATACATTAGGAGTTTGGGACCAAAATATACATGCTACTATATGTAAAATAGTAAACAGCAAGGACCCTACTGTATAGCACAAGGACCTTCTGTATAGCAACTGTAATCAATGTCTTGTAATAACATATAATGGAAAAGAATCTGAAAAATAAATATATATACATACATATCTATATATGAATCACTTTGCTATACACCAGAAATTAACACAGCATTGTAAATTAACTATATTTCAATGTAAAAATAAAAGGTTTTTTAAAAAAGACCCCAGGCTTTGCGTCAGCAGACCTGAGTTCAGATCTTGCCTCCTTCTCACCACGTGAAACCCCCAGATAGATTTCTCCATCCCTCTAAACCTCAATTATCCCACTAGTAAAATGAGAGTGAGAACTCGGTGAGGTGACACATATCAGCAGTTATGAAGGGCCTGCTGTATTGGCTCCTGCTCTATTCCTCCTTCTTAGCCCTCAATTCTTAGATGGTTCTGGAAGGTTCTGCTCATAGCAAGACTGTGAAGGTTGCTGGCTGACTGTCTTCTCTGGTTCTGGGGGCTGCTTTACTTTGCAGGTGCTCTAGAGGAGAGCGTCAGGGCCCCTACAGTGATGCTGGCAGGCATCAGTTAAGGTGTCCTGGCAGATCAATGGCTACTGCCCTGAAACCCCTGACTGCCTCCATTCAGCTCAGAACCTGACCCCTCCACCTCACCAGGCATAGAAATTGAAGAGGTAACACCTGGTACAGCAGGGTCCCCCAGACACATTGCCAGCTGTACTGGTGGGTCAGTGGTTGAGTCCTTTTGGTTGCTCAATGTTTTGAATACTCTTCCAGAAAGAAGGAACAAGCTATCTGTCCAGAGAGCCTTACTGTCATTGCCTTATCTGCAAAAGAAGGCAAGCATCAGCTTCACAAAGGGTGCAGTCTCTGGACAGCCCTGGTCAAGGTCAGAGAGGCAGTGGTTCCCGGGTTCTTTGCGCAGTCACTCTAAACTGTAAACACATGATCCTTGACCAAACAGCCTTAAATCCACTTGACAAACGAGACTTCTGAGCTTCCTTGGGGATGCCTGGGTCTCCAGTTTCTCTGGAACAAAACTTGCTTTTGTTTCTCAGGTTCTGGTAGTTAATCCCAGATATGTTTGCTTTAGCTCCATTTCTTATTTCAGTGTTTCATTTGCTTCTGTTGTTTTTACACTCCTCTAGACAAGGGTTCCAATTGCCTTACAGAAAAAACAACAACAACTAATTCACCAGAAATCTTCCTGGTCCATGGCTTGTCAGCTTCGAGCGCATTCTTTCAATACCTTTTCAAGGGGGACATAGCTCATGGCATTTACATTGTCCCTGGATGGTTCAGGAAGCCCACACCTATGACATTCCTGCTGTTCTATTGGTGTTTAAGGCCCCTCTGCCACATCTTTTGGCAAACGGCAGTGAATTCATCTTATTGTATTAAAATAGATGCAAATACTCATTTGGCATAAATTAACATATGGACTATCATCGGCCTCCATCTTTTTGATTTCTGGAGAATAAACCTTTTTCTTTCCTGTGTTTTTCTTTGGCCAGGCCGTGCAGCATGTGGGATCTTAGTTCCCTGCCCAGGGATCAAAACCGTGCCCCCTGCAGTAGAAGCAGGGAGTCTTGACCCCTGGGCAGCCAGTGAAGTCCCTGGAGAGTGAAAACTTATATCACAAGGCCTGACAAGGTCTGATCCCCTAAACCCAGAAGCTAGTTTACCTCTGGTCTCAATGCTTGAACCCAAAATATGGTCTATGTTCATTTGAGTTCATTTTTCTAATGGACAGCATCCTGGCTAATGCAGAAACTGGTCCTCCAGATAGGGGTGGTGGTGGTGCTGGTGGTGGTGTTCAGTCACCCTGTCGTGTCCGACTCTTTGCGATCCCATGGACTGCAGCATGCTAGGCCTCCCAGTTCCCGGATGCAGGGTATCAGGTTCTAAACTGAAAAACTGACAGGGGGCTGGGTGGGCCTTCAGGGAGGATGGTTCTTTGGTGAGGATCACACTTTACCTGGCTGGGAGCTTGGCAAACCTCGAGTGCTGGATGCTTTTCCATCTGCACCTTCATGACTTGTCACCAGGGAGGCTGGAGGAAGTCCCTGGGAAGGGGTGTGTGTGTGTGTGTGTGTGTGTGTGTGTGTGTGTGTGTGTGTGTTGGGTAGGGGCAGGGTGGGATACAGACAGTAAGCCTAATACAGAAAAGGGACCTGGAGGGAAAGGAAAGGAATAGGAGAAGATGCAGGTCACTGTGCAGGGGCAGGTGGGCAGTTCTCACCTCTGTTACCTGTGAGATTATCTTCTGGATGTGAAGGCAGCTTCACAGGTAGGTGGGAGGTATAAGAGAAGTGAAAACAATTTGGACAGGCTCTGGAAGGAGTGAAGAGTGACAGATGGGAGGTAAGTAATCACCTTGAAGATTAGTGAGCGGAGGCCACTGTGATCCTGGGTACCCACCCTGCAGCAGCCTCCACTGTGGGCTGTGTGATTCTGTGGATGCTGAGCAGCTCGTGGGGCAGAGCTGAGGCTTGGGACTTGTAAGGCTGCTCCCCAGGTTTGGCTCCGGTGGTGCAGCGGAAGGTGAGGTGCTGAGGCCCTCACTCTGGCTGACGTCTCACTGGAATCCACCCTCTTTTGTGTGACAAAAGGCAAGTCAGGGGAAGTCACACCTCTAACCACAGTAGCCCATATTCCCGGAAACAGCAACTTAAAAGACACACGAGAACGTAGGCCGAGACTGAGTGGAAAATGTGCCTTGATCACTCTTGTCTGGCTCTATAGGCTCGTGAAAAATTACCTACAAGAACAATGTCTATTATGGAGACGCCATTTCAAAGCCTGGTTTCCCAAGGCCATCTTAGAGAATGGCATATTCTCTCCCATCATCATCTGCTTAACTCCAAGTGTCAGCAGGACTGAGTTCCTGCCAGCAAAACAGTATTTCCCGTTTCAAAGATGGCTCATCCCAAAACATTAAAAATTAGACCACTAGTTGTCCACCAGGAGCTCCTGAACATTCTTTGCTGTGATTATAACAAGAAAAGCTTAGTTTGTCTTAAAGTGTTTTATATTTATTCTTTGCTGTCTATCAATTTCCTCAGATGGGAGATCACCCTGGGAGATAAGCAGGTTGGTCCTATTATTTCTATACTTCGGATGGACTTGAGGTGACCCACTTTCATTTTTTTATCTGCCCTTTGCTCCACTCCCTGAGACTACAGTCATTTCCCTTGACAATGTATGGAACTCTGCAATTTACTAGCTAATCACTGGATTCTCCCAATCTCAATCCTTGTACATAAAGAGAACATAGTCCTTGGGGGGTTCCTCTAGTTCTGAGATGCTGCTGATTACAATAGTTTCTGTTTAACCGATATAATACAGTTTGTTACAGTGAAACATTTTAAAGGCTCACTTGTAAAATCAACTTGGCAAAACAAATACATAAAAATAAAGAGACACCAATGTTTTTTGGCAACATCTCTCTCCCATTGGAAGCAGGAACTATGTTAATTTTATTAAAAGACAGGACATCTATCAGTTTAGCAAACATGACTCCCCTGGGGTTAGGTGAAGGAAAGTTGTATCTCTGAAAATAAGATAATTCTGGATTGAGATTTAAAAGGTCAAAAAGGTCAAAAAACTTTAAACAGTTACTCAGCCAATAGTTATCAAATAAATGCATCAAAACTCTTCTTCCACATGTCAGTATTTTACCCACCTTTTCTTAAAGGCCTATCTGTGAAATTACAGAAAAGAACCAAACAATAAACTGTGGGAAATTCTTAAAGAGATGGGAATACCAGACCATCTGACCTGTCTCTTGAGAAACCTGTATGGAGGTCAGGAAGCAACAGTTAGAACTGGACATGGAACAACAGACTGGTTCCAAATAGGAAAAGGAGTACGTCAAGGCTATATATTGTCACCCCGCTTATTTAACTTATATGCAGAGTGCATCATGAGAAACGCTGGGCTGGAAGAAGCACAAGCTGGAATCAAGATTGCTGGGAGAAATATCAATATCCTCAGATACGCAGATGACACCACTGTTATGACAGAAAGTGAAGAGGAAGTAAAGAGCCTCTTGATGAGAGTGAAAGAGGAGAGTGAAAAAGTTGGCTTAAAGCTCAACATTCAGAAAACTAAGATCATGGCATCTGGTCCCATCACCTCATGGCAAATAGATGGGGAAACAGTGGTAACAGTGTCAGACTTTATTTTTGGGGGCTCCAAGATCACTGCAGATGGTGATTGCAGCCATGAAATCAAAAGACGCTTACTCCTTGGAAGGAAAGTTATGACCAACCTGGATAGCATATTGAAAAGCAGAGACATTACTTTGCCAACAAAGGTCCATCTAGTCAAGGCTATGGTTTTTCCAGTAGTCATGGATGGATGTGAGTTGGATGGTGAAGAAAGCTGAGTGCCAAACAATTGATGCTTTTGAACTGTGTTGTTGGAGAAGACTCTTGAGAGTCCCTTGGACTGCAAGGAGATCCAACCAGTCCATCCTAAAGGAGATCAGTCCTGGGTGTTCATTGGAAGGACTGATGTTGAAGCTGAAATTCCAATACTTTGGCCACCTCATACAAAGAGTTGACTCATTGAAAAGACCCTAATGCTGGGAAGGACTGGGGGCAAGAGGAGAAAGGGACGGCAGAGGATGAGATGGCTGAATGGCATCACTGACTTGGATGGACATGAGTTTGGGTAGACTCTGGGAATTGGTGATGGACAGGGAGGCCTGGCGTGCTGCAATTCATGGGGTCGCAAAGAGTTGGACACGACTGAGCAATTGAATTGAACTAATAGGGAAGTAAGGTTTTGAGATCATCAGAAAAAGTGTTTACTTAGCAAATATAATGGGATTTCACAAGGCATCTCATAAAATGTGACATTGAGGCTACCTCTGAGAGGAAATTAGCAAATAAAAGCCTACGTGTAGAGCGATCAACCACCTATAGAAGGTAACTGCTTCTATCTTCTCTATTCTCCAGAATCACCAGCTATAGACCACATGTTGGGAATAGTGCATTCCCCGTAAAGTGTGCTTTCATGTTTGTGGCTCATGGCACCATCCCCAGGGTGAAAGCAGATGAGATATTACAGAGACAGAACTAAGCAGGGCATCATGGGCACTTCCCAGAGCAGAGGAGGCCTTGGCCAGCAGATTCCCAGGGGAGAAGAATGCAACAAACTGCTGTTACTTGGTGGCACCAGTCACTATCAAAAATCATGGTATGTGCCTCTTGGCCTTTTGTATGCCTTCTTTGGAAAAATGCCTACTCAGATCCTCTGGCCATTTTGTAATGATAATTTGGGTTTTGGGAACTGAGTTGCTTGAGATATGTACATGTTTTGAATATTAACCCTTGCAGGATATATTGTTTGTAAATATCTTCTCCCATTCAGTAGGCTGCCTTTTTGATTTGTTGATGGTCTCCTTGCTGTGCAAAAGTTGCCAAAGAATTCATACAGATGGCCAACAGTCATATAAAAAGGGGCTAATCTTTAGGGAAATGCAAATCAAAACCATACTGAGATACCACCTCACACCTGTCAGAGTGGTCGTCATCATTAAGAAAACAAATAAGAAGCATTGGTGAGGATGTGCAGGAAAGGAAACCCTTGAGCACTGTAGATGGGAAGGTAAGTTGGTATAGCCACTATGGAAAACAGCGCAGAAGTTCCTCAAAAAATTAAAATAGAACTATAATACAATCCAGTAATTCCATTTCTGAGTATTTACCTGAAGAAAATGAAAGCACTAACACAAAAAGATATGTGCACCCCTGCATTCATTGCAGCATTATTTACAATAGTCAAGATATGGAAGCAACCTAAGTGTCTATCAATAGAAAAATGGATAAAGAAGATGTGGTATACAATGGAATGTTACTCACCTATAAAAAAGAATGAAATCTTGCCATTTGCAACAAAATGGATGGATCCAGAGGGTATTATGTTAAGTGAAATAAGTCAGAGAAAGACCAATACTGTATTATTTCACTTATATGTGAAACATATGGAAAAGCAAAACAAATGAAGAAAAGGTAAACAGACTTATAGATACAGAACAAAGACCAGTGTTCACCAGAGGGAAGGGGTGGGAGCTTGACTGAAACAGGTGAAAGCGACTAAGTATAAATGTTCAGTTATAAAATAAAGAAATCAGAGGGGTATAACACACAGCATAAAGAATATGGTCAACAAAACTGTTAAGAACTGTATGAAGACAGATGGCTCCTAGACTTCTTGTGGTGATCGTTTTGTAATGTATTTAAATGTTGAATTACTATACTGTACACCTGAAACTAACATAATATTATACATTAAATATACTTCTATAATAAAAAAAAAGATGACTTCACCCTTTACTCAGCACTGGGTTGAACACTTTAGACACATTTCTCATTATTTTTTCAGGCCACTTCTTTGGAATGGAGATCATCATCTCTATTCAGTAAATAAGAAAAATAAGAATCAGAAATGTTAAGAAATTTGCCCCAGGTTTGAGGAGGGGCAGAACTTTGATTAGAACTTACTTCTGTCTTAGACTCTGGTCTAAATCTCCCTCTGATTCTGCACTCACACAGCTCCTCAGGTGGCATTTTCTAAAAGAAGAGACTGGCCCACAGATGCAGTGAGACACAGGAGAGAGTGGAGTTTGGAGACAGCATATCTGAGTTCCAATCAGGTGCTCTTGTTCATGGGCTCTTGGATAGTGAGAGGGTCTTCTGTCCATGTCTGCAGAGTGGGAGAACTCAGAGATCTTGCCAGGAAGCCCCTCACTGGGCCACTAGAGTGCTGCCACAGGGCAGCCTCCTGACACATGCAGTTCCTTTTCCATTTTGTGCTGCCCAGTGTGATAAAGGGACCTTGTTAGGTCAACATTCATACATGGCTTCTGGGGAGTTTGGTGCAAGCCTGTGTGTTCACAGACCAGAACATGCAATGCTTTTGTCCGTAAACCCACTTTCTCTGCAGAGCATTGCAGCCTAGAACGCGGCAACCCTGCCAGGACACTACTCCCCTTAAAGACCTGGCTGCCAAGCAAGCCAGCTTCCCCTGGAGAGTGTCTTCACATTGTCCTTTTTAATTACAGCAAGATTAAATACTGGCACAACACTCCTTGCCTAGACAGTCAGTTTCAAAGGAGAGTAATGGAAAATTTTCTCTCCAGATAGCTGGAGCCTGGCAAATGCCCCCCAGAAGTCAGCAGTGACTTGGATGGAGGAAGAGATTGGCACACACTTCTGGGACAAGGTGGAGAGCACGTGTGCCCCCTTGCCAAGCATTTATCCTGGCAAGTTGTACTGGCAGAACATGGAACAGTAAGCTTTGCACCCTGATGGGGACAAACGAACCTGCACATGGCTACTCTGGGGCAGGCTGTGATCTGTTGAGACCCAAGGATCAGTCCAAACAATCAATGAAGGTTCTAATGAGTAAAAAGCTTATCAGTAAACGACCTCGTAATAAGAACTCTCCTCCCCTATTTGCATAGCACTTTACAGTTTCTACAATCCTTCCGACATACATGGTTTAGTTAAAATCTCATGGCAGGCCTGGTGGGTGTTACCATCATTCTCAGTTTGTACAACAGCAGCAGCACAGCTGTGGTTCCATTTACAGACACGAACTGGGTGTCAGGAACTGTGAAAGCACGGTTTTGGTTTTCAATCTCTCAACACATATTGTTGAGCTCCTACTCTGTGCCAGGCACTTTTCTGAGGGTTTGGAATAAAGACAGGAACAAAACAGTAAAAGTACCAGCCCTAAAGGAGCTGATGTTCCAGCTGAGGAAGGGGCAGATGATGAGAAATAGGTGTCGTGATGATCAGGGCCTGGCAGAGAAATGAAGTGGGGAAGGGGAGAGGAGGCAGGTATGAGGATGGGCCTGTGGGTAGATGGTTTGTAGCTGCTCAGGAAAGGACCTCTAGAGAAGGTGACATTTGGGTAAAGATCTGGAGGTGTCCAGGGGTCTGCAGGGAGGGCGAGGCCAGCAGACATGGATCCTGTGATTGGCCTGCGGGGAAGACAAGGTCAGAGGGGCCAGGGGGCCAAGGGTCATGGAGGAGCTGATGGGCCCTGAAGGACCCCAGCCTGACTCTGAGCAGGATGAGAAACCGCTAAAGGTGATCTGGCTTTACTTTTGGTACTTTTAGCCCCTTTAATTTTCAGAACAACTCAACAGAGTAGGTGCTATTATAGTCCCCCTTTTAGATGAATAGTTAAACACAGAGAGGTTAAGTAACTTGCTAGAGAACACACAGTAAACATTTTGGAATCAGGAGTCCAGCTCTGGTCTGCCTGCCTGCAGAGTGCAGGATCCTAAGCCTTCCTAAGAGATACTGACTTCTCAGCACAAGGAAACTTGTGCCACTCCTTCAAGTGCGTTGCCCAGGATCACACACCCAGGCAGCTGTGGAGTCACTGGACTAGTTGAAATCATTTTCCCTTGCACCAATATGTCATATTTGTTTATAATTTACCATGTCCATCTTTATGGAAAACAGTAGGGAACAAATTTGTGAAATATTTTTAAAGTGGTATGAATCCTAGACTTTCCCTGCTATACCAGGCTCTCTCTCTCTCTTTCTCTCTTTCTCTCTCTCTCTCTCTCTCTCTCACACACACACACACACACACACACCCATAGATAAACAGAAAATGAATCGAGGGCCTTTATAAAAACCATCTGGTAGAGATTTTCGATCGTGAAAAGGTTAGGCAATGTCCGGTGTTACTTGGGCAAGGACAAAGCTGTTGTAAGATGTCACATGCGTTGGGGCACCTCCACTTATCCCCACTATGCTTTGACATTAACACGAGTAGAAAAGGCCCAGAAAGGCAAGTGGGAAGTGTTGTTAAGTGGCAACTGGACACTCGAAATCGCTGTAAAGTGCATATGAAAACTGATAAAATCAGAATAAAGTTATAGTTTAGTTTTAGTACGTTACCATTGTACCAAGGTCAATCTCTTGTTGATGTGAAAATGTTCCATGGTTATTTAAGATGTTATCATTGGCAAAAGCTGGCTGATGATACACAGGAACTCTCTACTGTTTTCAGAAATTCTTGTGAATCTTAAATCATTTAAAGATGAAAAGGTTTTTTTTTTTCAATGGGAATGGGGTTCAAAGGCATGTTTGTAGCAGCATGGTTAGTAAGAGTAAAACCTGGAAGCAACTTAAATAGCGATCTCATCAATAAGAGACTTCTTACCCTACAGACAGATGGTAGGATATTTTTATTGTTTATTTGCAAATTTGTGTCCAATTCATTTGTGACTCGTTTGTAGCCCACCAGGATCCTCCATCCATGGGATTTCTCAGGCAAGAATATTGGAATGGGTTGCCAATTTCTTTTCCAGGGGATCTTCCTGACTCAGGGATTGAACTCGAATCTCTATTAGGCAAGTATTAAAAAAAATAGAGCACTAAGAGGAAAAGAGGAAAAAGCAAAATGCAGAACAATTTGTGCAGCATGCTATGAATGATGTTTCAAAAGGCAAATACACACAAATATGTCTGTATAAACCATCTCTAGGAAGACAGATAGGTATGGAACCAGTAGTAGCCAGGAGTTCTAACTAGAGAAACAGTCTGGGAGACAAGTGTAAGAGAGGCTTTTTCGTAAATGTTTTTATCAGATACATGCAATTACCTATTTGAAAGCAAAATGTTCTGAAATGTGGTACACCACTAAAAGGGAACCTTATGACCTTTATACCTATTAATCATACATAAATAAGAGCAAGAACTGCATAGTTAGTACCTGATAGATCTAAGAAAAAGCTTAAACTCTCTGTATGTCAAAATACCACATTAAAGTTAAAAATAGAGGTGAGGAAAATTACTCATTCCTTAGTTCAATCTCTAGAGTGAGTGTTCTAACTAAAAAAAAAGTGAGGAAAAATTTTTAGTATTTGTGACAGTTGAAGATTAATATCTTTAATATATTAAAAGCCTATTTACTCATCCAACAGAAAAATACAAACACCATCAAAACAGAAAAGTAGGTAAAAGAACATGGCAATGGGCTATCCACTAAAGGAGAGATGCAGTTGGCAAATAAATATACCAAAAATGTCCAATCTTGCCAATTATCAGAAAAAAGTAAATTAAAACAAAGTAACATTTCCCACCTTTCAGGTTAGCAAATAATGAAATAATAATACTTCCAACCCAGAATTTCTACCTCTATGAATATACCCTAAGGAAGTATCTAAAGGACAAAATTCCTAGAATGGTGTTACTAATTCTTAAAAAAATGTCAGAAACAACCTGAATGTTCAACAAGAGGAGGCTGATTAAGTAAATGAAGAGTCCAGCCATTCTATGGAATACAATGTAGGCATTAAAATAGTTAATATACAAAGATGGTCAGAGCATTGCTAAATGAGGAAAGCATATTCCGTAACGACATTCTATAGCCTATGTATCAGTTCAGTTCAGTTGCTCAGTCAGATCTGACTCTTTGCGACCCCATGAACCACAGCACGCCAGGCCTCCCTGTCCATCACCAACTCCCAGAGTCTACCCAAACTCATGTCCATTGAGTCGGTGATGCCATCCAGCCATCTCATCCTCTGTCGTCCCCTTCTCCTCCTGCCCCCAATCCTTCCCAGCATCAGAGTCTTTTCCAATGAGTCAGCTCTTCACATGAGGTGGCCAAAGTATTGAAGTTTTCAGTTTCAACATCAGTCCTTCCAATGAACACCCAGGACTGATCTCCTTTAGGATGGACTTGTTGGATCTCCTTGCAGTCCAATGGACTCTCAACAGTCTTCTCCAACACTACAGTTCAAAAGCATCAATTCTTTGGCTCTCAGCCTTTTTCACTGTCCAACTCTCCCATCTATACATGACTACTGGAAAAACCACAGCCTTGACTAGACGGACCTTTGTCGGAAAAGTAATGTCTCTGCTTTTCAATATGCTATCCAGGTTGGTCATAACGTTCCTTCCAAGGAGTAAGCGTCTTTTGATTTCATGGCTGCAATCACCATCTGCAGAGATTTTGGAGCCCCCCCAAAATAAAGTCTGACACTTTTCCCACTGTTTCCCCATCTATTTGCCATGAAGTGATGAGACCAGATGCCACGATCTTAGTTTTCTTAATGTTGAGCCTTAAGCCAACTTTTTCACTCTCCTCTTTCACTTTCATCAAGAGGCTTTTTAGTTTCTCTTCACTTTCTGCCATAAGGGTGGTGTCATCTGCATATCTGAGGTTATTGATATTTCTCCCGGCAATCTTGATTTCAGATTGTGCTTCTTCCAGCCCAGCATTTCTCATGATGCACTCTGCATATAAGTTAAATAAGCAGGGTGACAATATATAGTCTTGACGTACTTCTTTTCCTATTTGGACCAGTCTGTTGTTCCATGTCCAGTTCTAACTGTTGCTTCCTGACCTGCATATAGGTTTCTCAGGAGGCAGATCAGATTGTTTGGTATTCCCATCTATTGAAGAATTTTCCACAGTTTATTGTGATGCACACAGTCAAAGGCTTTGACATGGTCAATAAAGCAGAAGTAGACGTTTTTCTGGAACTCTCTTGCTTTTTTGATAATCCAGCAGATGTTGGCAATTTGATCTCTGGTTCCTCTGCCTTTTCTAAAACCAGCTTGAACATCTGGAAGTTCACGGTTCACATACTGTTGAAGCCTGGCTTGGAGAATTTTGAGCATTACTTCACTAGCGTGTGAGATGAGTGCAATTGTGCAGTAGTTTGAACATTCTTTGGCATTGCCTTTCTTTGGGATTGGAATGAAAACTGACCTTTTCCAGTCCTGTGGCCACTGCTGAGTTTTCCAAATTTGCTGGCATATTGAGTGCAGCACTTTCACAGCATCATCTTTCAGGATTTGAAATAGCTCAACTGGAATTCCATCACCTCCACTAGCTTTGTTTGTAGTGATTCTTTCTAAGGCCCACTTGACTTCTCCTTCCAGGATGTCTGGCTGTAGCCGAGTGTGAGTGATCACACCATCGTGATTATCTGAGTCGAGAAGATCTTTTTTGTAAGGTTCTGCTGTGTATTCTTGCCACCTCTTCTTAATATCTTCTGCTTCTGTTAGGTCCATACCATTTCTGTCCTTTATCGAGCCCATCTTTGCATGAAATGTTCCCTTGGTATCTCTCATTTTCTTGAAGAGATCTCTAGTCTTTCCCATTCTGTTGTTTTCCTCTATTTCTTTGCATTTCTTTGCTAAGGAAGGCTTTCTTATCTCTCCTTGCTTTTCTTTGGAATTCTGCATTCAGATGGGAATATCTTTCCTTTTCTCTTTTGCTTTTTGCTTCTCTTCTTTTCACAGCTATTTGTAAGGCCTCCTCAGACAGCCATTTTGCTTTTTTGCATTTCTTTTCCTTGGGGATGGTCTTAATCCCTGTCTCCTGTACAATGTCATGAACCTCAGTCCATAGTTCATCAGGCACTCTGTCTATCAGATCTAGTCCCTTAAATCTATTTCTCACTTCCACTGTATAATTACAAGGGATCTGATTAAGTTCCTACCTGAATGGTCTAGTGGTTTTCCCTACTTTCTTCAATTTCAGTCTGAATTTGGCAATAAGGAGTTCATGATCCGAGCCACAGTCAGCTCCTGGTCTTGTTTTTGCTGACTGTATAGAGCTTCTCCATCTTTGGCTGCAAAGAATATAATCAATCTGATTTTGGTGTTGACCTTCTGGTGATGTCCATGTGTAGAGTCTTCTCTTGTGTTGTTGGAAGAGGGTGTTTACTATCACCAGTGCAATCTCTTGGCGAAACTCTATTAGCCGTTGCCCTGCTTCATTCTGTACTCCAAGGCCAAATTTGCCTGTTACTCCAGGTATTTCCTGACTTCCTACTTTTGCATTCCAGTCCCCTACAATGAAAAGGACATCTTTTTTGGGTGTTGGTTCTAAAAGATCTTGTAGGTCTTCATAGAACTGTTCAACTTCAGTTTCTTCAGCATTACTGGTTGGGGCATAGGCTTGGATTACCATATTGAATGGTTTGCCTTGGAAACGAATAGAGATCATTCTGTCATTTTTGAGATTGCATCCAAGCACTGTATTTTGGACTCTTTTGTTGACCATGATGGCTACTCCATTTCTTCTAAGGGATTCCTGCCCACAGTAGATATAATGGTCATCTGAGTTAAATTCACCCATTCCAGTCCATCTTAGTTCACTGATTCCTAGAATGTGGACGTTCACCCTTGCCATCTTCTATTTGACCACTTCCAATTTGCCTTGATTCATGGACCTAACATTTCAGGTTCCTATGCAATATTGTTCTTTACAACATCGGACCTTGGTTCTATCACCAGTCAGATCCACAGGTAGGCATCGATTTTCCTTTGGCTCCATCCCTCCATTCTTTCCACAATTATTTCTCCACTGATCTCCAATAGTATATTGGGCTTCTACCAACCTGGGGAGTTCATCTTTTAGTTTCCCATATTTTTGCCTTTTCATACTATTCATGGGGTTCTCAAGGCAAGAATACTGAAGTGGTTTGCCATTCCCTTCTCCAGTGGACCACATTCTGTCAGACCTCTCCACCATGACCCTTCTGTCTTGGGTGGCCCCACACGGCATGGCGTAGTTTCATTGAGTTAGACAACGCCATGGTCCGTGTGATCAGATTGGCTAGTTTTCTGTGATTATGGTTCCAGTATGTCTGCCCTCTGATGCCCTTTTGCAACACTTACCCTCTTGCTTGGGTTTCTCCTAGCTCAGACGTGGGGTATCTCTTCACGGCTGCTCCAGCAAAGCACAGCCACTGCTCCTTACCTTGGACCACGGGTATCTCCTCACAGCCGTCCTTCCTGACCTTGATGGTGGAGTAGCTCCTCTCGGCCCTCCTGTGCCCGCGCAGCTGCCACTCTTCGTGCGTGGGGTAGCTCTTCTTGGCTTCTGCCTTTGACCTCTGGGGTGAGGTAGCTCCTCTCAGCTGCGCTTCTAGGTTTCTCTTACCTTGGACGTGGGGTCTCTCTCACAGCTGCTCCAGCAAAGTGCAGCTGCCGCCCCTGATCTCAGACGCGGGGTAGCTTCTCTCGGCCGCCACCCTGACCTCCAGCCAGGCGTAGGTCCTCCCAATCACCGCCCCCGACCTATGTATAGTGTTATGTATATGTTCTATCTTGAGAAAAGGTACTTAAGATTATTGCCTTTCGTTAATGAAAATATACCTGGGGCTTCCCTGGTGGCCCAGACAGTAAAGAATCTGTCTGCAGTGTGGGAGACCCACGTTCGATCCTTGGATCAGGAAGATCCCTTGGAGAAGGGAATGGCTATCCTTTCCAGTATTCTTGCCTGGAGAATTCCATGGACAGAGGGGATTGACGGGCTACAATCCATGGTGTATATATATATATATATGTATATATATATATATACACACACATGTATAAATATAGATGTATATAGATAAACCTAGAAAATTCTTTTTTTAAGTTCCCCATATATATTTTATTTTTATTTATTTATTTACTTATTTTAACTATTTTTTTTTCTTTACATTATCGTGTTGGTTTTGCCATACATTGACATGAATCTGCCATGGGTATACATGTGTTCCCCTTCCAGAATCCCCCTCCCACCTCCCTACCGATTCCATCCCTCTGGGTCATCCCGGTGCACCAGCCCTGAGCACCCTGTATCAGGCAGCAAACCTGGGCTGGCAATTGATTTCACATATGATAATTTACATGTTTCAATGCCGTTCTCCCATATCATCCCACCCTTGCCCTCTCCCATAGAGTCCAAAAGACTGTTCTATACATCTGCGTCTCTTTTGCTGTCTTGCATACAGGGTTATCATTACCATCTTTCTAAATTCCATATATATGTGTTAGTATACTGTATTGTTGTTTTTCCTTCTGGCTTACTTCACTCTGTATAGTAGGCTTCAGTTTTGTCCACCTCAGTAGAACTGATTCAAATGTATTCTTTCTAATGGCTGAGTAATATTCCATTGTGTATATGTACCACAGCTTTCTTATCCATTCATCTGTTTATGGACATCTAGGTTGCTTCCATATCCTAGCTATTGTAAACAGTGCGGCAATGAACATTGGGGTACACTTGTCTCTTTCAATTCTGGTTTCCTCGCTGTGTATGCCCAGCAGTGGGATTGCTGGGTCATATGGCAGTTCTATTTCCAGTTTTTTTAATGTATCTCCACACTGTTCTCTATAGTGGCTATACTAGTTTGCATTCCCACCAACAGTGATAAACCTGGAAAGTTCTTAAAGGAAATCTTCCAAAATGCTGACAATAGTTCTCTTCAGATAGAACAACCACAGAATTTAAAAAAAAAAAATTCACAGAATTTATTTTGCTTATCTCCATGTTATCTTTGTTTCTACCACTGTGTGTATGTGTGTGTGTATAAAAATCTAAAACAAATAAGTAAATAAAGTCCCTTCAGTCTATGAAATTGAAATAGGATCAAACAGTGAAAATTTGTCAGGCAGATTTGGACAGTGCTGGCTGCAGTGCCATCTGAGGACTGTTCCTTTTCATGCACCTTCCTCTCCGCTCCCTGTGGACAGCCCCCATACTTGCTTACAAAGTCCCTTCCCCATCAGAAGCCCCCAGCTCAGCTCCTCTGGGTACATATAGGCACTGCCTTCCTCATAGCACCTAGTGAATAGCCGGTGAGCACTTTCTAGCTATGGCACTGGTTGACAACGTCAGGATCTTTTTCCTTTGCAGGAATACCTGGAATCACATGGTGTGATTCTATCCTGCATGCCTGCTCTGTGCCAGGCATTGGGTCAGTCACTGGGAGGAACATGGACAGGAATAAGTCATGGTCACTAATTGGCCAAAGAGCTTTTAGTGGCAAGCAACAAACCTGCTCCAGTGTGTGAGTAGGAAAGAAATTTATTAAAGATATCAGGCAGCTTCCAGGCTTTGTGCAAGGCCAGAGACAGAGGCTTGGTTGCCATGAGGCCAGATAGACTCCCAAACCTCACCACTCCAGCAAGATGTCACTGCCTTTGTTCATTCGCTGCCGCTCATGCCATTGACTCTGCACTCTGGACACCCTCGCCCTAGGAGCAGCATCAGCCACTACCATCTTTCCTGGGGGACTCTGTAGGGTGGCAGTTTCCATGCGCCCTTTTTAAGGGGGTCCTGCTCAGTGTGTCTGAGTGTGGAACTGAAGTCACACACGTGTGACAAGAATTCTAGGATGGCAAGTCCTAGATGCTACTAAAGTAAGATGGGACTCACATTGTGTGAGAGTCTTCAAACTTGTTTCCAAAGAAACCCAAGGGCCACGAATCAGGAAATATGTGCCCCTGACTTTCAGGAACTTCAAGGCAGCAGCAGGCAGTTTAAACACATGAGATGAAAGCAGAAATGTGCAGGGGCCTGTGGGGTCCCTGGTGAGAAGGGAGGTAGCCCCTTAAGGGAATAGGAGAGCTACCCCAAGCAGTGTTGGGGGTGTAAGGTTAATCATGGGGGAGGTAGGGGCTGGCACTGGAAAAGATCACCATGGCCAGCTCTGAAGAGCTCTAAGAGCCAGTTGAGTAAGAGATGAACCTTTATGGGCAGAGGAAAACCCAGGGTGAAATTTTAGGCACTGTGGCAAGCCGTAGGGGGACATTTGGGGATACAATGGGGCTAGGGTTGAATTGTGTTACCCCCAAATTCATATGCTGAAATCCTAAGCCCTAGTACCTCAGGAAATGACTGAATTCAATATAGGGCCTTTAAAGAGGTAAAATGGGGTCATTATTAGACTGTACCATAATCCAATATGACTGGTATCCTTGTAAGAAAAGGAGATTAGGACACAGATGTGCTTAGAGGGAAGACCATATGAAGGCACAGCAAGAAGATGGCCATCTACAAGCCCAAGAGAGAGACTTCACTAGAAATCAACCCTGCTAACAGCCTTGATCTCAGACTTCTAGCCTCCAGAATTATGGGAAAATAAACATCTGTTGTTTAAGCCACCCTGTCTAAATTATTTTGTTATGGCAGCCCGAGCAAACTAGTAAAATGCTAAGTTCCTCAAATATACCAGGAGATTCTGTTCGGTGCCACTCCCCAAAGGCTATCCTGGGCATGCAGGGCTTTTCAGAAGATCATGGTTGAACAGAGAGAAGGAAAGCTTGCCTGATGTAGTCAGGAGTGACGACTTCAGATTGAAGAGGAGTTTTAGACAGTCTGGGTTTTCCAGGAAACACTGGCTACAAGGGTGCTGTGTCCTCAAGCCATGGAGAGTGGCTTGGGACATTTCTGTTGTCTCAAAATATACCCTCAAATAGCCTGCTGGGTTGACCACTAAACTATTCTTATGTTCCTTCTTGAAGCCCACCTTCTACACCTGACTTTGTAAATCTTCATTTCTTTGTGTGTGAAATCAAAAAAGAATACATGCCCTGTGCCTCACCACCCATTCAGCACTAGGGAAGGCTCTGGAAAGGAGAGTTCTCTTTCTCTGCTCTTGCACACCAGAGGCAAATGCATATTGGGGTGGGAACAGCAAGGGTAAACATATGATTGGGGTGGAGACCTGATTTATGAACGACTCATAAATCATCCGAAACCATACTTTCCTGTTGATAGTCAAGCCTCTGTAAACACTGACTGTGACCTTGGTGTGTTATCTTTTCTAATATTGCCAAACATGTGGTTGCCGTCTCTGATATAAGTCCAGTGTGACTTTCCCTGGATGCACATGCCTGCAAGGACTCCTGCTCATCACAATGGTAGGTAACTGGGTTTCATACAGAAAAGAAAAGAAAAAAAAGATATGTATAGTCTTTATTTTCATAAGCTGTGATGGATGTTTCTACTGGATACTATTTAGGGTAAATGTGACCTGGTCATGAATCTTCTATACTTGAAATACAGTGTGTAGGAGGATGAGCATCTGGGAGCTTGGGAACATCTTTGTGAATTTAGCATTATTTTTGTTCTCTAAGCTGTTATTTCTTCCAGTAATTTTGGGATTAAATTGGGTTTCATATATGTCTCTAATTCTTTAATTCCTTGGCTTTGATAGAGTGATTTGTGAAATTAAATATAACTTCAGAGCTACAGCATTGTGTCATTTTACAGGAAACTGAACCTGGGGAAGGCAAGAAGCTGCCTTAGGGATCTCACCAGGAGCCTGTGGGGCAGCTGAGACACGAACCCAGGAGCCCCTCTCTCTAAGCAAGTGGTCCCTAAACTTGCTTGTGAAGTGGAATCACCTGGGGGTCAGTGAAAAATACTAATACTGACTCCCATCCCAGATATTCTGATTTAATTGGTCTGCAGTGAGGCCTGCCTGAGTTTTAGGGTGTTTAAGCTGCCCAGGTGATTTTTATGTTCAGCGAAATTTGGGAACAACACCCTAGGCCCTTTTCATTGTTTCGTGTTGTATTAAGAAAGAAACGTGCATCAAAATCTGTAAAAATTCATCCGGACCCCTCTCTGTCTTTAATTTAAACTTGATCTTTTTCGAAGTATCGTTTCATAGAGTGAGTAAAAGGGAATGGAGTGGACTGCTCTCAGGGTGCAAGGGAAGTAGAAGGAAGTGGCCCCTCCACCCCAGCAGGAGTAGAAAGTGAGGCTAGAGAGGATCCTCCCTCAGGCCATGCCTCAGAAACTGTCTTGAGACAGAGCTGGAAATAGTAGAAAAATGGTGGGATCCTCCCAGTTCCACTCAGACCCCCTCCTCCAACCTCAGAGTGAACTTAACCCTAAGCTACAGCCCTGGCAGGGCCCCTGCCCAGCCTAAGATTCTCTCTGAGGACACCTGACTCTTGATCATACAGAACAAGGCTCTTCAAGGAGCAGTGACTTAGCTCAAAGGACACAGTTTCTAGGAGCACCACGAGCATGCTTCATCTCAAGGCTGGGCACAAAGTCCTATCATCTAGAAAATATAAAAGATGCCAGCCTTATAGCTGCACTGTCTCCTGTGCCTGCAGGTACCAGGGGCCCATGTTTACTGAAGACAGGAAAGGAAGCAGAGAAAGGAGGCAGAGAAAGGAGGGAGGGACTGTGGAAGACTAGAATATGGGAACAGGAAGGAAGTTAAGAGTTTCTCTGTTTGGAAGTGGTCCTCAGACCAGCAGTTTTGGCAGTCAGGGAGCTTGCTGGAATGAGGACTCATTAAATTCCACTGAATCAGAATCTGCTTTTTATTTAAGAAGCTCTCCCAGGGATTCATATGCACACTGAAGCAGCACTGGTTTTGATAATTTCTCTTGTGTTTCTCACCTGGGGAACTTGGTAAATATTCAAAGGCCCAGGCCCTATCCTTCTTCAATGAGCTTGAGACTGGGTGTTCCTTATTAGCACCCCAGGTGATGCCCACACAAGTAGGGTGACCTCTTTTCACAAGGGGAGAGAGAGGGAGAGGAAGAGAGAGGGAGAAAATGCATGCCAGTGGCAAGCTACTTTTGAGATGGTGTCAATGGGTTAATTTCAAAACTGAATAACTGATCCTCCCTGTGTCACCATGTTTGGATTCCATCTTTCAGTCACTGATCACAAGCCTCTGCTCAGAGCCACAGGAGTTCTGGGAATTTTGCACTCCTCACTCAACGCTGGTCCGCGGCCCTGGCTCATGTCCATTGACACCTTTGTTCTGAGACTCGGTGAAACAAGACCTTCAAGACTTCTGTGATCATTTCCCCCCTTCCAATAACCCCCTTTTTAGATGAAGAGAGCAGAAATTTTGCTAATGAGGCTGGCTTTTTTTTTTTTTTTTTGAGAAAACATTCAGGTTTCCACAGTGATCTTAAGCTGAAGATCATTCAAAAGAAGAAAATAGGGAGAGCAGCTACAGCCTCGAGTCCTGGTGTGAGCTGAATGTATGGAGGGTTTGTTGTAAGATTTCATTTATTTCTTTGATTATAAAATCAAGGCATTTCATTGCGCACAATGTAGAAAATAAAAGTTCAAAGAAGAAATAGTCATAATCCCTCAGCTCAAAAATGACTGCTAAAATGTGCCACAAAACCTTCAATCTCTATATCTTTTTACATTGTAGGAATCACACCAAGCAAACTGGTTTGTAACCTGTATTTCACTTAATGATACATAGTGATTATTTAGTCACATAACTTCATTTTCTCTTACTTCCTCAGTTGACTGGTGTCTTTTCTGAATCTCCATCTTCTAAACCAGTGCCGTTCTTGAGCATTGATTATTTCTGTTTTCCCATAGCAGTGAACGTCCCTGAGGAGAAGTTGATCTCCTCTGTGCTGTTCTTTATAGCATCAAGTCTTAGAAGTGAAAAGACTTTGAAGTGATGAAGGCAAAGGTTGTACATAGTTTTAAGCATATGAATGGATATACACTCCATAAAAATTGTTCTAATACAAACCTCCCTTGTGCATTTTACTTCCCATATATGTCTCTATTTCCCTCTGGGCATTATAAATTAAATCATTATTTTTGTCATCCTTTCATGATTCTATTTTATCTACATGGTTGCATTTCTTGTGTTATATGTCAGTGGAACTTTCTCATGTATTTATTCATCATTTCTATTAGGCTCTGTGCCTGTGTGTGTGAAATGTTACTTTGTTTCCTTTATCATTTTTCAGTTATGCTTCTCTTTTTCTTATTGATATATAGAAACTCTTCATGTATTGATGTTCTCCAAATTTGGTACTTGCTTTTTTAATTTTATGACTTACAACTTTTACATATTTAAACCTACTTATTTTCTTTTCCTTTTCTGCTTAGAATAAATGGTCTTATTGTAAAAATGTAACCTTTGAATCCTTTTAGAAAGTATTTTATTGTGAGAACTAAAGAAGAAAATTAACTTTCTTTCTTCCTCAAATAATTCACCATTTGTTCTAATACCATTTATTGAATAATAATTCTCTACAGGTTTCAAAGACTAAATTTATTTTAATAATTTATATTTACTCATAAATAAGTATATTTTTTCTGGGTTTTCTATTTTGTTCCATTTATTTGTCTCTCTTTATATCAGCAACACACTACTTCAAGTAGCATCAGCTCATAATTAATTTTAAACACTTACAGAATAAGTACCCTCATCCTATCTTTTTTAAAAAAGGTTCTTGAAATTCCCACCTTAAAGTTTATTGGTTTAGTTTGTTCACCTCAAAATGATGGCAAGAGCAACCTGACGCTTTCCTTTGTTCTACAGATCCAGTGTCAGCCTAGATGAGCTGATATGCTCATCAGCCATCAGCAATGCCTTTATCATCTGGAAAATGAAGTTCTTAGCCTTGTGGTCTAAGAACCCTAGCTATCCCAATTAGCTCCAGCAAGTCTCCAATTGTGGTTTATTTGTCTTCATATCTTTGTCATTGTTTTATTATCTCCTTGAAACTCTTTTCAATCCCTTATTTCTGTCATTTAAATTATACATGCCCTGCAAAGCAGCTAAAAATCTCCTATCCACAAGGGTTTCCTGAACTCCTCTGTAATAAAATAGCACACTAACATTATTGCTCTATGACTTTTTGCTCACATTTTGCTTTTTGCCCAGTTAATTTTAGTAACTTTATAGATCTTGTTTCTTTGTTAGATTATCTGAAGATAGAAACTCTACCTTTAAACCACCTGTCAGAGCCCAGCGGGGCCCTCCATACAAGACACTCAGTCAATAATTACCAACTGAATCCATTCATTCTTCTTCCCTGACCCTTCTTTACTTTACAGAATGCTCTTCTGGGCAGCCTTGTGGTTTTAGCCACCTTTGTGACTTTATGCAATGCCCAATGCTATGTCATACCTAATGAGAGCCCTACATCTAATGGTAAGTCCTAATGTTTTCAATGTTTTGTTATTTGATTGCATCTCAGTAAATATAAACTACTGGCAGATGAATAACCTTAAATCTGCATGAGATAAAGGGGTAGGGCAAATGCATAAATGGAGTAAAATGAGGTACTTCAATGTTCCATTTATGTAAGAAAGTGGTTCTCAATCCTAGCTGTATGAAAATTGCCTGGAGAATTTTTGAAGCTTACTAATGTTCAGGCCCCATTCAAAAGCAGGTAAATCAGAATCTCAGGGATAGGATCTACATATTTAGAAGCTTCTTGATTGACTCCTACATGCAGTTAGGGTTGAGAGTCATTGATTATTCCAGTGCCTCTCAAATGCTAAATGTGTGTTTGTAAGCCCTCTGGGACTCTTACTGAAGTACAGATTCTGATTCTGTGGGCCTGGAGTGGAGCGAGAGTCTTCATGTCCCATGACCTCAGGTAGTCCTAATGTTGCTGGTCCCTCAAGCATACATGAGATCCACAGACCACCATGGATCTGCAGCAGTGGTTCTCATTCATGATTGAATATTTGAACCAACTAAGGGAGATGTCCAAAAATATGGTAGCCTTGGCCTCATGCCCAGAGATTCTGATTTCTTTGTTCTGTGTTGGTACCCAGGCACAGGTTTTTTTGTTTGTTTGTTTATTAAGTGTCCAAGATGTTTCATATGTGCTTTTGGGGTTGAAAGCCAAATAAAAGAGGAGAAAAGAGGCATTTATCCAGAGATAACATAGCAGAAAAAAGTCACTCCAAGTACTCCGAAGCTCATAATTTGTTGTTGTTTAGTTGCTAAGTCAAGTCCAACTCTTTTGCCACCCCAAGGACTATAGCCCGCCAGGCTTCTCTGTCCATGGGATTTCCCAGGCAAACATACCAGAGTGGGTTGCCGTTTCCTTCTCCAAGGGATCTTCCCGACCCAGAGAGTGAACCCAAGTCTCCTGCATTGGCAGGTGGATTTGTTTTTTCTTTTTTTCTCTATCTCAGGTTTGGCAGATGTATTCTTTCCCACTGAGCCATCAGGGAATTTTGGTTCATAATAGCTATCTAATTAAAGAGGGAGGGACTTACATTTTCTTGAAATGTCTGTTCTGAAATGGACTCTGGATAGATTTAATCTTGTTATAAGGAAAACATGATAAGTAGTATGAGTTAGAAAGAACTGAATTTAGCCATGAATAAATATATGAGTACTTTTCTGAGATGTTTGTGAAATCATTGAGATTCTCCCTCTCTGAGTGGGGTGGAGTCTAGAGGGTACCAACTGGCCCCAGTGTCCTTTTTCTGGTTGCATGACTTTAGGACTCTGCTGATGATGCCACATGCATTATTTTAGGATGCAAAGATCTCAATGGTGTCACACACCAGCTGAAATCAGAGTGGGAGACTGACAACTGTGAAAGCTGTCATTGTGATGATCCTGGAATTCAATGTTGCAACACGTAAGTCTCAAGCCAACCGGGCTGAGAGGGGGAGGCAGCTACTGTTGGGGTGCTGTCTGAGGAACAGCTACTCCCTCTTTCAAAATTCCATCCTGGGGTTTCCCTGGTGGTCCAGTGCTTGAGACTCATTGCTTCCAATGCAAGGGGCTCAGACTTGATTCCTGGCTGGGGGACTAAGATCCCATATGCTGAGCAGCCGTGCCAGAAAATTAAAAAAACAAACAAAAAAGCTAAAATCCCAAAATCCCATGTTGAAGGAAGTTTAGTTTTCAATCCTATTTCTTTCTTTTCTTTTTTTAAATCATGGTAAAATATTCATAACATAAAATTTACCATTTTAACCATTTTAAAAATCAACTTTCAGTGGCATTAAGTATATTTGCGATTTTGTGCAACCATCTCCACCATCCATCTCCAGAGATCTTTCTTCTTCCCAAACGAAAATCCCAGACCCATTAAGCAATAACTCCCCATCTTCTGCTCTCCCTAGTTCCTGGCAACCACCAATCTACTCTCTGTTTCTATGAATCTGTCAACCCTAAGTGGAGTTGTACAGTATTTGTCCTTTTATGATTGGTATTGGGAAGGAAGAAAACAACCCCCCCCCACCTTCTAGGCTCTTCTGGCTAAGAATAAAATTTACATGAGACTGATTAACAGGAAAAAATCAAATTTATTTTCATATGTACAGGAATCCCACAAACATGAGAGGTTTAGAGACAGAAGCACAAAGGCAGGTAAAATGAGTTACATATGCCATCCCGTCCTAAGGAAAGAGATAGGGGCTTGGGGTTTGCAAGGACAGAGGAGTCACTCACAGGATGAAAAGAGTAAGCGTATTCATTTCATAATTAGATATTTCAGTCAGTTCAGTCGCTCAGATGTTTACCCTGACATATAAATGGGGTCACTTAAATACAATTTATCTCTGGTAATGACTCTTCTCTAGGAAGAATCTTCAATTTAAATACTTCCTAGGGAGTTGGAAGGGGGCGGACAGTAGTTTCTTTTGAGCCTGCAATGTGTCTATTGCTTTTAGCTCAAAATAAGCTTCCCAAAAAAGTGGCACATATTGGGGAGGCTCATCCTGAACCCCCACATTGGCTTATGTCAGTGTCATGTCCTCAAGAATCATTCATGTTGTAGCATGTCTCAGAATTTCCTTCCTTTTTAAAGCTGAATAATGTTTCACTCTATATATACAGTAAACATTTTTCAGCTTTAAAAAGAAAAAGTTACATTCAATATATTAAGTCACATATATATTAGGTAGATAAATATATTAAATTTAAATGTATAATAATACATATTATATACAAATTTAAATGTATTAAATCATGTCTATATTATATATAGATATATAGATATCTATAGATAATATGTATGGATACATAGATAGCTATAGATAATATTATATATGTATCTCTATATATATAATCACATTTTTTTTATCCATGTATCTGTTAATGGGTTGCTTCTACCTCAGACATTTCTTTTAGGTCATTTTTGAATCTTGATAATAACTTTTATTATTAAATATCTATATCCATATGGGTAGCTAAAAACAGGAACGAGTACCCAACAGTCTGAAGCTGATCTAGAAGGGATCTGGCTTTCCTGCAGCCTCGCTTGGCCTGTGGCAATTTGCAGGAACAGGAAGGGCTCTGAACACAGACAGAGGGTATGGATGTGAGGAGCAAAGGATGCTCTGTAGTGAACCTTGTACTCTAAACCCGAAGTTGCTTCGCTGCTCAAGTTTAACTCAAGTCACCCAAAAGGTTGTGCAGATGTTTTCTTCTGGATGCCAAAGTTCTGGTACTTGGGCCAATAAGGCAGAAAGTACCTGTGCAAAGTGGTCCTAATTCTCCTGTTTCCTCAGCAGTTGCATCCAAATCAGCCACCCCACCTCCACTCCTCCCCACCCCTATCCATCTGTTGTCTTGACATCAGCCTTGGCCCTAGAGTCTTTTTGCAAGAACCAGAGTGGCTTTGATGATAGGAACATTAGTGTAAAGAAATGTTCCCCAAACTTGCCCGATCACAGACTCATCTGAGAAGCTTAATGAAATACAGAATCCTGGGGCCACCTCTGAAACCTACTGAGTCAGGATCTGCAGGAGGCCATGCAATTTGGATTTTAACAGGTGCCTCAGAGAGTCTTGTGATACCTACCACCAAGGAGTAGAACACAAACTCTTGAAACAAAACACCCAAGTGCTACTGAAGTTTAAGTACCTGGAAAGTTCTGAATCCATTTGTTGAGCATGCTCCATGCCAAGTGCTAAGTGAAACAAAAGGAATATCAGATCCAGAGACTGTATGTCTGGCTACCCAAAGCAGGTTTGCAGGTACTGCCTTGACTGAGTCATATATTACAACTGAACCTAGATTCTGTGCTCCTGAAACCTGATTTTTTCTTTGTATCAAGTGTCAGTGTGACTCTGGAGTGTGCTAGCATCAACAAGATTAAGCCCAGTGAGCCATTCCTTTCTGATATCAGAGTACCCCTCCACAGTGGCCAAAGCATCCTTTGTCCACTAGATTTGACCCTCCCCACCCCACTCTGTGATGCCTCATCACAGCCATGTCAATGTGAGCCTTTTCTAGGGGTCTCATGGACCTAGTGTGGAAAACAGTAAAGTGGAAAGAGCCTCGATGCTAGGGCCAGAGTAACTGAGTCTGAATCTCCATTTCCTTGTATACCAGCTGTGTGGCCCTGTATAAGTTTCTTAATTTCTCTGAGACTCAGTTTCCTCACAATAAAATAGGGATAATCAAGTGAATATGAGAATTAAATGAGGGAGTTCCCTGGTGGTTCAGTATTTAGGACTTGGCATTTTCGCTGCCATGGGCCTGGGTTCAATTTCTGGTTGGCGAACAAAGATCCTGCAAGATGAGAAGTAAGGCCAAAAAATAAATTAATTAAATGAAATTCTTCATATAAATTCAGGCTACCCTGGTGGCTCAGTCAGTAAAGAACCCTTCTGCCATGCAGGAAACATAAGAGAAATGGGTTGGATCCCTGGGTTGGGAAGATCACCTGGAGAAGGGAATGGCAAACCACTCCAGTATACTTGCCTGGAGAATTCCATGGACAGAGGAGTCTTGGGCAACAGTCCATGGGATCACAAAGAGCTGAACACTACTGAGTGACTAACACACACACAGATTCATTCAAATTCATTAACTTAAAACACATTTAATGTCTTCTCTAGACCAGTTATGTCCCTTGATCCTGGGATAGAAACTGATTTCAAGTCAGAGCCCACAGAGCCCCTGCCCTGTTTCCTGCCACCTTACCTATCTCACTCAGCACAGAGTTCCATGTGGAAGAAATTGGCACATTTTCTCTACTGCTCAGTCTTCAACCCCTTTCTCCTACAATTATGTCACCACCTATGAAGTTTCTCTTGTGAATTTTTTTTTTGGTGATACATGTTTTGATAAAATTCTATCTGGGGGAATTTCTTAACTGATTGCACTCTCTAGGAGACACTGTTCAGATCTGAAGCTGCCCAGGAGCAACTGAGCTTGAGATTGGTGGCCCAGGCCCAGGCTGCTCTGGACTCCCCACTACCCAGGTCACCCACCCTTGGGGAAAAGCTTCTTCCAGTGTTCCGTTTGGTTTCCATGTTACCCTTTGGGAATAGGATTAAAATGTCCTCTTTTGTTAAGATAAGTCAAAGGTCACTTTGTGGAAGGAAACATTGTCACAAAGGCCATGGAAATGGCTATTTTGTGTACACTCTGAAGGTGGGCAATTTAAATCTGGAGTTTACAGGTGGGTTTCAAGAGGGCAATGAGCCCTAAAATTGTTTGCATTCTTGAATGTGGGGGTGCATTCTCCCCAGGGAGATCTTTTCCAGTTTTCATCAGCTTATCCCTGGGCTCCATGGTCCCTGACTGATGTGACCCATTGTTCCCGTTGGCTGAGATAGCTCCCGACATAGTAGGCCTCCATGCCAGGGTTGGGAGGAGAGTTCCCTTCCCACATTCAAACAGCAGTACTGCTGGCTACTTCTTGAGTAGCCAGGACAAAAAAAGAATCAGGCTGGAGCAAGCTGCCTGGCCTCAGAGGAATCCAGACCTCTGGGCCTGTTGGAACTTGCTGCGGTCCAGTGTGTGCAGGATGGAATTTAGCCATGACGTCAGGGATGGTCTGTGTTCGTAGTTCAGGCCCTGTGCACTGGAGTGCAGATTTCTGAGGGTGACATGTTAAGATTCCCTTATGTAGGTGAGGGGCACTCCAGACACCTGGAGTGTGGGCGGCTTCCAGCTCAAAGTTAGCCCCCGGGGAGGCTGGGTGTCCTGTTCCTGCTAACAGGTGTTGTTCTCTCAATGACAGTGCGGCTATACCTATGGGTTATGACAGAGACAAGTGCCAGGCAGTCCTCAACAAGAAGACCTGCACCTATACAGTGCTGGAGAAGAAGAACCCATTAAAGACCTGTACGGTCAAGGCATGGGTGTTATAATGTGCTTTTCATGGGCCCAGAGCTCCCCACCTGCGGAGTCCCAGGTTCTCCCGGGTCAGGCTTCATTCTCCTATGGCCTCTAATAGTCTGATTGTATAACCCTACCTATTAGTAATAAATGGTTTAAGCAAATACTTGAGTATGTGTATACTTTTAATTGATACATTATGTATTCATTGATGTAACACACATTATAAAGCATGCAAACAGATAAAGGAGGAAACAAAAATAAATGTGGAAAAAAGTTATATTTTCCCTCCACTCCAATAGATCATTGTGTATCCTTTACTCAGAGGACCACTGCTGCTTTTCTTGCTTTTGATAATCTGTGCTCTGCTGCCCCAGTGTCCCACTATCTGGTGAACAATTCAAAAAATAAATATGTCCTTGAGATGAAATCGAGATGAAATCCTCTTTTCTTTGAGGTTTTCATGTTCATTCTTCCTTCCTGCTCTTCAGAGAATATCTGCTGTGTCCTTCATATACGTCCGTGTTTACCTGAGGTTAGAGAAGGGTAACCTGGAAGAAGCACCTCCAAGACCACATGCAGCCCAGAGGGGTGTGAAAAAGCCAGGAGTCCTGACTTGCAGTTGGGGTATGGCTTGGGTACAGGGCTCCAGTATCAGTTTTCAAAACCTAGGAACTTAAAACAGTGACAATCTTAACTTGCTGTTTCTGTTCACAGAACATTTGTTCAGTCAACAGGTCCTTACTGGGCCTGGGGATACAGTAGTGAGCCAGGCCCCTGCTCTCTTGGGGCTTAGAGGTAGGTGTGTGTGTTCATGATAAATCACAAGCAAGCAAAAAGTCCTCTGTTGAACAACCCATGGGAAGTTGGGAAAGAGCTTTATTTCACCTCTGGCCCCTAACCCCATCTGTGCAGACATTCTATGTGGACTAGTTGAGCAATCTCCTTAGGCCCTAGATCTTGGTCACCATAAGATAATTTTTAAAAAGTCCCTTGGTCACTTTTAGTTGTAAAAAAAAAAAAGTCTTCATCCAGAGTCTTCATCTGAATCGAAAAGGAATGAGGGACAGGAACATTAAGCGTATGATGCCATTTTGGCTTCATCTGCCTGACAGTGTTTAAGATGATTTACTTTCTCATGGAGCTTTCATGGGCTTCTTAGACATTCCCTCCTGCTCTTCTTTCTCCGTAGCTTCCTTTCCAATCTGGTTTCTCTGGTAACTCAGATGGTAAAGAAGCTGTCTGCAACGCAGGAGACCCGGGTTTAAGCCCTAGGTTGAGAAGATTCCCTGGGGAAAAAAAAAGGCAACCCACTCCGGTATTCTTGCCTGGGAAATCCAATGGACAAAGGAGCCTGGCCTTCTACAGTCTGTGGGGTTACAAAGAGTTGGACACAATTTAGTGACAACAACAACATCCCCTTCCAATCCCCTTCAATGACAACCCTTTTAGCTTCTGCATTTGTTTTCTGTTGCCTCCTGCTGAGACAGCCTTGCCCCTTGTCATTCTTGGGTGAGATACACATAAAGTTCTATCAAAATCATTTCCTTTGCAAATCCTACTCTGATGATTTTCCATCTCTCTGGTAAATCTGAGGAGCAGGTTAGCAGCTATTAATAGTATTGGAGACTTCTTCAAAACTAAGTCAAAGATTCTTATTTTAACATCTGGTAATAAACAAACAAACAAATAAAATTCCATTGTGGATAATGCCAAATTGTCAGGGGAGGTGTGTGGTGGTGGTGCAAAGAGTGGTGGAATGCATAGTGTAGAAAATAGTGTGGTGTGTGATATGGTACAAACAAACAAATGCTTTGCAGTCAGAGAGTGTAGTTTGGAATAGGGCTCTGACATTTATTTATTGACTTTTTAAAAATTGTGGCAAAATACACATAACTTAAAATTTACCATTTTATCCATTTTGGGGTTCAGTTGTGTGGTATTAAGCACACTCACATGGCTGTGAAATCATCATCACACCACATATCCAGAATTTCCCATTATCTCAAACAGAAACTCTGTATCAATGAACAATAATTCCCCTTCCCTAAGTCTGGTAAACAATTATTCTATTTTTCTGTAGGTATCTCATGTAAATGGAACCATATTTTGTCCTTGAAAGGTTGTTGACAAAATCACAGCAAAGATGCCAGGAATCTTGGCCTCCAGAAGAGAAGAATTCAGTCCAGGACCAGGGACGAGGCTTGATCGCTCAGAGCTTTTGTGTAATAAAGTTTTATTAAAATAAAAAGGAGATAGAGAAAGCTTCTGACATAGACATCAGAAGAGGGTGGAAAGAGCACACCCTTGTTAGAGTTAGCAATGGAGCTATATACTGAATCAATAACAGGATTAGCCAGAAGGTTTAATCCAGAGACTGTCCTCAGGGAGGATACATTATTGTTATATAGTCCTCCTAAAGACTTCACAAGACCTACTCCCATAATTTACATTTTGATATAACAGGATTAACGTTTGACAACAGAAAGATCTTACAGACCCACTATATATCTTAAGATGTCAGGATTAGCTTAGAAAGATCTTCCAGACCCACTCCCATAATATACATCTTAAGAGATTAGGACTAGTCAGGTTTTCAGGGAGGAGAAACTGTTCTCCAGCTAGATACCTTGTTGTTGTATAATCCTTAGTATAGAGTTTAAACTGAGTTGTGTAACTGACTAAGGCTAAGGAATGCAGAGAAAAAAAGTTTGTCCTTTTCTCCTCCTTGAGAATTTCAGACCTCTCTCTTCTTAGGGACCCCTAGACTTCTTATCAACCTGCGTAAGAGCTGACTCTCTCATCCTTTTGTGTCTTCTGACATTTATTTTTGCATCTGTGCGTTAAAGCTAAATAATATGTACCTTGTGAGGACATCCGGTATGAGAAAATCACTTAGGATAGTCCTCCTTTCATAGCTCGCCTTCGACAAACGTTTCTCTCATTTAACCTTATCTATTACGCGGGCAAAAAGACTGATCTGGGGCTCAGGAAAACTTGTGCACCTGCACTCTGAGCCCTCTGGAGGGCAGGCGAGAACCTTGGGCTGACCCCGACTTGAGATCTCGCGAGACTGTCAAACGTGTGGTATGAGGTGTGGGAGGAAGATTGTGTTCTCGCGAGAACTCTGCCTTACGGCCCTTGGCGTGTCTGGCGGCGGCTGGGTGAAGGTCTCTTCTGGACGTCCAGAGCGACACTCGGAGGTGGTAAGAACTGGCGTGGCCAGCGGGGCGGGCGGGCCTCCTTCCGCTCTCACGCTGCGGGAGGGTCTGGGGCGCCGTGGCCGTCTTTCGGCCGACCCGGGCTTGTCTGGGCCTGCTTTTGGAGGCCAGCCTCTCCCTCGATTTGCCTGCCCAGAGGGCGACCTCCTACCTGCCGCCGGCCTAGGCTTGCCCTGCTTTCTTTGGCCCTCGATTCTCGGCCTGAGGGGTCACCTGTTTCTTCCTGCCCAGGCTGTCCTCCCTTCTTCGTCCTTAGATACACTTGGCCCGGGAACCACCAACTCCAGCCTGCCCTTCCGCCTTCCTCCCAGCCCCGGGTGTGAGAGAGCGCTCCAAGGTTTTGCTCGCTCTCGCAAAAAAAAAAAAAAAAAAAAAGTCTCTTGGAGCGAGGAGGGGCCTGTTTTCCCAAACGATACCAGAGTATATACCTTCTTATCCTGTTGGGTGGAAAAAGACAGACTGTAATTTTTTTCGTCCCTCTACCCTCCAACCCAGCGTAACTTAACGGTAAAGTACTTGTAATTCTCTCCAAAATCCTGAGAGGTGGCTCCCTTATCTCCTTTTCACAGATGAGAAAAGCGAGGCTTGTTAGTCCATTGCTTCACTCCAACAGTTGTTTAACTCGGCACCTGTATGTTCAGGGTGTTGAGGATATGACACTGAAAAAAAATACGGGCATAGTATTTATTTTCATGGAACTAAATGCTTGGGGCAGGAACAATAATCGTGTAAATAGGCTTAAGTGCCACGTGGTATAACATGGGATGGTGAGATCAAGAATGTCAGAAGGCAGAGAATAATACTTGACCCCAGAGGCAGAGCTTTTTTCACCATACTGTTTTGTGTTGTTTTCTAATCAGGGTAAGGTTCATTATACCATAACTGTTTCCACTACCCACTTGGTAATATGGACATATAGTTGTAGGGACTATTGAGTTACTTCTGGATGGGGATGGGGCAGGTAATCATAGTTGACTCATTTCTGCACAGGGGTACTAGTGACATTTCTGAACTTTAAAGAACCTCAGAGTCTTTGAGGAAGACTCACTTAAATGCTACAGTGGAGTTGGGAGTGTGGTGCGTGTACCTTGAGGCAAGACACTTGGTTTGCTCTTTGAAGGTTTGCTAGTTTGCAGATTTGTTAAGTGAGATGATATATGTAAAGTCTAGCAGGGTAACATATCTTACATTTTATTTCTCCTTCCTTTTCTATTGTTCTTGAGTCCCTAGGGAAAATCCTCAAGTTTTATGATAATGTGTTCTGTATTAAAATTAACTTCTCCAATTACCTTATTTTGGGCAAATAGGTATTTTAAAAGTGGAGAAGCATGGTGAGCCATGTAGGGAAAGGAAGATGTGATTCTCAAAGAGAGAGGAGATATCTTATTTTAGAATTAGATAGGACTCCCTACCCCATCGCCATTTTACTTAAAGTCAGTTTAGCTGTGCCAGAATCTCAGGAGCTTCTGTAGGGGTTTCATAAAACTGCTCAGGTGATTCTGATACAGATTCCTGCCCCACTAGCTTCTTGGCTAGAATTTTACGATAATTTCCCTCCCAGAGTAAGTGTTAGCATACTTGAAGGCATTCAGAGCAGTCATTGTTGCGACTGCTGAACTTCTAAATCTCAGTCTCTGATTTCAAAGTTTTCTTACTTTCTTAGTTTTTGGTGACTCAATGGCACAAATTTTCCTCTAGATGCCAAGTTTGCCATTGTGTCCCTAGGGACTATCACAGTATGTGTCAGCTTAGACAGTAAATATTTGCAGAATGAAGAAGAAAAATAACAGTAAAATCTTAACATTTAAATGATCCCTTCACCATCCATTGTGTGGTTGGAGAATACAGGCTCAGATCTTGGATTACATCTTGGTTCTTTTACTGTAGGTAATACAGAAGCCTTTGACTGTAGGTAATACATATAACCTTGTCAAGCCTTAGTTTCCCTGTTTTAAAAATTGTATTTGTAATATGTAGGTACCTTAAAGTTTTGTGAGGGCTAAATGAGATGATGTGTTAAAAAAAGAAAAAGTCTTGCTTCATAGATATATTAAATACTTACTGAATCCATTCCTCCAGCAACTATTTACTGAGCACCTCTGTGTAACAATGAACAAAAAGACAGCCTCTGTCTGTGTGGAATGTACCTTCTAGTGTGTTTTCTGAAGTGGGATCAGAAAAATAAATGGTTTCTACGTGTCAGATTGTGATAAATACTATGGAGATAAGTGGAAGGAAGACTTAAATTTTCTATAGGATAATAAGGAAGATGACACTAGGAAGAGGAGTGGGCACAGATATCTGGAGGAAAATGCAAGTGCCCTGAGGCATTCCTGGTATGCTGGAGGAGCAGCAAAGAGGCCATTGTGGCAGGGCTGAGTGGGCTAAGAGGAGGGGAGAAGTGGGCAGCAGTAATGAGGTTTCTGCAGGAATCCTGGAGACAGATAAGGGTGACTTATTTAGTTGATGAAGTACAAAAAATGTCTTCCTTTATTAGCATACCCATTCTCTTATCAGAAGTAATCAGAAACTATTCTAAATGCTGTATCATATTAATTACATGTATTAATGTGTTACTTTGTAATAATGTATTACAATACATGTATACCATACACACATTAATGATTACATGTATTAATCTTTGACTCTTTCCAAAAAAGTATACCCAGTCTCAGAGAACCAAGACGTGTCTCTATGACGGATATACATCCTCTGGTCTGCTAGATCAGAGGGCATTTTCTGGGTATTACTGAAATCAGTGAATTCAGTGTCTCTGTATATGTACTAGTTAGCTTGCAAGTCTTAAGTGATTGTTACAAGGGACCAACCAGTATGTATGGGATTAAATTCAGTTTCATGAAGGAACTATAGATTGCTGTGGCAGTTTTATTACTCTTTTTGCTGTACTTTGGCCCCCTTTAAAATTTTGCCATCAGTTTTTATTTTGGCTTTGTTTTCAGTATAGGTATGTCTAAACACGTTGTTGCACAGAAAAGACAAGCAGTGCAGGTGGCCTGAGCTGATGAGGGGGCCAGGTTGACCACTTCTGCTCTGGTGAATTGTTTTAGTAGTGTTTCTGTGCTTGTCAGCTAGAGGAACAGCCATATGGTCCTTCTCAGCTTGTCTTCTTTGCTTGCTAAATCCTAACATTACAGTCATAATTTGTGAACTTCCCACCTAGTCTACCATTACCTGAAGTCCTGGCATGTCATCCTTACTCTTTGAATTAGATAGATTCACTGGCAAGTCAACAAAAGGTTATCTCGAGGGTCCCTTTAAAGCAACGACAACAGCAACAACAAACTTCTGGCCTGAATGCTTCATTCTGACTCCCTTAGCCAGTCCTGATTCTCTTGTCATCCCTGATTTTACTTGGCTCGATTATTCAGTGAAATCAAGATATTCTGTTTTGAGGCTGAGTGTATGTTTGGGGCCAAATATTCCTCTTAGCTAGCATTGTCTTGAGTCCTCTAGAAGCATGAGTTTTGTTCAGCGAAGGAGTGAATAACTGGCAAAATAGGTTAAAAAGTTTTTGTTTGTCAGTTGGTCATAGACAGGAAGCTAAGTCTTTTAATACTTGAACAATTACAGATTTCATAAGAAAATGATCTTGGGCATATTTTGACTTTTAGTTTGGCATTATTTCTAGCCCTCTTGGCTTCAGAGGAGGGAAAATATTTTATCATTTGCTTGTTTCTGTCGGGAAAACCACAAGATATTTACCATAAAAAATTAGGGATAAATTATATTATTACTGTGATGATAGATAAATAATATCTTTTCCTATATTATGGCAAGAAGTTTCAAGTTGAAGATAGGGTACAGCCCTAGTTCTGAAAGCTTACCAAACTTCTGTGATGTAGGCTGGAATTTCTGTGGTACTGTAAAATCAGAGGAAAAAATCCAGAGATGGCTGTAAACACAGTTACTATTTCCCCTTTAACTCACATATCAGCGAGTGCTTGTGAATCTGTATAGTTGGGCTTTGATGGGTCTGGCATTAGGAAAGGCACTTTATATTAGAGCCTAGCCTCAAATCATAGTTTCAGTAGCAGTATCCTTGCTAGTTTTGTCTTGTTTGAAAGAAAACAGAAAGTAACAGTTACAATAGAAACATTTCCACTTCTGAAAAACCTTTCTGAATGGGACATCAAGGTGACGACTTATGTTTAAAGCAGACCTATACAGGGAGGCCTGGTGTGCTGTGATTCATGGGGTCGCAAAGAGTCAGACACAACTGAGCGACCGAACTGAACTGAACTGATACCATACTTACTGTGGCTGGTCTGAAATTGAGCATTCATTTCTCATTTAGTCATCCATCCATTTATCAAATATGTATTAAGCCTCTGTTGAGTTGATGGTTACAGCACTGCACAACTCCAGGGACACCATTCTCTTTAGGTCAATTCAATAGAGCACATGGAATATGAGGGGGGTTGGTAATGCTATGATACTGATACCAGGCCAACAGTACATGGTCCCTTCTCTCAGGGACCTCTCCGACTAAGGAGGCAGACTGTAACAGTAAGGATAACATGTGTTATAGGTGTCATACTGGAAATTTACACATATTACACCGAGCCCAGAGGAGGCGGCAGCTAACTCCATGTGTATATTAGTCATTCACTCGTGTCTGACTCTGCGCCCCCATGGACTCCTCTGTGGAATTCTCCAGGCAGGAATACTGGAGCAGGTTGCCATTCCCTTCTCCAGGGGATCTTCCCAACCCAGAGATTGAACTTGGGTCTCCGGCACTGCAGGTGGATTCTTTACCATCTGAGCCACCAGGGAAGCCTCTATAGGTTAAAACTATTGAGAAATGGGATGGTTGGTCAGAAAAGGCTTAATAGTGGTTACTATGCTTTTCTGACTTAAGTACAGTCAGAAAAGCAGACAGGTGGGGAGAAGGGAGGGATCTGGCATTGCTGGCAGAGAGAGCTGGAGAGAAGGCTGGACGAAGTGAACCAGTCAGGTCTATGCATGAGAAACTGCTGTCCAGAAGATCACGGTGTAGGGGCTGCTCTGGGGAGATAGCAGGAGAGTGAGGCTGAAGTCAGAAGACTCAGAACTTTATTAGAGAAATTTGGACTTTATCCTGTAGGCAGGTGGGGAGCCATTGGACTGTTGTAGTTCATGCTTTTTCCTCTCTCCAGTTTTTATATTTGTATACTCTTTAGTCACTTCATTATAGTAACAATTAAAGCTGTCATAAACAGAGTAACACTGACTCTTAGTAACTGTGTAGCTCAGTTCAAGTGGAGGAGAGCTGGAGCATTTAGTGTGCTGAGGTATTGGTCAGGATCTGGTAGAGAGGGCATAGAGACCACTGGTTATGTAGGCGGCAGTCAACAAAGTTCCTATTGCATTCACATTGTAACTATTTTTAGGGGCATGTAAGAGAGGTGAAAGTTCTTGACATTAGTCATTTTTACAGAGAATTGCTGTAAAATCCAGAGAATTGCTTCTTTCTAGCCTTTGACTTAAAGTACAACGGGCTATCAAATTTTAATTTTCATCATTCCAAGGTATGCCTAGCTTTATTTGTATCTTCACAAAATATGCTATCCAATGAAGATATTTTGAATTAAGAGAGAAATTGTTTTCTCACTAGTTTTGGTAGTGAATGACTGACATGCTGCTGCTGTTGCTAAGTCACTTCAGTCATGTGCGACTCTGTGTGACCCCATAGACGGCAGCCCACCAGGCTCTCCCGTCCTTGGGATTCTCCAGGCAAGAACGCTAGAGTGGGGTGCCATTTGATTCTCCAAAGCATGAAAGTGAAAAGTGAAAGTGAAGTCGCTCAGTCGTGTCCGACTCTTAGTGACCCCGTGGATCACAGCCCACCAGGCTCCTCCATCCATGGGATTGTCCAGGCAAGAGTACTGGAGTGGAGTGCCATTGCCTTCTCTGGAATGACTGACATGGGACCGCAGAAACTGTGTGCATCACAGATGAAGCAGGCACATCCATAGATGCTGTTCATCTGAAATCTGAGGGATGCTTAATTGAGGATGATAGTCTTCGGCTAGGCTGACAGTGGTGATCTCAGAGGGAGTCACGAACTACTACCAGGAATATTCTAATAACAACTTTGGAAACCTTACTGACCCACGTTTGCTATTTCTTTGTAGTGATTAGCAGCTAAATCCTTAAAGACGTCTTGACGATTTGGGCCGTGGATCAGGGTGGACACAGAGGCTAAACGCAGGAGCAGGTGGGCCGCAGAAAGGCTGGAGAGGCGCCCCTGGTGTCCCTCGAGGCTCTGCGGGCTTGCTCTGCGGGCTGGCTTCGCCCGGAGTGGCCAGTGGCGGTGGTGCCCAAGCGACGCGGAACCGAGAGTCTTGAGGGAGGCGGGGGGGGGGGGGGGGGGGGGGGGGGGGGGCGGCCGGGGGCAGCGAGGGGACTCAGGGGGCCTCCCGGGTGGGCGGAGCCTCCGGCCCCGCCCCCGACCGACGTGCCCGCCTGTGGGGCGCTGCCGGACGCGCTGGCGGGGCGGGGCGCTGCGCTCTGCGGGCCCAGGGACCTCTCTCACCCCCGTCCTGGATAAAGCAGCGTCCTGCTTGCTGGGCAGCTCACGCGCCGGGGCTCAGCTTGAGAGGAGGTATGTCCGGCAGTCCAGGGCCGCAGCGGGAGCCCTCCGGATGGGCTCCCTTGGGTGGGCTGGGAATGGGCCCTGCTCTGCGCATGCGCACTGAGCGGTACAGGTACCTGCTCTGAAACTGAGCGCACGTCTGCGGCTTCCCGGGAGGACTAGGCGCAGGCTGTTTCGGGCAACTGTGCTCCTAGAAAGTGTTGGGGAGCCTGGAAAGTCGCATGTGTCACTGTTGGTTTTGAACTAGAAACGCCGTACTTGGTGTTAGATGGTAATGACTAATATTGTGGTTCTTTTTCAGTTACTGCTTCGGAAAGTTGATGTGCTGGGATTGGTTCCTTATAGTTACATGTATAAAGGTAGACAGATCTGAGTGCAGTAAGGTCTGAAGTGTTAAACGATCTTAAAATACGCTGTCGTGAATTTATTATTCCCTTATTTTGTGCGTTTCTTCAGGCGTAAACCTTTACTTACATGCTTTAAAAAATTAACAGAGAATCATCCTGAATTTCAGAAACTGTGGGCTAGGATGAGATACATATATGTAACCTTTGAGTTAATGATTTGTGATATTAAAAAAAAACACTTTAGTTTTAAAATCTGACGGAAGAAAGAACCCATTAAGAAATGTGTCAGGGTAAAATTGCATGTGGAATTTTAGGGTAATTTTTTTCTTGAAAACTTGTACAAATATTCTGATATGTGTTGTCTCATCAGAGATAACCAAATGGACCATTAGTATTCTAATTTAGTGATTCATAGAAGATAATAAGTTCCTTGGGTACTTTTAGCAATGATTTAGATGCTAGGAATGTCAGTAAAAAATGGACATCTTTTTTGGAGAGGAGAGCAATTTGAGAAGGAGTCAAACAATGAGACCTGGAAGGTGCAGTTAGAAATGATACAAGCCTCTCTTTAGACAGAGGATACAGAGTGGCTGTGATAATATGTGACGTAAGATTCCAGGGCTCTTGCTCCTGTCTTTCATACTTGGAAGTGTTCTGGTTATACTGAGCCTGTCATGACATGCTGTTTATTTTTGTTAGCATTATCTAAGGAAGAAGGTTATGAAAATTTTTTTTTTTTTTTTTTTTTTAGGAGTATGAATGGACTGAGATTCCAGTGGAAGGTGTTCCAGTAGTAACCCATTGGAATGTTGATTTTAACCTTCTGTTGGCAAATAAGAATATATGGGTGATGCACTAAAGGAAGAACAAACTGGTCAGGAGAAAATTCAGGACTTGACCCTAGGAACCCTAGTTCTAAACCCAAACCTTCATATTACGGCTGTGGTGACCCTTTAGATGGGTCATTTAAATTCTCTGGGTTTTTGTTGCAGCATCAATGTAATGAGAGTAGTCTGCCACAGAGATAGCTAAGGTTTTTCTAACTTTAAATTTTGGTTAGTGTTGGTCACAAGAGGGTTATAGCTCTTTGGAAATTTTATGGTTAAACCATATGACAAGGACTTAGCTTCATTTGTGGTTTAGTTGCTCAAGTATTGAAATCCTTTGGATTTCATAACTAGATTTGTGCAGAGTATTGTGCAAATATGCATATATAGTTTGTGGAACTCTTCTTCGAGGAAAGAAAATGAAAGTTGCTCAGTCGTGTCTGACGCTTTGCGACCCCACGGACTATACAGTCCATGGAATTCTCCAGGCCAGAATACTGGAGTAGGTAGCCTTTCCCTTCTCCAGGGGATCTTCCCAACCTGGGTCTCCCGCATTGCAGGCAGATTCTTTACCTGCTGAGCCACAAAGGAAGCCCTTGAGGGAGTCTTAAGGGAGAAGGGTTGGGGGTGGTCCTCTGGCAGCAGGAGGGCCTAGTGGGCCGCCCGAGTGGGTGGAGCCTACTTTGAGGAAAGCTCTATGTTTTTCCTGGAGCTCTATTTATGTGAGGAATGTGTGTATTTCTCCCTTGATCTCTCTACCCCAAAACCTCAAACAGAAATCCTAGAGGCAGGGACGTTTTAGAAAGCACTTAAACTTTTAACTTGTCTCAAACAAAAACACCCCACACATTTAAGGCAATACTTTTTTTATTTTTAAAGTCAGTCCTCTTTTGAAGGTAGTAGGGCAGAAAAGTGTGTATATACTTGGTATATTAATATATTAGAGGGTTTAGACTACTGAGTTTTTGCCATAAAAACAACTTGCTTTTTGTTGTTATATAGTGAGAGAGTAGATGGAGAGCTGTATTTATTAAACAAGTACCACACCCAGACCACTAAGTCTCTGAGGCAGATATTGTTATCTTCACTTGTTAATTGGAACATTAGGTTCAAAAAGGGCAAACGATTCAAGGTCATAGCCTTAATTAATGGCTAATTGATTCTGAGTCAGAGCATTGTCACTTCAGAGCCTTTTCTAGTTTCAGTGCTTCTTTCTATAGTCCAAAGGTAGAGATTCCGAAGGTCCCTATAACTCAGCTAAACCTAATTACAGAAGCAACCAAAAGTTAAAAAGTTCAGTGTGCGGGCCTTCGGTGAAGTGCCTAAAGGCAGATATCATCTCAATTTATCTTCATTGCAGCACTTTGTATTAATAGCTACTGTTGTCTTCATTTTTCTAGAGGAAATTGTGGTTGGTCCAGAGAAGTTAATTAACTAGCTCATGGGTCTCAAGGTTGCAGATGTAACTGGAATTCTGATTTCTCAGGCCTCAGAGTAGTCTCTTCAACATCATACTTGCAACACTGCCTCTCCAACCTGAAACAAACTGTTGAAATTTACCATATGGACTTGGATAACTCATACAAGTGTCTTTGAATGTGACAGTTCAGGAATCTAGCTCTGGCTTCACTTTACTGTGGTTTGAATTCACCTGTGTGGTAGAGTTCACGATTTCAGCTCTGAGGGTTTCTTCCTCACTGCAGTACAAGAAGACAAACTTTTGCACAGCTTCTTTCTTGGGATCTAGGCTATAGAAGCTGACCACCCCGTGACTGCTCCACAGGAAGGAGGAAGGTCAGAGCCAAGGGCAGCAAAGGGACAGACATCCCTGGACTGAGTGTAAGAGAATGAAACAGGTTTTTAAAGACGCTTACTCTAACCAGGTGACTGTTTTGAAGGATAACGCTCATTTTATTTTGAAAACAAAGTGGGTAAATATGTGATGAAGAATCAGTTTTATAACTTTTAAATCTCATCCTAATTTGTATCCATAGCTAATAAGGGGGAAATCCAATTTGTATATTTTTGCCCTATTCTATGAGTGTAGTATTTGTGATTGCTTTGAGAAGACCTACTTTTCTACATGGAATGCATTTGCATTTGTTTCCCACATGATCTAGAGCTGTGGGGTTTTTTTTAACATTGTGAAGCAACGTTTTAATTTAATGTTATTGCTTAAAATTTACACTGTGCTAGGCATTGTGGCATTCCAGACATGGTGAGGAACTAAGAGTGGGAAATTAGGCACAGGTGAAAGTTGTTTAATATATTTGAAAGCTGAACATGCTTTGCGTGTAACTTACATGCAAAGTGAAGCAACTTGTGGTAATGAGGTGACATTCTGTTCCCCGAATATGAGCCAGCATTGTACCCACATTCTGCAGGTTCCTGCTGTGTGCTCTGAGTGTACACTAATGGGTGTGTTTAAAACAAGGCAGCTTACAGTGTGACAATGAAGGTGGCAAAGTGGCTACAGTAGTGTTTTGAGGGGTAAAAGAAAATCTCCAAGGGGATTCCTGTCGAATCCAGTTAATGAAGCCCTTCTGTTTTCAGAGATGATTATAGGGAACCAGACTGTGGCAACAAAATAGCAGGGGGAAGTTAGGAAATTTCCTGAATCTTTCTGTTATTTTTAGTAAATCTAGTTCGTGAATGTGAATCTCTTTTGCTGAGGTGGTCAGAAGTAAGCCTACTGAATTTCTTCCTCCCGATGCCTTGTTTCTGAGGGTGGGGAATCTAACTGCATTTGGCCTTCTCATGTTCTAGCTGGCTAGCCACCTGGCCCTAAACTTGAGCTTGAAGATGCAGCATATGCCACAGTTCCTTGTGTCTCACGTGAGCCGTCAGCCATTTGCAGGACTCTGCACTGGGTAGACTGCTGTTCACCTGAAAGCTAGCTTGCTTCTCTGCAAAGGTCGTTTCCTTCAGGATTGTTAGGAAATTTCTTTTATATGTTGCCTCAGATATCTGCCATTAATCCTTCTCTACTCCTTTTGGGTCATTCTGAACAAGTCTAATTCTGTTTGACAGGTCTCCAAATATTCCAGAATAGTAATCTTGTCAAGATTACTTGACAACAATGCCAGAGACTTCTCTTATCTAGACTAAACAGCCTCTCTTCCTGGAGAAATTTTTTCATGGTTTTGGGGTCCCTTTCTTTCTTTCTTTTTTTTCTAAATGCCTGTTTCTGAAGTTTGTTATTCAGAGAGAAATTTCAAAATTAGTCTAATAAACGTGAAACAAATTAGTCCTGTGGTGAACGCTATGCTTTCGGTAAATGTAGTCATATAGTAAGTAATTTTTTCCTTGAGATCCAGTGTACTGCTAACTCATATAAAGCTTGCTTTCAATTAAAAATCTCCATTCTTTTATAAATACTGTATCCTAATGCATATATATGGAAATCTAGAAAAATGGTACTGAAGAATTTATTTACAGGGCAACAGTGGAGAAACACACATAGAGAATAGACTTATGGACTTGGGGAGAGGGGAGGAGGGGGTGACATGTATGGGAAGAGTAAATGAATACTTATATTACCATATGTAAAATAGATAGGCAACAGGAATTTGCTGTGTGGCTCAGGAAATTTGAACAGGGGTTCTGTATCAACCTAGAGGGGTGGGATGGGGAGGGAGTTTCAAAAGGGAGAGGATATATGTATACCTATGGCTGATTAATGTTGAGGTTTGACAGAAGAAATTCTGTAAAGCAATTGTCCTTCAATAAAAAAATAAATTTAAAAAAATTCCATTCTTTTAAAAACATTGTTTTCCATTTTGTCCTCCCCCATTCAAGTTGAAACAAAACTGCATTTTGTTTTACAAGATTTAACAGCTCTGTAGAAATTGTCTTGAAATCTGTTTTTGTCCCAGCCCCATGTTATCTCCAGCTTTAATGTCTTCTGTGTTTTCATCCACACAATTAGAGAAAACTGTTGAGTAATTGGGGAAAACAGGGGCATACCTCTAAAAACTTAACAGACTGGTTTTAATCCATTATCTTTTGAGTACTTTGTAAAACATAATTTTATGATTCAATTTAGTTGCCTTGTCACAGGTCTTACTGTTGTCCAAATGTATCATGTCTACAGCATTGCCTTGACAGGCCAGTTTAGTAAAACTACCCAAGAGGGAAGTAACTTTGTATTCTAAGTAAAAAAAAAATTACTTGGAATCCATCTAAGCTCATGGATTCACAGGGCTTCGTGAATCCATGCTGGGCTACTGTGATCATGGCCTTCTTTTTCTCAGTATTTAGAAACCATCTCTGATTTCAGATTTATGCGGGATAGATAGGGCAGGACAACAGTAGTGGTGGGAGGGGGCGGGGGTGGCAGATAGATAAGTTATACTTATTAAGGGTATGCTGTGTGCCAGGTCCTGTGTTGGAAGTAATGTTAAGTAGTTGTGAATAGTAACTGGGAGTTGGTTGGCTGATCATTTGGGGGAATGATTGCAAGGCTTTTGGTTGAAATTATAGTGCAATTTGGATTTTTTTTTTTTCTTTTAAAGGAACAAGGTGCAGAATGAGTGCCTCACAGGACCAGAGTGGCTGCTCTGCTAGTAGAGAACCCCTTTTGAGGTGCTGTGATGCACGGAGGGACTTGGAGCTCGCTATTGCTGGAGTTCTCCGGGCTGAGCAGCAAATTAAAGATAACTTGCGAGAGGTGTGATGTATGCTTTTCTTTTCCCTTGTCTGAACTCTTAGCACAGGTCTAGTTCGAGCATAGTGAAGGGATTGGCTTCTCCAAACCAAAAAGTTTTTATCCCATGCCTTGCATCATCTGCCTGAAATGTTGGTGCCTTTGATTCCCAAGGGAAAATGGAGTACATGTTAGAAGGATCTGGAAATTCTTGTACTACCTTGGAGAATTCAGTTTAGCCTGCATTTTTGATTGCTTCTCTGTGTGGTGCCTGTGCCAAGCACTGCCATCAACTAAAAAGTAGCAAAATGAATGAGCTCAGCTCATTGAGCTGGTCATTTGTGTTCCTGATGCACAAAGGATGGCATTTCCACATCCCCTACTATCTTTTAACTTGGTATTGGCATGGCATGATTCTGTAAATGAGTTAGTTGTTAAGAGCAGGCCAAGATGAAATCTGTTCCTTCTATTGGCCTAACAGCATTCTGTTGGTGAATCGGTAGACCAAGTACTACATGACTGAAATACGATTTTACTATACAGAAAAAGGTGTTTTGAAATATAGTTCCTTATGTGGATTCTCATGGATAATTTACAGCCATTAAGATTTTCTTCCATAGGATTTTTATGTTTATCCCTCTCTTGCATCACTATTTATATTTCCAGAAACATTTAGTTAACAATTCTACATAAAGTGTCTACCCTAATAGTCCTCTGGCTGTTGACACGTAGTGGTTCATCTCATCACTAACTTGGCATGCTGTAAATGTGTTGCTTATTCGTAGGGTGAGAAAAGAGATAAGGGCTAGCTAGTTACAGTCTTGTCTTATTCCACTGATGAATTTGTAAAACTATAGATTTTCAAATTATGTGGAAAACATGGGGGAATCAATATTACATGACATATCCTTGTATTTTCTTTTGACTCCTTTAGAACACCCAAAATAAACCTTATCCTCTTAGAAGGAGGAGGAAGTATTGAGGGTTTTAGAGCGTAAAGATGATTTTATGACTGAAATTCTTAAACTGAGTCCATGGGGCTTTGATTGTTCCATGGGTGGGCTTTGGGACACTAAACCATGAAATTATAGGCAAAATTTTAAGTGTATGCATTTTTCTGGGGAGATACTCCATACATGTCATCATTGGATAATCAGAAGGATTTGTGACCCCCAGTAATTTAAGAACCTTACTGTTCTGTGGGAAACACTGTTCTTTGGTGAAGCTAACATATTTATGTTTCCTAGGTCAAAGCCCAGATTCACAGCTGCATAAGTCGCCACCTGGAATGCCTTCGAAGCCGTGAGGTGTGGCTGTATGAACAGGTAGATCTCATTTATCAGCTTAAAGAGGAGACGCTTCAGCAGCAGGCCCAACAGCTCTACTGGGTAAGATGACTGCAAGGCCATAATACGGTTTCTGGTTTCCAGAGACTGTCTTTTCTGTAATGAAGCATTAATATAGATAAATAAAAATCTCATCCCAAGTGTTATTTGCTGTTTGTTAACTTGGATGCACTTGGTGCTTTTGTATCACTGTGGCTCTGTGATTTCATTTTTCTTCTAGTTACTGGGCCAGTTCAATTGTCTTATTCATCAGCTGGAGTGCACCCAAAACAAAGACCTAGCCAATCAAGTCTCTGCTTGCCTGGAGAGGTAAAGACCCTTTTTGTGTGTTTTGATTTTGGCTCTTTGACTTTGGTGTATTAAAAAGTCACTTTGTAACTCTTTGCATGACTTGGATTTAACTTAGTGTTAAACTTAATGTTCGTTTGATAATATCATCTTGCTTTGAATATTTAATATCATACTTGGTGGTGCATGGTTAAATCATCTGTTTTTGGTTGAGTTTTAACTTCAAATAACTCACAATTTGGTTTTTATTTTGGATGAATTTGAAATAGATATTTCTTTAAAATAGCCAGATTTTGTTTCCTTTTTTCTTCAGACTGGGCAGTCTGACCCTCAAACCTGAAGATTCAACTGCTCTACTCTTTGAAGCCGACATAACTGCCCTGCGCCAGGCAATCACCACATTTGGGTCTCTCAAGACCATTGTAAGTAACGTTCATCTCAGAAGGTTCATAGTGAGCTTCTCAGGTCTGTGGCCTGGCAGATGGTCTTAAAAATAGCACATTTTCACCATGAAAAAGGACTTTCTTGAGAATTTGGTAAGCTTTAGAAATTTCATGTTCTGATTGAATTTATAGAGCATTAGGCTGGTAGTGCTTGGAATGTGTTATGGACTGATTTATTGTCTCTGGAATTCATCTTTGTACCTCTTTAAATACCTTTGACTTATTTCTTAAGAAATTTATGGCTTGAATGTCTGTATAAGAGTCAAGTATCGTCTTGTTTTGGTCTTGTTAATAGTTGTAATACTTCCAGTTCTGGTGAAGGTTTCTTCTGTGAAGATGGTAATGTAGTAGATAGAGAATTCTCAGATTTTATAACTACTTCATAGGTCACTGAATTTATTGTGAAGAATATTTATTCTAGTGAACTGTAACACTTTGCTTAGTACTTTTGAAATTTAGGGATTACAGGTTCACTTTTTTGGTATGAAAGCATAACATTAGTAAACATAACTAATTTGCTTTTTATCTTATAGCAAATTCCTGAGCACTTGATGGCTCATGCTAGTTCATCAAATATTGGGTCCTTCTTAGAGAAGAGAGGCTATATCCCATTGCCAGAGCAGGTAAAATGTCATTTTGTTTTTGGTAACTGAGTTATTATTTGGCTTGTATTTCTTGGGATTTTGATTATATCACTTTTGTTTTTGCTATCATTTATTTGTAAAAAGGCACCAGTGGTAATAAATGAGTTTATATAGTTAAATGCTTCCCTTGAGACTGAATGTCAGAAAGTTAGAGGTTTTAGAGGTGTTCAATAAGAAAGTAGTTGTTACCAATTCAGTTCAGTTCAGTTGTTCAGTCGTGTCCAACTCTTTGCGACCCCATGAACCGTAGCGTGCCAGGCCTCCCTATCCATCACCAACTCCCAGAGTCCACCCAAGCCCATGGCCATCAGTTGATGATGCCGTCAGTTCATAAGAAATTATCATTAGCTCTATGATTGGGTTGGTTCTCTTAGGGATCCTTCTCTTTGTCATTAACTTCTGAAGTCAGTGTGAGAGGTGTGAATATAGGATCCTAAAAGTTTTGAATTGAGAAGTTTTGAGTATAGCTTGAAATCAGCTGTACTGATTTCCAGCCGTACTCTTTTTTTTGTAATTGTGAAAATGGAGGCTTAGGGAAGTCATTTGACTTGTGCAGGGTCAGCACTGAGCCAAGATTAAAGAGCTTGGGTCTCCGGTTTTTCTGGCAAACTTTCTACTGCATTTGACATTGCCTTGTTAAGCAGCAAAGTATTATGTGATTAGCAGAAGTCAGCATCCAGCACCACGGCCGTCCCTCTCAGTGAATGGCTCCTTGGAAGTAAACCCGCCGTTGGTCACCAGGCTCCTCACCTACCCAGCACCAATCTCCAGGACTGGCTCAACCAAAAACAGACCTTGGAGAATAGTCAGGTGTGTTGCTGCCTTTATTGGTTCTGAGATGGTTGACATAATAGATGTGGTTAGTTATTAACTGATAGTGTGTCTTTGGTTTTTAGTTCTAGTCTGGGAAACATATATTTTAAAATAACATTTTATTACAATAGTGACACCTCTTCATTGTAGATAAAAAGCTTAGGAAAAAACTATATAAAGAAATACAAGCTCATAATCCCACATGCAGAAACTACCACTGTAACATTTTGTTTATGCATACATATACTTGCATGAATATATTTGTCATTTAATTTTTTCCATAAAATCCCTCATAGTATATAGTATTTCATTGATAGGCTAAACTTCAGTTTTTCTGAATGTAAATAAATTTATTTTGCATGTCCAGGAGATAATTATTTATATGCATTCTTGACTAGTTCTTTAGGAATAAATTCTTAGAAACTGCATTCCTAGATTATACTTCTGCAGACCCTTTAAGGCTTCTGCAGACCCTTTAAGGCTTTCAATATGTACTGTCAATTTGGGTTTCCAGAAAGTCCATACCAGTTTATATACCTTCTTCCCTAAACATCTCTAACAGTGGTAGTCATTTACAAGTTTCTGTCTCTGAATTTAACACAAAAGAACAATTTTACTTTTTGAGTTTCTTAAGTTATTAAGGAGATTGAGTATTTTTCATGTTCATTAGCCAACTTTGATGACTTCTCTAATCATATCTATGGCTCATTTTTGTCTTCTTTCTTCATAAATGCACATGTAGAAACTACTTGTCTCTCTTCTACAAGATATGCTATAAATGGTTTCTCCTAGTTTGTATTTTTTTTTTAACTGAAAATTTAAAGAAAATTAAAGTTTTAATGTAATTATGTATGTTAATATCTCAGAGAATTCCCATGTCTTTTGGCTATGTATGCTTAAACTTAGAAACATTTTGTAGTGCAGTAGAACTCTTATCATTGAATTTCAAGGCAGTCATAATATTCTGGCAAACTAATAATGCGTATTTCTTGTGTAGATGTCTGCCAGAGCCTGCAGTTTCTTGAATAATGTCTGGGGCAACCTAAAGGGTTTGGAAAACTGGCTCCACAAGAGTCAGCAACAAGAAGTGTCTGAAAAACCAAGTTACCAAAAGTCTAACAGCTATTCTACTACTAGTTCTTACTCCATTGAAATCGAAAAGGTTGGAGATCTAGAGCCTCTTGATGAAGATGAGATGGATCTTTCTGACTGGCTGGTAACGCCCCAGGAATCCCATAAGCTTGAGAAGCCTGAGAATGGTGGCTGTGAAACCACCAGTGAGAAGTTTAAGCTCTTGTTCCAGGTGTTCCAGGAGTCCTACAATGTGAATGATTGGCTTGTCAAGTCTGATTCCTGTACCAATTGTCAAGGTAACCAGCCCAAAGGTGTGGAGATTGAGAACCTGGGCAACCTGAAATGCCTAAACGACCACTTGGAGGCCAAGAAACCCTTGTCCACTCCCAGCCTGACTACTGAGGATTGGCTTGTCCAGAACCATCAAGACCCATATAAAGTAGAGGAGGTCTGCAAAGCCAATGAGCCCTGTACAAGTTTTGCAGAATGTGTATGTGATGAAAATTGTGAGAAGGAAGCTCTGTGTAAATGGCTTCTGAAGAAAGAAGGAAAGGATAAAAATGGTATGCCTGTGGAACCAAAACCTGAACCTGAGAAACATAAAGATTCCCTGAACATGTGGCTCTCTCCATCCAGAAGAGAGGCAGCAGAACAAGCTAAGGCACCAAAGGCAATGGCTTCTTCTAGAATTGCTGATTCCTTCCAAGTCATAAGGAACAGTCCCTTGTCAGAGTGGCTCATGACCCCCTCACACAAAGAAGGATGTCCTGACAAGGAAGTGCCTCTTACAGAGGACAAGGCTGGCAAACAAAAGCTTACAAGCCCCTTGGCCACTGCCTGGTGTCCCTTTAACACAGCTGACTGGGTCTTGCCAGGAAAGAAGACAGGAAATCTTAGCCAGTTATCCTCAGGAGAGGACAAGTGGCTACTTCGAAAGAAGGCCAAGGTGAGCCAAGACATTAAAAAAGCACCATTGGAAGTATATTCCATAGATTTTTATTTTCTTTATCCCACATCCTGCAAATATATGGACCAGATCCTTAACTATCTTAACTGTTAAATACGGCTTAAGTATTAATTTTGGTGCTATGTTAGCAACAGAATGCAACATTTATGATTATTCATACTGAAGTTTGTGTGCATTTTCTAGGCGCCAAATCCCCATCTGGCCTATTTTATTGCAATTTATGGAAAAGATTAGGGTGAGAGAAAATAGTTGTCACTCTTGCTCTGTTACTAGAATGCCCAACGTTTGCATCATTCTTTACAGACACTAGACTATTTGGAAGATGAATTGTTGGTATCATGCTTCCCAGTTGTCATGTAGCAAGCAACCGACCCTTTGTCTTCTTGCAGGAAGTATTGCTTAATTCGCCCCTACAGGAGGAACACAACTTTCCCCCAGACCGTTACGGCCTCCCAGCAGTTTGTGATCTCTTTGCCTGTATGCAGCTTAAAGTTGATAAAGAAAAGTGGTTGTATCGAACTCCTCTACAGGTTGGTATATGCCACTAGTGCAAATATTACAATTTTAGCTGCTTATGATTTGCCTTATATATGAATTCAGTTTGCTCACTGAACTGTATTTCTGCTAATGGTTTGTATATTAGGTGAGGTGGGGAAAAGAAACATCATTGAAATTTCATGTTTCACTTGAACTTGCTCCATTAAATAACTAGGACATACTTGAAAGTAACCTTTCCAGATGATGTAGCTGTCAGAATTTTGGGGGCTTGTGTGGTTTCTAGTAGCTTATTGAGAAATGAGAGTTTTAAAGTGGGAAGACATTTGCTTTTAATCTTACAGTGAAGTGACTTTTTATGTGGACCTTTCTTTACAGATGTGAAGGAATCAAGTCCTAGTCAAGCAAATTTTCTGCAGATTATCACAAATCCCTGAGCTGAGTGACTGTGGCTTGCGAAATCATTGTCTCTGGGTCTGATGTAGTTCCTTTCCTCCCTAATTTCGAGCTAGTGAAGAGAAATTAGTCATCAAATTATGAATTACTGTGTAAAAGAAAGATTTGTTCATGCTGAGGTGATTGTTTTTTCTTACAAAAATAAATTCACCCCTATGCTAGAAATGCATCTTAGTGGGTAGGTCTTTCTCATAAGCCTCCATGGCTCCTTAGATTGGGTTATTAGAAGTACATTAAAACACTGTAGTTTTTAAAATGAAATAGTTCTATAATCAAAGTGTGTTGATGTATTCTAAAGCTAGTAAAATTACCTAACCTTTTGATTGGCAGTCTTTGGATGCTTCCCTTATCGTGGGTTTTTCTTCCACTAACGTTGAATTCTTCTATTTAATTAATATACTATTGTATTTTACACCATTAACCTTGCCAATATAGTGGTTTTTTCTTACCAAAACACATATTGAAAGTCTTGGCAATTTTTGACATTTATCATAAAATATTCTAGCTAGGTGCCAGATTCTGCATTATTTTTCTTCTTTTGAAAGACATTCAGATTTTGCAAGTTCTGTCTTTATTCCCTGCTCTAAATGTTATTATGAAAGAACATCTCTTTCAGAAGGGGTCCATATTGCTTGAAGACTATATTCAGAGTAGTTCTAGCCTCTTCCAAAATATTCTGAAGAAATACAGGCAGAAGAGCCCCAGTGCCGACTAATCAGAAAGCAAAGTATGCTGGAAATGTAGTACTTGAACTATTCACTATCCTAAGTGTTATTGGTGCATCCTGTGTAAATGGAAGCTGAACTTGACACCTGGTGCTTTTAACTAGGCATAAATTAAATGTCCGCTCACTGCAAGCATAGCATACCTATACTTCTAAGAAAAGTATAATGCAGTGTGACATTTTAGTGAATAGGAAGTTTTGAACACTTGTGCCTTGGGGTGTTTATTGAAGCTTTATGAAAACTATTGATGTTTCCTTAGTATCCTTAAAGTTATGTCTGTGCTTTAAAAAGTTTCTCTGTAGTAGGAGAGAGATGGTATTTATACAGTGTTTTAAAATTCTCTAAAATGAGACATCTTAGCTGCTTTCCACTTTTAAACTATTAAGCCACTCAACTTGCCTGTTACTGGAAATACCTTTGAAGTCTGTGATGTGGTGATCTAGAAAGCCCTTTTGGGGAAACTTCACAGTCCCAGTGTCATTGCCTTACAGCTTCACTAGAGCTCTTAACCACAGCTAAAGGGAGCCTATTACTTTTCAGTTCTTCCAGATACCATTTAGAACTTTATTAGAACTTTAAAGGTGGTGGGTAAAAACTTAAGGAGCTTTTCCATTATCTTAGGTTGCAGGAAACTTTGTAGTTGAGGTTTAACACATTGTGTATCCCTAAATTAACACGAATCACTATGCTAATGAGTATGTAAACAATTCTTTTGCATTGATGCATTTTGTACCTCCCTCCATTCATTAAAAGCATAACAGCCATATAGTTGTCCTGTGTATTTCTAAAACACCTTGTACAAAATGAGAAAACAAACTTAGAAATCAAGTAACTTGTCCTTCCTGTCTTTAGCTTTCCCAGGGCTTCCTTAAAAACTTTCAGCTTGTCTATGTCATCTCTTTTAAACTGTCCCCAGTTAAGACTGAGTTAACATTGTTCTAGCACAGTACACTAATGGTATAGTAGTTAACCTGAAATATCTTGAGGCTGTTTAGTGTCAGCTCTATTGGAGAAATTTAACCTAGTTGCTAATACTTCCCGTAGCCCTTCACTTCATCACAAAAATGAAAACATGCTTTGGCCTATGGGAGTAGAGACAAGTGTCAAGAATAACTTCGGAGAAACACCCACTATGTTAATGTTGGACTGAGGACTTTAGTTCTATTTTCACCCTTTATTGGGAATACAGAGCAATATTACAGTCTTGGATCATTAAATGAACAAATGTGGCTGATACAGTACTGACAAGCAGACCTGAATTCTGGGATTAAGTGGTTTTCCAGGAGTGGGTAGGAGCAAAAACAGGTGCGAGATCTTCTTAAGAGAACCACGTTACTCAGCCGCCAAAGGGTGTTTTGTCTTCAACTCCTTAATGGCTGGAAGGATTGCCAGTCCTGGTCAACCATCCATGATCTTCATCACAGCAAATTGGAATCTCTAGTTTTTCATATTAGTTGTAGATAGAAGAGTAAATGCCTCCAGAGTGACTTAGAAATTGATCTGGGTGACTACTAAAGTGTCCTCCATTCGTAAACTAGCAAAATCTTCAGAGTGATTGTTGGAGCAAAGAACCTTTCATGTGCTCCCAATTATTATATAGAGCATAGAGGCTTGTAAGTGTTAGTCCTGCTAGACCACCTCGTGCTACCCCTCGAAGACCACCTGGGAGAGGAAAAGAAAATATCAGTAACAGACTTGTACTGCATACTGTCCCATCAGAGGGTTAAATAAGAGATTTGAAGATTTCATCCCAAACAGGAGAATAAGCTCTGAAAATAATAAACCAAGACTGAAATTCAGTAGAAACAGATTCCCCCTAAATCACCTGCTTAATATGTAAACTATGTATCCATAGTAACAACCTTTTTTCACTTTTAATTTCACAGTTATCAGCATGGTTTTTTGACTTTTCTCAATCTGACTTGATCCTAGGACATTTTTGGACAAAATCTTATGCTTATTATTGAAATCCCAAGCAGATCAGTAATTCCCTGCGAGTCATAATTTAGAACTTCACTGGCACTGTCAATTGATTTAAGGTGGTATGTAAACAAAGCAATAGCCTCTTTGGAAATAGTACTAGCAGGCTTTGGACTCTGCACAGGTCCTCTAAATATTAACTTTGAAGACTCAAGAGAGTGGTGGGAGATAAGGTGGCTGTAATCAAGTTCTGAGTTGGGTGCTGATGAAGCACCAGCTCTCCTATTGCCTATCCCTATTCTGACGTTTCAGAAATCTCCAACTAATCAGCCAAGACGTAACTTAGCATAATCATGTTGTTTAGTCACTCAGTCGTGTCTGACTCTTTGCTGCAACCACAAGGACTGTAGCTTGTCAGGCTCCTCTGTCCATGGAATTCTCCAGGCAAGAATACTGGAGTGGGCTGCCATTTCCTTCTCCAGGGGATCTTCCTGACCCACAGATCAAACCTGTGTCTCCTGCTTGGCAGGCAGATTCTTTACCACTGAGCCACCTGGGAAGCTCCAAGCATCATTGTACTAGTTGAAAAACATTCTAGGATTAGGATTAGACTCTAAACTGTTTTTGTTTTTTCACGTGGAAAAAGATTATGGAATAGGTATTTCATTTGAAATGCAGAAACAAAATGTTTCAACCAGGTGCCTGAAAATAGTCACCAAGTCTAGTAAAAGGAATGGGGATACCCAAAGAAGCTTTTAAGAAATACTTGATGTTTTCTTAGTTTCACAAATAAGTACAGATAACAGACTTTGGGTAGTCTGTGCTGTATCTATGGAGTATTTGTTGCAAGTCATGTGTTAGGAAAGCAAAGGTCCAGTGGTTAAGGTATACCTTATTAGAAGCCCTTTAGCTACACTCCAGTAAGTTCCACGAAATTCAGTGACGCTGCTGACTTAGAACACTTCAGACCAACCAATTCTGCATGCACGTCCTGCCAGATGGCTTCAGATGATAGATTAAAGGGTTACTCCCTCTAGGAGCCTCTCTAGCCTGAAGACTTTAGATAGCTGACTGGCTTAGGCTTCAACTCTGAAGTACCCTAATTATCTCTCTTAAACAGACCCAAACAGAAACTGCAGGCATCATCTATAAACAGCCATCAAATATGTAGGAAGGGGGATGATAAACATAAAAAAAATTAATCACAGTAAATGGGAGATATCTCCTCCGAGTCTACCTCATCTCTCTATATCTCGCCACACTTAAGATTAGGCATGATAGTTGAATCTGCAACTGTATTCAATGTGACTGAAAAATGGGCTGATAGTGAACTATATAGTTAGACCATTTCTAGAAATGGAAAAAATAAGCTATGAAGCCCAGGAAAAATAAATGTCATCTGCAGCGGCATCACTATGGTTCAGTTATTAGAACTAAACTTTTTGAGTGCAACGAGTGTTCTTTAAGCAGGTTACAAAAACAGAAGACTCTCCAGTGTAAACTGGAAACTATAAAGATTTAAGAACTTTGGGACATCATGGCATATTAAGTGTCTCTTAACAATTTATCCCCTAGAATGCCTTCTACTTTCATACCAAAATGAAACAAACTTAGTACAATTGTTTTGTACCAGCCTTTTGTACTAGTCTTCTCTAAAGGCTAAGAAAAAATTGTTTGCAGCAAGACTGAGCAACCGTTTCTAGCAAGAAGATACCAAACATGTAGTGTATGATTTACTAACAATCACAGTAATCCTGACTCAGTGAAAGTCGCTCAGTCAAGTCTGACTCTTTGCGACCCCATGGACTACACAGTCCATGGAATTCTCCAGGCCAGAATACTGGAGTGGGTAGACCTTCCCTTCTCTAGGGGATCTTCCCAACCCAAGGACTGAACCTGGGTCTCCTGTGTTGCAGGCAGATTCTTTACCAGCTGAGCCACCAGGGAAGCCCAACTCAAGGGCAGCCTTTTATTACATTTTAGTTGTAACTCTTTCCACTAATGTCAGGGTTTTCCAGCTGGCTAATCTGTTCAAGAGTTTAACAGCCTTGGCTTTAGGCTTTCTGTAACAAAACAACTTTTGCTCAACTAAGTCCAGGAAGTTGATTAGCAAATATACTTGCTCTGAACACAGAGAGCCAAATGAGGCCAATGGTTAATCTCTATAAAGCAAAACAAACATAAGGCTTGTGTGTCACAGTTTTATCTTCTATCTTTTGGCTCCTTACACAATTCTTCCAAAAAGGGCAAATGTCATCTCTTCTAAACCTGGGAAAAGGAGGCCCAGAAGATTTAAGTGCCTAGTTTATTTGGTATAGAGCTGATTACTGGCATAGCTAACACACTGAACTGATTAATTACTTTAGCACAGGGGTCAGCACATTTTTCTTGAAATGTCTGGAAAATAAATATGCTTTTTACCTGCATGTTTCTAAAGAATGTTTATCTTGCTATTTCTTGATGTTTCAATCCTACATATTGTAGGTACTTATACAACCATGTAAAATGTTAACTATTCTAAATGTAAAATACATTCTTAGTCTGCAAACTGTAAAGAGACAGGCATCTGGCCAGCAGGAGTCTGTTGCCCTTGTTTTAGAGGAACGGCCTTACCTACAGAGACAGCTTACAAATTCAACAAATTTCTGCACTATTTAACTTAAATTTTTTAAAAATTCTCTTTAAAATTGTATTAAACACACATAAAATGTACCATTATTAAGTGTACACTTCAGTACACGTCAGTATACTGATGCTGGGCTACCATCATCCATTTTCTTTCCTTAATGGTTTAGGCTGACTCTAGACTAAAGGAGTACCTAAACTGTTTTCCAAATCCTTGAATCTGAGAGTTTTTTAATAAATTCCTGCCACACAAAATTCTGTACTTTGTCTTAACTGGAGTCTAAACCAGAAATCAATAAAAGACACTGCTTTGCCTCTGTCAGTAATTTTGATGTCAGCCAGGAACTAGGAACCAATGTTGGAATTCTGGGTCAGCAGCTTATTTACCTCTTCTGTGTTCCACAATTGCAATGGAAACTGAAATCTGAAAAACTAAAACTGCAATCTACTTGTCACCTGACAAAGAATTAATGAATATTCATTTTTGCTTTTTCTCTTCTGAGCCATGAGCATTCTCTTCCATAATTTATGTTGGAGATGTCACAGGATGGGTTAAAGATGCTATTCCTGCAAGGAAGTCCTGGACACTTTTTCTGTGATAATCCCAAGTATTCAGCCTTCCCCTTTTTATCTTTAAAATTTGTATGTGTCTTAAACGAGGTGGTAATTCAGTACATTCTTATACTTAGGGCTGCCCCCAACACAGGAAATGCTGTAATGGCTGACCCTGAGTAAGAAAACTGGTGAGGACTGAGCTGGAGTGTCAATGTCCATCCACTGGGGTAGCAGCTCCCCCAATTCAGCTCCTGCCATTTGCTACCATATACAGCGTGAGCTCTGTGTCTTCCATTTTTGCAAAAGAAGCTAAAATTTCCAGATTTTTGTGTGAAATCTCCTGTTCCTTAAATTCTACTTGGATCTTTCATAAACACAGTTTGGGCCGATTAAATACTTGCTGGCTGAGTGCCACCCTTGTGGTGCCAATTAAGGTTTTAAACTCCTTTGTCTGACCCCAAAGATTTTCAGTGTGGAAGTATTTTTAGGTTTTTAACAAGGTTTTTCTATGCCAACATTTTTGTGTACATAAAAGATTTTTACAGTCTTACTGTACCTAGGAGCTCTTGTTGATATGTGTAAGAACACGCACATGTTGCAAGGAGTCTTGTGAGTTCTTAGGGATATAACTCCAAATGTTACCCATTTTCAATATTAAAAAAAGCCTCTTGCTCTCAGATATACCATGAAATTTTAGATTTTATAATCCTCTAGGAGAGACTTCTCTCTTATTTCCAGTAAAAATGAGGCAAAAATGCTACTTGATGTTTGTGATGGAGGAATAACATAAGAAAAATTAGTCTGAAACATAATAAAGCAATCAAACAAAAGTACTTTTCAGAGGCTTGAGTACAGAACATAAATAGTTTAGGCAATTTAAAATACAAGTGTGAGAAAAATCTGGGACTGTCACTAGTTGTATGATCTTTTGAAAAAGAACATCTTAATAATGTGCTCATCTATAAAACTGGGGTGTTGTGATTATCGCTGCACAGAGTTTAACAAGTTATATAAAGTGGTCATTACTGAGAATATAACCATAACTCAGCAAATGTTCATTTCTTTTCCATCTTAGAGGAGAATTTGATATTTGATCTTCATCCAAGTAATTTTGATTCAACTCTTAGGATTTACTCCACCCCTGTTCATAAGAGCATCATGCACTGTAGCCAAAGGCAGAAGCAACCCAAGTGTCCATTGACAGATGAATGAACAAAATGTGGCATATATGTATGATGGAGTATTATTCAGCCTTAAAAAGGAAGGAAATTCTGATACATGCTACACTGTTGAGAATGTTATGCTAAATGAAATAATCCAGTCACAAAAAGAAAAATACTACACGACTCCACTTCCATGAGGTACCTCAAGGAATCAAATTCATAGACAGAAAGTAGAATGGTGGTTTCCAGGGGCTGTAGAAGGGGGAAAGACAGAGTTGTTCTTTAGTGGGCAGAGTTTCAGTTTTATAAGATGAAGAAAAGTTCTGGAGTTGCATAATGTTAATATACTTAACATAATTGAACTGCACATTTAAACAGTTTGGATGGTCAATTTTATGAAAATTAAAAAATAAAATTACAAACCATGAGCTATCAAAGAACACTATACTACCAAAAAAAATTTTTTTAAAAACTACAGTATGGCCAAAAAGCATACTTCAACTATATTAAGAGACAGTTTCACCATTTAATGGTACCTACCTGTACATTTATACAACATGCCTGTCATGGTTCCAGCTGCTACTGTGTTAAGGTCATCTTCTGCACCTCTTGTTTTCTCAATGATGACACCAAATGCACTATAAAGCAAAGCTACAAGGGAAATGGAACTGATCAGTAATCAAAAAGTGAACTGAAAGTCAGTATGGCAATTATATTAAGGTAAACGCATTCTGTAAACATCATGAGACATATAAACAATGATCACTGGAACACTGTTTGTAATAACAAAAGCCTAGCAACAAATCAAATGAGTTTCAAGAAGGGGCTGATCCAGATAGACTTTCCACATAATGGAATACTATGCGCTCAAAATGCAGGAAGAGCTCTGTTCACTAACATGTAAAGCAGGCCCATGTGCGTATGACTCTGGATAGGCAAAGAAAATGTTTGGAAAGAAAAGAAACTTATTAGCTATTTATGCAAAGTAACACTGCGGAGACCCAGGAAGAATCTTTTTCACTTCCACTTATTTGTTAACAGTTGTACTTAGAATTTAGAAACAAAAACAAAACACATGCATTTCTATTTTAAGAAAAATACAACTTCAAGACAATTGAGATTTAGTTTCTACACATGTAAAAACTCTAACAATAGCACTATTTAGTTTTAACAAGCTTTTCCCCTAAATCGCCATTCTCTTATGCCTATAAAGACCAAACAGCCACGAATGCATTCTCTTCTCCTGTCCTTTCTCAATCTTACAGCAAACTCAGCTCCTCTGCTCTGAAGTTTTCATACTTCTACAAAGGCTCTTCTTCCAGTTTCAATTTATTTAACTGAAACTAAACTTGAGCAAAACATCATAACTGATCACATTATATGGAAAACATGCAGGGTAACTGACCATTCCAGCTTGCCCAGAATCGATATTTCTGAAACATTAACTAAACTGAGAATGTCCAGGGGCTCACTCTAGGTATGCAAGCAATCTCACAACTATCAATACAAAGGAGGGTGACTGCAAGCGGGAGGGCTACTGGGGGCACAAGCAGTATATGGAAGTAGCCATTTACTAGGATCTCAAATGCAAATCTGACTTTCTAAGTATGAAAATGTACTGCTTCCAAAGCCCATGACAAGGCTAGGATCTCTGTTACACAAGAGGCTTCTCCTATCTTTTGACAAGCTACCTACATTTTGTCTTACTTAATCTGCCACCAGTTAAAGATTTTCAGACTTTCAGATAAAGAAAACTTTGGTTGAGGGCACTTACATATGTCATGAGTAATCAAAAGAGTCAATCATTCACAAACACTATAGTATGAAAGCATTTGTTCCTAAGTACTACTAAATTATACCTTCCTTAGAACTGCAAATATTTCCAATATCTACAAAGGCCCTGTTGCAACTCAGGCAATTAGTCCAGAAATCTCATTAGGTAAACAGGAAGATGAATGGGCTATTAGGAAAACATATCAGGAGGGCTGGATTCCTCATCATATCTACTATAGAACCTTGAACTTTTCCTAACACACAAAAACATTTGCCTTGCTGCTAAACTATCTGGATTTCACTGAGTTAAAATATGAATTTATTTGGTGTCTTGATGGGATAGGAGAGTATGTAGTGTTAAAATATTTAGAAATAAGTATATTCACAATGTTATTAGTACCTGGCATTATTTTTCTATATATCAATAGTTTATAATTTTTTCCTAAGTAGTATTTACACTACTCACTAGAGTGGATTTAAACATAATTAAGAACATCTCAACACCAGAATTTTAGTTGATCAAATTGTTCATGATACGTGTACATCCTTTCTTTGCAATGATAATGATTTATTATAAAGTGAGATATCCACTTACCCAGAGAACCTAGGGTATTAGCCCAAAGTGCCCCTTGCCTAGTCACCATATTCAAGATCCTACCAGGGCAGAAAGAGAAAGAATCTGTATTTAGAACCAGTATTTCTTTAGTATTTAGAAAAACCATATAATAGCAATTTTAAATGTATAAACATAATATCCAAAGTGTTCTTAATTTTATTTTTTTAATTTTAAAACTTAACACCTCCTTAGAATTCAATAAAGATTGCTTTTACTTTACATAAATGAAGGTTAGGTTAAAAACTCCCAATGTTTTAGGGTAATGCGTAAAGAAAATTCTAATTACTCAATACATAAAATTATTAAATATATAAAAGGTCTGAATGATATCCTGGAATGTATCTTGCAAAGAAGTTTATAGAAACTGATTTATGTTAAAAAGAAAAAGACATTATAACAAATTAGCTTATAATTAGTTTCTTATGTGTGTATTCTTAGAATATTAAGAATCAAAGTGTGGAATACTATGGAATACAAAGCAAAATAAAAGACAAATACTCAAAGAGAAGGAAAAAGCCATCTAATTAGAATACCTGAAGGAAGTGTACTCCCTGTCTGCTCCCAGACTAGAACTAAGCAGCCAAAGTGAATGCTTAGCACACTCTCAAGGAAGCACAGTTCTGCCCTCACCAGTGCCAGACGCCACCAGAACAGTGATGAAGGCAACTGGAGAAGAAGACAGAACATTCCTCTCCCAGCAGTGTAACACTGTTACAGGAATGGTTCTGTCCCGACAGCTGACTACTGCTGGGAACCATGGAATTACAATAACAAGCAGTAAAAGAACTCATTTAAATTAACGCTCAATAATAACAAAAATCTGTATTACTCCTAAAGGATTATTTAAAAAATTAGTAATGATTACAATATTAAATAATTAATTGCTACATGTTTACTAACAAGTTTAGCACTTAACTGTTTTTCATTTGTGATAGGCTTCTAAAGCTATTCATTTTCATTACTGTATTGCTGGTGGCACTGCAAAGTGGCAAAGTTCTTTGGAACATGATTGGGCAACATAGTTTCACTTACTGGGTCCTTACCTACTTCCCACTGTAATCATCTCTCATTAACGTAGGGAAACTTACCCAAGATCCCAAACATTAAGTAATGAAACTGGGCTTTGAAACTACGTAGATCTTTTCTGGCCTGAAACCCGATTATCTTTCCATTTTTTAAATGCTCTCTCTCTGTCTAAAAAATCAGAATGATTATATATAAAAAAAATGATGTGTAAGATTTCAATAATCTGACTTTGAGACTGCAAACTAATTCAACTCTCTCAAAAATTTAATAACTATGATGGTTTTAAGAAACAAAGGTTATCTTTTCTAAGAGACCTTCCAAAATGGTATTTAATAATATGATGTTGGGGATTTGTTTCAAAATAATACGGGAGGGAAGAAAGAGATGGGACAAAATTGGTCCTGGTGCTGGTTAATGGTTCATAGCTATTCACCGTAATATTTTGTCTACATTTGTATATATTAAAAACTATTCATAATACAAAAAGTTAAAAAAAAACTGGAGTAAAGAATGATTATTACGAATATAAGTACAAAAATATTCAAGGATCTGAGCTTGTAAAGCAAGGGCAGTAATCCATACAGTAACAGGAAGGTGAAAAGTTTGACAGGCCATCAGGTTTCCCAAGATCTAATTCTAATACACGTGCTGCCATCTGCTGGCTAAGAAACACATAAGGAAAATGGAGCTTAAAGAAAGACCTAAGCTACTGAACACATACTGTGTCCTTCCACTCGTATGAAGCATAAAAATATGCTTTTTTTAAAAAAATTAAATAACATACTATTTAAGGAACAGCAAAAGGAACTGGTCATGTTTATTTCTTAAGCAGGGTGAAGATACACATTATGTACACTTTCTGACTTTTTTATTTGCACTTTCCCTTCTCTACAAACTTCAGTTTCCTAAGACTACCTTACTCCTTTCAGAACTACCTCTAAGTTCTAGGAATTTCATGGAAATTTTCTGCACCTTTGCATTTCAGAAATGGAGTGTGAAGTCAAGGAGAAATTCAATCAAATGACAGCAGATTTAGTAATTACTCTTCTGTGCTTATTTCTTCACTTACCATGTCCTATGGTTTTGCACAGACCTGAACAATCCAAATAATGTACTAGTAATTCAACAATTTGAAAAGCATGTAATATAGGCCTGCAAAATAGAACAAGTGTAGCTGAGAAGTTAGGTTGGAATAGCCCCAGCTGATGGACACTGATTCAAAAACCATTCCTTCTAAAAGCTCAGACCCAGTAACTTGATTCCTAAATTCCTTTTATAATGATTAAGGGGAAAACACCAGCAAAAAAATTGACCAAAAATTATACAATACTCTAAATACTGTAATCTCAAGGTTGTTCTCATCAAGCCAACAAAGTAGAGATTAATACTCAAGTATCACTATGTCATTACATGAAACTTACTGTACATTTCTTGGTTTGGACCAGGCCATGTTCTGGGTTTCCTTCAATCCTAGCCGTAGACCATTTATTGCCCCAAATGCAGCCCCTGGCAAATCACAGTAATAATTCATTCAAATAATCAGCTTTATATTAAAGAGCAATTATAATTCTTTTTCATTTTTCCTTAATAAGAAAAAATGTAAATAATGATTTTTTTAAAAAAACCACCCTGAAGCTATTATTTTAATTGCCTTGGATTTCAAGCACTTTTGACTACTTGGATTTAGGACACTTAAAAACCATATATAAATACCAACCTGTCATACAACATCCTCCAATGGTAAAGAAGGCCAGTTCAAATCTGCCCCGGGTTTTATTAGCTCCAGTTGGTAAAATAAACTCATCTGTATCCTATAGGGATAATAATGAAAATCAAGTTCAGCTCCCCTCAACACACATATTTTACCTGCAAAGTGGTTAATTTTTCAAAGGAGTTTTTCACAGAATGTAAAACGTAAATTAAGTAAAACACCACTACGTCAAATAAAGATAAAACTTTCTGCAACAAAAGCAACATGTAAACCAAAGTGAAATGAAATACATAACATATACAGTTATGCTCATTAGTTCTTAGGAGAAATTACTGCTCAGAATTTAGCATCTCAATGTAAGTTTGATAATTATACGTAATTTGCCTTCATGATAAATTTGACAATTTAAGAATGCCATCTCTATAGAAAGGCAAACTGACACTATACGAGGTAACAAAAAATCAGTCTGGAAGGAGAAAATAACTCATTCTGTAGCTATTAGTACTATTTATCAACCTCCATTTTTACTGGTAAGACCAAATGATCATGAAAAACGAGCAGAAACTATAGAAGTACAATAGACTGGATCACTTACACAAGGGCAAAAACACCGCTTTAACAGTTCTTAACTGTCTGGAGGGCATATATTCCTTTTATAATCTTGGAAAGCTACTAGAAGGAAAGCTACTCTCCTTCTAGTAAATGCATACACAAAATTTGGTATGAACTCCCTGCCCTGAAGATCACGCAAGAATTCTAGGTTGAGAAGCATCACTGTAAGAGCACAACAGGACTGATTTTGCAATACAATATACTTTTATGAAGAACAAATACATTTCTGCCAAGCTTTCCATATAAAAATAGCTAAAATAAGCTCCTGAAACATAGCACACACCCTTAGCAGAAAATGCTAACAAATAAACATTCCTTTGGCAAACACTGACCTTTGGTAAATGCATTCATGACTAGGAAAACTGTGCCTCTGCACTAGTTTTGATTTCTGGCTTGTGCATAAATTCTTACCCAAAATCGTACAAATAAATAAGCCCATGTACTCTCATCACACAGAAATGGTCTGCTGAGCAATGATAAGCAAATCTGAATATATTAAACATATATTTATGTTTAAACATAAACACAATCTTTGGGAAGATCCCCTGGAGAAGGAAATGGCAACCCACTCCAGTACTCTTGCCTGGAAATTCCAGGGACTGAGGAGCCTGGTAGGCTACAGTCCATGGGGTCACAAAGAGTCGGACATGACTGAGTGACTTTACATGTCTAAACATATATTTGTAAATTCTGAGTGCTTCCTGACTTTCCAAGTAATGACTTAGTTTTAAATTGTGCTTCTTGTTTAAGGTTTTTAGGAATGCTGTATTTAATATGATGAGGTAAACAATATAATTATTTGATTCAGAAATGGATCCTAATACAAATAGAGGGGAAAAAAATGGTCATAATCAACATTAGTGGGTACAAGTCCATGTCATCACCGACTCACTCTTCAGTTAGTGAGTCAACTTTGCATTCCTGAGATATCCAACAATTACTCTTTGATGGTGTATGTGTGTGCGTTAAGTAGCTCAGTCATGCCTGACTCTGCGACCCATAGACTGTAGCCCGCCAGGCTCCTCTGTCCATGGGATTCTCCAGGCAGAAATACTGGAGTGGGTTGCCATGCCCTCATCCAGGGGATCTTCCTGACCCTCTGGTGTGTCCTGCATTGGCAGGTGGGTTCTTTACCCTTAGTGCCACCTGGGAAGCCCTTTTGATGTAAACTGAGCTTTTTTTTTTTTTTTTGGCAACTTTGTGTTAAATCAATTGCAACTTCTCCAAAAAACCCAAACAGACAAAAAACTCAAAACCCCACAAACAACAAAAAACAGGCTAATATAAACCTTAAAATGTATAACCCCTAATTTCAAATGTTTGTCTTCATTAGACCACTCATTTCCATAGGCTTTTGAATAATAATAACCTGATCTAATAAAATAAACTCAGGTAGTAAAGAATTTTTTTTCACATGTACTGATTTGGTTCAAGATTTCATTAAAAAGATTCTCACTTCATATAACTTTGTAACTTCTCACACAATATTTTTCATGGGGTTCAAAAACTAATTACTTGTTGCTTTTACATATAAATCTTTAATTTCTATTCTGATCTCGGCTCCTGATTACAGAAGTGCATACAAAGAAGCAGGCAGCCATTGCTGTTGGACCCTTCCCACCCCTACTCATTCCCAGGGTTTTGAAGAAAAGCTGGGAGCTGCTCCCCTTACTGTTTCCTCCTTCATGAACTAGACATTAAAGGCTAGAACATTCAAAAGCAATTGTCTCTAAAGGGAAAATTAGAAAGGGACAACACATGTCCAGGAAAAGTGTAGGCTCTGAAAAGAACTGAGAAGAGCTTAAGTTTATACTTCAGGCTGGTCCTCAACACAGAGATAGCCTGTATGATTGAAAAACCAGAAACAATAAGCAAACAAAAGCAAACCCTCAGGGAATGCAGGAGAATCTGATGTCCAGAGTTAACCACATTATTAGAAATGTCTGGTTTTCAACAACAAAAAAAAATCACAAGGCGTATGGGCCATTCAATGGAAAAAAAAATCAACAGAAATGTCCCTAAAAAACACATGATAGTAGATTGACTAGGCTTTAAAACGAAAGCCTAGGTCTAAATGACTTTAAAATAATTGTCATAAAGATGCTCAAAGACCTAAAGAAGATGTGGAGAAAGTCAAGACAATGTATGAACAAAATGGAAACAGAAAGAAAACCAAAAACAAATTCTGAAACTGAAAAGAACAACAGCTGGTAAATTCACTAAATGGATTCAAAGACAGATGTGAGCAGGCAGAATAGACAATCACCAAATATAAGACAATAGAAATTACTGAGTCTTAGGATCAGGAGGAAATAGAAGTGAACAGAGAGCCTAAAGATCCGTGTGATATCACAAAGCAGACTAAAATACAGACTGTGTGACTCACAGAAGGGGAATGTTCAAAGAAACAATGGCCGAAAACTTCCCAATTTGATAAAAGAGATGCAAGTGAACATTCAAAAAACTCTAAACACCAAGTAAGATACATTCAAAGTGACTCATACTGGGATGTGTTAAAATCAAGAGCTTTGAAAGCTACAGAGAGAGGTTCTTGAAAGTAGCAAGAGAGAAGCAACTTACATATAAGGATCCTCAATAAGATTATAAGTCAATTTCTCAAGAGAAACTCTGGAGGCCACTAGGAAATGGGCTGATATATAAAAATGTCCTTTAAAAATAAAGGAGATATTAAAAATTCCCAGAAAAATAAAAGCTGAGCAAGTTCGTGACCACTGGACCTGCCCTGCAAGATATGATGAAGGGAGTCCTGCAAAGTACAATGAAAGGACACTAGACAGTAACTCATAGCCTGATGAAGGGACAAAGACTGGAATAAAAGCAAGTAAGTGGACAATTATGAAAGTACTACTGTAACTTATGTTTTTGACTCCACCTTTGTATTTTTACATAACTTTGTTTTTGAGGACATGATGTATAAAGATACAATTCTGTGACATCAACAATTGAGAGGGGCAGGGACAGTTGGTAAAGGAGCAGGATTTTTGTATGTTACTAAAGTTAAACTGGTATAAATTCAAATTAGTGTTATAACTTTAGAAAAATGCTATGGAGTATATACAAAAAAAAAAGGTTATGAGAAAGAAATTTAAACAATTCCCTATAAAAAAATCAAACACAGAAGTTATTAATGTAAGAAGGGAGAGACAAAAAAGTTAGGTTACAGAAAATGAAGAGCAAACCACCAAAAATCTCTCCTTACCAGTAACCACTTTAAAGTGTATTCAACTCTCTAGACAAAAGACCGAGATTAGCGCAATGCACTCAGAAATGTGATCCATTTATACATATGCTGCCTATGACAGATTCACTTTACTTCCAAAGACACAAAAAGATTGAAAGTGAAAGGATGGAAACAGATATTCCATGCAAATAATAATAACCAAAAGAGCAGGGTGGCTGTACTAACATTTGAAAATAAAAGGTTTATAAGAAACAAAGAATGATATTGTATCAATAAAGTTTCAACACAGCAAGAAAATACAATTATAAACATTTACTTATCTAGTAACAGACCATCAAAATATATTAAGCAAAGTGTCAGTCACTCAGTTGTGTCCGAATCTTTGTGCTCCCATGGCCTGTGGCCCACCAGGCTCCTCTGTCCTTGGATTTCCCAGGCAAGAATACTGGAGTGCATTGCCATTTCCTTGCCCAGGGGATATTCCTAACCCAGGTATTGAACTTGCATCTCTTGCACTGGCAGGCAGATTCTTTACTGCTGAGCTGCCAGGGAAGACCCCATATTAAAGATTAGAGCAGAGATAAATGAAATAAATTACCGAAATCAGAAATGAAGGTGAGGATATCACTACTGAGTCTAAAGAATTAAAAAGGATTATAAGAAATTGTATTAACAATTGTATGCCAACAAACTGAATGTCCTTGATGAAATGTACAAATTCCTAGAATCACAAAACTCACCAAGAAACAGAAAATCTGAAGAGACTAGTAAGAAGACGAATCACTAATTAAAAAAAAAAAAATCTCACAACAAAGAAAAACCCTGGACCCGATGGCTTCACCAGTCAGTTTGACCAAACATTTAAAGAACTAACCACCAATCCAGGGGTTCCCTGGTTGCCTAGTGGTTAGGACTCCAGACTTTCACTGCCATGGGCTTGATTCAATCTCTGGACAGGGAAGCCATGGAGCGCAGATGGAAAAAAACAAAAAAACCCCAAAACCCTAACACCAATCCTCAAACTTTTCCAAAAACCTGAAGTTGAGGAAACACTTGGAACATTTCACAACTCTTTGTGTGAGGCAAGTATGATCATACCAAAGCCAGACAAAGACGTTACAAAAAAACTACAGACCAAAATCCCCTATGAACACTGATGTAAAATCTTAAACAAAATTCTAGGAAACCAAATCCAGCAGCATTTTCAAAGGGTTATATATCATGACCAAGTGACACTTATTCCTGGGATGCAGGATGTCCTTATAAATGAAAATTCATCAATGTAATACACCACATTAACAGAATGAAGGGGGAAAAAAACCCCACATGACCATCTCAATTGATGCAGAAATAATATCGGACAAAATCCAACATACTTTCAGGATAAAAACGCAACAAACTAGAACAAAAGGAAACCACCTCAACATAATAAAAGGCATACATGAAAAACTCACAGCAAATACCACATCCAAAGGTGAAAGACTGAAAGATTTTCCTCTAATACACAGGAGCAAGGCAAAGATGCTCTTTTTTTTTTCTTTTTGTCACTTCTATTCAACACAGTATTAGGATTTCTAGCCAGAGCAATTAGGCAAGAAGCCTGAAAAGCCACCCAAATTAGAAAGAAAGAAGTAAAATTTTATTTTTTTCATAGATGATCTTTCAGTTCAGTTCAGTTCAGTCGCTCAGTTGTGTCCAACTCTTCGACCCCATGAACCACAGTATGCCAGGCCTCCCTCTCCATCACCAACTCCTTGAGTACACCCAAACCCATATCCATTGAGTCGGTGATGCCATCCAACCATCTCATCCTCTTTCGTCCCCTTCTCCTCCTGTCCTAAATCTTTCCCAGCATCGGGGTCTTTTCAAATGAGTCAGCTTTTCACATCAAGTGGCCAAAGTATTGGAGTTTCAGCTTCAATATCAGTCCTTCCAATGAACATCCAGGACTGATTTCCTTTAGGATGGACTGGTTGGATCTCCTTGTAGTCCAAAGGACTCTCAAGTGTCTTCTCCAACACCACAGTTCAAAAGCATCAATTCTTCAGTGCTCAGCTTTCTTTATAGTCCAACTCTCACATCTATACATGACCATTGGAAAAACCATAGCCTTGACTAGACGGACATTTGTTGACAAAGTAATGTCTCTGCTTTTTAATACACTGTCTAGGCTGGTCATAACTTCCCCGCCACGGAGTAAGCGTCTTTTAATTTCATGGCTGCAGTCACCATCTGCAGTGATTTTGGAGCCCCCAAAAATAAAGTCTGAAACTGTTACCACTGTTTCCCCATCTATTTGCCATGAGGTGATGGGACCAGATGCCATGATCTTAGTTTTCTGAATGCTGAGCTTTAAGCCAACTTTTTCACCTCCTCTTTCACTTTCATCAAGAGGCTCTTTAGTTCACTTTCTGCCATAAGGGTGGTGTCATCTGCATATCTTAGGTTATTGATATTTCTCCCAGCAATCTTGATTCCAGCTTGTGCTTCTTCCAGCCCAGCATTTCTCATATAAGTTAAATAAGCAAGGTGACAATACACAGCCTTGACGTATACTCCTTTTCCTATTTGGAACCAGTCTGTTGTTCCATGTTCAGTTCTAATTGTTGCTTCCTGACCTGCACACAGGTTTCTCAAGAGGCAGGTCAGATGGTCTTATATTCCCATCTCTTTTCAGAATTTTCCAGTTTATTGTGATCCACACAGTCAAAGGCTTTGTTTGGCATAGTCAATAAAGCAGAAATAGGTTTTTTCTGGAACCGTCTAGCTTTTTCGATGATCCAATGGATGTTGGCAATTTGATCTCTGGTTCCTCTGCCTTTTCTAAAACCAGCTTGGACATCTGGAAGTTCATGGCTCACGTATTGCTGAAGGCTGGCTTCGAGAATTTTGTGCATTACTTTACTAGCGTGTGAGATGAGTGCAACTTTGTGGTAGTTTGAGCATTCTTTGCCATATAACAGAGCACAAAAAACTCTGTTATAACTAATAAATAGATTCAGTAAAGTAACAGGATACAAAGTCAACAGAAAAAGCCGATGCATGTCTACAAAGTAACAATAAACAATCTGAAAAGGAAATTATGAAAACAATTCCACTTACAATAAAATCAAAAAGAATAAAAATACTTAGGAATTAATTTAACCAAGGAGGTAAAAGTCTTATACAAGGAAAGCTATAAAACTTGTTGGAAGTAATTTAAAAAGACAGAAAGAAATGAAAACATATCCCATATTCATGCTGCTGCTGTTAAGTCGCTTCAGTTGTGTCCATCTCTGTGCAACTCCATAGTTGGCAGCCCACCAGGCTCCGCCGTTCCTGGGATTCTCCAGGCAAGGACACTGGAGTGGGTTGCCATTTCCTTCTCCAATGCATGAGAGTGAAAAGTGAAAGTGAAGTCGCTCAGTCATATCCAACTCCTAGCAACCCCATGGACTGCAGCCTACCAGGCTCCTCCGTCCATGGGATTTTCCAGGCAAGAGTACTGGAGTGGGTTGCCATTGCCTTCTCCCCATATTCATGAATCAGACTTAATATTGCTAAGATGTCAATATTACCCAAAACAATCTACAAATTCAATAATTCCTATCAAAACAGGAACTGACCTTTTTGCAGAAACAGAGGAACCCATTTCAAAGGTCATACGGAATTTGAACAAACTCCAAAGAATCAAAACAATCTGGAAAAATGAAGAACACCCCTGAAGGACTCACACTTGCTGATATCGAAACTTACCAAAGCTACAATAGTCAAGAAGCCTGAATGTATGCTGGTGTGGTACTAGTATACATACAGACACGTAGATCAACGAAATAGAATAGAGTCCAGAAATAAACCTTTGCACATACGGTCAAATGATTTTTGGCTAGAATATTAAGGCCATTACACAGGGAAAAGAGTCTTTTGAGCAAACGGTACTGTAAAAACTCTGGATAGCCATATGAAAAAGAGTGAAGTTGGATCTTTACCTAACACCACATACATAAATTAACTCAAAATGGATCAAAGACTTAAATGGAAGACCCCAAACTGTAAAACTCTTAGAAGAAAACACTGGGGAAAAAGCTCTGTCATAACATATTTAGCCATGATTTCTTGGATATGACACCAAAGGCAACAAGTGATAATACACAAATACTGGCCTTCGTGATTTTTATGCACCAAAAGACAACATCAAGAATAAAAAGGCAACTCACAGAATGGGAGAAAATACTTGCAAGTCATATAAGGGGTTAATACTCAGAATATATAGAGAATGCCTAAAATTCAACATAAATCAAGTGAACTGATTCAAAGTTGGACAAAGGAATTGAACAGACATTTTTCCAAAGATACACAAATGGCCAATAAGTATATGAAAAGTTGCTAGTCATTAATCATTAGGGAAACGCAAATCACAACTACAGTAAGTCACTACTCCACAGTCATTTGAATAATGATTCTCAAAAAATTCCAGATAATAAAAATTGTTGGTGAGAATGTGGAGAAACTGGAATCCTTGAGCACTGTTGGTGGGAATGTAAAATAGTACAGTTGGAACGGAAAACAGTATAGCAGTTTCTCAAAAAATTAAAAATATGATTATCATATGATATGGCAATTCTACTTTTGGATATATCATCAAAAGGATTGAAATGAGGATCTGGAAAAGGTATTTTTCACAGCGGCACTGTTCACCATAACTAAAATATGGAAGCAATCCAAGTGTCCACTGGACATGTGAATGGGTAAGCAAAATGGGATATCACGCAGCCTTAAAAAGGAAGGAGATTTGACACATACTACAATACATGAGCCTTGAGGGCATTATGCTCAATGAACTAAATCAGTTACACACACACAAAAAATACTGTATGATTCCACTTATTTGACATACTCAGGGTATTCAAAAATCCTAAGACAGAAAGCAGAAGGGTGGTTGTCAGGCACTGGGAGGAGGATGGAAAAAGGAGTTACTGTTTAATGGGTATAGAGTTTCAGTTTTACAACATGAAAAGCGTGGAACTGGTGGGTGGTAATAGCTATACAGTATTAGGAATGCAAGCACTGAACAGTAAGGTTAGAGAGGGTAAATTTTGTTAATTTTATCACAACCTTAAAAAAAAGATGAAAAAACGAAACAAAAAGCCAACCAAACCCCCAAATCCTTCTATCAACTAGTGCCAGGAAGAGATGCAAGGAAAACCCCGAGAGTCTGTAAGGGATAAAGGGTGAATGAGGAGCAGAAACGTGATGCCTCCAGAAGCACCTATCACAGATCAAGTCAACACAGGTGCCTGAGGTTCTTTTTTTAAATGGTGCGGTAGAGGACCAGACTAATAACGTTCTTACCTGTATGAGATACCGTGGATCCACATTTAAATAAGGAGACAGAGGGTTCATACCAGTTACTAGAGAGAAAACAAAGCAATATATTGCAATAAAAATTTAAATTTCATTTAGCATTAACTTTGCTCTTGATTCTTCAATGTGTTCTGCAATTCTGATTTACAATGCATATGAAATTTTCTCCCCCTTTCCTTGTCTTATCCTTCCTGTCTGGCAGTTTAGCAGCTGACTCCTCCTGGAGCCCTCAATCCTGCACTGGTGTTTCAGGCTCTCATATCAAGACACTGGCAGTAACATGGACCAAATAATTGAAGTAGCAGGAAGCATAGCCCAGTTCAACCATAAAGCTAATTTCCTTCTACTTTACTACAAAGGTACCTGACAACTGTGTGTGTTGTGTTAGCTGCTCATTTGTGTCCCTCTCTTTGTGATCCAATGGACTGTAGCCCGCCAGGCTCCTCTGTCCATGGAATTCTCCATGCAAGAATACTGGAGTGCGATGCCCTTCCCTTCGCCAGAGGATCTTCCTGACCCAGGGATCAAACCTGGGTCTCCTGCATTGTACACAGATTCTTGTCTGAGCCACCAGGGACTATACAGATTGCAAACTAAGACTGACAAGAGACAAATCAATTTCATGAAGGAAAAAAAAATCATTTGGGTTATGTGTTATGTATAAATATTTTAACGCAATTCCTTCAGATCTAAGTGTTGACAGTTGCTGACAGAGTTGGTTAACATAATAGAGAATTCTAGGTCATCACCAGAAGGATGGGGGTCAGGGCAAAAGAAAATGGGAGCTCTCCGAGGGCCAGACTTGAATTCCACTGAAGACAAAAAAATCTATCAAGAAAAAATCAACTTCCTTACATTTTAAATTTAATCTTTGGATCCTCTGTATCTCAGATGATTGTTCTCAAATCTATCCATTACCCAGGACGCTGGTCTTTTCTTCAGTTCAAAGTATTATTAGTTCTAAATCCAGTATCTATCTTGAATTGTTACTTACCATCTTTATTGCTACCATCCAAGTCCAATCACTACTCAATTGGACTCCTTACTTGCTTCAGTCTCTCCAATTCACTTTCTAAATGGTAATTAAAGTGATTTTTTTCAGAAAAGGAAATCAGTCTAAATGGCTTCCCTTTACAGTTATAACTAAGTCCAAACTCCTTATAAAAACACTTCATTAGCTGCCATTTCTTTCCCTCTAATCTCAGTATCTCCAGCCTCACCACCTCCCTTGTAGATTTTAGACACAATGGCCTAACAGCTGTTCTTTAATCACTTATCTCCCCTCAGACATTTGAATGGTATTCAGGTCACAGCTCAAATGTCAACAACCCTGAGTAGTTTTTCCTGGGCCATTTTTAAATGGCTTCAGCTCCCATCACCTTCTCAAAATCCTATTTGCCTTTACACACTTACCACTAACTGAAACACTTTACTTACTTGGCTCACTTCAGCGGAAATGGAAGCTCTGTGAAAAGATCAGCCATTTTAAAAAATATAACTGCTGCAGTCCTGCACCCAGAAAACTCTATCTCAAGTACTCAATGAATAGAGTTTACTCCTTGATCTCTTAATTCACCTTGAAATCTTAATGTAACAGTGCCTTTCCATATTAAGGCAGTACCCTTTGTGCTCCGAAACTCATGAACTAGCCATATTCTATAACTTATTATATGCAAACCATGTTCTAGATTCAGTTTTGACACAGGTGACACTAAGAACTTTAAAAGCCATTTTAGTTTTTGAGCATAAAAGACCTAAATCAAAAGTAGAAAGATTCTCAAGATAAGAGTTTTATAAAGCCCTTATCCTTCACCAACTTCCCGCTATCTTTAAGTCCACGTTTTACTCATCCAGGTGAATAAACACAGAGAGTTCCAAAGATTTGGAATACATATTCGTGGTATTTAGGAGAGGCCGTGGGCAGGGTATTCCTGCCTAGGCACCCTATAACTTGAATGTTTCCTTTCCTAAAATTCTTCCTTGGCTTCTTTTTCATATCTATAAAAAAGTTCAGTTCTCCTCCAAGTTTCTCCAGCTTTCTCACCTGTATGCATTATTATAGAGTGTTTTGCCCTGATGCCTACTACTTCGTGGTTTAGAATATGTGACTTTGTGTTAAAAAGTTAGCTATGGGCTCGATATGTGGGAAGAACGGTAAGGCAGGAAGCCTGAATATAAAAGGAAAAAAAAACATGCAGTATCTCCTGGATCCAAGTCAGCCACAGAGAGCTGCTCTGGATCCACGACCCCAAATACTCGTTCAGTGTTGGAAAATGCAGCCGTGTAGACACACTAGTCCCACTACTGGTACTGAAGCTTGCGACCGCAGCAAAAGAAGAGAGAGAGAGAGAGAGAGAGAGAACAGGACACACCGCACGTGTGGGGTGGTGGCAACACCAGTGAGAAATGTTCGCAGGCTAGGCCTGATACTTACGCGGGACTCCGGCCAAATCCGCGTGCGAGTAGCCTGCTCCGCCGGCTCCGAAAAAGCCGGCCAACCCCCCAGTGGTTTTGTTGCCACTACCCCCGCCACCCTCCATGGTGTCGCAGCAAACTGCCCGTCTGCTTCTCCCTGCCGCCTCAGGCCGAGATAGTCTGTTCGGCCGTCGCTCCTCGATAACAGCGGGGAGACCCGCGTTGCCACCGGCTCCTTCACACGCTGACCTTCCGGGCGCCGGTGCTTGCTAAACCTCACACTTCCGGTTTGCGACAGCGTACGTCCCGGAAGCCGGAAGCACCTGACGGCAGCTTTCCGGTGGTGGGAAAGTGAACGAAGCCAGAATCAGAACGGCGCATCCTGAGGCTGGTAGGGGTGCTAGTGGAAGAGGGAAGACAGGCCTCTGGATAGGGCCTGGTTTGGGAGGCTGTCAGAGCAGGAGCTGCAGAAGCAGTCAGCGGCAGAGGGGGCATGGTGCCGGGAGGCACCGAGGAGGGGGGGCAGTTCGTCCCTCTCAGGGTTAGTGAATGAGGCTCTCCGCCCGGGCTTGCCCGGAGACTCAGTGCTGCGGGTCCCAGCATGAGTGCGGGCCCCGGCTGTGAGCCCTGCACCAAGCGACCCCGCTGGGACGCCGCTGCAACTTCTCCGCCGGCCGCCTCGGACGCCCGGAGCTTCCTCAGCAGGCAGAGGCGCGTGCTGGATTCCAAGGACGCTCCGGTGCAGTTCAGGGTCCCGCCGTCCTCGTCAGGCTGCGTCCCGGGCGGGGCGGGACAGCACCGAGGCAGCGCCACCTCTCTTGGTACGTAGGGAAGTAAAACTCTTTGTCCTTCTCCTCCTCCCAAATTTCTTTTTGGTCTGTCTCAGGAGCCAGGGACTCCAGCACCTTCCTCCCCCCTTTCTAGTCTTGTGTACACCACTCTGAACTCTGAGGTCCCCTTGCTAAGCCCCCAAGGCCACTACTGGGAGAATGGGGTCGTATTTTTCCCACGGCGATTGGTGGTGTGAGAAACCTTGATGAGCAGTCACTTACAGGGCGGGAAGTGATAAGATACTTCACCTGTTTGCTTTCTTCCGGTTTGAGTTAATTGCCTTATCGTTAAGGAGGTTTAATTGTGGATGTGAAGCTTCAGCCTCTAGATGAAAATAAAGCTACAAAAAATTCATAGCTTATCTCAGCTTACATTCTTAGTTCCTGGATGGAGAGCCGTTAGTCTTAGCTGGCATTAAACTTGGCTCTGGCATGCAATGTTGAACAAAAGTTATTTGGTCTCTGTGTTCAGATCCTCAAGTCTATCAGGAGAGATGCACGATTACAGGTCAACATAATAAAGGGTAATGGATGTTCCAGTTCATAAGGGAACGGAGCATAATGGTAGACTCAGGTGTACCTAATCCAGTTTGTAGGTTCAAAGATAACCTCCAGCCAGAAGATAAGAGTTTTATTCTAAAGACTGAATAGTGATGAGGGGTTAGCTAGATGAAGAGAAGTTAATGAAGTGATCCCAGAGTGCTGCTGATGAATATTGTGGACAGGGGAGAGTAGTGAGAGATGAGGTTGCAGAGAGAGGCAAAAATCAAGTCATACTGGATGTGCTGAGGGTTTTGAGCTTTATTTATAAGGGCAATAAGAAACTATTAAAAGGCTTCAATAGAGGAGTGACTTGATTGGATATGTATTTTTAAAATATATATTTATTAAAATATACATGTTTTAAAGGTCCTTGTTGCTAGTGTGTGGAAAATAAAGAATGGCTTGAAAGGGAGCAGAAGTGCAGGCCTGAGACCTGTAAAGGAGTTAGTCTAGATGGGAAATAATGATGGTTTATACTTGGTTGCAGGCAGTAGTTGGAGAAGGAAATGGCAGCCCACTCCAGTACTCTTGTCTAAAGAATTCCGTGGACAGAGGAGCCTGGTGGGCTGCTGTCTATGGGGTCGCACAGAGTCGGACACGACTGAAGTGATTTAGCATGCATGCATGCATGCATGCATTGGAGAAGGAAATGGCAACCCACTCCAGTATTCTTGCCTGGAGAATCCCAGGGACAGAGGAGCCTGGTGGGCTGCCATCTATGGGGTCGCACAGGGGGACACGACTGAAGCGACTTAGCAGCAGGCAGTAGTAAAGGGGAAAAGTGGATGTATTTAGGACAGAACAGGATATAAGGGTTTGTACCTCATAAGAAATATATATGAGCTGAAAAATATAGATTTGGAAGTTCTTACCATATACACCATTATTGATGCTTTGGAAGTAGATTAGATGGTATAAAGCATATACCAAAAAAAAAAAAAGATGACCTGGGACAGAAACTTTAGGAACCCTGCCATGTAAGAGTAGACTGAAGGGGAGCAACCAGGGAAGTAGGAGGAAAGCCTGGCTCTTGTGTCGTGCAAGGACAAGAGCATTTCAAAAAGGAAGTATTGGTCAACAGTTTAAGAGAATGGACAGAGGTCAGGCAGTCCTCTGATAAATGGTGTTCTCTTAGTGAACACTTAGTTCTCTCGGGACTTATAGGCAATGGGGAAGCAGACCTCCAGTGAGCACTGAAGGATGAGCAGGATTTGATTTATAAACCAAGGAGAGAAAAAGCTATATAGGCCAAGGGAATGGCATGTACAAAAGTGGCTTGATAGGAGTACAGAATGACAAGACTTGTCAGTCGAGGCTGGGAAGGGGCGGAACAGCTTATTTATGGACAAAGTGACATTTCAAGGAGGTTGGACTTTATTCTTTGGTTAATGGGGAACCACTAAACGGTTGGTTTCTTTGGTGGCTCAGGTGTAAAGAATCCTGCAGTGCAGGAGACGTGGGTTCAATCCCTGGGTCGGGAAGATCCTCTGGAGAAAGTCATGGCAACCCACTCCAGTATTTTTGCCAGGAAAATCCCATGAACAGAGGAGCCTGGTGGGCAACGGTCCTTGGGTTGCAGAGTTGGACACAACTGAAGCGACCGAGCACAGGGTATGACTAAAAAGCTATAAGAAAGGGTTACAATCGTTTGGTTAATACTTTTGAAAAGATGGCTTAGGCAGTGATCTTTGGATTTTTCTGACTGCAAGCCACAGTAGATATATCTAGCAGTAGATATATCTCCTGATAAACACGCCATATTTATAACAAATGTTTTATGAAATAAACTTACCTTTACTATGTACGAAGCATTCTCATGTTGTCTGTGATATTTAACTAAAAAATGTTGATCATTTGTAGTTTGTGGAACACTGGGTTAGAGAAAATCAGGACTGCAGATAGGGAGACCAGTTATGAGACAAATGCAGTTGGCCCACTGAGTGATGCAACTGTTCTTGTAATATTGGTGCTCTTTTGAAGATGGGGAGAAAAAGATGGGTTTAAGATTTAGGATGTAGATTTCAGAGGACTTGTTGAAGGAGAGTGGAAGGGAGAGGAACTGAGGGTGACCTCCAGGTACTGTGACTTCTGTGACAGGCTAATTTGTGGTCTTGTTATAGGTCCTATAAAGGAGGAGGAATGAGTTGGGGGGATGGCTATCCATTTTTACTGACTGTATCTTCTGATTTTCTGCAGAAGAGGAACTGAATTAATATTTGGGCTGTACTTGTGGTTGTGTGTAAATGTTTTCTGTATACCTGGCATAGGACGCCAATGAACAAAATATTCAAAGTCTAAATTTGCATCAAAATCTGTTTGAGAATTTGGAATTCTTTTAGGAACTTGGTATATAAAATTTTTATATGTTAAAAGTTTTAAAGTAGTTATCCTAGGAGAAGTAAGGTAGGGAAATGGATATTTATTCACTATCTTTAAATTTTGTGTTATATATCTTCCTGGGTATTTTTCTTATACTGATAGAAATCTGCTCATCTGTGTCTGATTCACATTCTAATGGGGAATGGTTTATCCATTTGTGTTGGTATAGGAGCTTCTCTTTCCTGCCTGTTAACAGTTACCTAGAGTTTCTCTCCTCACTTCATGGATGGTTGCAGTGTAGGTCAGTGGGTTGGGTAGGGGACTGGAGCTATGTTGTCCCCCATCTCCCTTATCATTCTTTTAGCCTTAGTGCTGTCAAAAGCATCTTCAAACCTCTTTGCTCATCTCAAAACTTTCCCACTGTCCATTGCTCTTTGGTCTCACCACACCCTTCCTTCCCATGCCTTATCTTGCTGCTCCTGGAGGAAAGAGGCTTTTTGTGAAGGTGGGGTGTTCCTTTGAGTACAAGTGAATTTTTCTGCATTTTATGCCTTTTGGCTCTATCTCTAGCACCTAATTGAATGATTTGCTCATTGAAATATGCTAGTTACTGAGTGAGGTTACTAAGATTATGTGATGTGAAGTCAGAGTAAAGATGGAGAACTAATGATCTCAGCAAAAAAAGAGATTGCATGGAAATGTTGGTAGAGGATACATTTCTTGAGTTTCTTCTTTGTGAGACTGGACACCTAGTATTTTTCTCTCATTGATCCATAAGTCTTGGAAATAAGTATTGTTAATCCCAGTTTATAGGTGAGCAAATAAAGTCTCAAAGAAATGAAGTATATTATTACTAAGTGACTGAGCTAAGATCTCAAGTGGGCCTTAGGAAGCATCACTAGGAACAAAGCTAGTGGAAGTGATGGAATTCCATTTGAGCTATTTCAAATCCTAAAAGATAATGCTATGAAAGTGCTCCACTCAATATGCCAGCAAATTTGGAAAACTCAGCAGTGGCCACAGGACTGGAAAAGGTCAGTTTTCATTTCAGTCCCTAAGAAAGGCAATGCCAAATAATGCTCAAACTACTGCACAATTGCACTCATCTCACATGCTAGTAAAGTAATGCTCAAAATTCTCCAAGCCAGGCTTCAACAATATGTGAACTGTGAACTTCGAGATGTTCAAGCTGGTTTTAGAAAAGGCAGAGATCAAATTGCCAACTGGGTCATCGAAAAAAACAAAAGAGTTCCAGAAAAACATCTATTTATGCTTTATTGACTGTGCCAAAGCCTTTGACTGTGTGGACCACAACAAACTGTGGAAAATTCTGAAAGAGATGGGAATACCAGACCACTGGACCTCTTGAGAAACCTGTATTCAGGTCAGAAAGCAACAGTTAGAACTGGACATGGAACAACAGACTGGTTCCAAAGAGGAAAAGGAGTATATTGTCACCCTGCTTATTTAACTTGTATGCAGAGTATATCATGAGAAATGCTGGGGTAGATGAAGCAGAAGCTGGAATCAAGACTGCTGGGAGAAATATCAGTAACCTCACATACATGCATGACACCACCCTTATGGCAGAAAATGAAGAACTAAAGAGCCTCTTGATGAAAGTGAAAGAGGAGAGTGAAAAAGTTGGCTTAAAGCTCAATATTCAGAAAACTAAGATCATGGCATCAGGTCCCATCACTTCATGGCAAATAGATGGGGAAACAGTGGCTGACTTTATCTTTTAGGGCTCCAAAATCACTGCAGATGGTGACTGCAGCCATGAAATTAAAAGATGCTTACTCCTTGGCAGGAAAGTTATGACTAACCTAGACAGCATATTGGAAAGCAGAGACATTACTTTGCCAACAAAGGTTCATCTAGTCAAGGCTATGGTTTTTCCAGTAGTCGTGTATGGATATGAGAGTTGGACTATAAAGAAAGCTGAGCGCCGAAGAATTGATGCTTTTGAACTGTTGTGTTGGAGAAGACTCTTGAGAGTCCCTTGGACTGCAGGGAGATCCAACCAGTCCATCCTAAAGGAGATCAATCCTGAGTGTTCATTGGAAGGACTGATGCTGAAGCTGAAACTCCAATACTTTGGCCACCTGATGTGAAGAGTTGACTTATTTGAAAAGACCCTGATGCTGGAAGAGATCGAAAGCAGGAGAAGAAGGGGATGACAGAGGATGAGATTGTTGGATGGCATCACCGACTCAATAGACATGACTTTGAGTAAACTCTGGGAGTTGGTGATGGACAGGGGGGCTTGGCATGCTGCAGTGCATGGGATCGCAAAGAGTCACATGACTGAGTGACTGAACTGAACTGAACTGAGCAAAGATCTCAGGCCAAGATTTTGTTTGACTTTATTTTGTATCTATTTCATCACCTCCTATTGCCTCCCTTTTTGTTTACTGTGATTACTTCTAGTTAAAAGAAATTCCCTGGAACCTGGGATGCATCATTTTATGCTTTGTTGTTGTTTAGTTGCTAAGTCATGTCTGACTCTCTGCAACCCCATGGACCACAGCACCCCAGGCTTCCCTGTCCCTCACCGTCTCCCAGAGTTCGCCCAAGTTCATGTCCATTGAATCCGTGTTCTATCCATTTTATGCTTACTTCAGGAATAAGAGGGATATAGCTGAAACAGTCCTGTGATGTGTAGTAAAAGAAACTTTTGGAAGCCAGAAATTGTAGTATTGGTAGGCTATCCTTTCTCTGGGGTCCTTGGAACGACTGAGGACTGTTTTATTAGCAGGAAATGATGGTTCCTAACCTCTTGTTTCCCCTCCTTCACCCTGTTTTCAGGCTTCAGGAATTATAATAGGAAGCCTGAAGCTTGAGAGAGACACATTGTCAGTGTCAGAAATGCAGGAGATAACCCTGCCCTTCAGCTGCACTGTAACACTGTTCATAGTTTTTTATAAAATGATGTTGCATGCACTCTTTAGGTTCAGTTGACTTGTCATCATAGTGCCATGCTTCGTGTGTGTTATAAAAACCTAGTCATTTCATACCATCAAATCTTTACATTTATGGAAAAAGGTATTTTAAATTCTGTACTGACTCAAAAAATGAATTTTGTTGCCCATTGCTGGTTTGTACTTTGAGGGTTTTCTGTATTTGCTGTGTTTGATATAATGAAATTAAATAGAGAAGGTGGAACTGTAGAAAAAGTTTTAGAATCAACTGGTTCATTCTCTTACTCCTTTGTGACTGGAATTAATCTTTTCTCTGAGGTCTAATTTGCTGTAGAAGTATTAACTTCATAAAATCACTAAAGTCTTGGTGTTTAACAAGAAATATCAAATATATATATATAAAATTTTGTGACAGAAATGATTTTTAAAATGCTGATAAAACATTTTGACTAGTTAGAATGTTAGTATTTTGTATAAAATATAAATTATATGGCACTCACAAACAGTGATAAATAAATGATTGATTTTCATGTATTTGAGATGACATCTCATGTTGTGATGTTTGAAGGGACATGGGTAAATAAGAAGGGTTTGTGACCTAAGGTGCCTAGATTCTTACATTGCAATTTAGACAGTAGTTGAGAATGTTCAAGATTTTATGTCTTCTTATATTAAACAGCTTCCCTGGTGGCTCAGATGGAAAAGAATCTGCCCGTAGTGCTGGAGACCTAGATTCGTTCAATCACTAGGTCGAGAAGATCCCCTGGAGAAGGGAATGGCAACCCACTCCAGTATTCTTGCCTGAAGAATTCCTTGCACAGAGGAGCTTGGTAGGCTATACACCATGGGGTCACAAAGAGTCAGACATAACTGAGCAACTAACACTTTCACTGTCTTACTAAAATGTTATATACATGTAATCAATATGCAATACATTAAATTTTAAAAGCATGCTTTAATTTCTAATGTTTATATAAATTTGGCTTGCATTCATTTATGGTATATGTACCTTGCTGAACCAGTAATTCTACTTTTGCTACTATCTGCTGGTCATTTCTATCTAGTTATCTCTTTGGCATTTCAAATCTAGTGTGTTCATATTGACCCAGTCATATTTTTCCCCTAAATCCAGTTCTCTTATAGTCTATATTTATGTTCTCGCCATCTTTCAAGTCTCAGGCTTAAAGTTTAGTGTCACTTTTAACCTCTATCATTTTGAAATCTGTAATGACTCTCACTTCTCAACTTTTATTTTCTATTCTTACAAAGACTAGTTTTGGATCTTGACCAATAGTTCTTCAACTTTGCTGATCATCAGAACCACTTTTTGGGAAAAAAAATTACAGAATCTACCTCCCCCTATGCCTCCATCATCACGTACAGATTTTCATTCAGAAGGTCTAGATGTGGTCCTTGGATCCATTTATTGTTAGCCTTCTGATGATTTAGTTGGTTTGGGAACCACTGACCTAGACCAGTACCTTCCTCATCGGCCTCTAATGATAGACTCTTCTTTCTTGCCCCTTCACACCTACCATCTAGGCTGTGTATCCTGCCTGACTGGGAGCCTCCTGAATTTGAATTCTGGCATTATAGCTCTGAATGTGACTTTTGACATTATTTTGTACCTCTCTTTGTGGGTTTTTCAGGAATCTCTATGGTTCCTTGCTGACCTTTCAGCCATACTTTCTGTTGTTTTCATAATATTTCTCTACCATTGGTTCTGTTGCTTCTGATTTTTTCCCTTAATGTGACTGCATGTTTATTCTTTAAGAACTACTTGTCAGATGATCCCACTTTCTTCAATTCCCTAAAGTAGTCCTTTCCTCAGAAATACCTTAATTTCTTATCAGGGTCTTTTTGAATTTATTTTACTTTTAAATTTATTATTATTATTTTGGCCTCATGTTGCAGCTTGCAGGACCTCAGTTCCCCAAACAAGCATTGAACCTGAGCCAGGTCAGTGAAAGTGCCGAATCCTAAACACTAGACCACCAGGGACCTTCCCTTAGGATCTCTTTTAATACTAATAATAACTAATAACTAACATTTACTGAGCATATGGTAAGCACTTTGCAATGATTGTTACTTAATGTAAACCTCACAGTAACCCCAAGAGAGATATTATTAATCTGCATGTCTACTGATAAGGAATCTGAGACACAGAGAAATGGCTCTTCACAAAATCACACAGGATTTCAGAAGGAGAGCCAGGGTTTGGATCTAGGTAAAGAATCCTCCTGCAGTACAGGAAGACAACAGAAGATGTAGGTTCGATCCCTAGGTCCAGAAGGTCCCCAGGAAAAGGAAATGGCAACCCACTCCAGTTTTCTTGCCTGAAAAATCCCATGGACAGAGGAGCCTGGCAGGCTGTTTAGTCCGAAGGGTCACAAAGAGTTGGACACTGAGCAGCTAAGCACATAATCTGATTTCAGAGTCTGTAGTCTCATCCATTAGACCATACCAGTTCTTTTAAGGCCTGGTCACTTTCTCTTCTATGCCAAATGTATTTATATTTAAGTTCCTGTGTTTTCTCCCATTGCTTGCTTGAGGAAGGAATGGTTCATCTTTGTTTAATCCACAGAGCATAGCTTAATGCCTTCATGTGTACATGCTGCTCTAGGTGTTTTCTTTTTGAAGGTATGCATGCACATACATTTTTTTTTTCTTTACAGTTTTCAAACAGAAGACTATAACCAGTTGGATGGACACTAAGGAAATCAAGACAGTGGAATCAGAAAGGTATAGAAACATGCTTATCTAGAGTAATGAATAACATGATATATGGATACTGTATCATGTTTTCATGCTATTTTCTCTCCTTTTTTCTTTCACATTTTTCTTTATTCACATTTCAGGTAATTCTTTGTGCCAGGGATGGTTTAGTATACTTGAGATGCAGAGATGCAAAAGCAGTAGTCTCTGTCTTTAAGATACTTTGAGTGTAGTGGTGCTGACAGACACCAAAAAGCACATGATTCTTACATGGCGTAATCAATGCCACAGTAAAGATATATACAAGGTACAGTGGTAGTTAGCATGTAGAACAGTCAGCTTTACCTTTGCAAGAAAGGCTGCACAGAAGGTGAATGAAGTTTTGACACTACATTCTAGCTGGTGTTTGCCAGGCACATAGTTGGGGAAAGGGCATTATAGGCAAATGTGCAAAGGTATGGAGTCATGAAAGAGCATGCTGTATGCTCAGGTAATCACAGGTTTAATTATTGCTATGATATTGTAGGAATGTGTTTGGGTAAGTGATTTTTTTGTGTCATAAATTCTTTCTATTCTGTCCTAAGTTCTGTTGTATCATTCTTTTTATTTTAAAGTTTGCATAGTAAAGAAAACAACAATACAAGAGAAGAATCCATGATGAGTTCTGTGCAAAAAGATAACTTCTATCAACATAACATGGAAAAATTAGAAAATGTTTCTCAGCTAGGTTTCGATAAGTCACCAGTTGAAAAAAGTACACAGTATTTGAGCCAACATCAGACTGCAGCTATGTGTAAGTGGCAGAATGAAGGGAAACACTCAGAACGGCTTTTGGAAAGTGAACCTCCAGCAGTAACTCTGGTACCAGAGCAGTTCAGTAATGCTAACCTTGATCAGTCACCCCAAAATGATGATCACAGTGACACAAATAGTGAGGAGAGTAGAGATAATCAACAGTTTTTGACACATGTAAAGCTTGCGAATGCAGAGCAGACAATGGAAGGTGAACAGGGAAGAGAAACCAGAAGCCACCAGAAGTGTAGCAAGGCTTGCCATCCTGCAGGAGACTGTGCAGGGTGTCGGCAGGAAGAGACAGACGTGGTGCCAGAGAGCCCCTTGTCGGACATTGGCTCTGAGGATGTTGGTACTGGACTGAAAAATGCCAACAAATTGAGTAGACAAGAAAGTAGTCTAGGAAATTCTCCTCCATTTGAGAAAGAAAGTGAACCTGAGTCACCAATGGACGTAGATAATTCCAAAAATAGTTGTCAGGATTCAGAAGCAGATGAAGAGACAAGTCCAGGTTTTGATGAACAGGAAGATAGCAGTTCTGCTCAAACAGCAAATAAATCTTCAAAGTTCCAACCAAGAGAAGCTGACATTGAGTTGAGGAAGCGGTCCTCTGCTAAGGGAGGTGAGATTCGATTACATTTCCAATTTGAAGGAGGAGAGAGTCGAGCTGGAATGAATGATTTGAATGTCAAACTACCTGGAAGTACTTCTAGCCTGAATGTAGAGTGCAGAAATTCTAAGCAACATGGGAAAAAGGATTCTAAAATCACAGATCATTTCATGAGAATGCCTAAAGCAGAGGACAAAAGGTAATTTTTACTATCAAGAGTATCTTTGGTAGGGTAATGTGTTATATAATTTTGTGAGGGGGAGTTTCACGAAGTTATGGTTTACACTGAAGGCAAGAAATAGTTGTCTTTCTTATTAATTAATAATGCATAACTTAAACTTAGACTCGAAATGTTAGATTCTAAAAATCACAGAAACAGTAAAGAAGTAAATAATTAATCAGATATTAGTTTCATGAACTTCCTTCTGAGATTTATGGGAATTATTCGATCATAAATGTGGTAGTAACTACTGTTATCTTAGGCTATTGTACATGCATTTGACTTGCTAATGCTAATACTCTGACAGCAGGCAGGTGCTATTGCACTCACTCCACAAATGAGAAAAATGAAATTGGTTAGAAAATTCACCGAAATTATGTAACTTGTGGGGAATAGAGCTGGGATTTAAATCCCAGCCTGTATGATTACAAAAAAATGTAAGTATAAAAATTATCTTAAAGTCCACTCCATAATTTTTGTGATCTTTTATGGCAAGCATGCCATAATAAGTTCACTTCATTGAAAATTATTGTCTAGAGTCCTAAGAAGTAGCTGATACTTTGAACCATGACTCGTTTGGTAATGTACCTATTCTTTTACAAGGCCCCTTTTTTCAGAAGGTGATTTACATGTGTTTGGAAATTCTTTGCACAGACTACTGAAAATAAGCTCTTGGGTTTTACTGTAAGCCTTATAAGGTTTTTTGTTGTTTTGTTTTTTCTAAATACTGAGGAGAAAGAGCAAGTTTGGCACATTGTAAACAATAACTTCTGGGTAAGTGTTTTTACTTGTGTATCTAAGTAAATTTAAACAGTAAGTGGTTTGTGATTGAATATATATGTTTTGATCTTAGAAAAGAACAGTGTGAAATGAAACATCAAAGAACAGAAAGGAAGATCCCTAAATACATTCCACCTCACCTTTCTCCAGATAAGAAATGGCTTGGAACTCCTATTGAGGAGATGAGAAGAATGCCAAGGTGTGGGATCCGGCTGCCTCCCTTGAGACCATCTGCCAGTCACACAGTGACTATTCGGGTAGATATTACCTCTTACCCATAAAGAGAGAAGGTGCTAAGTTTCAGTTTATTATGATACTTATAAATGTGAAAAACAGGCCAATGCATAGAAAGTGCTTCTCTTTTCTGCATATATAAAGTACTGAGAAGTTTATAAAATAGAGAAATATAATGATAGGTTACTTAACATGATACTTAATAAATCCCTTAGGATGAATCCCTGTTAACTGCTGAGGATATTGAATATTCTGTATTGTTAAGAAAATTTATTACATTAAAAAATTCAATTGACAGTATTTATTGAGTACCCACTACATGTTAGATACTAAAATTCAAAATTGTATGTTGTTTAGTATCCTCAAATTATTCTCCAGTTTTATCCTCTTTTTCTGAGCTTTAGATTCTTCTAGACATCTCCATCACCATCCCACAGGTCTCTCAAACTCAGCATTTCTAAAACCAACCTCATTTAAAAAAAAACTGTGGTTAAATGTACATAATATGAAGTTTACCAACTTAATCATGTTTTAAGTGTACATTTCAGTGGCAGTGTCGTACAACCATTACCACTGTTCGCTTCCAGAAATTTTTCATCTACCTGCACATAAGGTCTACCTACTGAACAGTAACTTCTTGTTCCTCACTAACCCTGGTAACCTCTTTCATACTTTTCATGGATTCTTTAAAAAGAAAAAGAAAAACTTTATTGAGCATTTTAAGTGTTCAGTTATATTTAGTTAGTTTACTGAGTTAGGCAACCATCACCATAATCCAATCTTAGAATATTTCTTTCACTCTTAGAGTAGTTTTAAATATTCATATCTTAGGAATTCCCTGGCTCTTCTGTGATGAGGACTCGGCACTTTCAATGCCGTGGGCCTGGATTTGTTTCCCAGTCAGGAAATTAAGATCCAACAAGCCATGTGGCATGGCCAACAAAAACAGCAAAAAAAAGAATCCATGCAAGATTAAATATTCATCTCATTTATTAGAGCCTATATTAGATTTCACAGGGGCTACTTAAAAAAAAATCTCTGTTCTTATACAACTTAGCCTACATGTGATTAAATATTTTGAAGTACAGAATTCATTAGTGTGGTTGGGTAAAAGCAACATTGAGCAGGGTGGTGAAGTTTGAGCTGAGTTCTTAAAGATGAGAGGAAATTTCTGAAATGGAGTTAGTAAGGCAAGGGAATTCCAGATAGATATATAACCTTTATAGGAAAGGGCTGTGCAGTTAAAAACTTTAACAAATGGAAACCAGCTGATTTGCTATAACTGAGTATTTGGATGGAAAATGGTGGAAGAGAAGACTAGAAAAGTAGTTTGGGTCCATATTGTAGAGGACTTCAGGTATCAGAACGTGGACTTGAGTCTATAAGAATTGGAAATCATGCAAATGTCTGTGCAGACAATAGTTGTACTATATACATACCAAGGAGAGGGCAGTGGCAACCCACTCCAGTACTCTTGCAAACTGGAAAATCCCAGGGACAGAGGAGCCTGTTGGGCTGCCGTCTGTGGGGTTGCACAGAGTCGGACACGACTGACGCGACTTAGCAGCAGCAGTAACAGCAGACATAGCAAGGTAGATCAGACAGCTATATGTAAGGAAAACTAAAGTGAGGATACATTGGAAACAGGAAAAGGTAAGAGCTTGGTTAAGAGATGAAAAGTAAGCAAACAGTAATTGTTATCACATGGTGCTTCATGAAAGTGGCTCAGGGGTTCTTTTGATATTGACTCAAATTTCTTTTCTAAACTGTATTTTTAAAACCTGTTGTAAAAGAACTACCATACGTTTACTTTAAAAAAAATGCTTAATACCATTTTTTTTTTCCCTTAATACCATATTTTAACCAGCAGGTTTTACCAAGAGAACACATTTTTGTGCAGGTCATAGAATCAGGATTCTCTTGCTACTGCTGTTTGAAGTATTTCCTTAAACATCAAAATAACAGTGTAAAAAAGTTACCATCTGCCAGCTGTTTAGGTGTGTGGATAGGATTTTCTTAATACTGAATGAGAGGTATAAGTAGATTGATATAAGCTTTAGCTATCATCTCTCTCAATTTCATAGTCCTTCAGTTAGTCTCTTTGCTTTTGATAGAATAAGTAAAGTTACTCTAAAAATTATATTTATTAAAATAGCTTTTATTTAAATATAATGATTTTGTATTAGAATTTGTAGGGAAAAAAGAGTTCTGCTCTTTAAAAAAGTTTGGAAATAACTGAATCAGGGTAGTAACTGTGGGGATATAAAAGAACAAATGCAGATTGTTTTGAGATTATATTGATAGGACACTTTGAATTCCTAAGTATGGGTGATAAGGAAAAAGGAGGCATTGATAATGTGTGTGAAATTAAGAAAAGGCTTGAGTGACTGACAAGATGTTAATGGTTAAGATTTAGAAAAAAGATTGATCAAGGGAAATATGTGATATTTTGACTTTTCCGTGCTTCCTCTCTCCCACTACCCACAAAGAAAACCTGAAGCATCTTATACCATCATTAATTAATATCTGTAATTACTGTTTGTCAAATATCCAGTGAATTTATAAAAGTTTTATTTTATTGTAAAAGTAATAACAGGGTCAATGAAAGAAGTTTAAGAATTTGGTGTGTTTTCTTCTAGATTCTTTTTCCTGAATATGATAGTAGTATGCTATATATATAATTAATAGTTGTTAAATAGGTAGTCCTTAGTTACATTTCTAAGATGCCAGATATTAATAATTACAGAATTTGAAGTCATAATATAAAGCTGACATTTAGTGTTAGAAATGGGAGACAGTCTGAAATTGCATGGACATTATAATGCTTGATTATCTGTAAATGCATTCATGCATACAACACACATTCACACACAAACATGTACACACATATAAGCAATACATATGGGTGCACACATATAGGTACACACATGTATAGGCATGCGCTATATACGTGCACACACAAATTTAAACAGACACCCAAAGATACATCTATTCTTATATATTATGTTCCCCTATGTGTGAAGCTCTACTGGTACCTGTTTTTGTTACCTTAGATTACATAGAAGATCTTTACAAAGTCACCTTTGGGGTCCCCATATGGAGGACAAAATACTTTTGGCAGGATTGATGATTCAGCCACTTTTGACTCTTGAACGTCCTTTTTTATTTCCTCCTTGGAATATTCATCCTTTGGCTTCCTTGACACCATATATTCCTAATTTTTTTTCCTGCCTCCTTAAACCCTTGCTTTGTTCCCTTTAGCTTTTTTTCTATATGTGGCCCTTAAATGTTGTTAGAGTTCCCCAGGAGTTTTTCATAGGTCCTCTTATTTTTTCCTCTCTTGGAGTTGTCTTATACACACTTGTGGTTTTAATGGTTACCTGTATGAAAGGCCTACAAATTTATTTCTCTTGGGTTGTAGGCTTTTAATGAAGCTGCCTATTTAACAGTCTTTCCTTCCATAGGTTGTTCCTTTTTTTGTCCCTTTCACCTTTTCATACTTCTTTTTAACCTTTGGAGTTGAATTCAATTGCTATATCCTCAAAGAAGGATTCCCTAAGCTCACTATATAAGTTAAAATTGTCTAGAAAGATTCTTATGACATTATGAACCTCTCATTTATAGCATCTTACAGTTGAAATTTTATATTTATTTGTGTAATTATTTGATAATCTGCAGTGAAGTTCTGATTCGTGCTATAGTATGGATGAACCTTGAAAATATTATGTGTAGTGAGAGGCTGGACACAAAAGGTCACATTTTGCATGATTCCATTTATATGAGATGTCCAGATTAAGCAAAATGTAAAACTTTTTTGTTCTGAAGTATCTTCTTCCTCAAACATTTACTTAGTACTTATTATAAGCAGTGTGTGTGTGTGTGTATATATATATATATTTATTTATTTATCCACGTGCATATATCCACATTGAATGCAAAAGGAGAAGAGGGCAGCAGAGGATGAGATGATTAGATAGCATCACCGACTCATTGGACGTGAATCTGAGCAAACTCCAGGAGATAGCTGGCAGACAGAGAAGCCTGGTGTGCTGCAGGCCACAGGGTCACAGAGAGTTGAATACGACTTAACAACTGAACAACAACAACAATGTGTGTATATATAGAGTTGACCCTTGAACAGTTTGAGGGTTAGGGTGCCAACCTTCTGGGCAGTGAAAAATCTGAGTATAACTTTACAGTTGGCCCTCCGTATCTGAGGTTCCACATTCAGCAATTCAATCAGCTGCTGATTGTGTGGTGCTGTAGTATGTATTTGTTGAAAAAGATAATTGTGTAAGTGGACCTGCGCAGTTCAAACCCATGTTGTTCAAAGATCAACTGTATGTATATAAACACTTATACATATTAAAAACATACATGTTTGGCTCTATTGTAAATACTTAAAATACAAAGTTAGTATAGTTATTATTCTTAAGTTTAGAGTCCAGTGGAGGAGGGAAAAAAGTGTGCTCTAGTATGATAATGATCTAATAAAATGAGAGAATAAGCTTACTGCCTATCGGAAAGTTTTTAAAGACTTCTTATAGGAAATGAAAATTGAAGTGAGTATTGAAGGTTGATGTTTAAACAGATAGTGTTTTGGGTAAGAGAGGATGTTAAAAATTGGAATCATTTAGAATCTATATAGCAGAAGGGAGCCATTATAGGATTAGAAGGTTGGGGATACTTTAGAAAGATAATGTTATTCCCAAGTGGGGATAGGGATTTTATATGGGATGGGTGTATCTGGGAGCAGTTGGGAGTTAGGGAGAGGGATAGAAAGCCTTTACCAGAAATTCAGTCAAGGATTAATAAGGACCAGGGAACTGGATGGGATGAAGATAGAGTGCCCAAGACATGATGATTTGGAAACTAATTGACGGTAAGGAGTGGGAACAACTGAAAAAGACTTAGGCGGTTTCTTGCCTAGGAGCTGGTCTGTATTTTTATAGCATTTACTTAAGCTGACTTCTTTGGATTATTTTACAGTAGATTTGCCTAGTTTTTATGCACTTTAGTTTTCTTGCATTTCAGGTAGATCTTTTGCGAATAGGAGAAGTTCCTAAACCCTTCCCAACACATTTTAAAGATTTGTGGGACAACAAGCATGTTAAGATGCCTTGTTCAGAACAGAACTTGTACCCTGTGGAAGATGAGGTGAGAACAAAACTGAACAGAACTCATGTTCTTTTAGTCTCTGAAAGATATTTTAATGCTTGCTGATTGGCTTCTGATTCTGCCATGTTAGAGAACTTGGAATAGTTTCCTCATGTTTTTCTTTTCCTTAAAGAATGGTGAGCGAACTGCAGGGAGCCGGTGGGAGCTCATTCAGACTGCACTTCTCAACAAGTTCACTCGACCCCAAAACTTGAAGGTGTGTCTTTTGTAATTTTTATCTCTTATGTGTAGTTCTTAGAGATGAGCCCTGGTCTTTTCCCTCAGAGATGTTGTTTGATCTTTAATAGACTTAGGTAACAGCATTATTTATATGCAAAGTGCTTGCTTCCTGAGGAACTCTCTTTAGAGACCTTCTTGGTTTATACTCCATCTCTAGGTAATGAGTATAAGAATTGAAAGTTGTAGATGACGTGCCTGGAGCCACATGGAATAATTTGGAGAACCAGGAATAAGACCTGTTTCTTGATTCCCCATTCAATTTCCTTTGATCCTGGGCTTTGCTTTTCTTTTTGTTTTAGAATTATCCTGCTTCTGAAATGTCTTTAAAAGTAAATCAGGGAAGAATTACGACTTCAGCATTGTTTGCCTGAAGGGAAGCTGAGTTTCCTAATGATTAAACATTGTACTTTTTATTGCTTTTAATAACAGCTTCTAGCAGTTTCATAATTTATTAATCTTATATTTTGGCAATAATTTATTTTTTGATTTAAAAAATATTTCACTGAAGTCCATAAGGGTGACCATTAGATTGTTTGAGTATATGTTTATTTTTGCCACTATAGCCTTATATAAACTTTTAAAGTCTTTACAACTATAAACAGATTTTTTATACTTCTGTAAAACTGGTTTCGTTCTCTTTGAGAGGTTAATTTGTTATGTACTGTTTCCTAGGTTTTATACTAATTTTTCATTTATGCTTACAAGTTATTCTTAACTTTCTGTACCTTTTCCATCGCACCCTATTTTTTTCTCTTAGCTCTTATTTTCCCTTCATATGAAAAACAGTGATATATTGTACCATAATATATTTTGAAAATTTCATTTCTTAGGGATAGTGTTTCTCAGCCTTGTAATTACCTTTTTTAAATGGGAGAAATTCTCAGGAACTGCCAGAGCTTGCTTATTGTTAATATGTTAGTTACATGTGCGCAAACGTAAACATACATTAACTACATATGTACAAACATAAAACTAAATAAATCTCTTTATACTTATATCCAGTTATATCAATTTGCTTTTCCATTTTGACCCATGATTTGAGTTGTGTTCATTGTCACTGTGAAAAACAATTTGTAATCAGTATTTGCTTTTTGCACAGATTTTTAAACACATATCTGAGCCCCAGAATAGTATGCTGATAAACTTAAAAATTATACCGTATAAAGAAAAAATTCTTTGTGTTTACTACTTTTTAACTTATCACAGTGAATGTCGGTAGAGGGAAAGATAGGGTCTCTATGCAGAATATCAGTGTGCAAATAAATACGATAGGTCCAGGTTTTTAGGAATTTGACATTCCTTTACTGCAGTGCATCTTAAGTACTTCTTTATTTAAAGTACCAGCTTTTGTTTCTATAGTGTGTTGTTTTTCTGGCCTTTGTATTCATTCCAAAGTGACTGCACATGAAATTAAAAGATGCTTGCTTCTTGGAAGAAAAGCTATGACAAACCTAGACAGCATATTAAAAAGCAAAGACATTACTTTGCCAACAAAGTTCCGTCTAGTCAAGGCTATGGTTTTTCCAGTAGTCATGTATGGATGTGAGAGTTGGACCATAAAGAAAGCTGAGCACCAAAGAATTGATGCTTTTGAACTGTGGTGTTGGAGAAGACTCTTGAGAGTCCCTTGGACTGCAAGGAGATCAAATCACTCAATCCTAAAGGAAATCAGTCCTGAATATTCATTGGAAGGACTGATGCTGAAGCTGAAACTCTAATACTTAGGCCACCTGATTTGAAGAACTGACTCACTGGAAAAGACCTGATCGTGGGAAAAATTGAAGGCAGGAGGAGAAGACATCAACCGAGGATGGATGGTTGGATGGCATCAGTGATTGGATGGACATGAATTTGGGTGAGCTCGGAGAGTTGGTGATGGACAAGGAAACCAGGCATGCTGCAGTCCATGGGATCAGAGAGTCAGACATGACTGAGTGACTGAACTGAGCTGATTCATTCCAAAACCACATTTATAAACTGTCAAGCACAAGCAGACCAATTGGAAATACTGTCCAGACTCTATATGAAAAACACTAACTTAGGGTCATACAAACAGGATTATTTACGAATTTACATATTTTTCTTTAAACACAAATACATAATCATAGTGTTCTAAATTACATTGCTGCTCACCTCTTTTAGCAATTCCTTAGTGTGCCATGATTATTTTTAAAAAGGGTAATTAATTTGAATTTCCCTTTCTTGTTTATTTTACGGTAGAGTCAGCGTAACAGAGTGATCTTATCGAGATTTTCTTCTGTCGACTTACGGTAATTGTTTCCTGTGCTGAAGGAGCACTATGAGAGGGAAGGGAAAACATTAAATCCTTCTTATAAAATATAATAATATATATATATTTTAATGCCATTTAATGTTGAATTAAGAGGGATTAGAGATGTTCTAAGTTTAAAAAAGCAATAATGTCCTCACAAGTTGGTTTACACTGTAATATTTCTATGAATAATATATCTGGTAATTTGCAAAGAATGGGCTTCTTTGAGCTTTAACTTGTATTTATTGTGAATTATGCACTGAAAAAAAAAAATCAGTCATCTAAGAATATTGTATGGGGTAGCACCCAGGCTTTCCAGGTGGCGCTGGTGGTAAAGAACCTGCCTGCCATAAGAGACATGGATTCGATCCTTGGGTCAGGAAGATCCCCTGGAAGAGAGCATGGCAACCCACTCCGTTATTCTTGCCTGGAGAATTTCTATGGACAGAGGAGCCAGGTGGACTACAGTCCATAGGGTTGCATAAAGTTGGACACACTGAAACGACTTAGCATGCACACAGCTTTTCTGGTGACAGGAGACTTGAAGACTGAAGTAAAGTAAATATTAGTTAGGAGCTAATGCTAATTCTACAACTCCATTAAAGAATTAGAGTTCAGTTCAATTCAGTCGCTCAGTTGTGTCTGATGCTGACCCCATGCCAGGCCTGCCTATCCATCACCAGCTCCCGGAGTTTACCCAAACTCATGTCCATTGAGTTGGTGATGCCATCCAACCACTCATCCCCTGTCGTCTCCTTCTCCTCCCACCCTCAGTCTTTGCCAGCATCAGGGTCTTTTCAAATGAGTCAGCTCTTCGCATTAGGTGGCCAAAGTATTGGAGCTTCAACTTCAACATCAGTCCTTCCAATGAACACCCAGGACTAATCTCCCTTAGGATGGACGGGCTGGATCTTGTTGCAGTCCCAGGGACTCTCAAGAGTCTTCTCCAACACAACAGTTCAAAAGCATCAGTTCTTCGGCGCTCAGCTTTCTTTATAGTCCAACTCTCACATCCATACATGACCACAAGAAAAACCACAGCCTTGACTAGATGAACCTTTGTTGACAAAGTAACATCTCTGCTTTTTAATATGCTGTCTAGGTTGGTCATAACTTTCCTTCCAAGGAGTACGCGTCTTTTAATTTCATGGCTGCAGTCACCATCTGCAGTGATTTTGGAACCCCCAAAAATAAAGTCAGGCACTGTTTCCCCATCCATTTGAGATGAAGTGATGGGACTAGATGTCATGATCTTAGTTTTCTGAATGTTGAGCTTTAAGCCCACTTTCTCACTCTCCTCTTTCACTTTCATCAAGAGCCTTTTTAGTTCTTCTTCACTTTCTGCCATAAGGGTGGTATCATCTGTGTATGTGAGGTTACTGATATTTCTCCCGGCAATCTTGATTCCAGAATTAGAGTATAAATGCTATTTAGAATGTTTTTCCTTACCAACTTTGAGGAATAATTTACAAATAAGATAGTACATCCTTTTAAAGAATGTAACTTTATGAAGTTTGACATGTGCATATACATTTGAGGCTCCCACTGCAGTCAAGATACAGAGCATCCCTGTCACCCTGCAAAGATTTTTCTTACCCTTTAGTGATCAGTTTCCTCTTTCTGCACTGGCTGCAGGCAACAGTTGATCTGCCTTTTTTTTTTTTTTTTAAACTAAATATCAGCTACATTTTATGTGGATGGAATCATGTATTAGGTATGCTAGTGTGTCTGGCTTTCACTTAGATGAAGATTTTTGAGTTCATCTGTGTTGTTGAGTGTATCAGTAGCTTATTCCAGTATATGAACTGTTTGTTCAGTGTTAAAGACATTGCTATTTAATATTTTGTTTGAGGTCCTGAAGTCAAATACCAGTAATTTGGGGGAAAAATTCTTAAAATCTTTTCCTTCTTAATGGAAAATGTTGTGTTATAGCTTGTGAGAGTAAATTAAAATCTTTTTCTTGTCATGTTATTTCATGGTTGATGACTTTTCCTCTTTCAAGGAACTTGAATATCTTCTTATTTAAAGTAGATAATACATGTTTTTATTGGCTCATTTCTTTTAGCTGAGATGCTTGGTGATAATTTATGTGACATGAAGTATTTTTCAGGAAGTTGTCTTTGGCAGAGTGTTAATTTTTAAAAACTTTCTTCAGTGATGAGGAAATTTAGAAGGTTTATAGTAATAATCTATCTAGCACAGTCTTTTTCAGACTTAATATGCCTTCAGTAAAAAATCTTGAGATGTATATTGTTTTTTTATAAATTCTATATTAATTTAATATGTATTATAAAATATAATCAAATAGAAATTTAAAAGGATGAGATATAATAGTTCTTTCTGTGGAACTAATGGATTGTCTTATGCCTACCCCACAGGTAATGTACTGCCTATTCAGACAGTGAGGGTTAAGGAGAAGAAGGAAATGGCAACCCACTCCAGTATTCTTGCCTGGAGAGTCCCAAGGACAAGGGAACCTTGCAGGCTTCAATCCATAGGGCCACCTAGAGTCGGACACAACTGAAGCGATACAGTATATAGCATTCAGACAGTTAAAATTAAACCAGTAGATGGCACACTAGTTTGACCTCAGTCTTTTCTCATTATTGCTCTCTTCCCCAGGGAGCCTTTTTAGTTCTCCCTAATTTACTCTCCTAATGAAATCTTAATGCTAATACACTATATATATGTATATGTAGTATGACTGTATTAAAGACCAAAAGTCACTATATTATTAATATTTCCTATTTTTTAATCCCCAAGATCCTTTTTTTGTCCATTTGGATTATATTGCTTCTGTTTAGAGTACATGTTTTAGAGTAATTATATTTTCCCCTCTATTACTTGACCTTTCTAATCTCAATTTTCTTAAGTGTATACTAAAAGTTAGTATGCATTCTTTTTGTTTATAACTGCTCATATAGAGTAGCTAATGGTGGAAGAAACTTGTCCAACATTAAGAAATATACTGGAAATAATTCATAAAAGAGACAGGCTATTCCTAGATAATTCACTTTACTGTATCATAACATTTTATTTATGCTTTTTCCGTAGGATGCTATTCTAAAGTACAATGTGGCATATTCTAAGAAATGGGACTTTACAGCTTTGATTGATTTCTGGGATAAGGTAAAAGTATGCTTATTTTTTAAACTATGAAACTAATATAATATCTCTAATGGAGATATTATGTACATAATTCTGTTGTGCTAACACCATTATCATCTTTTATTTTTATCAGAAATATTTCCTGTTACTTTTGTGCAGCTAATTTTTAATTTTGCTTTATTCTCCCATTATATGAATTTCCTATTGTATTATTGTGCCATTTTCAGTATTATCAAATGATTGCATAATATTTCATGCCTAGATTTTGAGAATTTAGTGATTCCCATATCCACAGACACCTAGGTTGCATCAATTTTACTTTGTTCTCAGTTTCAGTGTAGTAGTATCTTCATATATGTATGCATATAAATACATATATATGTTTTCCCAAATCTGATGTTTCTTTAGGTGATTCCCAGAAATTAAATGGCTAGGTCAAAAGCCACAACTTTTATGGCTGTGGATTTATGCTATAGAATCATTTTTCCCAAAGGAATTTTAGCAGTTAGTATGCTCTCAGCAAGGTGAAGAATACCACTCTGATAGTACTACTAGAAGAATGGGTTTCATCCATTTTGAAAAACTGGCAGTATATATGTGTGTGTGTGTGTGTGTGTGTATTTTTAATGTTTTGATATGATAGATTAACAGGAAATTGTAAAGAAATATATAAGAGAGGTCTCAGGCACGGTTTATTGTGTCTTCCCCAGTGTTGATTGCTTAAATAAGTATAATTCAGTATCAAAACTAGGAAACTGACCTAAGACCTTATTTAGAGTTTACTAGTTATTCTCATTTGTGTGTGTAGTTATGCCTTAAACTGGATACAATTGTTAGTTTTGATAGGAAGTAATGTTTATATTTGATGCCTTGTGATGGCAATAGAGCATACCATGGATTAAAATACCTCTGTCACCTTGCTGTGAGGTAAGGAAGTCATTTTTTTCTCTCTTCTTAATCAGTCTACTCAGACAGGACCTTGTTTCCCTTTTATCTGGTGACCTTGCCCAGAAGCAGCCCTGTAACAGTAATATGTAGTAAGTTTTGGTGTGTTTACTGTAGATCATAAAATGAGATGATTACTAGGTGCTGATGATAGTTTTATAGTTGTCTAGAGAGAGGAGTTATTACATTTTTGACCTTCTAGGTTTTATTTACTTTGTAAACCTGTGGGACAGTTGGGGGAGTCCTCACAATTGTACCACATATTCATTTCATACTGTTTTCTTTAAGTTTTTCTCTCTATTTTTGTAATTACATGTAGATATAAAAGCATATTTAAAATATTTAATGATATAAAGCTATGTTACACAGCTTTATCATTTTTAGTCTTAATGGTTACATAGTATTCCATCAAGTGATGTATCATTTGCTTAGCCATTCCAATATTAGAGATTTAAGGAATTCTTTTTGTATAAAGCATGTCTAGATATTAAGGCGCTTCTTCTCTATGACTGTTGTTCTGCCGTTGTCAGTGTACTTAACAGTAGACCTTGGATGTTTAAAACAGTTGTGTTTTTCTGTCCTTCAAATCTCCAAATAGAACTTTACCATGTCACAGCCCACAGGGATAACATTGCTCAGGATTGCAGGGTTTAGTGAGAAGTAAGTATTAGACAATTAGACATATATGTGGGTGGAATTGGAGGAGTAAAAGGAGATCTTTAGTGCAAGGGAAACAGGTGTTTGGCTAGGTTTTAAATTATAAATGAATTATATTTGCTTTCATTATCTATGTCCACATTTTGGAGTAAGAATGCTTCTTTAAAAAGGGCTGTTAAGTGTTACTAATTAACAGTTATTTAGGAATTCTTTACTTAAATGTCACACTCAACTCTGAATGGCTTATTTTGCTAAGGAAAAAAATGAAGTTTAAATGTAACATATCAGTTTTAATATTTTACACTTGTTTACTTGGAGGCTGTTAACATTTATCTTGTTAAAACCTTGCTTTGGCTAGTTCTATAAGGAGTAAGTTTTTTAAATTCATACTACCTTAGAACAGGAGGTGTTAATATAAACAGTCATTAGTGTGATTCCATGTTACAGTTACTACTTAAATGCTAGTATTTAGTGTAAGAAATAAGAGACCCAGAATCCTGGTAATCCTGCTGTGTGAGCACCCCTATTTAATAGGATGAAAGTGAGAAGTATTGACTAAGCTTTTTTTTATTTTGTCAAAGACCAGGAAAGATTACAGAAATCAATCTGTTATTTTGTAATTTATAATTAAGTATCTAGGTGCTACTGAGTTGCATTGGCCGTTATTTAGTGTTGTTTTGCATTTTGAATGCTAATATTAGTCTTCCTCCCTGCCAGCTGTTGGAAATGCTGGGAAAAAATAATCTGTGTTTTATGGCCCTCCTGTGTGGTGTTTCACAAAATTAAATTCAAACACTTCTATAATTTGTATTCTAAATGGATCGATACACTTATTGCTGGCATTTTTCACAGCAAAGTATAGCAAAATGTCCTATATATTAAGAAAGCTTCTGTATTAATGCGTTTGTGCTTGTGCTTAGTCGCTCAGTCATGTCCGATTCTTTGTGACCCCACGGACACAGCCTGCGAGGCTCCTCTGTCTGTGGGGATTCTCCAGGCAAGAATACTAGAGTGGGTTCCCATGTCCTCCCCCAGGGGATCTTCCCAACCCAGGGATTGAACCCAGGTCTTTGGCATTGCCGGCAGCTTCTGTACCGTCTGAGCTACCAGAGAAGCCCATTAATGCATTTTAGAGGTATTTTAAATACTTCGACCTCACATGAACTGTGGCACTATTTCTTTTGGTTCTCAGTAATTAGCTTGGGAAATTCACATATCACATTAAGGTAGTAGTGATTGAAGAGGGGTGTGGAGGTGGGGTATTTTAAGAGAGCTTGCTTCTGTTTCTGTGATCCTGGTTTCTATTTCTGGACTTGGATGGTACTTAAAAAAAGTATGTTTGCCTTATAATCATTCATTAGACCATCCATATTTGATATGTTCTGTGTACTTTTTGAACATATATTTCACGGTAGATGTAAATGTCAATTCAAAATGAAGAACTTTAATTCTAAAATTGGTTTGTATAGTAAATTTTTTCAGTAAATGGAATACTTGTTGAAAAGAAACCTATGGTTTTAGTGACTATTTCATCTTTTCCACTTTTAGTTTTATGTCTGGAATAGAGAAGATAGGAATGAATAGCCCTCTTATTTCCTCGCTTGTGTTCAGTTCAGTTCAGTTAGTTGAACTGCAGTCGTATCCGACTCTGTGACCCCATGAACTACAGCGTGCCAGGCCTCCCTCTCCATCACCAACTCCCGGAGTCCATCCAAACCCATGTCCATTGAGTTGGTGATGCCATCCAACCATCTTACCCTCTACCATCACCTTCTCCTCCTGCCCTCAATCTTTCCCAGCATCAGGGTCTTTTCCAGTGAGTCAGCTGTTTGCATGAGGTGGCCAAAGTATTGGAGTTTCAGCTTCAGCATCAATCCTTCCAATGAACACCCAGGACTGATCTCCTTTAGGATGTACTGGTTGGATCTCCTTGCAGTCCAAGGGACTCTCAAGAATCTTCTCCAGCACCACAGTTCAAAAGCATCAATTCTTCGGCACTCAGCTTTCTTTATAGTCCAACTCTCACATCCATACATGACCACTGGAAAAATCATATACCTTGACTAGATGGACCTTTGTTGACAAAATAATGTCTCTGCTTTTTAACATGCTGTCTAGGCTGGTCATAACTTCCCTGCCACCGAGTAAGCGTCTTTTAATTTCATGGCTGCAATCACCATCTGCAGTGATTTTGGAGCCCCCCAACATAAAGTCAGGCACTGTTTCCACTTTTCCCCCATCTATATGCCATGAAGTGATGGGACCAGATGCCATGGTCTTAGTTTTCTGAATGTTGATCTTTAAGCCAACTTTTTCACCTCCTCTTTCACTTTCATCAAGAGGCTCTTTAGTTCTTCACTTTCTGCCGTAAGGGTGGCTGCTGCTGCTGCTAAGTTGCTTCAGTTGTGTCCCACTCTCTGCGACCCCAGAGATGGCAGCCCGCCAGGCTCCGCCATCCCTGGGGTTCTCAAGGCAAGAACACTGGAGTGGGTTGCCATTGCTTTCTCCGTGCATATCTGAGGTTATTGATATTTCTCTTGGCAATCTTGATTCCAGCTTGTGCTTCCTCCAGCCCAGCGTTCCTCATGATGTACTCTGCATATAAGTTAAATAAGCAGGGTGACAGTATACAGCCTTGACGTACTCCTTTTCCTATTTGGAACCAGTCTGTTGTTCCATGTCCAGTTCTAACTGTTGCTTCCTGACCTGCATACAGGTATCTCAAGAGGCAGGTCAGATAGTCTGGTATTCCCATCTCTTTCAGAATTTTCCAGTTTATTGTGATCCACACAGTCAAAGGCTTTTGCATAGTCAGTAAAGCAGAAATAGATGTTTTTCTGGAACTCTTTTGCTTTTTCAGTGATCCAGCGGATGTTGGCAATTTGATCTCTGGTTCCTCTGCCTTTTCTAAAACCAGCTTAAACATCTGGAAGTTCATGGTTCACGTATTGCTGAGGTGTTAGTGTTAGTTTATCCATGAAGGCTGCTATAAATAACAATCAGGTTGGGGTGGGGTGCTGTTGTTTTTGTCTTGTTAAATCTGTGGCTGCTAAAAGTGGAGAGTGAGAGGTAAGAGTTTCGGAATGAGAAGTCATTTAAAAAATAAGAGAATGGAAAAATTTAAAGCTGAAAGGTTTTGTTGTGATTAGGCTAGTAATATATTCCTCTTTGGAAGCTACAGTTTTTTCCCTTAATAAATACAACATGAAGTCTATATTTTAAGTAATACCTACACAGTAAATTCTTTATGGCAGCTTCGTAGTTGTATGACTCTTGCCTTTGCTACAGTTATTCAAATACTGTGTTTGTGTTGTCCTGTCTGCTGGTGTCCTCTGACTTGTCAGAGAAAGATTGTGTAAAACCTCTTTTTTGTAAATGAGGATGTTTAAATCTATCAGTAATGAACTTAAGCATTCTTGTTTATGTGTTACTTAATGTTAAAAGGTAAATGGATGTATTATTGAGTTTGGGAGGATACACACCAAGTGTGCCTAAGCCACCTCTTCCTTCAGAGTTCTTTATGTGTCGTTTTACATTTAAAAAACAAGTACATCAGAATTCTTTGTCCTAAAAATTGAGACATGTGCTGTTTAACTAAAATGATATCTTTGTCCTAGACCTTAAAAATCATCATTGACAGAACAACAGTAGAGACTCAGAGAAAACAAATACAAGCTTGTGTTAAAATAGATTACCAAAAAAGTCATCGCACATTTATAAAGTAATGGCTTGAAGGAATTGTTTTGACTCATCTTTTTTATGGGATAAAAAGGTTAAAATATAATATATTGAAAACATTAGACAAAAATCTTAGGTAAGTCACCTGTCATTTAACAGGATAAAACATAATAGTTGTATTTTATGCATCACTTGGGGATCGTGTGCATTCATATGTAAGTGGTGTCTTTCAGGCTTCCTGGCCTTCTGGTGCATGCCATACTATTGTGGACAGCTTACCTAGTAACAGCTATATCGAATGTACTTAGTACTTATTTGTATATTAAAAATTTTAGAGCAAAAATATTAGAAAAATTTTTTGTTTTGTTTTTGCTCTCTCCATTCCCTTACTTCTACCTAGTCCCCCCACCAGAATCTCTATAAACATTTTATGGAACATTATTAATTTTTAGAGTAGTTTTGGAAAAGCTAAGGTAAGGCACCAGGTTGTTAACCTCTGTTTCAAATTGGAACAAATTTATTTAACCAAGAACCAGTAAAAATTGTGGCCTTTCACAATAGCCTTTTTTTTTTTTTCAGTAATGTTGAAGTAAGTTTCTGAATGTATATAATAAACATATTTCTCCTTAGCTTTCAGTTCCAAATGGAATTCTTCTTAGCGTATTTATTTCTGGACCTTTCTTCAGTGCTTAAAAGATTTAAAGTGTCCTTGTTACATTTGTCATATAGAGCCCGTAGCAAATTCCTAATCAAATGAAAACAGCCTTGAATATTTCACAAGACTACAGCTAATGTCTTTATTCGTCTAGCTTTCGAACCTCTGATTTGGAGTTCAGTGGAAATTTAACCTTTTTGGACTTCTTCCCTTAGTGACTCACAGTCTCTAGAATCAATAAAGTCTGCATTGCTTTGCAGCTTGACTTGATTTAATTCACGAGGACTGTAGGAGCCAAAAGAGAGCTAATTAGGATCAACAAAATCTTAAATTTTAGATTATTATGAAATATGTGGACTTTCCCCTTGGTTTGGTTATTATATGCTTTGGGGTTGGAGTATATGTTGAATAAATTCATGATTTATTTTATTTTTAAATAGTGCACATCTCATGGAACTAATTGCTCAGGTTGGAACTAGGCACCTTGCTTTATAAACTTGCTGAGTTATTATGGATTATCAGCCTTGGTTGAGCCTTCCATGCCCTGGATCATTGAAACAGTAATCACAGTGTTTGTGAAACATTGTTGTATTTATGTGTATGGAGACAAGGAGGATGGAAATTATAGGCATCTAAAAGTGAAAATTTATTTAGTAGAATTCCTCTTGTATTCTAATAATGGAATTAATCTAGTACATTAATGTCCTGTAACTCCAACCTTACCTACTTTGTTCAAATAGCTATGGAAGCCATTGCTTTTAAATGTTGCTGTGTCATTGATTTCATAATCCAGAAATCTGCTCTGTTGGAGGAGTGATGATAATTTCATGTTCTAATCTCTTCTGTGATTTATATCTCTATCAACTAGCTCTGAGGTAGGTTTTTGTTTTTTATGCAATTTGACATAATACCTTGATTTATAATCATAGTCATCTTCCTGTTAGATGGCTTCTCAGATTGTTTACTCATGCTTCTGCTCATAAAAATAAATTCCATATTCCCTTTGGTTAAGCTCCTGATAACACATATAAGATCTCATATTTAACACTAAAAGGATTTTTGTAATATATATTATCTGAAGATAAAAACAGTCAAAAGAAATAAAAGCAATGTAAATCTGGCTTTCAAATTTATGTATTGTTTCCACATGTAGCCTATATAAACAATGCAGTGAAGTCAGTAGTAAAGGACTAAACAAGTCCATTGTCCCTGTGATTCAGGGAGTGGTACAGTATACCATTAGTGCTATGGTAGCTATGTGGTGGCTACTCTCCAGAGGACAGAGCCAGTAATTCTTTCTGTATTTTACTTTTGGTACTAATTGTGAAAAGTACTTACCCATCATGTATTGTTATGGTAATGACAAGTAATGATTAACTTTATGGGGCAGTCAGATTCTAAGCTATTTGAGCAATTATTCCTTACAGTGTTAAAGAAATTTTTAGTAAACTGAGTGGCATAGTACCTTGTTGCCTCAGTTGCTCTTTGATTACATGGGAAGCACTAGAAAAAGACATTTTCTGCAAGAACCATTTCCAGCACAGTGAAATATGGAATATTTTCAAATGGACTACCAAGCTGTGCTGTTGGTCTAATCCACCTTAGCCCTGGGATGTCCAACTCAGAAATAAACAGAGTGTCTTAATCCATTCAGATTGTTGTAACAGAATAGATTGGGTGGATGATTTATTTCTTATAGTTCTGGAGGCTGGTGAGTGCAAGATCAAGGTGTTGGCAGATTCATTGTCTGGTGAGGACCTACTTCCTGATTCCTTGATGGCTGTCTTCTTGCTGTGACCTCACAAGGTTTCCCTGGTGGCTCAGATGGTAAAGTGTCTGCCTACAATGCAGGAGACCCGGGTTTGATCCCTGGATCGGGAAGATTTCCCTGGAGAAGGAAATGGCAACCACTCCAGTACGCTTGCCTGGAAAATCCCATGGATGGAGGAGCCTGGTAGGCTATAGTCCATGGGGTCGCAAAGAGTCAGACATGACTGAGTGACTTCACACACACAATGCAGAAGGAATAAGAGAGCTCCCTGAGGTCTCTTTTTATTAGGGCACTAAAATCCCATTTAAGATGGCTTCACCATCATGATCAAATCACCCCAAGGCCTCAGCTCCAAATTACTACCACATTGGAGGAACAGATTTCAACATACACATTTTGGTGAACAAAACATTCTAACTATAGAACCAGGGCATCTTCTTCCATTGGAAGTGGAATGTTAAGACGGCTTACTGGGTTAAGCAGCTGTATACACAGCCTCTTTTCCTCATAGTTGACTTTTGTCTCCCTTTTTAAGCCTTTCCTTTTTCCTGGCCTGCTGCTTAAGGTGCACACCATTTCAGCTTCACTTCACATGCAAACTCTTATCCATTCCAGGCTTAGCCTTATCTCCTCCTAGAATTAACCCTTCTACAAGGTTCACCTTGTAGATAATCTCCTCTGTTTGATTCAGTATCCTACTAGGTTATCTGCAGTCAAGACAGTGGTGCTGCTTATTGTTAAGAGCTGTGTACTAAGTACAGTATAAGCAATATGTTTTATTTCACTTGATTTTCACAAATACCCCATTATATAGACACTGTATTTTACAAATGAACAACTGAAAACCAAGGATTAGTGAGTATAAGTAATTTGTTCAAGTGATGAAACCAGGATTTCAACCTGGGTGCCACTCACTCCAGAATGTATATGTACTCCAGTCTATATAACCACTACAATTTGTTTTGGTACTTCTTATCTGTGAGTGATTCTGCTTCCTGGGGGACCTTTGGCAAGGTCTGGAGACATTTTTGGTTCTCACAACTGAGGGAAGGTTCTACTGGCTTCTGGTGGGTAGAGGGCATAGATGCCACTAAACATCCTACAGTGAACATGATACTCCCCAAAACAAAGAATTATCTAACCCAAAAGGTCAGTAATGCCAAGATCAAGAAACCCTGCTCTGCAGTGGTTCTCAAGGTGTGACCCCTGAATCAGCAGCAACAGCATCACTTGGAAACTTGATTGAGATAGAAATTCTCCTTCCTTACCCTGAACTTTCTGAATTAGAAATTCTGAAGGTGAGGCCCACTCATCTTTGCTTTCACAACGTGCAACTCATTCTGATGTGAAGGTTTGAGAGCTACTGCTCTACTCCAGCATCATTCTCAGACCTCTCTCCTTGGATAATGCCTGTTCTTTAACTCAGCTTTTTACCTTGGCTGAAGGAGCTTTTCTTATTGGCAATTTTTCCTTCTTACATGGAACTTGCTGGAATGAAGAGGAGGAGTTGTTTTCCCCATCACCCTCATTGCTGATTCCTATCCATTGTTGAATTGTCTGGCCCTGACCTAGATCTGTGTAAACGCAGGTGCATAACTTACAGAGCTGGGCTGAGGTGGGTCTCATCTGTGCCCTAAGCTGTATGCTGTCAGAACTAGCCTCTGACTTGACACTAGAGAGGAACATACCGTCCACACCTGAGGTCAGCTGGAAAGGGTTCAATTAAGGGACAGAACCGTCTTAGAAGCCAATTAACCAAATCAAGAGAGGCCTAAGAAGTTCAAAGATTTGAGTCATAGGTAGAAAGAAGAGAAAATCTTTAAAAAAAAAAAAGTGGCTTTACTGGCCTGTGGCCTTAGATCTGGCATTATTTAAAAGCATTGACTTAGGAAGGGTACCTACCAATACCCAACTGCCTTTGTTCCTTTGAATTCTTTGCCATCTGATTATATCCTTTCTTCTAGTTTTTATTTGTTCATTTTTGGCACCTCTTTTCCTCTCAGCCCTTTTATCTGACATCAACTTGGGCAACTTCATTTGGTAATCACGTTGGTAACCTGTACAATAATCTGACTCAAGTCTCTGTGAGACCCTCTAGTGTATTAACCCATGATCACACACTGGATCTGATTGTGCCCTGGGCCAGTTCCTTGTCTAGCATCATTAATTCTGCATTTCTTTCCTACCATAGCCTCGTAGTTTTCTACTCACTTATTCCTATAGCACTGTTTTTAAGGCTGTTGCTTGCATCTCATTTGTTTTGGGCCAGTTTGCGAGGTTGTGTTGTTCTGATACTTTTTTTTTTTTTAGTAATTATAAAAAATCATGTTTATTTCCTATCATCACTGTACATTCCTCAATAGCATTTTTTTTCTCCCTTTTATTGTTTTTGCCATACAATGCCATGATATCACCATGGGTTTACATATGCTCCCCCTCCAGAAAGCCCTCCCTCCCCCCTCCCTCCTCCCTCCCCCCCGGGAAATCTCGATGCACCAGCCCCGAGCATCAATCCTGGGCTGGCGATTGATTAGACATATGATAATTAACATGTTTCAATGCCATTCTCCCATATCATCCCACCCTTACCCTCATCCACAGAGTCCACGAGTCAATTCTATACATCTGCGTTCCTTTTGCTGTCTCGCATGTTGGGTTCTCGTTACCGTCTTTCTAAATTCCATATATATGTGTTAATATACTGTATTGTTGTTTTTGCTTCTGGCTTACTTCACTCTGGATAATGGGCTCCAGTTCGGTCCATCTGAGTTGATACTTTTAAATAAAGGGTTGAATGAGCAAAGTTTGCTGCATTATATGTCCTCCTACTGGGAATAGTTCTGAGGAGTCATACAGTAGAGAAACTTGCTTAATTTTAGTTAACTAAATATTTTCCCCAAACTTACTTACAAGCAAAATGCCTTTCTGTGTTAGTGGCTTATGATTTCCGTTGTAGCTTGTGTCCCATGGAACACACCTAGCAAAACAGTTGTAACCTACTGACTCTCTCTTGCCTTTATATCTTTTCCTGCCCAGCCTGGTACCTGGACAGTTGACCCTCAACAACCTGGGGTTTGAACTACGTGGATCCACTTATACATGGATTTTTTTTCAATAGTAAATACTACAGTACCTGCACGATCCACAGTTGGTTGAATCTGACAACATTTAGTAGCAGAGACTGAGGAGAAAAAACAACTCCTCCTCTTCATTCTAACAAGTACTACTTGAGAAAGAAAGATTGCCAATAGGAAAAGCTCCTTCAGGCAAGGTAAAAAAGCTGAGGGACAGGTACTATTTCAGAACTACGGAGAAGGGGGAACCATGGATACACAGTTCAGTTCAGTCACTTGGTCATGTCTGACTCTTTGCTACCCCCTGCCAACATGCCAGGCTTCCCTGTCCGTCACCAACTCCTGGAGCTTGCTCAAACTCACGTCCACCGAGTCAGTGATGCCATCCGGCCATCTCATCTTCTGTTGTCCCATTCTCTCGCCGTCAATCTTTCCCAGCATCAGGGTCTTTGCCATTGAGTCAGTTCTTCACATCAGGTGGTCAAAGTATTGAAGTTTCAGCTTCAGCATCAGTCTTTCCAATGAATATTCAGGGCTGATTTTCTTTAGGATGGACTGGTTGGATCTCCTTGCAGTCCAAGGGACTCTCAAGAGTCTTCTCCAATGCCACAGTTCAAAAGCATTAATTTTCCGTGCTCAGCTTTCTTTATAGTCCAACTCTCACATCCATATGTGACTACTGGAAAAACCATAGCTTTGACTAGATGGACCTTTGTTGGCGATGCTGTCTAGGTTGGTCAAAACTTTTCTTCCAAGGTGCAAGCATCTTTTAATTTCATGGCTCAGTCACAATCTGCAGTGATTTTGGAGCCCCCCCAAAATAAAAAAAATAAAATCTCTCACTGCTTCTTTTGTTGCCCCATCTGTTTGCCATGAAGTGATGGGACTAGATGCCATGATCTTAAGTTTTCTTAATGTTGAGTTTTAAGCCAACTTTTTCACTCTCCTCTTTCACTTTCATCAAGAGGCTCTTTAGTTCTTCTTTACTTTCTGCCATAAGGATGGTGTCATCTGCATATCTGAGGTTATTCATGTTTCTCCCGGCAATCTTGATTCCAGGTCATGCTTCATCCAGTTCAGCATTTCTCATGATGTACTCTGCATATAAGTTAAATAAGCAGGGTGACAATATACAGCCTTGACATACTCCTTTCCCAATTTGGAACCAGTCTGTTGTTCCATGTCCAGTTCTAACTGTTGCTTCCTGACCTTCGAACAGAGGAGGCAGGTCAGGTGGTCTGGTATTACAGCTCCAAGGATAAATTATATGCAGGCTTTCGACTATGCAAAGGGTTGAAACTCCTAACTCATGCATTGTTCAAGGGTCAACTGTAGTGTCCTTTTAAAATCTAGTTCCTCCCTCACCTTTGGTTTTTGCTAGTTTCCAACTCTGGTAGCATCCAGTTACCTATTTCCTTTGCTCTTAACAAATAGAGGGTTTTACTTTAAGAAAGTGTAGAAGGGAAGGAGAAATGCAGGAAATAAATCATAAATCTTATTAATGGGCCTTACTGAGACTTTACATTATTGAATCTTAACTTAGCCTTTGGTTCTTTGTACTGTCTTTTATGTATTTCCTCTTTACTCTGTGGCTCTGAATATTTTTGTTGTTCTGATCTTGACCCATATGCTACCATCTACCCTCTTCTACTTCACACCTCATTGAGAGATCTGAGACCATCTAAAAGGTAGACTCTTTCATTTTCTTCATTTTGGGTTTTCAGAATTCTTCATTTTTTTTCTTGATATTCAAAGGAAAAGCCAGTCTTATTCCATTCCTCAAACTTAGCAGGTCCAGAAAAGAATTATACTTTAGAAACACTTGTCACTGATCCTTTTTTGGCCTCATCCTTTCCCCCTGATGCTTGGTTAACGCTTGCTTGTGTCTTAGTGTTCAGGGTAGCTGTCACTTCTGTTATTGACTTTTTACTTGTCCATCTCCTGTACCCTTCCTTGAAGGGTGCTGTGATTTGTTCTTTGTTATGCCCCAGTCACTTAACGTAGTGCCAAGAGCTTTAAATACCACTTAATGCTTGGCACACTCAAAGCTTTCTTATCCTAAGCTCTTTCTCTTTGTCCGCTTCTTCTATTAAGACATAATTTATTTCCTAAATCCCCCTTGAGGCTCACCTGTCTTCCTGTTACACTTGTCTGATCCAGGCTGTCATCATGACTCAGATGGTATATTGCAGCCGTCCTCTAGCTGACCCCTCTGTCCAGTGGTGCTCCCCTCAAATCCATCCTCTGCGCTGCTCACACACAGTGAGCTCTCTGCAGCATGTATCTTCAAACCCTGTGTGGCACCTCATCTGTTCTCAGTTCTGTTGGATGATATTTATGATATTCCGTGGCCTTGCCACTCCCCATTTCTCTAGCATCATTTCTTGCTACTGGCTCTAAACCTGATATTCTAGTGATTCCTACTTGCTATAGTTCTCTGGGATACTATAGCAGAGTATAGTATCCCAGAGTTGTCTTGCTCTTAATCCATCCTTCCAGAGTTCAGTCTTCATCCCTTCTGGAAACTCTTTTCTGTCCTCCCAGCCTCTCCTAAAAACTCGGTTCTGTGCTCCCTGTAGTAGCTGTGCCTTCCATGCACTTGCCACATAATACATGATCTGTCTGTAAAATGTGTGCATCTTTCATGAAGCTGGCATTTTGCAGGGCATTTTAGTGTTTTCTAACTTATGGCTGATGCTCAGTTAATGTTTCTTAAACTTAACTTCTGTGTGTTTAAGGAAAACACACAGATGTGGATCTTAAGCCATAGTCTTTTATTGAAAAGATTTAGAAACTACTTGTGTAAAGTGATAGTTGACCATTTGAGATCAGCAGTTGGTAGAGAGAAAAGGTGAGGCATGTACATATAACCCTTATTTCTGTTTACATGGTATTTTTACCCTAAAATATAGTAAATTTCTAGAGGACAGAGACCTTGAATTGCATTGTCTTCCTTTGTGTTTATTTCTCACAGTGCACTGTATGATGTCTTGCGTAAAGTGGACACTCAATATATGTTTGAACTAAATATCATCATACTGCTAACAGTATAACCTAACTTTAATTAACTATAAAATAGAGGCTGTATCCGCTGGGCTGTTCTCTTTGTTGGATTACTGAGTGCTGCTAATCCACAGTTGAGGATTCTCTGTATATAAGAAAAGAATGAATGCCCTAGGTAACATTCATTAGGTTGAGTCTAGATTAAAACTTAAGCTAGAGTCTAGCTTGAGTTGAGCCTGAGCTCATAATCTATTTCATTTGTTGTAACAAAATTATGTATCAGTTGTCGCATGTCTTCAGTTTTTATAGGCTATAAAGCCAAAAGTTATTTCAAAAAGAATATTTTACTATTTTCAAATTCATCTGTATTTTCAAATGAGTTGCAGTTACCAAAAAGTAACCCAATATAATGGATTAAAATTAGGAGCATTTAAAATTCCGCAAACAAATAGGTGCAAGTTTACTCGTGTGTATATTCACCATTCAGCTGTACATGTGTTTGGGAACTTTGAATCTTCTTTGCATTGCTCTGATGACTATTTCATTGGAGTGGAGTAGCAAGTAGGACTAGACCTGTGTTGTCCAAACAATAGCCAATAGCAATTATGACTATAGTATATGACTGTTTAAGTGAAAATTAATTAAAGTGAAATAAAATTTGAAATGTGGTTGCTCAGTCACACCAGGCACATTTCAAATGCTCAATCAACACATGTGGCTGCTGGCTGCTGTCTTGGACAGTGCTCTGTTCTGCCCTGGACTAGGTTATCTTGACGGTTTCTTCTGCCTCTGACATTTTACTAGTCCTACTAGCTATAAGCTACTACTGGTCAGATCTCCTTATAGGAAGCTCCAGAGATGACCCAACATTCTTTGACCACATTTTGAATTTTTTCTAGATTGGATGTTATTAAAATAATTGAATTGTTGAGTAGAACTTCGTCAGTTTCTTAAAAGGATGTTTCTTTGTAAAGGCTTTTGTGCTTTTTTTCCCCCAAAATCTGCCACCAGGGGGTGCCCTCAAACCTTTTGGGAAATATGTTTCAGCCTTTTTAAATAAGAGTGATGTTTGAAGTATAACCTGTGTGTGTGCTTAGTTGTTCAGTTGTGTCCGACTCTTTGTGACCCTTTGGACTGTAGCTCACCAGGCTCCTTTGACAATGTGGTTTTTCAGGCAAGGATACTGGAGTAGGTTGCCTTTTTTTCCTGTAGCTCCTGCATTGCAGATGGATTCTTTACCTCTAAACTATGGCGGATTCCCTTGGACTATAATATTGGCTGTTAATTCATACTGGATAATTTAATAGCTAAATTAAGGTTTAAGCATTGTAATATATATGTATGCACTTTACTTGATTGGTATGGCAAATTATTTTCCTAGTGATGTGAGTGTGAGCACCTATCATTGAACCTATATTTCTTAGATAAATTAAGTTCATTTTGCTTTCAGGACTAGAAAACTTACATTAACCATCAGTTATTTCTCTGAAATCTTGCCATGCTGAGTGTGATTGCCTGTCTATAAAAGATGGATAATAGTGTGACTGTAAGGTACTGAAAGTATCTGTTGGTGTGTATGTAATAGCCTTGTGGTTTGGTGGTGTTTGCTAAAATGATTGATGGTTATGGCCATGTAGTCTCACAGTAATAGGAGTGAGAGATGAGAAAGACCTACCAGAGCATCTTGTGTTAGTCAGGGATCCCTCCCTAAAGAATAATCATTTACCATAACAGTCTCGAGAAGTAAATTCTTCTAGGAGGCAGAGGATAATGAGGATGTGTTATTATGTTTTATCCTATAACAGGAACACTTCGTGCATTTTATTATCAGCATGAAAAAAGAGATTACTATTTAGAGAAGAGCTTCCTTTATGTGTCATAAACCTACACAATTTTATTCTTAATGTTTAACCTAATGAAATTTGTGTAGGAAATGGTGTGACTGGTTTTGATTAGAGGTATATTTTGTTTAAAGAACTGGATGACAGTATTCTTCCTGAAGTTATTGTGTTCCCAAATTAGTTGTGGATTATCTGGGTTTTGGAGTATATGATGGTGAATTTTCCATACCCATCTATAAAAGCCTGTGAATTTTAAGCTACTGATGGCTTGTTTCCTGAAATGAAAAACTAGTGCACAGTTGTATCCTGAGAAACAGAACAGAGATTGGGAGAGTGGAAACAGAGTTAAGGCGAAGACCTGCTCATTCTCACTTCATCCTCACTTTCCCATTTGTTGCCTGATGAGCATTTGGTGATGGGATTGGAGATTGAGATTAACAATAAAAAGAGATTCTAGAGACACTGCTTTGGGAAAGACCCTGATAGTCTCCTTACTTGCTGCCGGTAATAATAAATCCTTCCTTCCCGTGGGGGAAAGAAAAAGAATAAAAGGAGATTCTAATGCTTAACACTCTTTTTCTCCTGCTGGCAACCATTGATGGGGAGGAAGAAAAGTATATAGCAGCCTGATTTGTCCCATATTAAACAACTGTCAGGTTAATTTAATGACAAATACAGGTTATTTCTAGTGTAAGTTACATGATAAATACTTTAAAGACTCTTCTGTATTATCTTTACAGCAAACCTTTTCACAAGGTTATAATGAGCTATGATTTTTATCAGTGCTTCTCAGATTTGAGTCCATAGCATTTTGAAAATTACTTAAGAAGCTCTTAATAGCTGTTTGAAGAGGAAAACCAAAGCAAAGGATGATCGAGAAACAGGATGACTTCTCAGCACAGTCCTTTCCCCTGAGTAACTACTGCTGACCCTTGTTAGCACTCAGCCTTTCGTGTCACCTGGCCCTCTGCCACCACATTCATTTCATACCTCTTTTGTTGCTATAAAAATTTTGGAAGTCTTATTTATAAGTCCATAAATTAGCTCACTAATTTGTGAAGTATGCCTTCTTAAATATGAAAATATTAGACTGGCTATTTCCTGAAAACCAATTGGGCTTTATTAAAATTTGGAGAACATTTTTATTGAAGCCATAATTGTCATGGGTGATACACATGAGAGATCACCCCGTAGTTGGCCTGTCAGACTTGCATGAGCTTTCAGAAATTAAGGGGAATGAGTGAGTTTGTTTTCTTGTAAGCTGTCATATTCTTCTCTTCAAAGTGTCAGTCTGAATCGCACACAAATAAATGTTGGAAATATTCACCTTCTCCAGTCGATTTTTTATCCTTTCATATTTTAGTGCTATAATTATTTTTTTCTCTAATGTTTAATTTTTGTAGTCTAAAGCCATGCCTGAAGAATAAGTGGATCTGCATGATCTTAAGAATTCTGACTTATATTCTTTCTTTTTAATTTTTGAAATATGAACCTCTTTCAGAATTGGGAAGCTCTGGAGTTAGTTCCAGTAAGTTTTTTTGAGGCATATTATAGAAAACCCAGTTCATATGCAGTTTAATTTACTTAAGGAAAAAAAAAGACCTTGTCCTAAGCTAGGGAGATGCTGATAGGCAGTAGAGAGAAGGAAGAGGAAAAGCTTTGTAAAATTACCTAGCTATGATATAAAGGGTCAGTTAATTTAACAAAAATTTTTATCAAGAACATTACATGTGAATGTGTTCTAGCATAGTGAATTAGTATCAGTCTTGTATGAAATACAAGCACTAGAACACATGTCCATAAATAACTACAATATAAAGCAGGAAATCTTAAGGATCTTGTGAAAAAACATAGAATTAAATTATAAGAGGGAGAGTTACCTTGTAGCTGAGTGAGTTTGGATAGATCTTGAAGCAGTGTGCTGTTTGAGCAAGACATTAAAAAGGTAAGGTTTAGAGTAGGAAGGATATTCTAGGCATAGCACAGATTATATTGGTGGAAGCACATGTTAGGTGCTAGAGAAGAGTAAATTGCAGAAATGTCTAGTATGTAAAATGCACAGAAGGTTATGAGAGAGAGAGTGTGTGTGTTTGTGGTAAGACTAGATAAGGATCTAGGACCAGAGAGCTTGATTATTAATAAAGGGAGTTAATACTGTACTGAAAAGGCAAGGAAAAGCCATCGAAAGCTTTCAAGCAGAACAAGGACACACTGGGGTGTACTTGGGCTGAAGCTGAAGGTGGGCTAGCAGCAGGGCAACAGTTAGATTATTGTAGTAATCTTGGTGAGACTGGATGAGGGGCTGAGTCAGGGTAGTTTAGTAGTGATTAAGAGGAGGCAATGAATATAGGAGGCCCTGCTGGATCAATCAGCAGGACTTGGCAGTTAATTGCTGTGGGGGTGTTGAAAGAAAGAGGAGGCTCCAGAAAGGTTGTAAATTACTGGCCCATTAGATAATAATACTTTGCATTTATATATGAGTCTTTAGAATTTGTTAAACACTGTTATATCTGAGCCTTCATAACTCTGTTAAGTTAAACAGAGTTCGAATTATCCTTACTAGGGATGAGGAAATAAAGAATTTGGGGATTTTTCTATGTTCATACAAAAGGTAAATGTAGATCCGGCCTATAACTGTAGTCTTCCATTCCAGTTTCTTGGCTGAGTGCTCTGTTCTCTAAAATACCCTTACTTGTGAACCTGGGAAGAAAAGTTCTGTCATCTAGTCCCAATGTATGCCACTAAGTTTGAATGTGGAAAAATTGGCTTTACCTTCTTTGAGCTTCAGTCTCTCCAGATATCTTTATGCTTTCTATTTTGCATTAGTATTTACAGGATAAAATGTAATTTAAAAATTTTCCTCAGCTCTATTCAACAAATAATGAGTACTAGATTTTATGCATGATACTAGAATACACAATGTATAAAATGCGATCCTTCCATTTGCAGTGTCACAGATTAGAGAAGGAGAGGAGAAAAACATGTAAATAAATAATTTTAATAAACCAAAATAAGTGCTGTCCTATAGTAATGTGCATGCTTCCCTGATAGCTCAGCTAGTGAAGAATCTGCCTGCATGGTTCCATGCAGGAGAGCCGGTTTGATTCCTGGGTCAGGAAGATCCCCGGGAAAAGGGATAACTACCCACTCCAATATTCTTGGGCTTCCCTGATGGCTCAGATGGTAAAGAATCGCCTGCAGTGCAGGAGACCTGGGTTTGATCCCTGGGTTGGGAAGATCCCCTGGAGGAGGGCATGGCAGCACACTCTATATTCTTGCCTGGAGAATCCCCATGGACAGAGGAGCCTGGCGAGCTGCAGTCCATGGAGTTGCAAAGAGTCGGGCATGACCAAGCACAAAAGCACAGTGTATAGTTATTTTAGCTTTGCTGTATTTTTTATATTTTTCATAATGCTAGAAAAGTAATTATCACCAATTGGGAATGGTTAAGAGAATTGTGTATCTATACTGTGGAAAATACTGTATAGCGTTTATCATTCTATTACATGGAAAGATGACTTTCTTTTAAGACAAGAAACAAGTTGCAAACATATATAGTATACCATTTAGTTTAAAAGTTCATGTAACATGTTAATTTCTGTGTGCACATATGAAGAAATGCTTAGAAGAAGTTTGGGAAGAAGACAAGCATCTGTTTATGTCTTTGGACAGTGAACAGGAATAGGAATTGGGGATTTGACTTCGTCTGCATTGTTTGACATTTGTAAGCTAGAATGCATTCACATATTACTTAAAAAATTAATGGAAAAGAAGGGTTAAGGCTAGTCACAGGTGTTTGTATCCATGGGATAAAAAGCATTAGTAATCAAAGAAAATAATAGTGGTATCAATTTCGTCTATCAAATTGCAAATAAAATAAGAATGTGAGAATTCACAGTAAGATATGGAATTGAGTACTTTCTTATACAGCACCAGAATATAAATTGGTAGCATATATCAAAAAACTTAAAAAAAGAAAGCCTGTGCTTTTCAATATAGCATTTTCTTTTATATAGATATTCAAATAGTTGGCAGAAAGATGTGTGTACAAGGATATTCATTACAATAGTAATTATAAGAGTGGAAAATTGGCAACACCCTGTAAATCTATCGTAAGAGAATTAGATAGGGAAATAAGTTATGGTATGTCTGAATTGTATAATAATATTCAGCTCTTGAAAATAGTGATGTAGGATTATATTTATTTATACGAGAAAATGTTCACAATATTAATGAAAACAGAATACAAACTAGAAAGATATATGCCAAAATGTTAGCAGTATATATATTGATATTGGGCTTGTGGGTTGTATTTATTTTCTTTTTGTTTATGTTCATTTTCTACAGTGAAAATACATGATTTTTTAAACAAACATATTGTTTCTGGTGATGTTTATGAAGACTCTACAGCAAAGTGGAAAGTTCTTTTGTCTAATGAAAATATTATACAATTGTTAGAATAATGTGCTTTTAAGTGATTTTTTTCTGTGTGAGAAGGTAGATAAGTACCTAAGCATAACAAAAACTTAAATGGTTATATTAACTTTAGGATTATATGGCTATGAGTTTTTTCCTCTTCTCTGTTTAGATTTTGGGATGATATACTTTTTATATTTAAAATTATTAATAAAATTTTATGCTCTAGACCTCTTATATAAACTTCTTTGAAATATTTTATTAAAGCATGTTAGTAACTTTTAACATTTTTACTAGGATCTACTTGGATACACATCAATAGATAAAATGTTGTGACTTGAAGTTTTTATTACATTTGTTGATTTGTGACTGATTGAAAAACTGTTTCCTGTGAACTGACGAAGCAGATCTATGGAAAATTTCCCCTTCTTTAACACTATTTTGCTGATTTTACTGGCTACAGTTTTCACTTACTCATTCAAAATTCTATAGTATTATTTATTTAGTACTTTCTGTGTACCAGGTTCTGTACTTAGTCGCATATGAATATGTCTATAGTATTAGAGCACAGTTCACAGATTTAATTTTAGTTGATCAAGCATTCTGAGGAAGAAGAAATAAGTAAAATTTCTTTTCTATATGTATGCTGTTAGATATTTAAATCATTCATCATGTTTTGACATTTGACAAATTCAGTTACTCTATTTGAATAGTTTGTCCATGTTTCTATCTGCTAAGGAAGAAAGACAGCTTCTTCATGGTCACTATGATGAAATTGCAGTAATTACTATCCTTCAAGGTGAGGGCTGATGTATTGAGGGGATCACTGAAAGAGCATAAGACTTCCTGCTTTGAGATTCATGAGGTCAGTGATCATGTCCATTATTGTTTACAGTTCTGTTGTCAGTGCTGGCACAGTGTCTGGCATATAATAGATACTTAAATATTTACTGTCCAGTTGAGTGGATGAATAGATCTATAAAAGGGAGGAAATGGGTAAAATAGCATTATAATTTTGAAAATCTTTGTATCAATTCTGAGTGAAGCATATACATAATCAGCTTTTGGGATGAGAATAAAAGGACAATATATACACATGGGCACACACACACACACACACACAGAAACACTTGGCCATAGGTGATTATCTGTGCAGACTGTCCAGTAGAGAGCAGGGAGAATTTAATGAAGCTTTCTATTTATCATCATGTAAATGCTTAATTTCTTTATAGTCATCTTCATCATTATTGTTAAAAGTAATATAATGTAGGATATGTTATAAATAAATATTTATGTTTAAACTCTTGCTTCCCTTGAAGTTAGGCAATGATTTAAATTTTTAAAGCTTTTTGTTACTTATATCTTGGTTTGCACTGTATAGATTAATAAATAACAATTTGTAAAAAGTTAAGATTTGCGTGAAGATGCTAATAATATACGGGAGGGCATAAGATCATACTAGTTTTTTAAATTATTCATTCCATCTCAAATGGTAGTTGGGTTGGTTACGTTCTCAAATGACATTTTTTATGATCTCATTTATATTTTCAAAGCAACATTAGACATAGGTCTGAAGTGTTGACAGTTGTGAAGAAGTCCTGTGCAATGATGCTTCATCAGATAAATAAGTGATATTTTAAAGCTTGTGACGGTCAGCAAAGCGTGGCTGCAGCTACTTGTGTGTCAGTTTTAAAAGACAAGGACAGGTACCCAAAGGAGAAGAAGCTGTCACCTTCTTTAGTCGCTTAAGGTTAAATGTCTCTAGGTTAAGAATGTTTGGATAGACACTTCTCTTTATCCCTCCTACTAAATATAGCTGAAAGGTGGAGACAGACTGACCAGCTAGAGTCTGTGGGGCTTTTGGCACCAGAGTGGTATCAACAGAAGCCTGGTGGGGAGCCAGAACTCTGGCCCTCTGCAGCTCCCCCACCCAGAGGTATCAAGATGCGTCTCCCCTCCCCTCCCTGCCCTGGGAATTACCAAGGGTGGTAGAGTTTTCACTCCTGACTGATGGTAATGAGGTAGCTCCTCTTTCCTTTGTCACAGAAGACCTTCTAAAATAAGATTTGAAAAGATCCAAAGTCTCAAAACAATACCCAAATATCCAGGTTTCAATAAAAATCACTCCACCAAGATGCAGGAAAACCTCAACTAAAATGTGAAGACAATCAACAGACACCAACCCTGAGACAACACAGATGCTGGAATCATCTAACAAGGACTTTAATGCAGCCTTTAGTAAGCAATCACAAACCTGCTTAAAACAAAAAAATAGCAACTCTAGCAAAGAAATTGAAGCTATATAGAAAAACCAAATGGAAATTTTAGAACCAAAAGATAATAATACCTGATTTTTTTTTTGAAAATTTGAGCATTTATTAGACTTTTAACAACATAAAGGAATTGCTGACTTTTTTTTTTAAAGCTGTGAAAAGTTTTGTTAATATGTATTAACGGGACCTTATTTTTAGAGAGGTGCTTTCTGAAATATTTAGATCAGCCTCACAGGAGAGGGCAGGATGAGTTGTGAATACAGCTGTGTACTGGGTTACAAAAGTGTTCACTGTACCACCTGTGGACTATTGCTCCAAAGTCTTCCTAATTCAGGAGCGTAAAAAGGCACTCTGGCAAGGTCTGACTTCCCATTCCCTCTTTCAGAAACCTAGAGGATTCATGTCTGTCCCAGTAGTCCCCGTTCCCCAGTTCAGTTCAATTGCCCAGTCGTGTATGACTCTGTTTCCCAGCTCTCCACAAAAACAGCCACAGGCTAAAGTGAGGGATACATTTTAATAGGGAGATCCAGCCGCCACGTTGCACTCCTCAATGGCTCAATGATTTTTGACCCTTGTGCATGCAGCGAAGAATGACCTGGACGCCGTTTGGCCTGTTCAAGCCTCGGACCCAACCATGCTTATTCTTGCGCTTGATGTTGCTTGGCTGATACTAGTTCTCACATGTCCTGCTCCTGGTCTGCTGCATGGCGGGGAGTCCCCAGGTATCAGGGAGCCCCAGCCAGGCTTGGGGACCCACCCACCTGCCACCCAGCAGCCCCACTGATCTACTGACAGGGCCCAACAGGCAACCCACAGATCCAACCGAGAAAGCCATGTTCAGCCGCAGCACACCGTCACTTTCCCTGATTTTTTTTAAAAAACAAATGCAGTTGAATGGGCTCAGTGGAGAATGGAGATGACTGAGGAAAGAATAGGAGAACTTGAAAAAGAGCAAAAGAATTAGTCTGAATAGCATTAAAAAAAAATAGACTGAAAAAGTAGTTTAAGGATCTTGGGAACTGTTTAGAAAGATCTAACAGTCATGCCTTTTTATTACTGAAAGGAGAGAAGAAAAAGCGACAGGGCTGAGAAAATAACAGTAACAAAAAATAGCAACTGAAAACTAGAAATAATAGCTGAAAATTTCCCAAATTTAATAAAAGACATCAAGAAGCTGAGCAAACCTCTTACATGAAACGCAAAGAAATTCATGCCAAGATATATCATAGTCAAACTTATTCCAACTAAAGGCAAAGGAAAGAATTTTGAAAGCATTCAGTAAGAAATGGCACATTACCTGTAGGACAAAAACTGTTTGAATGACAGTGAATTTCTCATCAGATAACATGGAGGCCAGAAAGAAATGACACAATATTTTTGAAGGAGTAAGAGAAATGAACTATCAGCAGAGAAGTGTATATCTGTTGCAAATATGCTTCAGGACTAAATAACAAACAGTGACATTCTCAGATGAAGGAAAGGAAGATAATTTGTCATTTATAGATCTGTCTGAAAAGAATGTGTAAAGGAATTTCTTGAAACAGAAAGGAAATGATAAAAGATGGAATCTTGTTATATGAAAAAGAAGACAGAATAGTAGAAAGAGTCAAAATATAGTAAATATAGTAGCCTTTTCTGCTTGAGTTTTCTAAATAGTGTTTGACATTTTCTGTTTTGCTGTTTTCAAAACTTTTAACACTATCAAATGTGGTTCTCAGTGTATGTAAAGAAATATTAAGATTATAATGGGGACAGGTAAAGGGGCTTGAAGGTAATGTTTCTGTACTGCAGCATGTGAAATGTTGACACTAAAATGAATAGTGATAAACCGTATATAATGAAATACCTAGAGCAGCCAATTAAAAAAAATCTGTTCAAAGAGATGTGCTCAAATACATTTTACATAAATAGAAGTGGAATTCTAAAATATATTGGAGTAACTCATAGGAATAAAGGAAAAGAAAGCAGGTAAAATAAAAAGAAAATTAAAAATAAATTCTAACATATCAGTGATTAAACGTAAATGGTCAAAGTTCACCAATTAAAAGAAAGATTTACAGAGTGGATTAAAAAAATGACACAGTATGTGCTGCTTACAAGAAATTATTTCAGACATAATAGTATAGGCTGGTTGAAAGTAAAAGGCAGTTTTGTTTGTAATAGCCAAAACCTCGAAACAACTAAACTGCCCCTCAGTAGGTAAAGTGGTTAAACAAATGATGGTATATTCATACTCTAATACTACTCAGCAGTAGGAATTAACTCTTGATACATGCATGAACTTGAGTAGATCTCAAAAATGTTAAACTGGGTGAATAAAAAAGTCAATCTTTAAAGAACACATACCATATGATTGCATTTGTGTAACAAGAGAATTACAGAGATGGAAAGCAGGTTGATGCTTTCTAGGGCTTAGGGATAGTTGGACAGAGGGTGTGACTATAAATTAGTAGCACAAGGGAGACTTTTGCTGTAGTGGAACACTTCTACATCTTGATTTTGATAGTGGTTAAACAAATGTACGTATGATAAATAACATAGAACAGTACACACATACTTTACCAATATTAATATCCCGGCTTTATATTGTGCTATAGTTAATCCAAAGGGAAACTAGATGCAGGGTAAACTGGACCTCTCTATGTTATTTTTACAACTTCCTGTGAATCTCTTATATCAAAATGTTTTAAAAAGCAAGAGATAAATTATGAATAAGAAGAATTTGAATATCTTAAATGCATTAATATATTTTATGCATCTTCAGGTACAGGAAAGCAAGTATCTTTAATGCTTACATTAAAATTTTAAAATAGTAGAATGCTTCCTATTGTATGACTTTTTTAAATTTAATTTTTTCTTTTTATTGGCATTGTTTGTGCTCAGTCATTTCAGTTGTGTCCAGCTCCTTGCCACCCTGTGGACTGTGGCCTGCCAGGCTCCTCTGTCCATGGGATTTCCCAGGCAAGAATACTGGAATCGGTTGCCATGCCCTCTTCCAGGGGATCTTCTGGTCAGGAATGGAACCCTTGTCTCCTGCATTGCAAGTGGATTCTATAGCCACTGAGCCATCTGGGAAGCCCTTTATTGGCATTAAAGAGGCTTATAATGAAGAGGCTTTGAACCCCCTTTAGCCTTTATTTTATTCTTTGTAGGGTGTTTACTTCCTATTGGAGATCTGTTGGATTTACCTGTTGTTTATTTAACCCTGTCACCTCTAACACAGCCTTATTTCTGTTTTCCACTTTTACACTATATGTAAAATATTCATTTCAATCAGATCGGTATTCTGGATGGTAAAAACTATTCATATCTGAGATATGATTCCTTTTCTACTCTTGTACAGCTTTGTTTTTTCTGCAGAATTAATAATTGTCTTGTGTTGCTTAGTTTTTTTAATATACCTCTCTAAATTGTAAATATCTTTCTGTTCATTTTGGGTATCAGTTTCCCCATTATCCTAATTCAAAGAAGGAGTTGCACATAGGTTTGAGTTTTAAAGGTTTGGTATAAAGAAAATTCTCAGTGGTAAAACTTCCTTGTAAAACCAAGGTGAATGTAAATTATCTTTGCTACTTTTTCTGTTTACACACATACAGTGTCTAGCTGTAGTTGGACAAATGCATGTTTATTTCAGCTTAGCTCCTCATAGCTAAGGGAATCTTTAGATATTTTTCAAGAGTCTATATCCTTATCAGTCACAACATGGTAACATAGAAAAGTGGGGGAAAGCCATGGAGTATGGGCCAGAACACTTGGGTTCTAGTTCTGATTTAGTTGCTAATTCACATATTCAGTTTAGGATAATGAGGGTAACCTCCTTGGCCTCAGTTTTCTTTTCTCTTTAATAATGACAGGATCAGACTGGATTATAACTGAGACCTCATCTATCTAGTTCAGATGTGATTTCAGATAGATTCATGGTTTAATCCTGACTGTATATATAGAATATCTAAATTAAGAGTGTTTTCATTTTCACTGTTTTGAAAGAATTACTCTAATGTTTTGAGAGAAATTTGATTACATAGCCTAAAGTAATTTCTAAAGCATTGAAGAGATGGGAAATTACAAGACAAAAATGGCCATAAATATCATTTTTCTTGTACTTCAAATTATGATATGGAAATTGTGGTTTTAAATTCCTAAAGGTCCCTGGGAAAGGAAAATTCTAAGTCACCTGGAACTTTTTGTTCACTATCCAGTAGATCAGATTTGACACATAAAAGGTGCTCAGAAACAATGTGTGGCTTTTATGGTGAGTTATTTAAATTATAGACTGTAGAAGCTTGAGGGCTTCTGAAGAGTTTTTGGTGGTCTAATAGTTTTTAGTTGATATAACTGAGGGCAGAATGTATTGCTTTTCATTTGCAAATATTTTATTTAGTTGTGAATGTGATATCAGAGAGATTTCATATGTGGGATACTTCATTCCTTTTCAGAGGACATTTAAGGTGAACTACATACATTTGGAAATCAACTTTTAAGTTCCTTACTGTACCTGTTGTTATACTTTTGCATGCATTCCATGATGATAATATGCCTTTTTATGGGGTCCTCTGAAAAGAAGATATGTCGTTTAATTTTAAAAACAGATATTTGTTCATTGGTTATTATTCACTGACAACATATTTTATTGGTTTTCAGGTACTAGAAGAAGCAGAAGCTCAACACTTATATCAGTCCATTTTGCCTGATATGGTGAAAATTGCACTCTGTCTGCCAAATATTTGTACCCAGGTTGGTGGAAATGACTTCTTCCTCAGTAGCTTTCTTGAGACTCACAGTTGAATCTTGTTTAAACTCGAATTATCAAGGTCAAAGAGAGAAGAGAGAAATGGAAACAGTTTTTGCCAGAGTTTGATAATTTTGCTCTACTAAGGAAAAGGTTAGAGGTTATAGAGAACACTGCAAGAAGACATTAAAAATGCAGCATTCAATTTCTGAGCTTCAGTTTACAGTGTTGATGTTTGCTTACTCATACTTCTTTTTCTGTTTTTAAAACAGTCCTTAACTTTCAAAAAGGATAGTCAGTATTTCAAAACATGCTAATGGATTTAGAACATTTTATCTTCAAAGTGGTTTAATACCTACTCCTGAATTCATGGCACATTCTTTTTTTTCCTTTTTTACGTATGTGTTTTTTTTTTTTAATGTTTTTTTATTGTGATAGAAGTCACATAATAAAACATGCTGTTTTAACCATATTTAACTGTACAGTTCAGTGGCACTGAGTACATTCACATTGTTATGCAACTCTACCATCATCCATCCCCCAAATTTTTTACCTTGTAAACTGAAACTGTTCCCATTAACCATGGTACATTCTTAACTTTTAAAATGAAAGAATCTGTATTGTTTTGTTTTGCTGATTGCTACATAACAAACTACCTCAAAATTTAGCAGTTTAAAGCAAAAAACTTTTATTATCTCAGATTCTGTTGGGAATTTGGGAGCAGCTTAACTGACTGTTTCTAACTTGGGCTCTCTCCCGGTTGCAGTCAGGTGAACTACCAGCACTGCAGTCATCCTGAGGTTTGAGGCTAGAGGAGCCACTTCTCAGTTGGCTCACTCGCATGGCTGCTGGCAGAAGGCCTTACTTCCTTGCCATGGGACTCTAGGTTGATTGGGTATCCTCATGACATGGTTGCTAACTTTCCTAGAAAGAGCCAGCGAAACGAGAGAGAGAGAGAGGAAATGTCAGTGCCTTTTTTGAGCTCGTATCTAAAGGCACACACTGTCACTTTCTTTATTTTTTCCTCTTTATTAGAATTTTATCACTACATCTAGCTTATACTCTGCCTCTCAACAGGGGGGATTATCAGAGAATTTGTAGACTGTATTTTCAGATAATTTATAAGAGTTTGTTGGTTTATTGTTCATAATTGTCCTAACCCTAACCCTTATGGCAGAAAATGAAGAGGAACTAAAGAGCCTCTTGATGAAAGGGAAAGAGGAGAGTGAAAAAGTTGGCTTAAGGCTCAACATTAAGAAAACTAAGATCATGGCATCTGGTCCCATAACTTCATGGGAAATAGATGGGAAACAGTGGAAAAAGTGTCAGACTTTATTTTTGTGGGCTCCAAAATCACTGCAGATGGTGATTGCAGCCAAGAAATCAAAAGACGCCTGCTCCTTAAAGGAAAGTTATGGCCAACCTGGAGAGCATATTGAAAAGCAGAGACGTTACTTTGCCAACAAAGGTCTGTCTAGTCAAGGCTATGGTTTTCCATTAGTCATGTATGGTTGTGAGAGTTGGAGAGAAAAAGACTGAGGGCCGAAGAATTGATGCTTTTGAACTATGGTGTTGGAGAAGACTCTTGAGAGTCCTTTGGACTGCAAGGAGATCCAACAAGTCCATCCTAAAGGAGATCAGTCCTGGGTGTTCCACCTTCATCATGGAAGGTCTGATGTTGAAGCTGAAACTCCAGTACTTTGGACACCTCTGCGAAGAGTTGACTCATTGGAAAAGACCCTGATGCTGGGAAGGATTGGGGGCAGGAGGAGAAGGGGAAGACAGAGGATGAGATGGCCAGATGGCATCACCGACTTGATGGACATGGGTTTGGGTGGACTCCAGGAGTTGGTGATGGACAGGGACAGGGAGGCCTGGCGTGCTGAGGTTCATGGGATCGCAAAGAGTCAGACGCAACTGAGCAACTGAACTGAACTGATTTCTCACAACAGTAGCTTGAGTTTTGCCTCTGTCTTTCATTTCTAGGGCCAGCCCCTTGGCTGCATGGATGCTAGCCAGGTTTCTGCTAACACTGGTGATCCACAGGAGCCCTGGGGACAGTTTGGGTGGGGCAATTCCTAAAGGTGTAGGATGGTCCCACACATTGCAATCTGTCATTGAAACACCCCAGAAGACACAAATATAATCTTTGGGGTAACTAAAAGCCATGTCCATTACCTGATTCCAAATGTTGAGTGTTTTTCAGTGTGCCATATTTGTTAGAATTATACTGTGACAGTTCCAGTTTTACATAGCAATAATTTCACCTCATTAGTTCATTTTACAGCTCTTCTTTTTATATTGGAAGTTATTTGCTTGCTTATATTTCGTGATTGTTCTTTTCTTTTCCTCCTTGGTTTTTCCCCCTAGGTCATAAAATTTCTCACTACCTCTTGGATTCTGCCCCTTGTGAAGCCTTTCCTACCTCTCCCAGACAAAGTTAATCATTCCTGTATCATTCAAATCATCCTTGAAACATTATTTTGTAATTTATGTCTTTATGTATCTCCTTCCCTAGATTATATTCTCCATGAAAGGAGATCATCTTTATGTCCCCAGGTCTAACAGAAAGAAAAAAAGATAGCGCTGAGTCATGTCCGACTCTTGTGACCTATGGATTGTAGCCTGCCAGGCTCCTCTGTCCATGGGATTTTTCCAAGCAAGAATACTGGAGTGGGTTGCCATTTCCTTCTCCATAGTGCCTAACTAAATGCTTCTTTAATTCACTGTAGCTCATAATTCACAGAATATAGTCTGTTGTTGGGGCTTCCCTGGTAGCTCAGCTGGTAAAGAATCCACCTGAATGCAGGAGACACTGGTTGAATCCCTGGGTTGGGAAGATCCCCTGGAGAAGGGATAGGCTACCTACTCCAGTATTCTTGGGCTTCCCTGGTGGCTCAGATGGTAAAGAATCTGCCTGCAATGCAGGAGACCTGGGTTTGATCCATGGGTTGGGAAGATCCCCTGGAGGAGGGCATGGCAACCCGCTCCAATAGTCTTGCCTGGAGAATCCCCATGGACAGAGGAGCCTTGTGGGGCTACAGTCCATGGGGTCACAAAGAGTCGGACACAACTGAGTGACTAAGCACAGCACAGCCTGTTGATAGGAAACACTTTTTCCTCTGCTCTTTCCTTCATGCTTTACAAAGAAGGTGTATTTAATGGGATCTGTATTCAAGAGCACCCAAGTTTGTAACCTGTAACAAGTCAAGTGATGGAACCAAAATCACATTCATGGCTGTCATCTTTCCTGGCTTAACACTATTTGTCCTAGCATTAGTGTACTAATAGGGAGGACATCTTTTGTCCTCCATCCTCTACTTAAAAGTAAACCTCTGCTGTAAAAGTTAACATTTCAGTTTATTATCCACATATATCTTTGGCAAGTTAAATTGTATATGTTGTTTATCATTTATCATATATTTCATAATAATATACATATTAATGTTGATTCCTGTGATATGATCAGGACAGTTCTCTCTGCCTATTGTTTTGAGATTAATGCAGATATCCAAGATTCTTTCTGGGTCTTATTGAAGGGAGAAGGAAAAGCACCTCTAAATATCATATTGGAGCATTTTGAAATTTAACAACTGATATGTAAATTGGCAGTTGGTCTTTGGCCTTCCCAGCATGTCTTGCAAACCATATAGCTTAAACATTTAAAATAAAACCCCCGGAACACAATACTCACATAAAATATGGTAAAAATAAAAGGTAAGTTAACCTGGATTTGGTACAAACTTGAAGACATATCAGACATAAAAAACTTGAGGGAAAAATGTCCTGCATCTTCCTTGACTTGGTTATGTAGGAAATGCCTATGTTGTTGCAAGGTACATGTAAATAAGTCTGTATATGTGTTTTCCATTAATTGCTTTAATAAAATTAGATTTGGGTCTTTTAAATTGTCGATGTGAAGTGTGATTCAGAATTAGAAGGAAAGTACTTATTGATTATTTTCCATAGATCATTTTATTTCGGACTGAAATAGAAAAATTAGTCTGTCCAATAATCTTTAAATGAGAACAAAATTTAACATATGCAATAATAGCTAACCTTCACATTACATTTTTCTCTTGCATCCTTTGTTTTAAGTTTTCATTACAAGGTATTGTTTCTTTATTTCTTACTTGCTAGAGGAATCTTGTTTGTCACTAATACAAGTAATGTTTGTGTTCGCTCCACTGTCGTTATTATCGATTAGAAAGCTGCACTTTGTCAAACAAGTGCACTTTCCCAATCACCCTTAATGAACTGCCCTCGGCTTCAACAGTATTGCTGATTTAAGGGTTCAAGGGTGTCCTGAAATTATTCCTACGTTAATCTAGCAAATGCAATTTGGTGCCTCTGCTTTTGAAATTGCTAAACTAATTATTGCTCTTCTTGTCTGTGTTTTTTGTTTCCTCTATCAGCCAATACCGCTCCTGAAACAGAAGATGAATCATTCCATCACAATGTCACAGGAGCAGATTGCCAGTCTTTTAGCTAATGCTTTCTTCTGCACATTTCCACGGCGCAATGCTAAGATGAAATCAGAGTATTCTAGTTATCCAGATATTAACTTCAATCGGTATGTTTTCAGAGAACACCTTTGTAACAGTAAAATACAAAAGGTTGGCACTGAGTGATTTGCCGAACATTTGATGTACAATTATATAATTTAATCTTTATAGTACAAAGAGTTAAGTGATACTTTTGGCATTTTGCAAGCAAGATGATTAAAGTTCATGGTTACAAAACTTGCTTAGGGTCCAGGAGCCAGTAAGTGACAGAGATGAAGTTTGATCTCAGGTCTGTCTTACTCCAGGGCCCTTGTTCTTTCTACCCTGTCAGGTTGTCCTTCTCCTCTAAGTGCCCTGGATGCTTTGTGCCTGTTAGATGTGATTCTTTATTCACAGGACGTTTGTTGTACAGTATATGAATATATTATTGTTGTACAGTATAAGAATATATTATTTCTTGTATGCTGAAATAATTTAAGGCTGCACCATGAGTTTTCCTTTCTGTAAAGTGAAAGTGAAGTGAAATAAAAGTGGCTCAGTCGTGTCCAGCTGTTTGTGACCCCATGGACTGTAGCCTGCCAGGCTCCTCTGTGGGTAGCTGTTCCCTTCTCCAGGGAATCTTCCCAAGCCGGAGATCAAATCCAGGTCTCCTGCATTGCAGGCAGATTCTTTGCTATCTGAGCTACCAGGGAAGTCTCTGTAAAGTGTGAGTTAAAGCTGACTTTCACTTTTTACAGACATGATTAATTTATTAATGTAATGTTTTTAAAATAAAGACAAAATAATGTTTAAATTTTTATTAAAGTAGTATATTGTGAAGATATTGATAAAGTTTCAGATTCTAGCCGTTTCCCCAAATCAACACTTTCTCCATAATTTACACAAAAACATTGTAAAATCTTCTTGGCAAATGAATATAGTTTTTTCCCTTTCTACACCCTTCCCCTGCTCCAACCCTCCAATCTCTGTTTTTCACATGAGAATTACCTTTATGGGATCTGTGAGTAGAATGTGAATTTTTTCCCCAATGTCAGGAGCAGACCTTCATAAAATTGTTACAATATATACTCCTCTTTCCCAGTCGACTGTGTGTAGTATCTTTCTCCATTCCCTCCATATAATCCCCATCTCCTGCCCCTGAGAGGTAGGGCAGTAAGGACAGGGAGCAGAGGAGATGTAGTCATGGAGCAAAGTTACATGACTTTGGTCAAAGTTGACAAAGTTCTGTTTGCTATTCTGTGTTTGTGTTCAAAGTTGATTGGCATAGTAATGCAACTTCTTTTAATTTACCTTTTTGATGTTTGGCATAGTAATGCAACTTCTTTTAATTTACCTTTTTGATGCTTGGCATAGTAATGCAACTTCTTTTAATTTACCTTTTTGATGTTGTCTCATTAAAAACTTTATTTCAAATTAATTTAGACATGTAAAAAAGTTGCAGAAATAGTACTGAGAATTCCTGTATATAACTCACCTAACTTCCCTTTATTTTAATGTTATTATGTAACCATACAATGTAACCATAGGAAAATTGTCAAAGCCAGGAATTAACATTGGTATAATACTGGTAACTGACCTTATTTTATTTATTTATTTTTTAAATCTATATAGTTTTATTAAGACAAAAAACTGACAGTGTTGATATGAAGTTTACATTTAAACAAAAGTTTTCACAAAAACCTAACACACGCCTAAAAATTACAATGGAGTTCTAGATGCAGATCAAGACGATGTCAACAACTGATGGATCTCATGACTCAAGACAGTGTTTTGGATTTTAGTTAATTCTTAGGATTAAAAAATTTGTTTTGTTTTAAAGTGAACCACTGCCCCAGTATGAAAATTAAATCTTCTCCTGAGACCAGGGCTTTTGAAATCATTCAACTCTTGAACTTGTGCTGTCAGTGACTGAACCCTGCCACCAATGGTTTCAAAGTTCAAAAAACAGAGACTCCAAGAGTTTTCCACCCTATGAGCACCGGCCCTTGTCTTTCCCTACTTACCTACCTCCTATACCACTCTGCCCTTCCCTAAATACTTCACCAGTGGCTTGGATGGAGAAGCTGATATTTGTAACTTCACAATAGGAAAAGAAAGGGTCTTCTTGTCAGTTTCATGAAGTAGCACCTCTAAGACAGAATGATCTGCCTGTGTATACACTCCAATAAGACTTTTCCTCAACCAGTTTCCATCCCCCAAATGGCAGCTTTGGTAGCTTCTTCGTCCTTTGCTGGGAACAGCATTAAGCTCAGGCAGGGAATACCTTGGCTTCTAAGTTTCAGGCATTCACAGCTTTTAAACAGTCTCTCACAGTCCTCATTTAGGTTGCCAATGACGTTTTTTGAAAGGATACAATATTCTGGACACAGAACCCAATCATCATTAGTTGTTCTTTCCTTTGTTTCACCGATTCCCCAAATTTTAACAAAAAAGATCCTAACCCATCTCCCTTCTTTCCCACCCCATCCCACCCACCCCAAATAATACACCAGTAATAGCCAAAAACTACACACATGCTACGCTGTAAAAATGCAGAGTTAACACTATCGGGAAGAAGGCTGTGTGGGTTGTGGAGATGCTCTTTGAAGGTCTACAGTATCTCTTGCTATCCCACATCCCATTCTGTGTTTTGTCCTTCATAGAAGGCCCTTTGCTTTTTTTTTTAAGCAAAGTTCAGAACGGGTTGCCTTGAAACACTGACCCTCCTTCCCCTCCACCGGGATGGGTGTGCAAACTATACAGCATGGAACGGCTTTAAAGCACTTGGGCTGCTGTAGGGCACAGAAACTATACTGGCTCTTCAAAGGACATCTTCTCAAGCCACCTTTATGGTGTCAAGGCAAGTAGAACTCCTTCTTTCCCCACTTGAAACCCACAGTCAGATGTGACAGGGGCTAGTATTCAAGAAAGTTAATTCTTATCATCTTTTTTGTCATCATCCTCTGAGGGGTAAGAATGCCACGTCAGCCTTTCCTCATAGAAGGATATGACAACCTGTGGGCACTTGACATTGGCTTCCTTGGCAGGCACCAGGTCAGCCTCATCAGAGTTCTTCCATTTCATTAGGAATATGAGTTCTCCACTGGAGTCTGTAGCTCCAATAATCCGCTCTGGTTCCAAACCCCGGGCAAAGCCTCGTGGCTTTTCTGACTCTTCTTTCTTCTTCTTTGGTTTGCTTTCCTCCCCCTTATCTTCTGAATCAGAATCAGCTTTGCGCTTGCCTCCCTCTGATTTATCTGTCTCGTGTGCTGTTTTCTGTGACTGCAGAAACTCAGCAATGAGGTCAGGGCAATCCAGGTTCTCTTCTGGTTCCCAAGTGTTATCCTCATCTGAGAACCCCTTCCACTTTAGGAGATACTCCACTTTGCCCTTTACCACTCGACGATCTAGAACTTTTTCCACCACATATTCTTCTTCCTCTTCTTCTAGCACCTCCTCCACTTTCTTCTTGTTTTGTTTTTTCCCCATAGTACCCGCCAGCTTTCTGGTATAAAGGATGACGCTGCATCATTTGAACCTTCAGCAAGTCATAGTCTTTTTGCTAGTAAAGAGTCTTGCCTTCATGCTGATGGCTGCAGACTGATGAAGGTGGTGCACTATGAAAGATGGGGTGGTTGTAACAGTTTCTCAGGTCTTGCAGTCGTCAACCCTCCCTACGCTGGGTTCAAGCGCCCAGACTGTCCCGTCCGTCCTCTTCCCAATTTACTGTTTCCTCTCCAGCCCAATCCCCCAGCCGTCCACCCAACCCACGTAGCATTGTCTTGGTCTACTCAGGCCGAAGAGCGACCCGCAAATGCTCTGACCTTATTTTAATTCCAGCTGTTTTTCTGCTGTTATTTTTCTGTTCGAGAATCTTCCCCCTATCCCCCATGGCATTTACAGTAGTCCCCTCTTATCTGTGACTTGCTTTCTATAGTTTTAGTTACCTGTAGTCAACTGCAGTCTGAAAATGTTAAATGGAAAATTCCAGAAATAAAAATTTCATTAAGTTTTAAATTGCACATCATTCTGAGTAGCATGATGGAATCTTGTACCATCCCACTCCCTCCTGTCTGGGACTTGGATCATCCCTTCGTCCAGGATATTCCACCTCTTAGTCACTCAGTAGCCTGTCTTGGTTATCAGATCAACTCTTGAGGTATTGCATTGCCTGTGTTAAAGTAACCCTTATTTTAATTAATAATGGCCCCCAAGCACATGAGTAGTGATGATGGTGATTTGAATATGACAGAGAAAAGTTGTAAAGTACTTGTTTCCATGGAATTGTGAAGGTAAAAGAAATTCATGCTAGTTTTGCTGTTACAGTCACAAGTTATGGCCACTCTGCCTGATAAATGCTTAGTTAAGATGAAAAAGGCATTAAATATGTACAATAGGATATTTTGAAAGCAAGAGACCACATTCACGTAACATATTATATTATTATAATTGTTCTACTTTATTATTAGTTACTGTCATTAATGTCTTACTGTGCCTAATTTGTAAATTAAACTTTATCATTCGGTGTATGTGTATAGGAAAAAAATATGGCATACACAGGGTTCCGTACTGCCCAGTGCTTTAGGCAGCTGCTGGGGAGTCTGGGATTCCCTGCAGGTAAGTTCTATAGTTTTCTAAGTCTCTTCTACCCTGTTCTTCAGTTTTTCCTTTTCTTTCATGATGTTGACACTTTCAAAGACAACTCATCAGTTATTGACTGACATTGTTTTCACAAGTGGAGTGAGGTCATTGCATTTTTGACAGAAATTGCAGAGAACTGCTGTCGGGTCCTTTTCTGTGAGTTGTGTCGGTGGGCTCTTGACGATGGTGTGTCTTCCTCCTGGTGGTCAGCCACCTCACTGAGGTGGTGTCTGCTGGGTTCTTGCGCTCTACAGTTACAGACTCTTTCTTTGGGATTAATAACTATATTGAAGGGGGGAGTTGTTGACACCATGCCAATATTTACATTGTATTTCTCCCCACTGTCTTTAGCATCCATTGGTGGATCTTGCTTCCTTCTACATTACTTGAAATTCTATTGTAAAGAGGAGCTATCCTGTATTACCCAATTTTAATATCAGAATGGACTTAAAGATATTTTATTCTGTGAGTTAATATTATTTCATTTGGCCATTAGGGCTCCTTCAGGTTGGCATCTGTGTTCTCTTAAAAAGCCCCCAACCTTTTTTTTTTTGAGTATTTTTTTAGTTTCTGCCCTCACAAGGTGCCAAGCTCATCTTATATTTTCTATTACCCAGCTATAGAATCAGTCATTTTCTCAAGGAACCCTGGTTCTCCTTTTTTTGGAGAATGATACTTAGAGACTAAGATCTAGTTTATAGGTAAGCTCAGTGTTACTGGAGTGTCAGTGTTTCTTCTTCTTTTTCCTCTGTTTTCTTTTTTCTGGCCAAGCTGCACGGCTTGTAGGATCTTAGTTCCCCAACCAGGGATCAAACCCAGTGAAAGCAACAAGTTCTAACCACTGAACCCACCCAGGAATTCCCATAGAGTGTCATTGTTTCCAATGCCATGTACTTTATATAGACAGCATTTCTGACAGCTCCGCAAGGCAGTGGAGTAATGGAGTCACAATTCTTTGCAATGACATAGAAAGTTATCCCAAATGCATCTCAATTATGATGAGAAAAATTATAAAATTTATCTTGTTAGTACTTAATATAAATTTTTATTAAAAGTAACACACTTTGGTATGTTTATTGTATTTTACTTTGTTTGGCAAATGAAAGCAAAACATGATTTGAATACAGGAATACTTATTATACTGTAATAATTCTTAGACAATATTTGTAATGCTTTCAAACATTAAAATATCAATGAAAATCTTTGTTTTTGCAAACAGTTTTTTCACAGCAGTACTAAGGAGGAGTGAGACAGTAAAGAAAGATTTGAATAAGAGAGTTTCTTTAAAATATCAATAAGATTGTATTCATTTTATATCATATCTTCTTTGGTTGTGTAAATACCACTTGTGAAGGATATGTTTTTAGCCTGATTTCCAAAATTGATGTGTTAGCTAATTTTAAGAGAACAGTATTTAGTCATTTAGTTTAGTTCATGTATACAGTGAGCAATTACAGTGTTCTCCACAGTGTGTTAAGTACCTTTAGGTTACGAGGAAATGGACAAGCCAGTTTCTGATTGCTGCGCCCTTCTTTCCTTCACATGGCTTTTATTCCTCTTTTATACCTTAACCTGACATATGCCTGTTTCTGATAGTTCTTGTCCTGCCAGGATAGATGTGCTTCTACTCTGGCTTCCTATAATAGCCTACATGTACTTACATAAAGCAGGAGTCCCCATCCCAGTGGGCCACAGACTGGTACAAGTCCATGGCCTGTTAGAAACCGGGCTGCAAAGAAGGAGGTGAGCAGCAGGCAGGTGAGCAAGTGAAGCTTCATCTGTATTTGCAGCCTGTCCCCATCCCACGCATTACCGCCTGCACTCTACCTCTTGTCAGATCTGCGGTGGTGTTAGGTTCTCATGGGAGTGCAAAACCTACTGTGAACTGCCTGTGTGAGGGATCTGGGGTGCATGCTCCTTATGAGAATCATCCCAAAACCATTCCTCTTGCCAGGTCCATGGAAAAGCTGTCTTCCACAAAACTGGTCCCTGGTACCAAGAAGGCTAGGGACCACTGATACAAAGAATAGGCGCACAGCATTATGACACTGCTTTAGAGAAAGATATAATCTAATAAGGAAAACCTTCCTTGAGGAAATAACTTTTGAACTAAGTATGAAAGGGTGAGCACAGGAATATTTTTACCAAGGAAGAAAGGAAAGTTGATTGCATTCTGGGCAGAGGGACACAGCATGTGCAGGAACTGCACAGGGGCTGAGAAAACACCAGTGTGGCTGCAGCCTGGAGAGAGGAGAGGCTGCAGAAGCAAGCTGAGGCCAGTAGGCTGTGCTGGGGAGGCCCTCCTAAGGCAGTAGGAAGTCATTAGAGGGCTTGATATAGGGGAAGAGGGAGGCTGGTGCACTTGGTAAGATTTAAGTTTTGAAAAATTTGTTTTGACTACAAAGGGGAACTGAGTGGAGAGGGGCCAGATATGAGTTTACCCAGTTGAGGAGACTACTACAATGCTGCAGGAAAGAGAAGGTGGTAGCTGGAATAGTGTCGGTGCTGGAGGTGAAGCTAGGGAGACTTCAAAAGGAAGTCAGTGTGATGGTGATGGATCGGATTGGTGGGTGTCTGAAGAGAGGCCTCCAGGGCACTTCCTAGGTTTGTGTAATCAGGAGTGAGCCTTTAGTGGTGCCTACTTTTCCTACTGTACTGCCTACCTGACTTTGTTCTAATTGCTTGTTTAATCCTTTCAGTGGGACAGAGAGCTTATCTGCTCTGTTCTTTGTTGTTTTCACAAAATCTTATGCATTGTAGTCCTTCAGTAAATCCCTGTTGAATAAGTGAAGATAAACTTTATAGATGAAACATTTGAGAAGTGACTGGTTAGTGGCAGTGTGCTACAACTATGACTTTGTTGGCTTGATCTCAGTCTGTGGTCTTTTACTTTTCAAACTGCATTGTAGTCTTAGGAATTATGAGATGTTTTATCTTTAAGTCACATATAATTAAATGTTTTTTACCTTTGTTTTCTTTAGTATTTGGGATAGGATTAAGAGAAAACAAAGAACCTTGGTATCTGCAATTGCAATTGTATAAAGAACCTGTTTATTAAATACAGCTTTTTTGCCCGTTTGAAAAATTATTAAAGAATTTTTCTTTATAAGTAGACCCACTGTTAGTTACGAGCTATTCATCTCTCACAGATTTTCTTTTTTAATATAGAAAAGGAAATTCTATATAAGTAAAGATGTGGAAATTTAATTTTGTAGAAATATAATTATCTATTTCCATGAAGAGTATTATAGTAATAAGGATTCTCCAAGAAGTAAATAGCCTGTTTATTTGGAATAAATGTTTGGTCAGCTCTAGGATCTGTCAGAGATGCTATAAATTATAAATTTTCTCTCTGGAATTCCAAAGACAATCCCAGTGATTTTGAAGTTGTTATTCTGAGTTTTGGTAAGAAGTAGCTCTAATAATGGCTTAGAATTAGTGTTTCAATGACCACTTAGAGTTTGTTTTTTATAGAATGAATAGTCAGCTAGTAAATATATCTTGATGGTTCCTAAGATAAACCTTTGATGTCTTAGTTATAAACTTTCTCAGAAGATTCTTTGATTTAAACAGATTTAAATTTTTTGATAAGAATTGAGAATCAGTTCAGAAAGCCTCTTTTGTAGATAAGTTATTTTTAAACTGTATTATGTGTATTTTTAAAGGTAACCCGACTTCAGTACTTAACAGTATCTGGTTTTTCTCTTTTTTTCACCTGTTTAACCCGTTTGTTTTTCCCTAGAATATTTTAAAGCAAATTCCAGACATTAAATTTTACTCATTAAGAATTCAGTATTTAAACTTGTCACAGATAACTTCAGTACTATATCTTGGTTAAATGTTTGTAGCCCTCTTCTCTGAAAAGCTTAAGGTTCTCTGTTGGTAACTATAAATATCCATTCCACATTAGGTGAAACAAGAAAAAGCACAAGAAAGGGAACAGACATGTGTGGTTAGAATCAGTAATTGTAGGTTTTTAAAAGAAATAAAACATTGTATATAAAATGTGATCTCAATTATGTTAAAATATCTGTATCTATTAATATACTTTGTGTTTATACCTATACATAATAAGTGTATGTGCATAGAAAATGGACTGATAAGAAAATGAGTCAAAATATGATTACCATTGGGTGGTGAGATAAACACATTTCATACACATCTATATGTTTTCAGGTTGCTTTTATAATGATCATATATTACTTTTTTGATCAGAAGAAAAATCAGTTAAATAGGAGAAACAAGTCAGTTATCAGAAATGGTTAATAAAAAGAGTAGACAGTTTTTGTGATTTGATTTCGAGAATAGAATCCCACAGAAATTTTGAGCCTTTCCAAAACAGCTAGTATGGATAACTTCTTCCTTCCTAATTATAGCCCTGTAAACACAGTATCGTTACCCCCCCTTCACTCTCGGTCGACCATTCAGCATGTAGAAGAAACACAAGCACACAGGGCCCTCGGAGGGCCGCAGCACCGACAGCCTTCTTTCCTCAGCAGTAAAATGGACTGTAGGTTTGGGGTGACTGACAGGTAGAAGTCAAGAGGTCTTGGGAAGCCTTGACTTCTGTGACTTCTCATTTCCTGCTGCCATAACCAGAATTTATATTGATTTTAATATATGCTTTATTTTTAAAGCATCTTTGTTTGTCATCTAAACTTTTGACAGGAGAACTTGGCAACATCCTGTTATCTCTTTTCATTGTGCATGGTGATTTATCCTGAAGACTGAGCTGGTTGGCTCTGAGTGTCAGCATGTTAGGCTTGATGGGAAAACAGGCTGAGCCATTTTTCCAAATGAAGAGAATATGGATTAGAACAGTGCAAGCGTTTTATGTAAATAAGTGTTGTTTTTTTTAAGCTAGGCATTATGTAATGACTTATTCTGTCATCTGCTTACTCAGCATTACCTGAAGTTTTTGCATAAAAATATCTCTTAATAACCAGTACTTATTAAGTGTCTGCCATGTACCAGTGACTATACTATTATTTTTTAATCTTCATATCAGTCCCTATAAAGTCAATATTGTTTTCTTATCTTTCAGATGAGGAGTTGGAGGCTTAGAGAGGGTAGTTTACTTCACCAAGTTAACTGGTATAATTGGAGTTCAAAACGCAGGGTATGGTTGGCCTTTTTTACCTCATATCTAGTCAGAAATTAGAACTATCCTTAGAAATAATCCTTGATCTGTAATAATTATTTCCAGTCTACAATGACCATGAGGGAAATAAGATTACAGCATCCCAGTCACATTTTTATCAAATAAGAGTTTAAGTAGCAGAAGTGGGACTTGAACACTGTCTTCTGTTCAGACTTAGTGCTGTTTCATTATGTCTCACTTCCTCTCAAGAGCAGGTGCTCTGAGTGTGCTTCATAAATGAAAACAAACAATAGTTCCCCCCTTTTCTTGTGGCTTATGAGCAATCAAGTACCTAATTTGATGAGCCATTTGGTAAGCAGATTATGGAGTATTTTGTTGTTGGCATGTTTTATTTTTTGCATAGTTGCTATTTATGCTTATAGTTTCTTCCAGTTTGGAGTTGTGTATGTGTGTGAGTATATTTTGTCTTAAAAGGCTAGCTAGTTAATTGAATAAGAAAAATGGTAAGAATATGTGATAGAAGGCTGACGTCAATAGATTGAATAAGTCTTCCCTTTTTTATTTATTGTTGTGTTTTTCCAGCCCTGTTTAGTTATGTTAAATACCCCTGACCTTTTCCCCTGTTTGCCTTTCAGGGCCTACACATTCTTATAAAGGCTTCCAATGTGATTAGCATTGATGCCTCTAAAATTGCTTAGAAACTGATGGTCAGAGATTAATTGTAGGTTGCAACAGTGGTCAGCCCAGGAGGCTTTTACATCTGTCTCTTCCCTGGATTAAAAATGCTGCTGGGGCCATATGGCACACTGCTTCACAGCAAAGCCAAGAATGACTTTCTGGCTGGGTTCCGGATTATCATTTGCTTCCACTTTAAAGTGGGGGTGATAGTGCTTTGGGTTTGATTTATTGTCTACTAATAGGATTAATCCTTAACTTGAAATCACATGGGGGAGAGAGAGAGAGAGAGAGAGAGAGTGTGTGTGTGTGTGTGTCTAGAATCCAATTCCAGTAATGTTATCAGTATTCCATTCAGGGAAAGATTTCATTAAACTATCTTTTTATTTATATGTATGGAAAGAAAAACAGTTAATACGTAGCTGACCCTTGATTGACTTACTGAAAATAAGTTTTATTTAGAACAAAAGGCCTAACTGGCCTTTTCCCTTTGTTTCTTTTAATAATCTGTAATTATTATTCAGTTAAATGCTAAAATGTCTTCCCTAAATAAGGAGGGGATAGTATGGCCTAGTTTATGTGCATTTTGACATGTATGCCTGCTGACTCAAAGTATGACTTTAAATATATGTATTCCGGGGACTTCTCTGGCATTCCAGTGGTTAAAACTGCTTCTGCTGCAGGGGACGCGGATTCAAGCCATGGTCTGAAACTCAGATCTTACGTGCCATGTGGCAGAGCCAGAAAAACAGAAACACCTTGGACTTAAAATTCTACATTAAAAAAAAAAATGGTATCGAGAAATTTAAAAAATTTGAATGGTGCTTGATTATTACGAGCAGATCTCAGTCTGTCTGAATCTCTCTTTCTATTTTGTCTCTCTGAGTGTGTTTTTCTGTGGGTTTCTGTTTCTCAGACCTTCCTTCTGTCTCCAGCCCAGTTTCTGCTCTTTCTCTTCTCTCTGTCTTGCCAGCCCCATCTTTCTGTCTCTTCCTTTCTCGGGCTCTTTCCTCAGTACTTTTGTCTCTTCCTCTGCCTACAAGCGCTGTCCTTCAGATAGTACATTGCTTTGGTAGCCTTCAGTCCTGTAGAGTGCCTGTGTTTTTATGTTATTTTCACTTGCTTCCTCATTTATTTAGGTGGCTATGCACAAATTTACAAATCAAAATCTGAGAATTGATGTAAGAGTTTTAAACCTGCCTCATCTTTCCTGTTGTTCTACCTCCTCGATGTGTCCCAGACCTCAATCCACACACACTTCCCCATCAGAAAGATGGAAAAGCATATTTGGTTACACAGTGATTTGAAATTAGACTTAGAGTAATGAAGGAAAAGAATGTATTGAGATTCTGTTTGATTTGTACCTATATGATTTGGACCTGAAAAATAAACAGTAATGCTCATTTGTAGTGGGTGATAATAACGGCCTTCCAGGAGAGTCCATATTGCTAGGGTAATAAATTTGTAGTCCCAAGAGTCTCTTAAAGTTAATAATTTGTCATCGTGGTTATGAAATATGTGAACTTTTATGTAATTTTATGACAACTGACCACATACTGAAGCTCGGGATGCCTTTTATGTTTGGGGGAATTGTTTCTTAAAGGCAGTAGTTATTTTCACTCACTATGCAACAGTTCTGTGGAAGAGGAGCTTTTTCCTCTTAATTGTATACTACATCAATTCATCTCTTTAAAAAAAAAAAAGGTGAAAGCTGCCTTTATAGTGATATTTAACCTGCTTCCCTCTACTAAGTGATAAACCTTGGAAAGGGATTTTGCAATGGGTCCCGAGGTATTCATTTAGTAAATCATATTTATTTGATACAGGATGTTTAATTAAACTGCCAAGTGGCGCCTTCATTTTGACTATCATTTTGATTTAAACAAACTCTATTCTGGCTGACATATTGCAGAAGAAACCAAACTGAAACCTGTGTACTCGTAGATTCTTCCAGCAGGCAGCTAGATTTTAAGAGTATTTTTAATAAATATTTTAGAAAATACATTCTTTTAGAAGAATAAAAAATTATCACACAGATATCACTCAAACTATTTTTAAACATTAATTAGATTTCAGATTTGGTTAAAATGCTCTCTGATATTTAGCATTCTTTTCAGGAAATAAGGGTTTATATAAATTGTTTTCTCAGAAATTGACCCTGAATAAAGAATTTCAGATCATTGAAAACAGGATTATTTGACATCTGCATTTCCTTCCCTTTTCCTAATTCATTTCATTTGCTCAATAGGATTTTCTCATAGAATTAACTTTTCCCTGTCTGCATAGTTACATAAGCTTGTTTTTCTAATCATGGAAAATTTTACCTATTTTGGTACTTATTAAAGTGAACTTTTGCTTGAAGGGTTTCTGGTTTTAAAGCAAGAGTATGTGACTAGAGGCAGATGACTAATACTTCATCATTTATAGCCACAGAATTTCTTTATGATTTTTAAATACCTTTGTGGAGCTAGCTATTGTGCCCGAAAGCATGCTTTTGTGTTGGAAATCTTTTGGTGAACTATTTACTCAGGTCATATACTTCCAAAGCCTTGCTTTTCTTTCCTCAGGATAAATTGCATTATGTGTTACCAATAACAGCACCACATCATTTCAAAGAAAACTAAATTAAGTTGTGCAAGTCCAGGTTGTTGGAAACCAGGTGACATAGGGTAGCCAGTGTTTAGGTTACCATACAAAGGGTATATTTGTTTAATTACCAAGGAATGGTCAGTCCGCCAGATCTTGTCATACCTGCTTGCTGTTGTCATAGCTGCCCCCCACCGCCAAGCAATCTTGTGGATTTTTTTCCCAGTACCATTTTGTTCAATCATTTAATGACCTAGTAATATTATGGCCAATAATATTTGCCATGGGGAAAATGAGCATTAACTCACTGGCCTGATTGTCTTTAGGGGACCAGATGGTGCCTTCTCCCCACAGGAAGACAGACTGTAGGAACGTGGTTGTTAAAGAGTGCCATCTGATTTGAACAGCTTTGAGGAAGCCTGGTTCTCATTGCTTTCAGTCTTCTCCAGATGCTGTTTGAATCCAGATAATTTCCCAGTTTTCTGTTGTTCCAGAATTGTCTTCTGGAATAATTACTTCTTTTGTTTTGGTAGCAATATAGATTTAGTTTTTTTGTGAATGATTAAGGCATTTAAAATCATTAAGGCATTTACCCTCTTTTATTTCTGGTCTCTTTCAGGTTGTTTGAAGGACGTTCATCAAGGAAACCAGAGAAGCTTAAAACACTCTTCTGTTACTTTAGAAGAGTCACAGAGAAAAGTACATTCCTTTCATTCTTAATTGTAATTTTTATCACTGATGGGGACAGTTCAGACAGGTCAAAAACACCGTGTTCAAAGTACACTTTCCTGCCCAAACCGCATTAAAACTAGTAATTCAATATTATAACCTAAATTTTATGCATATGTTGTGTGTATACATAAATGTGTACTGTAAACATGTGTGGGTTTTATATACTTTGAAATTAGACCAGCATAACATAAGGTAATGGATGTTCATGAATAAAAACAGTCAATTAGCACTTTCAAAAGAAAGTGTATTGACTGGGAGATATACTTTGCGTATTCTTTATTTAAAGAAACATTGACTGGTAGAATTAGTTTATTTGCAGAGGCTAACCAATTCATTGCCTTCCTACCATCCCTCTCTTTTGTGCCTCCTTTATGCCCTTGTAAGGTTCTTGTAAAACCGTGTTTGTACTTAGAGTTCACATATCTTGTCTTCCTCTGTTGGACCTTGACCATCTTGTTTTCCCAGAGGCTAATCATAGCACTTGAGACAGCAGTGGTAAATGTCTAGCTAACACTGGTTAGCTAGACACCAGCTAATAATAGGTTGGTGTTGCCACTCTTATCCTAGGAGCTGGGGTGACCGCAGGCAAGTTTCTTTTTTAACATCTCTAAATGGCTGTTTCCTCATCTGTAAAATAAAAGAAGAATGATAATTTACTTATCATGATAAGTTACATGCTTAATAAGTATCCGCTATTATCATGGGTAGCCTTTCCTGCAAATAATTGTTAAGTTTGCTTTTGTTAAGTAGAGCAGGTTAACTCTGTTCCAGTGAAATGAGTTCTTTTCAGTTCTGGTCTTCCCAGTTGTGTGATTGTCTTAAAGTATCACACACTGAATTATCAATATCACTGAATAATATAATAATAATATCACTGAATTATTTTAAGGTCATTTTTCTCATATCCTTCCCTTAGTAAGTTATCTCACATCATAGTGTACCTAGAATTTTTTTCCTTTTGAATGTATTACTGTTGGGCGTGGTTCAGATTTGGGGAAAAGAAATCGATGATCAGGATTTTAATATTTAAGGGACAAATTCATAGGCTTCTTTTGATTGTGGGCTATTTATTTCTTAGCTTATCATTTTTAGTTTTGTGCCCTGAACTGAAGGAAATAGTAAGGTAAGTGAAGGTTCACTAGGGCTTATGAGACATAAAACTAAGTTAAAATTTATACTAACTTGTTAGAAAAATAAGTATTTTTTTGCTCTCCTAAATCTAAGCAGAATGAATACCATTACTATATTTTAATAATTTGAAGTTTATTTTTCTGTTCCTGAAGTCAGATCATGCTTGTCTGTTCTAAAAGCCAACTTGCCTTTCCAAATTTTAGGATTTTAAGTATTTTGAAGGAAAAAGCTAAAATTTTGTTTTTTCAGTTAGAAATTTATAAATCATCATAAGTATTGGGAATTAGGCTGAAAAAATAAATGATAATTAGACATTTTATTTTCTGACTTTGTCACTGTACAGGGTAATGTGGTTCTTTGTAGAAATACAGTATGATATGCTATAGGTTTTTAGGATGTAAAGCTACAGACTTAAGAAGAAAATACTAGGTAGAATAAAAGAGAGGTTTGCAATTTAATAATTACTTTATATATAAAGTTCTGGAGTTCTACTGAATAGAAACTATAGAAATCTACTTAAAGTGCCATATTTCATCAACTCTAGGACATGATCTATGGCAAGAAGTTTCATTATGTTATATACCACTAAGAATGAAAAAACATCCAGGATGAGGAAGTCGTAAGAGATCTCTTACAAAGCTGGGACACCAGAGATCTGTACCTTTAGCCTAAGAATAAGTGAAAAATTAACTTTGCCATGCAGAAAGGTGACGACAAATAAACTGCAGGTGTCAGCCTAGGTAGAAAGGGCAGCCAAAAAAATCTTCCCTGAGAATATGAACCATGAGCTTCAAATCTGGAACCTGAAGTCTTATTACCAGGGTGATCCATAGAAGCCTACAACGGAAGGTTTAATTCAGACTGATCTCAAGTTGGTGGTGGTCCCAGAAGATGGCAGAAGCAGATGCTCATCTTCTTTGGAAAAAATCAGCTTTGATATAGACCAATAGCAATGGCTAGATACCTTTGACTATGTGAGGTATACTCGTAGTTTCAGAAACTTAATATATGAAAATATGCTTTTTAGAATTGATAAAATACAATTCCATCAAGACCAACTTTTCAGGGTTGTCGTTCTATATATTTATAGTGAGGCTCTTGAGACAGTGATTTTAGACAGCTTTCTGAATTGTTTTTAATATAATTTTAGATAAAACTATCTTATAAATGGAGTATTTATAAAAAGTGATGACTCATATATAGTATATACTGTGAGTTTATTAAGAGAAATATTTGATTAACCAAAATAACCTATTCTGGTATGAAAGATGCCTTTTTATGAAACAAAGGTAATAGGCATGTTCTCAAGGGTTTTTTTGGGGGGGGTTCATTAATGTATATCTAAAGAGTCATATTTTTTTGCCTTTTCTCTTGCTTTGCCAGAAATGTTCATTTTTTTTTTTTTTAATTCTCTTGGTCTCTCCTGGTATATATGAGGGCCATTTAATGTTCTTATTTTTCTGCTAAATTACTGAATGATGACACAGACTTTAGTCTCCTATTAATGGAATCACTTCTCTAGTATTTGAATTATTTGATTTGTGAATTTTAACTGTGCTATCCATTTGTCTTAAAGGAAGTTAGACATCTAAAGAATCTTTTGTAACTCATGTTAACAAAATTCTGTTTTCTGCTGTAACTACCCCATATGATTTTTGAGTTGTTGCTGATTGTGACTGAGAGCAAAGAAATACGGAATCATCCAGAGGAATGAAATGATTGCCATCCTTTCACTGGGACTCCTCCACCATTATCGCTAATAGTTCCTGACATATCTCTCTCTGCTTAAGAGCATTCTTTTTTTAAACAGAAATGGCCTGGCCTTCTTAGTTTGTTCTTTGATTTGAATCAAACAAATTACTTCTGGCCAGCTGATTTATTTGTTGCTTTTGCCACTAGTTAAAAAAAAAGTAAACCTAACAAAAAAGGATCTTATCCTCTAAAATTTACTGCATTTTGATCCTCTCATATCTATTGCTCCTTGAAAACTATGTCATCATTCTTCTGTAACCTCTTAGCATACAGTAATTCTTCCTTCTGGCTAAGACGCCTTATAAATAGAGCAACTTTATATTGTCTACGCCCTGAATTTAGCTGTGTCACCTTAAAGTACATGCCAACAATTTTCTTTTTTAATGTTAGACATATTTATTATAAAACACATAAATGTATAGACATTCACAGTCCATAAGTTTAGGGTTAAGACTTTTATTTTAAAGGATGCTACAGATTAAAATTTAGTTTGTTCCAGTATGTGTTTGCCCCCTGCCCCCCACAGGGTTTTTTTTTTTTTATTTTAAGTATATTCAGTTTGGAAAACTTAACCAAAATGTACCAGCACTCAGATCCTACTGCTGTGCTCTTATCTGTGTAGTTTTGTGCTTTAGAGAGGGCCTACTATTTTGTAGAAAGAATTCCTACTGTAAGGATAATATTACTTTAAATCAACCTTCTGTTGAATTCCAACACTAGACTTAGTATTTCCTGACTAGTTTTATAGCCATTGTTAGAGCCATTCTTTTACTAAATATTATAATCTTTTCAAACTCAAAATTTATTTTGGATGTATTTCTCTTTTATTGCTTTTGTAGAACCCACTGGGTTGGTGACATTTACAAGACAGAGTCTTGAAGATTTTCCAGAGTGGGAAAGGTAATAATAATGTAAAATCTCTGTAATCTTAGAATTAGGGCTCTTTCACCATGAGGGGATTCAATTTTATAGTCCCTGAAAAGATAGTCTTCTAGCCTCTTTATTGCCGTAGGACCAGGGAATTTCTTCTTAAAATGATCTATTGACAGCTCTCATTGTTAGAAAGGTCATGCCTTTTGAATCAGTCTGCAACCCTTTCATTTATACTCTTTTGCCTTAGTTTTGTCTTCTGAAACAAAGTCCTATTTATAATTTAGGAGTTTGCTGTGAAAAGACACTAATATTGAACACCAATATTTAATATTCCTCCTTACCCTCAGTTTTATGGTTAGTGTTTGTATTTTTTTCTTTCTGGAGGACAAGATTAGTGCATTTTTAAAATTAAAGTGTAAATTGTAATTATTTAGAATTTGTCTGAGTGACAGAGAATTTTGGAGTTTGGGCTGTCCACGTGTGTGTTTGTGTGTTAGTCGCTCAGTCATGTCTGACTCTTTGCTGCCTCATGGACTCTAGCCCACCAGGCTTCTCTGTCCATGGAATTCTCCAGGCAAGAATACTGAAGTGGGTAGCTATTCCCTTCTCCAGGGGATCTTCCTGACCCAGGGAACGAACCCGAGTCTCCTGCATTGCAGACAGATCCTTATCATCCAAAGAATTTGCCACCAAAGAATTGGCAATTTTGTGGAAGTTTCTAATTTCCTAGGATTTTTTCCTTATTATTAACCTGCATATGCTAAGGATAATAGTAACCAATGTGAGTTTATTCAGATTTGTAAGTTCCTTAGTGCCCTGAAATAGTTCTAACCTGGAACAAATCCCCAGAGCACTTAAAGCAGAATGGGTCTACTTTTTCAGTGCATGTGAGGACATGATCCGACCCGACGTACTAAAGGCATAAATTGGATGTGCATTCATGTTAACCAATACCTCTTCATTTTCACTTTCTAATGATTTTTATCATAGTTTGTAGTTGTTTTGTTTGGAATTAACGATGAAAGAGAATTAGTTATTGTTCAAGGAATTAAGTTGAGAAGGCATATATGCTTTAGATGACTTTCCTATGTTTCCATCCATCAAAGATGTTTATTTGTGAGGTGAAAGAAAAACAAACTTACTTTAGGAGGCTGACTGCATGGCTGAGATGATATTATTAGAGCAGAGGGAAGTGGATAAAAGATTAAACAACCAAAAGAAAGACAAAAACAAGAACAAAATTGAGTCAGAAAGGAAGAGCCATGTACAGCATTTTGGAATCATAGCATATTAGAGATGAAAAGGACCCAGGAAGTCATCTGATCCAGCTGGCTACTAAAAACAATCAACTCTGTAATGCCTATAACAGATGGAGACTAGACAGCCCTGGTGATGGGAAATCCATTGTTGGACCGGACTCTTCCCATTATGGGCTGCTTGTTATTATCTGATACTTTCATTCATTGAAAAAGTCTGTCTTCCAGAAATCTCCCTACCATGCCAAATCCCATTCCTGGTTCTTCTTTCTGGAGCTACAATGAATCTAATTTTCTTTAACATTTGACCCTCCTTCATGTATCTTTAATGTTTTCTTGATCCACCCCCCACCTCTAACAATGCACATAAGTATATGTTAAACTACTCATTTCACATGGAATATGGATTGTAAACCCTTTAAACTCTGCTCTTAACATACCCTAAGCAATTGGTCCTTCTTAAAATATGGTGCCTAGAACTAAAAGTAAAAGTCTGCTGTATTATCTGCCCAGAGTAGAGTACAGAAGGTTGCTTTTCTTAGCTCTTTTATTAGTCTCTAATAGGAATACATGTTTTATTCACGTTGCTTTGGTGTAGATTTTATAGATCTTTCAGAGGAATTTTTAATTTAGCTCAGAATCTCTCCTCTGCATCTGGCATTCGTTTGGCACTAATATGAAAGGGCACCTGTTTGTATACCACCTGGGAGAGAAGGGATAGGTCACAGTTCAGATGGGTGAGGTTGCTGTGTCCATAAGATAATTCTGCCCCTTAAGTGAGATCAAGATAGTCCCCTTAACCTAGATAGGCAAAATTAAACTTGATACTTTTCAAACCTTTTTTTTTTCCATTTCATTGATCTCTTGTTTTAGTTGTTTTATAAATGAGTTGGGGAATGTAATTAAAATCCATCTCCAAGATTCCACAGAATCAGAAACATGCATTCACTTGAAGAGAGAGGATGAAGAGGAGATGAGGACTGTTAGTTTTCCCATGAGTACAGGAAGTCATGGGAGTGACTTCCATGGGAATACATGACTTCCATGGGAAGTCATGGGAGTACAGGCTTCCATGGGTGCCAGGAAGCTAGAGGCTTTTCTGAGTTCCAAATTTCTGGCATTATAGTTAACCCTGTAATTATCAGTAAATATCTTAGTAGGCTTAATTAATCACAGAGAACCAGAATAATATTTGATTCCTGGGGCAGTGGTGTGAAGAATTTGCTGGGGCCAGAAGGGGAAATCTATTAGGAAGTTGAAAGATGCTTATTAAAAAAACCTAGTTTCTAGCAGTTTCATAATTTTATTGAGAAATGACAACTACCATCACAGAGAATAGTTGACAACAGATGAGATTTCTGGATCATGCTTCTTTATCTTTTCCATAGTATCTCACAGATGATCTCCCTTGGAATAAAATCGCTAGGAAAGTAGGATTTCCCTCCCCTTCCAAAAGGAAACTAAAAAGAATCAAACTTATGGTACTAACTTTTCTCCAAGAGATTTGGGAAGTAATTTTTCTAAAAGTACAGTTTACCTTAGACTTTTTGGATTCAGATCTTTGTTGCTTCATTTACTAGTATTAGGTTACTTAAATGCTTATTGTACTTTGTTTCCTCATCTGTAAAAGGGAGATAGTAATAGGAATATTGTGAAGATTAAATGAGTACAAATGAAGCTTTTAGAACTACACTGAATAACCTGGATTGGAGCCTTACTAGAAATATATTTGGACTCCTTGGTACCAGGATGAAAGCAAATCCCAATAAATAAATAGAGCTTCCCAGCTGAATTGTTTTATTGTTTTGTTATTGTTTTTTTTTTAAATGTAATTGTTCTAAAAATATGCAAGACCCATCCAAAAAGTTTATGCTATGCTATGTAAGTTAGGGGTTTATATCTGTTACATTCTGTTGCATTCTATTATGGTTTATTTTTATTCAGTAAATAATCAGGAGAAAAAAAATCTAAGAAAAAGTGTCATCATCAACTGCTATTAATAAAAAGGAATTTTTAATATTAGTTTTATGTGATACAGGAACATTTATGAGGAAATGAAGACCCAAAGAAACAGATCTATGTACTTGTATGCTAGGTTTGGTGAAGAATAGACAGTCACGCAGGAATATGATGTGTAAAAGAGCATGGGGTGACTACAGTCAACTGCAGGAAACAGCAAGGTCTGGTCATGAGAATTCTTCTTGGCATTTCCTTGTCTTCAGAGATAAGAATGCCCCTTTCTTCCAGGCACAGGTAGCATCCCTCACATGAGAGTTTTATGGCTTGTTTCAGGCAAGAAGGATGAGAGGGGAAGGAAGTCAGAGTGACCTTTCTGCTTCTGCCATTTTCTCAAACTTCTTCAGCTTAAAATATTCAGTATGCCAGGATGCCAAATTTGGCGGTAGTTGATCTGAACCCCATATACACCTTAGTGACCATGGTTTATGAAAAGGAAAGAAAATAATTGTGACTTACAGGTACTACACTTACCTATCAGTTTCATTAACATAAAAATACCATAGATCAGCATTTCTGTAGGAGTTCTGTAGCATGTCATTAAGACACCCCCTTACACATATACACACAATTTCCAAACTAGTGAAAATAGAGCTCCTCTGAGCATCATATATAATTTTTTTTGTCAATTTTGTCTATGTTTTTCCTTAGGCTGCCAACTCTATCATAATAATAACATTTCTTAGATCTTAATTTATAAAAACATTTTGAGAAATATTTCAACTTTTAAAGAGAAACTTAACTGGTACAGCTACTGTGGAAAACAGTATGGTGGTTTCTCAAAAAATTAAAAATAGAACTACTATATGACCCAGTAATTCCACTCCTGGGTATATATCCAAAAGAAGCCAAAAGCTTATTTGAAAAGATACATGCACCCTAATGTTTATAGCATATTTACAGTTGCCAAGATATGGAAAAAACCTAAGTGTACACCAAGAAATGAATGGATAAAGAAGTTGTGATGCACACACACACGCACACACACACACACACACAATGGAATACTACTCAGTCATAAAAAAGAACAAAATTTTGCCATTTGAAGCAGCATGGATGGACTTGGAGGGCATTATGCTAATAAATGAAATAAGTCAGACAGAGAAAGACAAATACTGTATCATATCACTTATACATGAAACATAAAAAATACAATAAACTCCTGGATATAACAAAAAAGAAGCTGACCCACAGATACAGAGAATAAACTAGTGATTACCAGTGATGGCAGGGATAGGATAGGGAGTTGAAGATACAAACTGTTGGGTGTTAGATAAGCTCAAGGATGTTACAAAGTGGGGAATATAGTCAATATTTTGTTATAACTGTATATAGAAAGTAACCTTTAAAAATTGTATAAAAATATTTTTTAAAAAATAGAAGGGGAGAAACTGGTATTTTGTAGGGGCAAACCAATATTCGAAACAGTATATGATCCCATTTTAATTTAAATATGTATGTTTATATATTTGAATAAGAAAATTCTAGGGAGACTATTCCAGGAATGTGAAGAGTAAGCATCTATTTCTGACTTTTGGGATTTGGAATAGTTTCAGTTTTCTTTTCTAGTTAATCTGTATTGTCAGACTTTTCTATAGTGAAATACTTACCATTAAAAAAATAAATGAGGAAATATCTTTTTAAATCATAGATGTGAAAAACTCCTGACTCGATTACATGTCACTTACGAAGGTACCATAGAAGGAAATGGTCAAGGCATGCTACAGGTAGGTGAATCATAGTGGTGGGGGTTGCGGGAGGAGGCTCTCGTCAAGCTTCTGACAGTGAAGGAAATTTGAAAAGCTGTTTATTTTCTTCTAAGTTGATTTAATGCAAACAAGCATAATAGCAGAATGGAGAAAAACACCCAACAGATCATCTTGACAGCCTTGGTAATACTGTTATCTGCCGATGTACGTTCTCTGTATCTTACATGTGCCTCTTTAAAAAGCCTTTGACAGAAAATCCCAAGATCTGGACAACATCAGGCCTCTTGGTTCAGACACAGATTGTAAATTGACAGTGGAGGAAGTTCCCAGGGTATAGTCTTGACAAGCTGTCACCAGGCAATTTTGTTCTTTATCTTTAAAGGCTCTTGCTCTGCCCTAAATGATGACCAGCTTGAAATGTTTTTCTGTCACCAACCTTGTTTGGGTCTAGGAGGCAGACATCTAAAACTGATTGACAAGAAAGTCCTCTCTCCCATAGGTAATAGTTTTAGGTATGTGAGCCAAATACACTTGCTGTCTCACTTGCTGACTCTTGATGTCCTGTTTTAGAGCAGGTAATTTTGTCCATCTCTCAGTTTTTGTTATTCTATGTTACTACCGTTACTTAAAAATATATTTTTGGAAAAAGGAGTTAACAAATAAAATATTTTGTGTATCTAGCTTTAGATTGTTGTGACACCTAACCTGAACATGTGCTTTCCTTTTGCTTTATAGTGATCTTTAAAAAAAAAATCGCTAATCAGAGATGAAGTGTTAGTGCTTTGGATTTTATCTTATTTATGAGAGCATTGTAGTCCCGATTTTCTTTGAAAGAAGCTTGTACACTATCTCATTTATACTGAGAACAGCTGACTTTTCTTCAGAGCCTTATGTTTATATAGGGTTAGAAATTAAATGACACAGTTATTAAATAATGGACAGTTTGAATGTGGACTGTTATTAAGTATTTATTATAAAATGACCCAACTGATTTGCATTTGGCTAGTTATTTCATGCATATGTTTTAGGTAGGTGCCTACATTCTTTTTAGAATGACCTTTTATTTAGACATATTTTTATTTAAAATTTTCAAAGAGGCAAACTGTATTTTGTTTTAAATCACCCTCGTCCAGTGATTAAGATTATACACTAAAATACTTAGGATAACTGACTTTTTGTCCTGTACTTAAGTTTTTCTAAAGTTTGTATTTAATAAGTCCCTTTTCTTCTATATAATAAAGCAATAATTTTGAAATAGGGCTAAAATTTGTTTTGAATGACTTGCTTTTTCCCCCACATTTCCATCTTGACAAGGTTCTTACCTACATTAACATCTTGGATTAACTGAGGGAGGCTTAATATAAATGAAATAAACAAAGCTACTGCTCATTGGCACCTCAGGAATGCTGACCTTTCATTACAGTACAATTTAGCAAGGAATTATTCAATAACATTCAAGGTTGAGATTCTCCCCATTTATCTGGAATGTATTATAGATGAAATGTGAAACCTTGGTGATTAAAAGAATACCATAAAGGTTTCTATTTATTTTTCTCCCTACCCATGCCATGTATCCCCAGGAGATCAGGGAATATTGTATTGCAGTGCTTCAAAGCTCCTGCTGTAGCCTATAAATTACATTATGCTGAATGGCAACAACAACAAAACCTCTCTAAGGAGTGTTATCATTTCTCTCTTTTCATCAAGTTATAATTCAGAAACTAAGTAAGCTAAACAAGTAGCTTTAAAGTAAAGTGAGTTGGAAAAAGGCTAAAAATAAAGAAGCACTCATATGCTTGTTTTCATGTACTGGAACAGGTTTCTCACCTGTAATAAAGAGCCATTTATTAAGAACTTTTTAAGTAGTAGAAACTTTGCTTTTCTAAAAGACTCCTGCTTTCAGAAGCATACTGAGTTCAGTGTATTTGTTTCTGTGCGTCCCTTTTAAGTAATAAATGTTGGCCTTTTATTCAAAGAATGAACAATAGCATGCACATTAACTGTATTTCAATTATCATTTTCAAGTACGATATAGACTGAATAGAGCTTATCTTTTAAATTTAGTTATGTATCTTGTTCCAGTAACAATTAAGTTTAGCCTTCTTTGTTGTCTCATTTCTATTCTGAGTACCATGATACTTAGCCAGTCTCTCAGTTTTCAAGAGCTGTCCATTTTATTTCTTTGCTGGGTCTCATTTCCCCCACATTGACCTGTTCGAGGCCCTAGGAGTGCTTGTCTAAACTATTCAGTATTTACCTAACCAGTCTTTCTGCTTTTACTTTTCCAGTTCATTCCTTAAACTCTAGTCTAAATTGTCTTCCTAAAACACAGATACAATTGTTATTTTTCTTAGAATCTTTCCCAGAATCTTCAGAATTAAGTATAAATTTCTTGGCTCCCAGACCAGCTCATTACCAACTTTAACTCTCCACATACTGTACTTTGCAGATAGGCATGAAGAATCTGCTACAGCTCTTTGCATGTGGTTTTTCCCATGTCCTTGTGCAGCAATTCCTTCAGCCTAAATGTCAGCAAATTCTCAATGAAGTGCTGCATTCTTTGGTAACGCTCCCCTGTTCTCCCCATGCTCCACTTCTAGTTAGTTGTATTATTTCAGAAGTACCAAATACATCCTAATAGGTTCTTTGATAATCATCTTATCATTCTAACTATGTGCCTGACTCCCATCTAATTATAAATGCTGTGAAATCAGGAAGCACGTCTTATTCATCTTTGTATTCCATAGTTCTCAGCGTGTTTCATTAATATTTGAATTGAACAACTTAAGCAATGAGTCACCCAATGTAAAGACCTTATGCGTAGTAGGTAACTATTTCTAATCAGTAGACTAGTTAATGAAAATTATTTTTGTATATCAGCTGAAGTTTTAATGTTGATTTATTATGCCAGAATATAAACCCAGATATATATGATTCACTGTGGTGACTTATTTCAAAAACTTATCCAGTCATATTTTTCAGTATTTTCTAAGTTCTTCTGTAATGAAAGAAGACTACTTTATCTTCTGATTTCTCTCCTTTCACATATATTTCTACGAGTCAGAAGATTCATATCCTTGGGAATTTCCTGGTGGTCCTATGGCTTCCACACTCCCCATGCAGGAGACCTGGGTTTGGTCCCAGGTCAGGGAGCTGAATCCCACATGCTGCAGCTAAGACCCAGTGCAGCAAAATAAATAAATAATAAATATTTAAAAATTCATATTCTTGTTTCACTTTTATAAAATAGGCTTCACAGTACCATTTCATATAATTGCTTTAGAGAATACAAGTTTTAAGAAATCTTATAATATACAGTAGTCTGAAAGTATATGTGAAATCATAGGAAATATATGTATTAGTCTTTGCACCCTGTTTTTACCACCGACCTCCTAAAACCCTGTAATCTCCTGAGTGGTGAGAGCACTGGGAATACCTTTTGTCCTAATATTTGGTCTCTGACCCCAGTTCCGAACTAAGAGTACCTGAATCCCTTGAAATTTCCCTGTATGTCTTTTGTTCTAATAACACAACTCTTGGTGGGCTCCTGGGTACTTTCAGCATGGGGACTGGGCACCAGAAAGACTAAGCCATGATTATAAGTTTGGGACTTTCTGCCCCACCTCCCATCCTCTGGGAAAGAGAGAGGAACTGGAGACTCAGTTAATGATCCGTCATGCGAATGTGTTGAAGCTTCCATAAAAATTTCCAAAGTACAGGATTTGAAGAGCTTTGGGATTGGTGAATGTGTAGAGGTACTGGGAGATGACTTGCCTGGAAAGGGTGTGAAAGCTCTATGCCCCTTCCCATGTACCTTGCCCTGGTATCTATGTCCAGCTGTTCATCTGTGTGTGTTCTTAGTCGCTCAGTCATGTCTGACTCTTTGCGACCCCATGGACTGTAGCCCGCCAGATTCCTCTGTCCATGGGGATTCTCCAGGCAAGAATACTGGAGTGGGTTGCCATGTCCTCCTCCAGGGGATCTTCCCAACCCAGGGATCAAACCCTGGTCTCCCACATTGCAGGTGGATTCTTTACCATCTGAGCTACCATGGAAGCCCTGTTCATCTGTATCCTTTACTATATCCTTTTCAATAAATCAGTAAGTGAAAGGGGTACCCTGAATTCTGTGAGCTATTCTAGCAAGTCATCAAACCTTGGAAGGGGATAATGGGAACTCTAATTTATAGCTGGTCAACCAGAAGTACCGGTGTCAGTCTGGGACTTGAAATTGGCATCTGAACTGGGGCAGTCTTGTAGGACTGAATCCTTAGCCTGTGGGATTATTTACTGATTTCTGATGGAGAATGTCAGAACTGAATTGGATTGTAGGACATGCTGCTGGTCGTTGCAGAATTGTGGAAAATCCATGCACCTAGTGTCAGAAGTGTCGTGAGCATGGTAGTAGTGTGAGACTAAAGAAGAGACCCAGGAGTGAGTTCTTCCTAGACACTATAGAAGTCTCTGTTACATTACTTACTAAATTCTGGGTTTTTAATTGTATATGACTATGTATATACACAAGTTTGGTATGCATGTGTAATCTCAGTTCAGTTTAGTTGCTCAGTTGTGTCCGACTCTTTGCGACCTCATGGACTGCAGGACGCCAGGCCTCCCTGTCCATCACCAACTCCTGGAGTTTACTCAAACTCATGTCCATTGCGACGGTGATGCCATCCAGCCATCTCATCCGCTGTCATCCACTTCTCCTCCCGCCTTCAATCTTTCCCAGCATCAGGGTCTTTCCAGTGAGTCAGTTCTCATCAGGTGGCCAAAGTACTAGAGTTTCAGCTTCAGCAATAGTCCTTCCAATAAATAATCAGGACTGATTTCCTTTAAGATTGACTGATTGGATCTCCTTGCTGTCCAAGGGACTCTCAAGAGTGTTCTCCAATACCACAGTTCAGAAGCATCAATTCTTCGGTGCTCAGCTTTCTTTATAGTCCAACTCTCATATCCATACATGACTACTGGAAAAACCATAGCTTTGACTGCACAAACCTTTGTTGGTAAAGTAATGTCTCTGCTTTTTAGTATGCTGTCTAGGTTTGTCATAGCTTTTAGCGTCTTTTAATTTCATGGCTACAGTTACCATCTGCAGTGACTTTGGAGCCCCAAAAAATAGTCTGTCAGTGTTTCCATTGTTTCCCCATCTATTTGCCATGAAGTTATGGGACCAGATGCCATGATGTTAGTTTTCTGATTGTTGAGTTTTAAGCCAACTTTTCCACTCTCCTCTTTCATGTTCATCAAAAGACTCTTTAGTTCTTCTTCGCTTTCTGCCATAAGGGTGGTGTCATCTGCGTATCTGAGGTTATTGATATTTCTCCCAGCAATCTTGATTCCAGCTTGTGCTTTATCCAGTCTAGCATTTCTCATGATGTACTCTGCATATAAGTTAAATAAGCAGGGTGACAATATACAGCCTTGACATATTCCTTTCCTGATTTGCATATAGAACTCCTCAAATAGAATAAGATAGGCTTAGAAACTGTTTCTTACATGTTGCCCCATAGAGCCTGGCATACTGTTGAGGACATAGTAAATTTAAGACAAATAATCTTGGCAAGCTGAGTTTGCTTTCTCTTATTGTTGTTTAGTTGCTAAGTCATGTCCAGCTCTTTGCAACCCCATGGACTGCAGCAAGCCAGGCTTCCCTGTCCTTCACTATCTTAGAGTTCACTTTCTCTTAAGGATTGTCTAACCTACCCACCTTTATTGGTAGGAACTTGGGGATCCCATCATAGTGCTCCACAGAAAACTTACATGTAATTTTAAACTAAATTTGAAGTATTGATTTCTTGTTTAACTAGTTTTTTTTTTAATCTTCATTTTCCCCCCCTTAGGTATATTAAAACAAAAAGTTGTAATATTTATGCAGTTTGGGGCATGTGATTGAATTTAAAAGGAAGAAATCTTTATCCCTTAAAAAGTTATTATACTGTGTATAATAGAGTATAATAGGGTAATGCTGAAAATTCTCCAAGCCAGGCTTTAGCAGCATGTGAACCATCAACTTCCAGATGTTCAAGCTGGTTTTAGAAAAGGCAGAGGAACCAGAGACCAAATTGCCAACATCCACTGGATCATTGAAAAAGCGAGAGATTTTCAGGAAAACATCTATTTCTGCTTTATTGACTATGCCAAAGCCTTTGACTGTGTGGATCACAATAAACTGTGGAGAATTTTGAAAGAGATGGGAATACCAGACCACTTGACCTTCCTCTTGAGAAACCTGTATGCAGATCAGGAAGCAACAGTTAGAACTGGACCTGGAACAACAGACTGGTTCCAAATAGGAAAAGGATTATGTCATGCTGTATATTGTCACCCTGCTTATTTAACTTATATGCAGAGTACATCATGAGAAACTCTGGACTGGAGGAAGTACAAGCTGGAATCAAGATTGCCGGGAGAAATATCAATAATCTCAGATATGCAGATGACACCACCCTTATGGCAGAAAATGAAGAGGAACTGAAAAGCCTCTTGATGAAAGTGAAAGAGGAGAGTGAAAAAGTTGGCTTAAAGCTCAATATTCAGAAAACTAAGACCACAGCATCTGGTCCCATCAGTTCATGGCAAATAGATGGGGAAACAGTGGCTGACTTTATTTTTCTGGGCTCCAAAATCACTGCAGATGGTGACCGCAGCCAGGAAATTAAAAGACGCTTACTCCTTGGAAGGAAAGTTATGACCAACCTAGATAGCATATTAAAAAGCAGAGACATTACTTTGCCAACAAAGGTCCGTCTTGTCAAGGCTATGGTTTTTCCAGTGGTCATGTATGGATGTGAGAGTTGGACGGTGAAGAAAGCTGAGCACCAAACAATTGATGCTTTTGAACTGTGGTGTTGGAGAAGACTCTTGAGAGTCCCTTGGACTGCAAGGAGATCCAGCCAGTCCATCCTAAAGGAGATCAGTCCTGGATGTTCATTAGGAGGGTCTAATGTTGAAGCTGAAACTCCAATACTTTGGCCACCTGATGTGAAGAACTAACTCATTTGAAAAGACCCTGATACTGGGAAAGACTGAGGGCAGGAGGAGAAGCGGACGACAGAGGATGAGAGGGTTGGATGACATCACCGACTCAATGGACATGAGTTTGGGTGGGCTCCAGGAGTTGGTGTTGGACAGGGAGGCCTGGCATGCAGCAGCTCATGGGGTCGCAAAGAGTCAGACACAACTGAGCAACTGAACTGAACTGAACTGAATAGAGTATAATAGGTTTATCCTAGAGCCTATTAAACAGAGTGAAGTAAGTCAGAAAAAGAAAAACAAATATTGTACACTAACACATATATATGGAATTTAGAAAGATTGTCCTGATGAAATTATTTGCAGGGCACCAATGGAGATGCAGACATAGAGAACAGACTTATGGACAAGGGTGGAGGGTGTGCAGGAATGAGAGGGTGGGATGTGTGGAGAAAGTAACATGGAAACTTATATTACCATATGTAAAATAGATAGCCAGTGGGAATTTGCTGTGTGACTCAGGGAATTCAAACCAGGGCTCTGTAGCCTTGAGGGGTGTGATGGGGAAGGAGGTGAAAGGGAGGTTCAAGAGGGAAGGGAGATATGTATACCTGTGGCTGATTCATGTTGAGGTTTGGCAGAAACCAACATAATTCTGTAAAGCAGCTATCTTCAATTTAAAAATAGATTTTTTAAAAAAGAAATCACTCAGAAAGGATTACTTCGTAAACTTTTCAAATCTTTAAGGACAAATGTTTGATTGTCATGTTATATAAAACAGGTATAGGCTATGTACCAGGAAGATATCATGGGTTCAGTTCAGACTATCACAATAAAGCAAGTAATATGAATTTTTTGTTTCCCAGTGTTTGTAAAAGTTATGTTTACACTATATTGTGGTCTTTTAAGTGTCCAATAGCATTGATGTCTAAGGAAATGTACATGCCTTAATTAAAAAGTACTTTCTTACTAAAAAAACTCCTACTATCATCTGAGTCTTCAGCAAGTTGTAATCTTTTTGCTGGTGGAGGGTTTGAAATATTGCACGGATTACCAAAATATGACACAAAGTGAGCAAATGCTATGGCACCAAGAGCCTTGCTTGGTGCAGGGTTGATATAAACATTCAGTTTGTTTAAAAAAAAAATTGCAGTGTCTGTGAAGTGCTATAAAGCAAAAAGCACAGTAAGATGAGATATGTTTGTGTAATTATGTTAGTGTCATATGAAGTACATAAATGGAAACTGAGTAAAGAATGGTGGAGAAGTGACCTTAAAACCTTTCCAGATAAAACCTCCCTTGATTTGTAGCCCTCAGAGCACAAATAAGGTTTCTAAACAAGAGCCCATATGATTACATTGAGGCTTTTGCCTGAAAGCTCTATATTGTAAGTTCATTCTAAGGTTTTGGAATCCAAAGGAATATTCAGAGATGCTAACTGCAGTGAAGTGGAAAGAGTGTGGTCAACCACAGTCCAGTATCCCTGGGAAGACTGATAATTTCAGGATTGATTTATATGGGAAAGGAAAGGAAGGTCAGAGCTTAGAGGGAGTACTTTTTTTTTTGTAACAAATTCAGTAAAGACTTTTTACTTTTCAATATTGTGTTGGTTTTGCCATACATTGACATGAACCCACCATGGGTGTGCATGTGTTCTTTTTAATCATAAATGTAGGCATTTTAAATCAACATTTAACATGTCACATTTTCTCAAATAGGTGGATTTTGCGAACCGTTTTGTTGGAGGTGGTGTAACGAGTGCAGGACTTGTGCAAGAAGAAATCCGCTTTTTAATCAACCCTGAGTTGATTGTTTCACGGCTCTTCACTGAGGTGCTGGATCACAATGAATGTCTTATCATCACAGGTTAGTCGTGAGACATCTGCACAATGGAATAGTTCTCCATCTATGACGATCATGGAGACTAGAGGCCACTCAGTTATAGCTTTTCTCTTCCATGGGCATTAGTCCCAATATTTTTTTAAAAAAAACCTTTTATCTTTATTGGGGTATAGCCAATTAACAATGTTGTGATAGTTTTTGGTGAACAACAAAGGAGTTAGTCTTAATATTTTATTTCATTAATTTATACTTGGTTTTTTAAAATTGTTTCATTTTCATAATCTTGAGTACGATGTTTTATCCCCACATTTTCTTTCTTGGTTTCTTATCTGAGGAACAAGGGTAAAAACAGTTCAGTTACTCTCCAGTTTGAAAATTTTATGATATAGTACCCTAAAAAAAAGATAGTGATTTGTCTTTGAGCAAGAATCCTACTACTATCCTTTTATTATATTTCCAAAGTGATTTGTTATACTTCAGTAAGAAACAGTTACAGTGTTTGAAGAGGGTCAGTACAACAGTGAGTTTTATAGAAGGGAAATAAGTCAGTAACCTTATATTTATTCTAATTTCTAATCTTAAGAGAAAAAGTATGATTTTCATAGTGCCTCTTTTATTTACCTTAACATGGGAGGAGGAAAGATGGAAACATAGTCAAATTTGTACTTACAGGCCTACTATCAGGATTTACAGTATTTTCCTAAAGTTTCTTTAGATTGTAATATCACTGTGTCAGAGTATTTTCTTGTGTATAAGCCATCAAAAATAATGATGGTTAACTCATCACTCTTAAGAAACTCTTAATCAGCCACTGTAGGGAAGTTAAGCCTTTTTTATTCAGGTACCTAAAAGAATGTACTGTGTTGCGTCGAACTGTTTGCAACCCCATGGACTGTGGCCTGCCAGGCTCCTCTGTCCATGGAATTTTCCAGGCAAGAATACTGGAGTGGGTTGACATTTCCTTCTCCAGGGGATCTTCCTGACCCAGGGATTGAACACACGTGTCTTGTATCTCTTGCATTGGCAGGCAGATTCTTTACCGCTGTACCACCTAGGAAGCCCACCTAAAAGAACATTCCCATATGAAAGCCATAACCAGCCATCAGTTGCTAATGCTTTTTTTCTTTCTGCAAAAGAAGATTCATTTCCTCTTTTAAGCTATTCCCACTTTGAGATTAGTGCAGGAGACTAACAGACTAAGTGTAGAAAAATTTGGTTGATTGTCATTCTCAAAGATTTCAGTGGGATGAAAACTGTCTCCTGTTAGTCATCTCCTGTTAGTTCTATCAAATGTATAACTCAGCTGGTCCATCTCCAAAGAGGTATATGACAGGACTAAGACTCTAGGGCCACATTGTTTACTTCAGATACATTTGTACGCAACCTACAGGGATGTATCTAAATTTTATCCCTTAGGTTCTGCTTTCAGGATTCCCTCTTTGTCTTTCAACTGTTCTATGATGTCTGTATCTCTTTGACTTTATCCTGTTTGGATCCATTGAATGTCTTGAATGTTTATATAAATTTGGAACATTTTTGGCCACTATATCTTTAAGTATTCTTTGTGTGCCTTTCTCTTCTCTCTCTTTCTAGGACTCCTATTATGCATGTGTTGGTTCAGTTCAGTTCAGTTGGTCAGTCGTGTCCGACTCTTTGCGACCCCACAGAGTGCAGCACGCCAGGCTTTCCTGTCCGTCACCAACTCCTGGAGCTTGCTCAAACTCATGTCCATCGAGTTGGTGATGCCACCCAGCCATCTCATCCTCTGTCATCCCTGTCTCCTGCCTTCAATCTTTCCCAGCATCAAGGTCTTTTCCAATAAGTCATCTCTTCACATCAGGTGGCCAGAGTTGGAGTTTAGTTGGTACATTTGGTGATATCCCATTGGTCTCTGAACTCTGTTCATTTTTCTTCATTCTTTTTGTTTCTGAAACTGGATAATTTTAATTGACTTATCTTTGAGTTCACTGACTCTTTCTTCTGCCATCTCTAATATGTTTTTTAATCCTTTCAATGAAACCTTTATTCCAGTTATTATACTCTTCAACTATAGAATTTCTATTTGATTCTTATCTCTATTGAGATTCTCTATTTGTGAGGCATTGTTCTCATATTTTCATTTAGTTATTTAGACATAATTTTCTTTAGTTTTTTTTTTTAACATATTTAAAACATTTGACTTAAAGTTTCTGTCTAGTAAGTCCAGCATCTGAGCTTCTCAGGGACAGTTACTCATGAATACTTTTGTTCCCTGAATATGGACCCAACTTTCTTGTTTCTTTGCATGTCTCAATTTTTTGTTGAAAACTGGACATTTTAAATGTGGCACCTCTTGGAATTAGATTTTCTCTTTTCCTCACTGGACATTTTAAATGTGGCACCTCTTGGAATTAGATTTTCTCTTTTCCTCAGAGTTTTTTTTTGTTGCTGTTTGTTTAGTTACTTTCCTTAGACTGTGAAATCTGTATTTCATGTATAGTCACTAAAGTCTCTGATTGGTTAGGTTAGTGGTTAGCTAATGATTAGACAGATTTCTTTAAATGCCTAGAACATATAAGTCACTTATTCTTTGCCAAAGGGCTCTGTGTTTATGTTGGGGCTCACCTTCAACACTCCACCAGGCAGTTGACACTTCTTCCTGCTTGCATGGAGCTTCAAGGTCAGAGTGAGGCTTGTTATCAAGATATACACAACTTACTTTGTTTACCAATATTTAGTCAATTTTTCTTGAATAAACACTTCTCAGGATGCTGCCTTTGGTTAATTCTCACAGTTCAGAAAAAGGTGATTCTCACAAGTTTTACCAGTGTTCTTATTATTTTTATGGATAAGGAATTCTCTGAGGTTTTTATTGCCATCATTTTTGCTGATGTGTCCTGATCTTTTAGAAGTACTTGCAAGTGAAAGGGCTTTCAACAAGTTATTCCACATCTTTTAGATAATGCTATATTATTTTTTATAATATCCTTGTGATTCTGCTGTTTTGGTGAGGTAAGGCAAAAAATAAAAATTGTTGATTGAGTTTGTGGGAAGTTTAGAATGAAACTTTAGCAAAATAATTTCTTCTTTGGTAGAAACGCAGCTATAACCTGAAGTTAATAACCTGAAGCATTTCATCCAGTATTCTGAGGTTGATTCAAACTATACTAAAAGAGAAAGATAAAACCCTTTTATTCCCAGCATTGTCTCAACTCGCATACTGGTCATCTGTCTGCATTTGTTGTATATTATGTATGCAGATAAGAAGGATGCAATTAGAACTTATTAGGGGACAAAAAGTGTGAGGAACTACAGAACAAAACAATTAAACTGTCATAAATTCATTGTTGGGCATATGAATACTTTGAATATTGATCTCAGACTGTTTTAGAGTGCACTGAAGGTTTGGAATACGATTGTCTTCAGCATTTGCGTGTATCAAATAATACTCTTAAAGATTTTTGATTTTTAGCTGTTAAGCTAGATTTGAACTGAAGACTCAGAACAAAATATTACATCAATTTTTTAAGATGAATTTATAAAATATTTGTTAGAATGCAGGACGTTTAAACTCAAAGCTAATTTGTTTCATTTGCTTTACTTCTGTTGTATTAGAGAAGTAGTCTCTTGTCATTTCCCATTAATGTTTCTGTAAATAAAGGATGTAATTTCCCTGGGAATAGTAAAGCATTAGAGTTTTTTTCTTTTTTAACGATAGTTTCTCCCCAGTCTACAAAAGCTTCATCACTCTGGAGTTGTATCTGGTCTCTAACTTACCTACAGCCATTGTAAAATAGATGGAAAATCGCAGATCCATGACTTACCTTCACATCTGTAATTACCTCAGGCTAAGGACACCCGGGGTGACTTTAACTCAGCATTTTCCCCCATATCCACTTAACTCTATTATAGTGCCTCCTAATTAATATCTGTGACGTGATGTTCCCTTAATGGAAATGGCCATTTCATCATCTATTTGATGTTGGATTTCTGCCATCTCCCTTCTTAGGAGACTCTTAACCATGTACTGCAATCTGTCTGCCTGATCAATTCCATTCCTTCAATGATTCATCCAGGCTCAGTGAGCTAATGGCTGTGACTGTGCTGCCTGAATCTGTAGAAGAGTTTGAGAAATTGGAAATAAATTAAATTTATCATCATTGTGGGGCATCTGGTTGGTATCACTTTTAAATGAATATGAAACAGGTCATGCAAACAGGCAAATACTTTTATCGAGACAGTGTTATTCCTCTCCTTGCTGTGATTCTCCCTGGAGCAGTCATGAGTTAAGACCTTTCAATAAGTATGGATAGAGGGAAGGAATTAAAAACTCTAATCTTTCCCCTGCTTTGCTTTTCTCCTAATGTTCCTCTGGAACATCCAGTAAATAGCTTCAGTACTAAAAGGTATTACTGTGGTGCTGCGATATTCTTTTGATATTTCTGTGAGAACATAAAGATGCCTAGACATGAAACTTACTGAGCAGAATGTTGGTATACTTAATATAAAACCTGCCCTCTAGTGAATCAAATTGTCCCAAACATCACAGGTCCGTATATCTTTTGTGGGTATCAACAGAACTGATAGAAAGGACAAAAATGGACCCCATTGTTTATAGTACTGGTGCTTTTCATTGAGTAAAACTAGAGGTGCCCATTACTACAAAAACAGCCCTACATCACCAGCTCATTAGGAAGAATCCAAATCAGTTGGAGTTTGGCTTTTCTTAATTTTTATTAGTCATGGGGATGAAAGGCAAGAGTGTTCTTTCTGCTGCATAATCACCACTGTTTTAATGATACTAATAAAAGTGGGATAGATGGTTTTTGTATAAATCTTCTTGCTAGGGGCATAACCCATTAGTAAGTAGAATTTCTTTAATCTCCAAGTATTTTTTGCTGTGTTCATCATACATTTTCATTACTAGTAAAAGAAAATAATAATTTTTCTTACTACTAAATCTAAGAACTCATAAAGTTGTAATTAGCACATGAAAAGATTTAAATGGGTTCCTTAAGTTTTTAACTTAGGTGAAGATTTATTTTTGAGCATGAAGTCTTAAGGCTCTCCCTAGGGAGAGCTATCACAAAGGTCATTCAGACTTCTGTCTCTTCTTTGCTGTTATCACTGTTTACTTGTGCATTTTCAGAAAAGTTTATCAATAAATTTAAATTTTAAACAAGCTAAGGGCAGTTGTCTTTTAGAACAAACAACAGTTGTGAAAGATGTTTACTTAGAAAATTCAGGATTTAATTTGTTGAGAGCAGAAGCTTTTATGTGTACATTTTTGATTTCCCAAACCTGAAGGAAATAAACCTAACTTTGTTTCTCTTAGGAAAGAAGACAGAAACCGTTCTAAAATGCAATAGAAATCGATTATTGGTATTTTGTATTTTTCAACCACTTTTCAAAAGACAGGTGTTTATTTTCTGTAATTAAGAGATCAGAGTAGGCATTATTATTATTATTATTGCTAAGAATAATACAGATTTGTCCAGTGCAGGGCAAAAAACGAAGAAGATTGTTCCTGTCTCTTTATTTCCAATCATGCCAATAGACCAGGTTTCTTTTCAACCTTACATACATGGAGTCAGATGTCTTTGGTTTCTCTAGAATGTGTGCCTGCGTGCTCAGTCGTGTCCAACTCTCTGTGACTCCATGGACTGTAGCCTGCTAGGCTCCTTTGTCTGTAGGATTTTCCAGGCAAGAATACTGGAGCAGGTTGCCATTTCCTTCTCTGGGGGATCTTCCCAATCCAGGGATTGAACCCGTGTCTCTTATGTCTTCCACATTGGCAGGCAGGTTCTCTACAAGCTAAGCCACCAGGAAATCCCTTGGTTTCTCTACTCTCTTACAAAGTTAAGTCTAATGACACCAAATACCAACTGAAGGTATTGAAGGATTTTAAATTTGTTTTATTTGGTTTTCCAAGCAATTCTATGAGATAAACAATCTGGCTTGATTTTTAGATGTTGAAATGAAGTCCAGTGAGATTAGGCTACTTAAGGCTTCACTTTGTGTGATTCCTCATGGCTCTTACCCTGCCATGCTCTTTGTAAATGAATTTTTAAATATATGTCAATTACATAGTACTTATCCAGATTAAGTATTTCTGGATTCATTTTAACCTCTGTGTACTTCCTGTTTTGCTCCTTAATTATGTTTATGCAGCAAGTACTTACTCAGCTGCTTCTGTATTCTTACACTGTGCCTGCAAGCGTGCATAATCAGTCACTTCAGTCCTGTCTGACTCTTTGGTACCCTAGGGACGTAGCCCGCCAGGCTCCTCTATCCATGGGGTTCTCCAGGCAAGAATACTGGAGTGGGTTGCTATGCCCTCCTCCAGGGAATCTTCCCATTTTAAGATCTTATTGTATTACAAGATGCTAATGTAGGCACAAAAGTTAGTAAGTTATAATTCCTGCCCTTGAGAAGCTGTCAGTCTAGTGAAGAAGACAGATTACATTTTTAATGGTTTTATTGAAGTATAATTGGCATATAACAAATTATATATATTCAAAGTGTACAATTAGGTAAGTTTTGACATATGGCTACACACATGAAGTCATCTTTTTGCCTGTGTTTTTTTTTTTCTTTTAAATTAATTTCTTTATTTTGATTGGAGGCTGATTACAATATTGTGGTGGGTTTTGCCATACTTAACATGAATCAGCCACTGGTGTAGTTGTTTTTTTACTCTTGAGTTTTGGAAGTGCTTTATATATTTTAAGTAAGTCTTTTATCAGGTACCTGAAATAAATCTTTTCCTTATCTTTAATGACTTGTGAAAAACAAGTTTCTAATTTTGAAGTCCAGTTTATTAATTCAGGTTTTGGGGTTTTGTTTTGGAGGGTTTTTTTTTAATTCTTTCTGATTTTATTACTGGAATTTTATAATAATTCGTGAAATCAGTGTGAGCCCTCCAACTTTGTTCTTCTTCAGAGTTGTTTGTTGAGTTTATCTGCAAAATAGCTTCTTAGGATTTTAAAAATAATTGTCTTCATTTACTTATGTATTTTGGCTGTGCTGGGTGTTCGCTGCTTTGTGCGTGCCTTCTCTGGAGTGGTGAGCAGGAGGCCTCCCTGCACTTGTGGTGCCTGGGCTTCTCACTGTGGCAGCTTCTCTCATCGTGGAGCATGGGCTCTAGGCACACAGGTTTCAGTAGTTGCGACTCACCGGCTTAGTTCCGCAGCCTGCGGAAATCTTCTTCAACCAGGGATCAAACCTGTGTCTCTTGTATTGGCAGGCAGATTCTTATCCCCTGCACCACCAGGGAAGTCCTAAAATTTTAATTAAGATTGTTTTGAATCTACAGATCAATTTGGGAAGATTTGACTTTAAAAAAAAATTTTATTGAAGACTAATTTTTAACATTCTGTTAATTTCCTTTGTACGGCACAGTCAGTAAGTTATACATACATGTATATAGTTCTTTTCATATTCTTTTCTGTTATGATTTGTCATAGGATATTGAATATAGTTCCCTATGCTCTACAGTAGGACCTTGTTGTTTATCCATCCTTTATATAGTAATTCTCCTTTCCTATTCCCAAACTTCCAGTCCTTCTCACCCCTACTCCCACTTCCCCTTGGCAACCACAGCCTGTTCTCTGTGTCTGAGTCTGTTTATGTTTTTTTATGAATATGTTCATTTGTGTCATATTTTATATTCCATATATAAGTGATGTCATGTGGTGTTTGTCTTTCTCTTCTGACTTAATTTGCTTAGTATAATAATCTCTTGGTCCATTCATGTTACTGCAAGTGACATTATTTCATTCTTTTTGATGGCTAAGTAATATTTCATTGTGTGTGTGTGTGTGACATCTTTTATCAATTCATCTGTCAGTGAACATTTAGGTTGTATCCATGTCTTGGCTATTGTATAAAACAGTGCTGCTGTCAACATAAGGGTACATATATCTTTTCTTTGAATACACTTGTCACATTCTTTAAACTGGAACAGTTTCTCAACCTTTTGTTTGTTCACCTTGATATTTTTTAAATATATAAGCCAGTTACTTGGTAGAATATCTCTTTTTGCGGGCTGCCCAATGTTTTTCATAACTAGATTCAATTTATTCATTTTGGTAGGAACCCCACTGAAGTATGGGCTTCCCTGATAGCTCAGTTGGTAAAGAATCCACCTGCAGTGCAGGATACCCCAGTTCGATTCCTGAGTTGGGAAGATCCGCTCAAGAAGGGATAGGCTACCCACTCCATTACTCTTGGGCTTCCCTTGAGTCTCAGCTGGTAAAGAATCTGCCTGCAATGCAGGAGACCTGGGTTCAGCACCTGGGTTGGGAAGATCCCCTGGAGGAGGACATGAGAACCCACTCCAGTATTGTGGCCTGGAGAATTCCATGGAGTGTATAGTCCATGGGGTCACAAAGAGTTAGATACAACTGAGCGACTTTCACTTTGCCACTGAGGTATATCTTTTGAAGAGAAAAGTAGAACGATAAAATCTGCTTACAACTTACATGTGTAGATAACTTACAAGTTAGCCCTTAGAATACATGTTTCCTTCATTTATGGGGACCACATCTGTAGATTCAGTCAACTGCAGATTTACCACTGAAAAAAGTCTACAGTATAAGGGCACCCATGCAGTTCAAACCCACATTGTTCAGGAGTCAACTGTACTAAAATACCATTAATCTTAGTTCTCAATGTTGTCTTGTTTCTCTTCTTTTTTATACGTGAAAAGTTCTGTCTTGCTCAAGGTTTTCCAGCTTTTAATTTTACTGTTTTGTTGATTCTTACAAGCAATTATTGAGTTGACCATAGAAGTTGGAATAAGCTTATTTAGTTAAATAGTAGAACACTGTTGACACCATCCTTTTTGATATGTTCAGGTCCCATGAATCAGAAGTCTGTATTAAATGCCAAGCTTGGTACCTGTTCTTATCAGATGTTAATTATGCTTTTCTCCCTCCCTGTCTTCTCATGCATAATATCCTGGTTTTACAAAGCCCTTTGAAGTACTTTCCCTATTGATAGGCAAATCCTAAATTTAATCTTATTGATACTTTTCTTAAGGAATGTTTTTATATAAAATTTATCTTCTCAACAATGCAAATTAAATATTACCATCAGATTACTGACCCTGAAGACAGTGAACTTTTATAAAATACTATCTTTATGTACTAATAAAAGAAAAAATTAATATGACAGACTATTTTCTTTGTTGATTGGACCATTCATTCACTGTATGTTAAATATTGTGGTTGCTTCTGGAAGCATTTTTTTCTTTATGTGAGATAGTATTCATTAAGACTAGTGGGGTTTTTTATCTGCTTGTTTGTGTTTCTTAACAGAGACCCTTTAGAAGGTATAATTTTTAAGAAATATTTTTTCTGAAAAATAATAGTGGCAGGTTATTTGTTTCAGGTACTGAACAGTACAGTGAATACACAGGCTATGCTGAAACATACCGTTGGGCCCGGAGCCACGAAGATAGGAATGAAAGGTGAGTTCATTTCTACGTTAGTATCACATGGCCAAAAACTAAGGAATGTGGGCTTGACCCTGGTACATTCTGTCTTCCATCTACTCTTACTTCAGAAATATAATTTTCTTCTTAAATTCAATAGTACAGGTTCACTGATAGTTAAAACAAATTCACCATCTCTGTATACTCAGAGAAGAACAGAGAACGAAAAGCCAAATATCTAAACCAAGACCAGGAAAGACACAACTCTGCTGCTAATTGTAAGCATCCAGTGAAGTTTAACTTCCAGCAACAAACTTATTTCGGGTGGATTCTAATTACAACTTAAAGCCTTTAAGCAGCTTTTTTAGTTGCCTTTAACTTCTGTGAGATTAGGTGAGTGGGGGAACCTATGTCGGGACACTTTGCCTAATACCACAGAATGGCTGCTAGCGGAACCCATGGTGAACTTTGCTGCTGCTGTCTCTTGTTTTTTATTGAGACACATTTTTACACTTTGACCTTTTTGCTTCCCCAGAGGCAAACTTTCATTGAAAACGTGTGTGTGTGGCGAATGTGTGTGTGTCTCACTGGGAAGAGCCATTGTGGCAGAGAGAAGCACCCACCGCCCTCGTAGCCATGCAGCCTTATTCCTTGTGAGGATAAGTTCAGTTGCTAGTCTGTCTTTGTTTCGGGTAAAATATGTGGCTGCAACAGTTACTTAGGTGGACTTTTAATTCTTTATAATTATTTACAGACTAGCACGAAGGCCTCTGTTGATATTCTTCAGTGTGAAGCACTGATGGGAATATCATTATATGCATGTTCATAAAGAGATGAATATTTAGAATTTCATGTTTCCAAAATCACCATCTCATCCAACTTTTCCTGTCTCCACAGGCAAATTGTTATTGTTTGCTTTGATTTCTTGCTTTTTTAAAAATAATTTGATGCACTCAGCAGTTGAGCGTAGCAGGTAGAATTTTGTATTGAATTGTTACACTTTTTTGCTCACAGCCCTTGACTCCTTGGAACTAGCTTTTGGATAATATATGGTGATGTTACAAACTCAGTGACTTAGAGCAGTTCTTCCAGAACAGAGGAAAGAGCTCTTGTCCAGATACAAAGGCCAGGTCTTTAGTGTTGGGAGGAAAACAAAGAACTAAATCCCTTCAGTTTGCCCACCAAAACTTTTAACCTTGAAGACTCACTGTCAATGATATCTGTTTGCAGTATGTTCTGTCTTTTCATTTCACTGCTTAATGCTTGGTACTCCACAATACATATGCCTTGGACTTCCTGATTTGCTGAGATGTAAAGCCATTGGTTGGTTTGTTTGTAACGTATTAACCCCGCTGAAGTCTCCGAAACCTGCCCTGGTGGGGGTGGTTGTTTGCTGAGTGCCTTTCCCCATTCCTCCTCTCCCCCATCTGTCCTGCCCCAGGGATGACTGGCAGCGGCGCAGCACTGAAATCGTCGCCATCGACGCCCTTCACTTCAGACGCTACCTCGACCAGTTTGTGCCCGAGAAAATCAGACGTGAGCTTAACAAGGCCGGTAACCTTATTTCTTCGTTCATCTGGCAGCTGTATCTATTTACTGCCATTTTATTAATGCTGAAATTAATGCTTTCTGGTAATTCTTGCAGTGTCAGTACGTCTGCCCACAGCTCTCCTGATTTAATGGGTCTGTCAGCTTGTACAGGATGTACTTTCCATTTTGTAATTGTTTGATTACTGATGCCAGATAGACTGTTGCTTGATATTAAGCCCCACACATGCATTTATCTCATCAAGTACATTTAGCTGCCTTGGAACATTATTATCGTTGTAAAACGATATAGAAATGAATGAACCTTGATAGTTTTTTTCAGACCTACCCAATGGCACTTTCTCTGCAAGGTATGCTATTAGGATTAAAACAGATAAACCATGAAAGTCAAGTCATTGTTGTTCTCGTATTGGTAAGAGTCATTTAAATTATTTATTTGGTAAATTGACATATTTATGATGGAATATGTGGCTGTCTATGCTTAATTTTATCTCCTATAATCATTTTCTTTTTTTATTGTTACAGAAATATAAAAATGAGCTAGACCTATTGTTAGTTCAAATTTTTACTAGTTAATCATAATAAATAAACTAACACATAATAGCGTTCTAATTCTATTCTCTAGATAGATAGGGCTGTTGATATTTTCTTTAGTTCCTCAGATGACTCTCACAACCAAGACTGACCCAGTTCTGAAAACCATTTTTTAACTTCCACGAATAGGATTTGGTCATGAAATTCATTATTAAAATAATAAGGTTTGTGGTTTTGCATGACTCCCATGTGCCAGTCCCTACACGGACTTTTGGTAATGACAGCCGTCTGGGTGTACAATTGCAAGGGAGTTGGGAGTGCTGTTGGGCTGGCATGTGTGGCCCTCAGTATATCATCTTCACATCTTTTCCCTGGGTCTAACCACAGGAATGGCCTCTGTGTGGCGCTCTGCTAATTCCAGCTCAAGTGCCTTAGCGTTCATGTTGTTCTTAGTAAAATAACCAAATAGTCCAGAAAGGCTTTTACTGTGCTTAAAATGTAGGGGATATTTCCAGTATAATTACATTTGGTATCTTATATCCTAATGTACTTGAGAATCTCATTTGCTGTTGAACTTATTTTTAAAATATACAATTAGGTTATTTTAACATTTGAAGTTCTCAAAGGAATCCCATAAAAAGTTTGAAGAGTAAATGCATTATTTTCCAAAATTGAACTTACATACAGATTCCATTTTTCTTTAAGTAATTCCTCAGAAAAGCTGTCTAAAAAGACTGTTCTTTGATATGTCAACAGTTATAATTTCTTTTTTATCTGACTCATGCTACTAAGGAATATCTTTTAGGTAGCTTTTAAGTGTGAGCCTGCTTTCACTGTCTAAACTCTTGCCTTAAAGTAGTTGTTTCCAAGCACATGGTGTTTTTATTACATAGCATATCAAGTAGAATAAGATTTATATTTAGTTTTCCATCAAAAATGTTTGTGAATGTGTCACATGGTCATTGATAGTAGAAGACATTTATAATCAGTGGATGTGGGGGTCCTAGGATACCAGGGAGGCCCTAATGCAATCTAATTAGTATCTTTATAAGAAGAGATAAGGGCATACAAAAAAAAAAACAAAAATAATTAGGAGTGCATGCCCACAGAATAAATATCATGTGTGGGTCTACATGAAGGTGACCATCTGCACGCCAAGGAGAGAGGTCTCAAAAGAAACCAAACATGTTGACACCCTAATCTTGAACTTCTAATCTCCAAAACCGAGAAAAGTAATGTCTGTTGTTTTAGTCACATAGTCTATGTGGTACTTTGTTATGGCAAGAAATATATGGAAAGTTTGGAGAGACATGTATGAAAAGAAAATGTATGTAACCATTATTGTACATTAACACACATTTCAAGGTTCTTTTATATTTTTTACAGATAATGTTTATATTCCCACAAATAGTTTCCTGCAGGAGCTGGATCTTTCACTTTTACAAATATAAGTAAATATTTGTAATATATATATAAGATATAAAAATTTTACAAATATTCTCATTTTTAATTCCCCATGGCTAACTGATGACATGACAACTCGGAGAGCATAGTAAATTAAATGTTTTACATCTCACTATGTTTTGTAAACTTAGGTTTAAAGCAGAACTCTATATTAAATCACTTCAGAGATAACTTGTACAGTGCTGTTTTTTTTGTATGCCAGAAAGAAATTAGACAGCAACAGAAAAATTCCATTTTTCCAAATGAAGCAATAGACCAGTTTTCACCATCAGAATCAGTGTGGATCTCTGAACTCTAGGGGGCTTGCTACTTTTAGGAATTACTCAAGCTTCCCAGGTGGTGCAGTGGTAAAGAATCTGCCTGCCAATGCAGGAGACGTGGGTTGAGTCCCTGGAGGAGGAAATGGCAATCTGCTCCTATATTCTTGCCTAGAAAATTCCATGGACAGAGCAGCCTCGTGGACTATAGGCCATGGGGTTGCAAAGAATCAGACAAGACCGAGGACATACACACACAACAGATAACAATTGAAAGGCATTCCCACAAAGTGCTTTATTATCTCTGGAAACAATTGACTCTATCCAGACTCCTGTCCTATTGGACCCACATCATGACCAACAAGAAGAGTTGGTTTTTAAAGGGAAGAGTCAGACTTATCTGGCTGATACTGTGAAGCTGTGTTTTAAACCTGTGAGAGGTCAGCCTAGGTAACATTCTCCAGGAGAGCTATCTTTGGATTGGAGATTTATGACTCCAGGTTGCAAAAGTGGCAAATAACTCAGCAAAGGAAGAAAGAAATCATCTGTGGAAAGTTGTGTTTAGCCGTGTTAGACTCAATCCAATAAGATTAAGTAACGAATATATTCCATGGAGTCATCTGGATCAGAAATTTAACAAAGTGAGGAGACCACCTAGGCAGGAATCACCATTTACCTTTTGAAAACTGATGTATTGATTTTGTTGTTTTTGTTATTATCACCAAATTCAGGAGTAGATTGGTACAGTGCTTGATTAACAAAACTGATCAGTACTTGCTACTGACAGTTCAAAGAAGTTCAACATCTGATAATTTATAATTTTTTCTTGAAGTCTGTGTTAGTTTACTTTTCAGGAATATTGGTTCAAAATGAATCATTTTTAGTGAGTTTACCCTTCAGTTTCTCAATGTATAGAATCAGAATAACCATAGAAATATATGATCTAATCTCTGATTTCATACATAGGAAATCTAAGGTCTAAATGATGTTTTCATTTTATATTGCATCTTGAAAAGGCAACATCTGTTTACTAAGGTTACAGTTATTTTAAAGACAAAAAATCATCTATAATTTTACCTTTCAAATAATTGTTTTCATTTTTGTAGGACCTTCCACACAAATATTAAGTTTCATATAAATGTGTTCAAGTGACATAAATACTGTATTTATTTAATTTATCCATAATTATATTTTCATACTTTCTAATGATCTTCATAATAATATGTTTAATGGCCATAAAATTGGTTGGGTTGATATATGAGGACTTAGCTGATATACTAACACTTAGCTATTAGTTTTTTAACTAAACTAATAGGTGGTCCCAGGTCTTTATTATATGCAGTGTAGTGAACATCTTTATAGAGCTTCCCTGCTGGCTCAGATGGTAAAGAATCTGCCTGCAGTATGGGAGACCTGCGTTCAATCCCTGGGTTGGGAAGATCCCTTGGAGAAGAAAATGGCTTCCCACTCCAGCATTGTTGCCTGGAGAATCCCATGGACAGAGGAGCCTGGCGAGCTACAGACCATGGGGTTGCAAAGAATCAGACATGACTGAGCAACTAACACTTTCACTTTAAACATCTTTGTACAATTGTTATTTAATCAAATAAAAGAAATTTACAAAGTAGAAATTTATAAGATTGTTACTGAATCTAAGGTTAATTTTAAGACTTAATATTACTTTATTCTTTTCTAAAAGATTCTTCAGTTCAGTTGCTTAGTCGTGTCTGGCTCTTTGACCCCATGGACTGCAGCACGCCAGGTCTCCCTGTTCTTCACCAACTCCCGGAGTTTACTCAAACTCATGTCCATTGAGTTGGTGATGCCATCCAACCTTCTCATCTTCTGTCATCCCCTTCTCCTCCCGCTTTCAGTCTTTCCCAGCATTGGGGTCTTTCCAGTGAGTCAGTTCTTCACATCAGGTGGGAAAGTATTGGAGTTTCAGCTTCAGCATCAGTCCTTCCAGTGAATACTCAGGACTGATTTCCTTTCGCATGGACTGGTTGGATCTTCTTGCTGTCCAAGGGACTCTCAAGAGTCTTCTCCAACACCACACTTCAAGAGCATCAATTCTTTGGTGCTCAGCTTTCTTTATAGTCCTATTCTCACATCCATACATGACTACTGGAAAAACCACAGCTTTGACTAGACGGACCTTTGTTGGCAAAGTAATGTCCCTGCTTTTTAATATGCTGTCTAGATTTCTCATAACTTTTCTTCCAAGGAGCAAGCATCTTTTAATTTTATGGCTGCAGTCACCATCTGCAGTGATTTTGGAGCCCCCCAAAATAAAGTCTGTCATTGTATCCATTATTTCCCCCATCTATTTGCCATGAAGTGATGGGACCAGATGCCATCTTAGTTTTCTGAATGTTGAGTTTTAAGCCAACTTTTTCAACTTTGCTCTTTCACTTTCATCAAGAGGCTCTTTAGTAGTTCTTCACTTTTTGCCATAAGGGTGGTGTCATCTGCGTATCTGAGGTTATTGATATTTCTCCTGGCAATCTTGATTCCAGCTCATGCTTCATCCAGTTCAGCATTTCTCATAATGTACTCTGCATATAAGTTAAATAAACAGCGTGATAATATACAGCCTTGACGTACTCCTTGCCTGATTTGGAACCAGTCTGTTGTTCCATGTCCAGTTCTAACCTGCATACAGATTTCTCAGGAGGCAGGTAAGGTGGTCTGGTATTCCCATCTCCTCAAGAATTTTTCACGGTTTATTGTGATCCACACAGTCAGAGGCTTTGGCATAGTCAATAAAGCAAAGTTTTATTTTTGCCGTAGTCAATAAAATAAAGTTTTTCTGGAGTTGTCGCTTTTTCCATGATCCAACGGAAGTTGGCAATTTGATCTCTGGTTTCTCTGCCTTTTCTAAATCCATCTTGAACATCTGGAAGTTCACAGTTCACATACTGTTGAAGCCTGGCTTGGAGAATTTTAAGCATTACTTTGCTACTGTGTGAGATGAGTGCAATTGTGCAGTAGTTTGTGCATTCTTTGGCATTGCCTTTCTTTGTGATTGGAATGAAAACTGACCTTTTCCAGTCCTGTGGCCACTGCTGAGTTTTCCAAATTTGCTGGCTTATTGAGTGCACCACTTTCATAGCATCATCTTTCAGGATTTGAAATATGAAATAGCTCAACTGGAATTCCATCAACTCCACTAGCTTTGTTTCTAGTGATGCTTCCTAAGGCCCACTTGACTTCACATTCTAGAATGTCTGGCTCTAGGTGAGTGATCACACCATTGTGATTATCTGGGTCATGAAGATCTTTTTTTAGTTCTTCTGTGTATTGTTGCCACCTCTTCTTAATATCTCTGCCTCTCTTAGGTTCATAGCGTTTCTGTCCTTTAAAAGATTCTAAAGGCACTTAAAAACTCCATGCTGCAGTCCATGGGATTGCAGAGAGTTGGACACCACTGAGCGACTGAACAGCAACTGGGTCTTAGTTGCAGCATGTGAACTCTTAGTTGTGGAATGTGGGGTCAAGTTCCCTGACCAAGGATCACACCCAGGCCTTCTGCATTGGGAGCATGGAGTTTTAGTCACTGGGCCACCAGGGACATCCCTTTAGGCACTTTTTATATTTGTTTTTAAGAAATCACAGTATTCTAAAACATAAAATCATTATCAGTATGAACTATGTATTAGTTGGTTAGACAAATATGTTATATTGATTTCATATAAATAACTCCTTAGGACAATAATTAAATTATTAATCTAGAAAGCAGTATAATATATTTACATTAATAATGAAGGACATAATTTAATTATATTCTCTTAGGCCAGCTAAAATTGACTCTGCAGCCTGAGTTCTTCAGTTTGTGTGTTGCAAGAATGTTTGTACAGACTATTCACCTGAATACCATCTATTTCCTGGGCCTAGTTCTGGGCCTGTAGGTTTTGAAAATTGTTTTCTTTGTTTCCTTTTTCAATTTCTTGGCTTCCTTCCCCTGTCTCTTTTTACCACTTCCCAGCTGGGCTCTAGTTTTTAATTCTAGATACCAGTATTTTCCTCCTGCCACTTGCTTCTCAAGGCTCCTCTCGGCAACCTTCAGGACTCCAAAATTCCCTCTCTTCTTAACCTTCCCATCAAAACTCATTCACTCAGTCGTGTCTAACTCTTTGCGACCCCATGGACTATATAATCCATGGAATTCTCCAGGCCAAAATACTGGAGTGGGTATCATTTCCCTTCTCCAGGGGATTTTCCCAAACCAAGGATCGAACCCAGGTCTCCTGTATTGCGGGTAGATTCTTTATGAACTGAACCACAAGGGAAGCCCAAGAATACTGGAGTGGGTAGCCTATCCCTTCTCCAGCAGATCTTCCAGACCCAGGAATTGAACCAAGGTCTCCTGCATTTCAGGTAGATTCTTTACCAACTGAGCTATCAGGGAAGCCCTATTCTAAGCCAGGAGTATTATTGATGTCTTCTACTTACTCAGGTTTGAATGCTTCTTTTTCCCACTTTTAAGTAGTTTATTAGTAAAAAATAAACAGCTCTGTCATGGTGAATGTCAGGTCAGGCTGTGATAAGAGTTTAATAAGCAAGGTTTCTTTTACTGCTCTGATTAATCTTCTCAAGTGCTCTGGCTCATGTGGGGAAAAATTTGCTGCCAGTGTGGAGTTATTGAGAACTCCTAGCACATTTCCCTATGAAGAAAGAACTTGACAGTTCTTTTGCCATCTCTATCATTATCTGATCTTTGTTTCTTACCAAAGAAACTCAGTTATTATCCTGATTAGTGGCCCCGTCCTGGTCTCTGACGTGTGAGGGATCTCTCTCCTTCCTGTGGAATGGAGAGAAGCAAGGGTTGTCCCTCTAAAGGGGACTCAGAGGAGCTTGCTGCTTCTCTCTGATTTCTGACCTTGGAAGTGGTTGGTTTAAACACAATAAAAGAATTTTTTACCAACAGCCAAGATATGGAAGCAACCCAAGTGCCATGCCCATCAACAGACAAATGGATAATGTATACAGTGAAACATTATTCAGCCATTAAAAAGAATGAAATTCTACCTTTTACAGCAATGTGGATGGGCCTAGAGAGTATTTATGGTTGGTGAAATAAGAGAAAGACAAATACTATATGATATCACTTATATGTGGGCTTCCCTGGTGGCTCAGATGGTAAAGAATCCGCCTGCAATGCAGGAGACCTGGGTTTGATCCCTGGGTTGAAAAGACCCCTGGAGGAGGGCATGGCAACCCACTCCAGTATTCTTGCCTGGAGAATCCCCATGGACAGAGGAGCCTGGTGGGCTACAGATCATGGGGTTACAAAGAGTCGGCTGTGACTGAGCAGCTGAGCACAGCACAGCATCACTTACATGTGAAATCTTAAAAATAATACAAATGATGTACATGCAAAACAGAAACAGACTCACAGATATAAAGCAAACTAGTGGTTACAGAAGGGAGTGGGAAGGGATGGGGGCACATTGGGGTTATGGGATTAAGAGATACAAACTATATAAAATAGATAAGCAACAAAGATATATTGGACAACACAGGAAATTATAGCCATTATCTTGTAATAACTTTTAATGGAGTAAAATCTGTAAAAATACTGAATCACTTTGCTGTATACCTGAAACTAATATAATAAATCAATTATATCTCTATAAAAAGGAACTTTGTATTTAATCATTAGTTATTTTACCTATTTTACAAGTATTTTACATCATTTAATTTTTATCTGATTACCTTTTTAAAGTTTTATTTTATTTGATCAAAACAGCAAATGCAGGATAACTTCAGTTTTATAGTTGGTTTCTGTTGTGGTCATTTTTCAAGATAGATTTTTTTTTTTTTTTTAGTAAAATTGGTTAGATTTTGCTTCTGATAATCTAAATGTCTCAAATTCTCTGTTGTTTGGCTTTAGTTTAACTAAGCTATTTTTGCTTATTAAAGAAAATTTAGCCCAGATATGTAGAGATAGTGGTATTGAAAGAGACTAAAATCGTTCTGATGGCATAAAGCAGAAAACATTAACTAGGAGGCTAAGAAATCTTCCTCTTCATCTAGGCATGTTTGGAGAATTTGACAGGAAAGCAAGTGGCAAAGTTATGTCTGTTCTGACAGAAAGTCTGTTCCGTTTGTTGGCATAAAGGCAGAGACTGTATCTTTCAAGAAGAACTTGCTCAAAAAAATTGAGCTCTTTGATAGTTTTGACCTGAAAGAGATTTTCAAAAGCTCTCTGCATCTGATTATACAGGTAATTTGTGAGTTCTAGTATAAGCTCTGTACCACAGCATTGAATAATGCTCTGGTACCAACTTATAATTAATATCTGCCAGGATTTACAGCCTAGGAGGAGGTGGAAGAAATAGCCTTGTTAATCCGTCCAGACAGTGTGTAAAATAAATTTTTATACCTTTGTAGCAACTTCAGAGAGCAATTTACAATATTACGTGTGGGTTTCATAGAAGCATCTTTCTTTATCCTTGGTTTTTCTCTGGGAACATCTGTCACACATTGTTCTTTTTATTTTATTTACTATTATACATAAGCTATATTTTAGGCTTTGCTTGGTGCTTGAGAAAGCCCAGGGGATATTTGCTTTGCTATTATATTAAACTTCTTAACATAGTCTGATAGTTTCAGAAAACTAAGAATCCTTAGGAGGCAGAAAGACCAACTAGCCTGACAGCAAAGAAATGAAAATGAGAAACTCTAGGACCTTAAACTGCGATCTTCTCATATATAAAATTAGCTGTTCATTTAATTAACATGCAGCCAGCATCCTCAGGATATACTGTACTTTTTTCAGGTAACTGGCAAGTTTTAAAATAAAATAATCTAGCTTAAAATACAGCTGTGTAACTAGAGTCTTGGAGCTGGAAGGGATTTTAAAGGTTGTCTTATAGCCAGGCACAGGAGTCCCTTTTATATATAGGGACTCATTTTACATATAGTCACTTAAGTGTTTCAGTGGCAAGAAGCACATTAAAAAGCTAACCACAGTTGTTACTCTAGTCCCAGTAATTCAGAGAGAGTACTGAGGAAGCCTAATAGTAATAACTCTTTACTGTAATGAAAAATAGTAATCAAAAGTTTTCAAATAAAACACTGTCTTAAATGCCTTTCTGTCTATTAGTCCCTCATAGTTCATAACTGGAATCCCATTAATTCTTGAAATATCTCTGATATTTTCATTTATATTTGAATTGGGGAGGGGGAAAACTGAGACCTATATTGGCTTAAGGGCTTTGATTTGCCCAGAATCAAAGCAAATCAGTAATTAGAACTGGTCATTTCTTACTCTCTTCCTTGTGTAATCCCAGGATTTTCTTCTTTTTCCCTCTCCTTTGGCCCCTAGGAAAAAAACGAGAGAGAGAGAGAGAGAGAGAGAGAGAGAGAGATAACATAAGCTTGATAATGGATATTGATCCTAGTACATCAGTCAGAAATACTGCTAGTGTCTAGTCACTCACATTGCTTTGATGTTTCTTTCATCCTTCAGGCTTACTGTGGATTTCTTCGTCCTGGAGTTTCTTCAGAGAACCTGTCTGCAGTGGCCACGGGAAACTGGGGCTGTGGTGCCTTTGGGGGCGATGCTAGACTAAAAGGTAAGTGAGTCAGTTGTTATGAGATGGATAATAGTTTTTTGGCTAAGAAATAGAGTTAGTCCTTCTAACCAAATTTCTATTGGTCTATCATAATAAGGGACCACAAAAATCTAAAAGAAAAGAAAAAGAATATTTGATACAGTCCTTTTTTTATTGTATGTCCAGGAATCTGTATTTATATTTTTAAATCTATATTTTCATTCCCTGCAGAGGTCACATATCTTTTTGATCTATCAGTCACAGCATTTAGTTGAATAAAGAGGCCAAAATGACTATGAAGTTTCAAATACAAACCATCCATGTAAGCACATTCTTTTACAGTAGTGAGTTTTATGGACAGAGCTGTTTCATTGAGAGACTCATTCATTCACCAGACTTACGGCAGGTCTGCCACTCTCTAGGCACTGTGGTAGGTTCTGAGAACACAAAGGTGAGTAAGATGTGGTCCCTGCTTTGGAATTCACGGTCTAGCATATGAGAGAGAGGCATGGACAAATGCAACATACGGAAATGAGTGCTTTAATAGAGATGCATGATGTGTGGGAGTACAGCTTGGGAGAGCTGCATGAGGAGGCATTTGGTACTCAAGAAGGATTAACATTTCTTGCACTTCAGGTTTGTACCTATCAACAGAGCTATTGGTTATTTATCATATTATGACATTTTTTTCCTCTCAAGAGTGTCAGTTATAGAAAATAGTATTACATTATTACTTAGGATGGCTACTATTCTGTGCCAACCCAACTGGTCTCACACAAGCTGAGGGTGCTACAGTACCATCCTGACACACCTACAGGGTGTGTGCAGACCCCTACAGGGTAAGGGCATACATCTTCCACTAGACTACACCTACTTCAGACTCAAGCTGCAAGTCTGGGGTCGGGGTGTCCTGTGCAGGGCCACCTGCACCTCTAAACAACCAGCTACCAGTTGGGAGGTTCCCATAAGCCCTCTGAGGTTTGATAATTTATTAGGATAACTCACAGAACCCAGGAAGGTGCTGTTACAATTTTATTACAAAGGATATACATAGGGTGAGACGGGCAGGGAATACAGAGCTTCCGTGCCCCGTCCCTGTGGTGTCAAAGCACATCACTTTCCCAGCACATGAATGTGCTTTTAAGAGGCCCCACTGATCTTTGGTGTCGAGAGTTTTTATGGGGGCTTCATTACATAGGCACCATTGGTTATCACTGGCCATGTTCCAGTTCTCCCGCTCCCTAGAGTTCAGTGACTGAAAGTGCAATCCTGAAGCAGTCTAGAGGCTCACTGGCAGTCACTTTCATTAGCATAACATACCCTATCACTCACTTCACTTCAGTTCAGTTGCTCAGTTGTGTCCGACTCTTTGCGACCCCATGGACTGAAGCACACCAGGCCTCCCTGTCCATCATCAGCTCCCAGAGTTTACTCAAACCCATGTCCCTTGAGTCGTGATGCCATCCAGCCATCTCATCCTCTTTCGTCCACTTCTCGTACCGCCATCAATCTTGCCCAGCATCAGGGTCTTTCCGATGAGTCAGCTCTTCACATCAGGTGACCATAGTACTGGAGTTTCAGCTTCAGCATCAGTTCTTCCAATGAATATTCAGGACTGATTTCCTTTAGGATGGACTGGTTTGATCTCCTTGCTGTCCAAGGGACTCTTAAGAGTCTTCTCCAACACCACAGTTCAGAAGCATCAATTCTTCAGTGCTCAGCATTCTTTATAGTCCAGCTCTCACATCCATACATGACTACTGGAAAAACCATAGCTTTGACTCAGGAAATGGCAAAGGTTTTGAAGCTTCTGCCAGGAACCCAAGACAAAAATCAGACAGATTTTTGGTTTATACTACAGTTGTCAAAGTAACAAGAAAACAAAGCAAACACATAAAACAGCCAACTGGCCTTGATAGCTAAACTAGACACAAATGAAATCCTTCTCAAATCCTTTTCATTGGGAATTTCTCTGTAACAGTTTGACGTTAGTGGAATCACACTATGTATACTATGTTCTGACCTCCTCTTTTAGAAAACCCTATAGTCTCATGATGGCTTGCAACACCAAAAACTCCACAATTTTTAATAGCTACGTACTATTCTTTTGCATGTCCCTATAAGCCATTGTTTATTTCTTTTTTTTTTTCTCCCTTTTATTGTTTTTGCCATACAATGCCATGATATCACCATGGGTTTACATATGCTCCCCCTCCAGAAGCCCCTCCCTCCCCCCACCCTCTTCCCTCCCCCCCGGGAAATCTCGATGCATCAGCCCCGAGAATCAATCCTGGGCTGGCGATTGATTAGACATATGATAATTAACATGTTTCAATGCCATTCTCCCATATCATCCCACCCTTTCCATCATCCACAGAGTCCACGAGTCTATTCCATACATCTGCGTTCCTTTTGCTGTCTCGCATGTTGGGTTCTCGTTACTGTCTTTCTAAGTTCCATATATATGTGTTAATATACTGTATTGTTGTTTTTGCTTCTGGCTTACTTCACTCTGGATAATGGGCTCCAGTTTCGTCCATCTGAGTAGAATTGCTTCAAATGAATTTTTTTTTAATGCTGAGTAATATTCCATTGTTTATATGTACCACAGCTTTCTTATCCATTCGTCAGTTGATGGGCATCTAGGTTGCCTCCATGTCCTGGCTATTGTAAACAATGCAGCGATGAACATTGGGGTACACGTGGCTCTTTCAATTCTGGTTTCCTCGGTGTATATGCCCAGCAGTGGGATTGCTGAGTCATATGGCAGGACTATTTGCAGCTTTTTAAGGAATCTCAACACTGTTTTCCATAGTGGCTGTACTAGTTTGCATTCCCACCAACAGTGTAAGAGAGTTCCCTTTTCTCCACATCCTCTCCAGCATTTATTGCTTGTAGATTTTTGGATTGCCATTGTTTATTTCATGAAGTCTCCATTCGTAGTTTTTTGGTTTTATATAAGCAATACTATAATATATAATTATGTATGTTATACATAATTATTTTCTTAGGGTTAATTCCTAAGAATTAATCATTAATTAAATAAAAATTTAAAAAATAATTAAATAACTAATAAAAGTGAAATTAATGACTCAAAGGACAGGGATACAACATGTTTTAATATTTACCACAAACTGTTCTTCTGAAAGGCAGTATCAATTTACAGTGTCATCTTTGCTATCTCACCACTATAGGGTTTTGTCAATCTTAATTTCTCTGAGGTTCAATAGTTTTTATATGTTTTATTGGTCATTTTTGTTTTGCGAGTTGCTTGTTCATGTCATCTGCCCATTTAGCTTTTAGTCAATAGATTTGGTTTTCATTGGCTTGTAATAACTCCTTGTATATTAAGAAATATTAATTGTCTGTCATTGAACTTAGCAATTAAATAACATATGTTACAGGTATTTTTCTGTTTTTGCATTTATTTCAGCCTGTTGAGTTGTGATCAGCCTATTGTCATATGGAGTTAATTTTTATGTGTTTACATTTTTGTGGCATGCTAAAAAAAATTTCATCTATTCCTTATTCTAAAGACTTTCACAGATATTTTCTTCATATTCAAAAATAAAAACCACGTTATTAGTTTCAGTGTTTTGAATGTCTTTAGAAGAAAGAATTTCTGGTTTTTATTTTATGAAATTCTTTATCATCCTGAATTTGTTTGAGGAAACCTGTTTTTCACTCTGAACTTATTGATCTTATGACAGACACTTTTTTCTGTTTTTCTCTTAAGTAAAATAAATGAGTAGATTCACATCATCAATCCAGAAGCCAGGTCTCCACAAGCCTTGGTCATTTGTGATGGACAATTTGGGAAGCTTTATAGATGTGTTCATTTTGTTTCTTTTCTTTATGGTGTAAAAAAGCCTTTCTCTCAGACTGCAGCTTTGCTTGCTCTGGTGACTTGTTGAGGGTAGTATTCCAAGATTTTCATTGTGTAATTTATTTTCACAATTATCAACAATTTCTGTTGTGAGCATGTATTTTTTTCCCCAGTTTTATTAAAAAGTAATTGACATACAGAACTATACAAGTTTAAGATGTCCAACGTAATGATCTGACTTACATCATGAAATGAGTATCAAGTAGGTTTAGTGAATATCCATCATCTTATATAGATGCAACATTAAAGAAGCAGAAAAAAATTTTTTCCTTGTGATGAGAATTCTCAGGATTTATACTCCCTTGCAACTTTCATTTGTAATGTACAGCAGTCTTAATTATCTTTGTCATGTTGTACATTACATTCCTAGTACTTATTTATCTTGTAACTGGAAGTTTGTACCTTTTGGCTACCTTCATTTAATTCCCTCTCCCCCCGCCTCCTACCTTTGGTAGCCAGAAAGCTGATAATATTTTCCTATGTGTTTATTTGTTTTTAAAGTATGATTGACCTACAACAGTTAGTTCTTGGTACACAGCAGTGGTTCTATGATTCTGTATATTTCAAAATGCTCTCCATGTTAAGTCCGGTTGTCTTCTGTCACCTTGCAAAGACCTTACATAATTACTGACTGTATTCCCCACACTGTACATTATACCCATGACTCCCTCCCACCTCACTTCTGGCAACCACCTGTTTGTTCTCTGTATTTGTTACTGTTTCTGTTTGATTATGTTTGTTCATATGTTTTGTTTTTAGATTCAACTCATAAGTGAAATCATACAGTATTTGTCTTTGTCTTGTTTATTTCACTTAGGATAATACACTGTAGGCCCATTCATGTTGTTGCATAGAGCAAGGTTTCAATGTTTTTTATGGCCAAGTAGTAGTTCATTGTATATATATATATACCACATCTTTATCCATTCATCTGTTGATGGGTACTTAGGTTGCTTCCATATCTTGCTATTGTAAACAATGCTGTAGTGAATGTAGGGGTACATACATCTTTCAAGTTGCATTCAAGTTGTCTGGAGAAAGTGGAATGGTTATTATCGGACTTCAGAGATGCCACTGAGTTAATGGATTTGGAAAATGGCTCTGGGAACTTTTTTTTTTTAACTCTCTGGGAGTTGCTGATAATCAGCCAGGTGTAAGAAATACTACATTCTCTCCTTTAGTGTTACATAGTTACCCTTCAATCTGTGGCCTCATTTTTAAGATGAGGAAACCAAGGTTTTATGCAGAGGCTAATACAGCTGCCCAAAGAAACACAGCTAACAATCAGAACCAGCATTCATATTTGGCCTATTTTCCTCAAAAACCAGTATTGTGGTTGTGGTTGTTCTTAGACAATATGTTGAAAGCATTCTGTGTTGTACTAAGTGCTTTCCTTAGATGTATTAGCTCATAACAGCCTACTGCTGCTGCTGCTAAGTGCTGTTGGACACTTCAGTCGTGTCCAACTCTATGCGACCCCATAGATGGCAGCCCACCAGGCTCCGCAGTCCCTGGGATTCTCCAGACAAGAACTCTGGAGTGGGTTGCCATTTCCTTCTCCAATGCATGAAAGTGAAAAGTGAAAGGGAAGTCGCTCAGTCGTGTCCGATTCTTAGCGACCTCATGGACTGCAGCCTACCAGGCTCCTCCGTCCATGGGATTTTGCAGGCAAGAGTACTGGAGTGGGGTGCCATCGCCTTCTCCGAACAGCCTACTGGGTATGAGGTATTTTTGTCTTTGTGACATTAACTGAGGCAGCGAGGTAAAGAGCCTTGGGTCATAAGAATAGCGAGTGGCAGGACTAGGATTCAAACCAGGATTGATGCCCAAGAGTTCAGTGTCTGTGCTTTTACAATTTCATCTTTATTGGCCACAAACTGTATCTAGGTTTAGATTTGGAAATTGCCATTCTAGAGATGGTGGCTGAATTCTTGATGTGGGTACATTTAAGGAGCCAAAGATTGAGGCTTTCATAATATCCACTGGAGGGTTGGGGGTGGTTGGTAGGGTCACATGATACCAAGATTAAAAACAGTAGCCAGGGCTTCCCTGGTGGTACAGTGGTTAAGAATCCACCTTGCAATGTAGGGGACACAAGTTCGATCCCTGGTCCAGGAAGATCCCACGTGCCACAGGGCAGCTAAGCCTATGCACCGTAACTACTGAGCCTGTGCTCTAGAGCCTGCGAGCCACAACTCCTGAAGTCCAAGTACGCCAGAGCCCGTGCTCTGCAACAAGAAAAGCCACCTCAATGAGAAACCTGCAGGCCACAACTATAGCCCCCACTTGCCACAACCAGAGAAAGCCCACATGCAGCAACAGAGACCCAGCACAGCCAAAAATAAATAATAATACTTTATTTTATACATACATATATATATACAGTAGCCAGCGTGCAAGACCAATTAGAAAATAAGAGTTGGCCTAGAAGTGTGGGCAAAATGCCCCAGGGCTGATAAACGTGTTTGAGCTGTCATAGTAACCAAGACATGAGCTCACAAAAAAACTTGGGTTTCATTAGAAGGACATGAGTAACTCTTTCAAATCTGTACTATTTTAGCTTCCTGCTAGTACATATTTAAATAATGTAAATATACAGTTTGAGGAAATTCTTCTAACAGACATATGGTAAGTTGGCTTGGAGCAGAGCAGGATGACGTGGCATGGCAGCTTTACAACACAGCGGGTGAGGGAGAGTCCTGCATCAGGCCACCCAGTTCAGATTTCAGCTCTACCTACCACTTTCTGGCTCTGTGACCTTAGACAGGTTACTTAATCTTTTGATGCCCTTATTTCCTGATTTTCAAAATGGAGATAATGCTAATATTTATTCAGTTTTTGTAAGGATTGAGTTAATCTTTGTGAATATTGAGCTTATCCTTGAAAAGCTGCTAGAACATTCAGCATGCTACAGTATAGAGCTCAGTGTTAGCAGTTGTTACTAACGTTACATGTTGATGGCCTCAGACCATACCTGTGTGTAGGTATCCATGATTTTACTCACTTTTTTGTTTGGTTCATTTGTTACGTGATGACACTATGGCTTGTTTTTTGATATCAGTGTAGTGTAGTGTGTGTTAGTCACTCAGTGGTGTCCGACTCTTTGCGACTCCATGGAATGCAACCCGCCAGGGTCCTCTGTCCATGGAACTCTCCAGGCAAGAATACTGGAGTGAGTTGCCATTCCCTTCTCCAGGGCATCTTCCTGACCCAGGGATCAAACCTGGGTCTCCTGCGTTGCAGGTGGATTCTTTGCTGTCTGAACTACCAGGGACACCTTTTTTCATTATTCATACTTATTTGAAAATTTTATTGCTTAAGATTGATGCCAAAAAGAAAATTAAAACCAAACTCCCTGCAGGTTAATTTAAGTGATTATTTTGGCACCTAGTTGTGCTTGAATTTGGAATTTGATGCTTTTGTATCATTCTTGGAATCATTCCACACATCCTATTAGATCTGTGATTTATTCTCATCTAACTTGTGATGCAGGAGAGTTCACTTAAATCATGAGACATAATTGTCTAGTTGCACAAAGACCTTGAGGATATAGTGAGGTCTGAAGATAGTTTTGTTTAAAATGATCTTTTGTTAGTGATTACTGATGGATTTAAGGTCAAGATTGTTATATTTCTGAAAATTTCCTCTGTGTATTTATAGTCTAATATCCAATGCAAGAAGAAAAACTGTAATAGAGGTTGTGGAATTCCATACTCTGAAAGAGTCTTTAGGGATGATCTGATTTGACTTCCTCTTTGCATAGATGGGGAAAATGCAAGCAAGAGAGTTAAGTGACTTGGCCAAAGTCCTAGAGCTTAGATAGCTAGCAGAAAGGCGAGGCCTGAGCTCAGGTCTTCAGTCTCCAGTCCCAGCTTGTCTGCCACATGCTTTTGTTATCATGTGACCCAAACAGAAGCGGATGGGAAATCAAGAATGCATTGTGAATTGGCTCTCTTATTAGGCCTCTTTTTGGTAGATCTGTCAAACTTAACTCTGTGAGCCTATCCACAGGGACAGAATGGCCTGTGAAGCATTTTAAAAATAAACTCTATAGGGAGAAAAAAAATAAACTCTATAGGGAGATACATTTTAAATGTTCTTATTAATATTTTATTTTGACAAATGACCAGTGATCTAGTATTTCTGTACATAAGGGGAAAACAAAACCAGAAGGACTTTTCTTTGGGTCTTTCTCTCCTCTTAATAGGAAATATAGATAAATTTCACTCAAACCAAAAGATAAGAAATACCTCTTTGTAGAAGAAGATTACAACACATTGGTTTCCAGTTTTATATGTAGTTTAGGTTAATTAGGAACCTTTTAAAATTGAGTGTACTGAAGCGTTAATGTTTGCATAAGTTGGTTGAGCAGTTTTAATTAAAATGTATCTGTATTTTGGGATCAATTACTCCAGGATTAATGAGGCCTAGTCATGGTGCCTCACATGTTATGGATGCTCAATAAATATTAGTTTGGAAATTAGGAAATACTTTTGTGTTCAGAATCTTGTATGTATTATAACATCTTAGTTTCTTTCTCATAACTGGGGATACTCAGCCATATCAAATATTACTAGTTCAGTTTTTAAAAGTTTTTATTTTGGTTTGATCTTCTTGCTGTCCAAGAGTCATCTCACCACAGTTCAAAAGCATCAATTTTTTGGCGTTCAGCTTTCTTTATGGTCCAACTCTCACATCCATACATGACTACTGGAGAAACCAAAGCTATGACTAGACAGACATTTATCAGTAAGGTAATGTCTCTGCTTTTTAATATGCTGTCTAGCTTTGTCATAGCTTTTCTTCCAAGGAGCAACTGTCTTTTAATTTCATGTCTGCAATGATTTTGGAGCCCAAGAAAATAGTCTTTCACTGTTTCTATTGTTTTCCCATCCATTTGCCATGAAGTGATGGGAACAGATGCCATGGTCTTTGTTTTCTGAATGTTTTAAGCCAGCTTTTTCACTTTCTTCTTTCACTTTCATCAAGAGGCTCTTTAGTTCTTCTTCACTTTCTCCCATAAGGCTGCTGTCATCTGCGTATCTGAGGTTATTGCTATTTCTCCCAGCAATCTTGATTCCAGCTCGTGCTTCATCCAGTCCGGCATTTCACATGATGTACTCTGCATATAATTTAAATAAGCAGGGTGACAATGTATATAGCCTTGATGTACTCCTTTCCTGATTTGTAACCAGTCTGTTGTTCCATGTCTGGTTGTAACTGTTGCTTCTTGACCTGCATATAGATTTCTCAGGAGGCAGGTAAGGTGGTCTGATATTCCCATCTCTTTTAAAATTTTCCACAATTTGTTGTGATCCACACAAAGGCTTTAGCATAGTCAATGAAGAAGAAGTAGATGTTTTTCTGGAATACTCTTGCTTTTTCTATGATCCAGCAGATGTTGGCAACTTGATCTCTGGTTCCTCTGCCTTTCCTAAATCCAGCTTGAACATCTGGAAGTTCTCGGTTCACGTACTGTTGAAGTCTAGCTTGGAGAATTTTGAGTATCACCTTGCTAGCATGTGAGATGAGTCAATTGTTCAGTAGTTTGAGCATTCTTTGGCATTGCCTTTCTTTGTGGTTGGAGTGAAAACTGACCTTTTCCAGTCCTGTGGCCACTGCTGAGTTCTCCAAATTTGCTGGCATATTGAGTGCAGCACTTTATTAGCATCTTCTTTTAATTCCATCATGTCCACTAGCTTTGTTTGTAGTGATGCTTCCTAAGGCCGACTTGACTTTGAACTCCAGGATGTCTGGCTCTGAGTGAGTGATCACACCATCCTGGTCATCTGGGACATGAAGATCTTTTTTGTATAGTTCTTCTGTGTACTTTTGCCACCTCTTCTTAATAACCTCTGCTTCTGTTAGGTCCATACCGTTTCTGTCCTTCATTGTGCCCATCTTTGCTTGAAATGTTCCCTTGGTATCTCTAATTGTCTTGAAGAGATCTCTAGTTTTTCCCATTCTATTGTTTTCCTCTATTTCTTTGCGTTGATCACTTAGGAGGGTTTTCCTATCTCTCCTTGCTATTTTTTGGAGCTCTGCATTCAGATGCATGTATCTTTCCTTTTCTCCTTTGCCTTTTGCTTCTCTTGTCAGCTATTTGTCAGGCCTTCTCAGACAACCATTTTGCCTTTTTGTATTTCTTTTTCTTGGGGATGGTTTTGATCACCACTTCCTGTACAATGTTACACTCTATCTATCAGATCTAATACCTTGAATCTATTTGTCACTTCCACTGTATATTCATAAAAGGGATTTGATTTAGATCATACCTGAATGGTCTAGTGGTTTTCCCTACTTTCTTCAGTTTACGTCTGAATTTGGCAATAAGGAGTTCATGATCCGAGCCACAGTCAGCTCCTGGTCTTGTTTTTGCCGACTGTATAGAGCTTCTCCATCTTCAGCTACAAAGAATATAATCAATCTGATCCATCTGATGATGTCCATATGTAGAGTCATCTCTTGTGTTGTTGGAAGAGGGTGTTTGAGATGAGCAGTGTGTTCTCTTGGCAGAACTCTGTTAGCCTTTGCCCTGCTTCATTTTGTACTCCAAGCCCAAACTTGCCTGTTACTCCAGGTATCTCTTGACTTCCTACTTTTGCATTCCAGTCTCCTATGATGAAAATAATACACGTTTGAAGAATACAACATTCATTGCCTTTATCTGCTCTTTCCTCATAATTAGGGTGAGGTTATGCATTCTTGCTCAGAGTAGTGCACAGGTGATAGTATCTAGAGGCACTTGGTAGTCATCTGGCCCCACTGGTGATGTTAATTTTGGTCACCTAGTCATGGTATTATCTGATTTTTCCACTGTAGAGATATTTTTTTCCTCCCTTGTACTTAATAAGTAGTCTGTGGGAAGACACTTTGAGACAAAATTTCCCTTAGGTTTAGCATCCTTTATTGATCTTTGCCTGATCCAGTCTTTACCATGATGAATGCGAAAGCAGGGTTATCTCGTTCTAACACTCTCTAGACTTACCAGTTACTCTGTAGCTTTCTCATGTGAGCAAGAGCCCTTCTTCTCCATTTATTTGTTAGGTATTATCATTTTGGACTCAGGAATTTATATTTTTTCAATAACTTGTAACTTACTACTATACATAATATTTTGGTGCTTCCCTCGCCCAGATTTGGCTAGTAGATCCTCCTTCAAACTGGCTTCTATATCCTTATGACAAGCACTCTTCAGTTTTTCCCAATCTGTTTTTGGAGTACTTCTTCACTTCCTGGTATAATAAAACATTCTGAGTTTATTTTGTACTTATCCTGTTCCAACCATGGAATCAAGTATTCCTTGAGGAATCCAGCTCCTTTTAGGGGGAATGGTATTAAACCACTATCTGGGCACTGGGTTTGCTAACTGCTACTGGGATGTCTTCCTTTTGGCCCTTCCAGCAGACAAAACTAAGAAATACACACACACACATACAGATGTATATCTTCAAAAGTCATGAGTACATACCAGTGCCTTTCGTTTCAATTGATAACCACAGAGTTACTTTTTTGTCTTTCCCATTCCATGTTTGTATGTCCTGTTCCATTCTGAGAACTATAAGTCCCAGCAGTATCAACAAATCAACTCATTTATTCAATCCTGAAATATATTTTATTAATAGTCTCAGAATTGTTTCACCTATACTGTTATGGTAAGCACATCTAATAAAGAAAGTCTGGGATTTGTTTGCAGTTCTTTCCTCCTTGTCCAAGACTGAGGGCATATTAGTCAAATATTGTATTCATAAGTTACTTAGATTAGTTCTTACTTTTGTTCTTTCTTTTTTCCTTTTCCTGTAGTGCTTCTTTTGAAATAAAATTAGGCTCATTTGTTTTCATTTGCTTTCAGTTATAAGCTCCTCCCTACTCCCATTGTTGTGTTTTATGTTTTGAAGATGTAGAATATTAACATGCTCTCAAAAATTAAAATTATATTTATCCTCCATAGTGTTTTAATTTGATTCCCACCTCCCCTTTTATGAAGGAAAAGGTATGTTAGTAGCAATAGGGCATTTATTGTACCTATGTTCATTTTTGATATTTAAAGTAAATTTTTGTCTACTGAGATTAAGATTATAAAGGAATTTTAATTTTTGGAAATATACTCCAGGCTCAGTGATTTGTACCTCTGATTCCTGAGGACGGGGGTTCTCCATAGTTTGCTGTGCTAGCACACCAGAGTTAATGTCCAGTGTTATCAGTAACATTCACTCCCTGCTGTAGTGATTGGGTAGTGCGGGAGGGACGGGGGTGTCTTCTGGAACCCATTTTGAGAATGCCTGCTTGCTGTAGTGTTCACGAGAGCAGTAGAACCTCCCAAGTACATTGGTTGGGGAGAATCACAGACCTTCGACACAAAGAAACAGTGACTATGTAGTAAGATAAATCAAGCAAGCAAACACAAAAATTTTAGTTCCAGAGTAATGTAAGTGGGGAAAAAAAACCACTTCACTGCCTTAAGTGTGCTACTTCAGATGCACCTTCCTCTATTTGTTTTCCCACAAAGGTGCTTATGTGGGAATTCTGTGGCTTAATGAGATTCTCAGTAGCATGTCTGGAAAGTCACACAACCAGATGATTTATATTCATCCTCTATTTGCCATTTCTAATAACGTGTATATTAGGTTTATAAATCTTTAATCCAGGATATAGCTATGGCATACCAGCTATAATTTAGCTGGCTGAAAGAACTAAAGGTATCCTGATGGGAAGTGTCATAATATAGCTGTGTTTCTCCTCTGTGCTGCAGCCTTAATACAGATACTGGCAGCTGCTGGAGCTGAGCGAGACGTGGTTTATTTCACCTTTGGGGACTCAGAATTGATGAGAGACATTTACAGCATGCATACATTCCTTACTGAGAGGAAACTGACTGTTGGTAAGTCGGGGGTGGTTGGTGTCTAGATGGATTGTACACCATCCAAGAGGAGCACTTGCTGACTCTGGATCGATCACAGTGGATAAGAAAGAATGGAGATGTGACTTCAGTGGGGTTGGGGGGCAAGGTCTCAGAGGGACAACACTTGCAGCTTTTTTTTTTTCTGGCAAAATTTCATCCTCAATATTCAGTGAGTATGCCAACTTATTAAATTAAAGCCAAGAAGTTGGAGTTAGTGTCCATTTTTACTTTTGTGTGTGTGGAGAACTGAACAAGGGGGATGGTATTGAAAGGTAAGTTAAAATCTAAGAGGCTTTACTCTGAGTCAAGTTTATCAGACAAGCCAGCACATGTTCCATCTACTGTGTCTCAGCTGGACCTGAAAGGCCTTCCCATCATGGGAGCTAAATGTAAAATGAGAGTTGCCATGAACTCCCGAAAGGATGCATGGGTGATGTACCATGTATAGCCTGCTGTAATTATGAGCTAACGAGTAGTTTCTTTAAGGTATTTAAAATTTTTAAACTTCACGTCAGGAAAGCCTTCCAGGCTTATGGAACTCATGCTCTATTTTCAAAAGCCAAATTTGAACATATCTTATTTAGGATAGAACTGTGGTGTTCTGTAGTAGATTTATCTATCTACATATCTTAATGTGCAAACTGGTCTGGCTTTCTGCTCTTCAGGAGAAGTCTATAAGCTGCTGCTACGATATTACAATGAAGAATGCAGAAACTGCTCCACCCCTGGACCAGACATCAAGCTTTATCCATTCATATACCATGCAGTTGAGTCTTGTACACAGACCACCAACCAGCCAGGACAAAGGACTGGAGCCTGAGGAGCCAAGTGACTAGAAGCTCCTTCCACTTCTGTAACAAGAAGGTGTAACATATGAACTGACGTAATATACATGTGTATATAATCCACATTTGTAGGCAAGGACGCAGTCCCTTCTGCACATGCAGCCCCCCCATCCCAACTTACATAGACTCAGACATATTTTGTTTCCTTTTTTTTTTTTTTCCTATTTCAGCCTTGATCCTTTGATTATTCTTTCTTTGGCTCATCAGACTTCTTGTGAAATTTCATCAGTTTGTGCTTAGCCTGTCAGGTGTCTTTTTTGATGCCTAAATATACAAATCACTTCTGCAACTAGCAGATGCCAAGGAAGGTGGTGAAATCCTAGGAACTGTTTAACTGAGTCTACTATAGATCTCCTTGTGAGTCTCTCACCCCCTACTCTTGTTATGATTGTGGTGTTGGAGTTTTTTTGATTTTTGAAATAAGAGTTGGGTTTGTTACATAATACAGATCTCCTCGGTTAAGAATTTTATATTTAAGAATACTTTCAAAAAACTTATTTTGAGATATCACCTTTATTTGTAATGGTAATTTGTCTGTCCCTTTTCACCTGATCAATTTTTATTGAAACTGTTTTTGGAAATTGCCCCAAATGAAAGGAAATATAAGAATAAAAGAGTTTTCCAAATGGTGTTTAAAAAACAAACAGATTCAAGAGACTTGAAGGAACTCATTTCTTGGGATTGTTTTTTTCTTTTTCTTTTTTTGAATTAGGATTACTGTTTGTTCTTTGGTGCTTGAGACATATTCATATAACCAAAGTTTAGGAACTGGGAACTTCATGGTGATTTGTACATATTGAAGTTTCTCTGGTACTCAAAGGCTATGTAGTTAATAAATTTTCATTAATAAGTCATTTGTCAAACTCTTATATAATATATATATACACATATGTGTTCTTTAAGTGTGTCTACATGCAAGCACAGAAAATCTAAATAAAACTGGAATTGTGGAAATGATTAGATTTAGGCTTTATTAGGGGCTCTGTTTAGAATCTTTTATTTAAAATTGTGTCCATTTAAAACAGGCAACAAGCGTAAATAATAATGTCTCTCAGAAGTTAAAAAGCCACCGCCAGTTCTGTGCTAATTGAGAGCAGAGTTTAATCGCAAAAGCACTTACTATTTCTAAAGTAATCCTAAACCATACTATTGAAGTTCTAGCTTACAGTCAACTGTCAGGAAAAGGTATTGGTGGTCAAATCCTATTAATAAGGGGTTTAAGTAGATGGTCCAAACACCTGGTATTAATATTGGCAGGGCAAAAAGGGACCTTGGCCAGCATCTGCAGCTCTTTTTATTTATATACAGATGCTAATGGAATTCGGCACTGAAGTGCCTGAAGACAGTCACTTGTCATTAAAGAAGTTCTTTAAGATTTTTCATCATCTCTGAGTCCAAGAAGTCTGGCTTTTTTTCTACTAGTACTAAAATCCTTTCCTTTCTATGCTTTGGTTAAGCATTCATGGTATATTTCATTTCTTTTTATCTATCTCCATATTCTTTCCCTCTCATCCAGCCCAAAGACTAAGTCAACAGTTCTTTAAAATGTTATATGAACAGTTTAAGAGGTATATGTCGTAGAGATATCATTAAATATCCAGGTAAGACCACCCCCCTACCCCCAGCCTAATATTACAGCACACACAATCTAAGACTCAGCTGTTAATGCTGAACAGGTTGATGACCAGGCCATCTGACCACCTTTCTCCTGTTGAGGGGTTTTCAAGAATAAAACCTGCCTACTTCTTTGTTTCAGTACATTCTTGAATTGTGACCATGTGATCAAATGGAATGTACAGAGAGAACTAATGTCCATTTTTTTGAGGTGGAGAGGGAGGTGGAAAGAACTGATTACTTTGTTCCTAAAGCATTAGTCTTTCAGTCATGTCCAACTCCTTGTGACCTCATGGACTGTAGCCCACCAGGCTCCTATATCCATGGGATTCTCCAAGCAAGAATACTGAGTGGTGGGTTTCCATTCCCTTCTCCTGGGAATCTTTCCAACCCAGGGATTGAACCCAGGTCTCCCCCATTGTAGGCAGATTTTTTACCATCTGAGCCACCAGAGAAGCAGTTGTTCCCAAAAGCCCTCTATAAAAAGGAAAAAATCAGACATCTAATTCACATATCTATTTTAAGACATTTAGCAGCACCTTTTTGTTCTCTTTCATTAGGGGTTATTGTTTCATTTCACGTTGTTTGCCCTTCTCGTCTTTAATCTATTGAGGCATAAAAGGATGTTTTTAGTATAGAATTCGTAGGTTTTTAATATGACTCACTTTTCACTTTCTGTCTAGCTCATTCAAATATATAATAATGGTTTAAGGAAACAACGTGGAGTAATGGAAAAGGCATGAGATTTAAAATCAGACAAGTTGGGTTCAAATGCTAGCTATATCCCTAGCTGACATTTTAACCTTCTTTAAATAAAGTGAATTGCTGAGCCTTACTTGACTCATTTAGAAAATGGGCTATTAGGACCTATTGAGAAATACTATATATAAAATGAACACAGGGTCTGGCACATGGTTAGTTCTTAATAAATGCCTACTATTATAGTTGACCAGGAAACATTTATGGGGCACCTGTTGTATATTAGGGACTGTGCTCATTGCTTTGTATATTTTAGCCCATTTTCCCTATGGGCTAACAGATGCCCAGATTAGGGAATTACCATCTCAACTCCAGGAGCTCATTATGAAAGGAGACTAATCTTTGTCATTTGATAGAGCAAAAGCTTTGACACTCTTGATCTCTACCAGGTTCCCAGTGTAGCATATTCTTCGTCATGAATGACTAGTTATCAGTGGGGTATATTAAATAGTCTCAGAGAATTAACTCTTTTCTTGATGGTTGAAGTGACCTTAAAGGCAGGGAGAATCCATATTTAAAAGGAAGATTGTAAAGATCTAACTAAGCTCCAGGATTGCTGTGTCGAATATATTCCAAAGCAATATACAGTGCTTTGGAAACCAAATGTTAAGTTGCTGCACTCCAAGAATATGATGGTACAAGAATTCACTGGATTATATTCTTGAACACTTCTACAGGAAGAGAAGCAGTTTCATAGATTCTCACCTGTTTTCTTCTATCTTCTCCAATCTGTGTGTTCATGGTTCATGTGTTTTCTGATGAAAGGAAGAAGTGAGTCCTGAGATGTCCGCTTCAGAGACAAGCAGAGATTGAGAAGGCTTGTATGTCCTTCTCCCAACCCTGTGGATCTGACCCAGTCCTTTGTCTGGAGGGAAGGGAAAGACCAGCCATTCCTGGAACTTGAGATCAGGACATTTAATCCTGTTCTTTGAGGGCAGGAAGTGTGTCCTAATGTGATACTCATTAGAACAAACTGCCCAAATCCACTGACCCACTACTGTTCTCTGTGCTCACTGGGGTTCCCTTAGTTTCTCCTTCCCAGATTCACACCAGATCTACTCGGCCTTTAGAGTGGAAGGTTTCCCAAGCAAGACACCAGAACTGTTCATCTGACAACTGGTTTTGCTTTTCCTGACTATATTAAAGGTAGGGCTAACAGGTCATGATGATTTTGAACTTGAGGATAAGGAATGAAAGTGAAAGTTGCTCAGTCATGTCCAACTCTGTGACCCCATGGACTATACAGTCCATGGAATTCTCCAGGCCAGAATACTGGAGTGAGTAGCCTTTCCCTTCTCTGGGGATCTTCCCAACCCAGGGATCGAACCCAGGTCTCCTGCACTGTAGGCAAATTCTTAACCAGCTGAGCCACGCAAGGGAAGCCCAAGAACACTAGAGTGGGTAGCTGATCCCTTCTCCAGGGGATCTTCCCGACCCAGGAATTAAACCGGGGTCTCCTGCATTGCAGGTGGATTCTTTACCAACTGAGCTATCAGGGAAGCCCAAGGGTAAGGAGAGATCTGTGCTAATGTTTACATGATTTTCCTAGGAAGAGAATAAAGAAATTCTGGTCCCCTTGTCAACACCTCTTTAACATATATGCTCTCATTTCTAAAATATACTGTGTGTCTGAGGCATTTGGTTAAAATTTTCACATGTAGATTTGTTAGCCCACATTCAGTGTCAGGCATATAGGAATGGCCACTGGCGTAAGGAATCTTCCAAAGGTAAAGAGAATTCTGACTGCACTAGTTTATCTTTCTTGCTAGGTTCCTGAGGTCATGTTTCCTTTCATTCCCTTTTCCTAGTTCCCATCTTGCCTCAAGAGAGCTCAAATCAGGGAAGCTGTCTTGAATTCATTCATTCACATATTCATGGACACTTACTAGTGCTTCCTCTGGGCAACCACTGAACTCTGTTCAGGGATGCAAAGATGAATGACTTGTCCTCTGCACTCAGATCTAAACTAAGGCACAGAGAGAGGGTGAGTGATATAAAACCCCACAAATAGCATTTTCTTTTCACTACTTTGTTTCGCCTCAAATCCAGAAAAAGCAACTGAATTTTAATGTTAATAGTTTTGGAAACGTGAATGGGCCCATGGGCAGTGTCAGATCACCAGGGTTTAGCATGCTTACACAGCTTTCTCTGTTGGAGAGGTATATAAACAAATGGCTAACTTAGAACATTAAGATGGGCTACCTAACTGGCCTTTCTTGATTTAATATGGGTGCTGTCACTCAGCTCCTTGTCATCTCAAGTGCCTGCTGTCTCTAGTTCTTTTCTGAGAAAGAGACATTGGAGGCTAAAAGGTAGATTTCCTAATAGAAATGTTACTTTTCCCTATGATGAGTCCATACAAGGTCAGTAGAAGGTCAGCTTTTATTTTAGCTGGAATTGTTAATATATTGCCTCAGTTTGAATATGAATATTTAATAGATGAAAAATGAAAATTAGCTTTTACTTGATATCAAGTAAAAAAAGGAATTTTACTTGGTATCAAAATATTTCAAAATATTTACCTTGATGATAATAAAAGGATCCTTGGTGGTAAAAAGATAGGAGACCATGTCAGAATGTTGCTTTTTCTATTAAGATTTGTCATAATTACGTATAAGGTTGGGCTTAAAAATGTCAATACTTAGGAAGAAATATACTCATTTTAGAATTTATAATCCCCTCAAAAACTCTATATCCTGATCTGCTCTTGAACATATATGAAACTTCTTCATCAGAATCTTGACCTCACAGTATTTTAGAGTATTCATTTATTCCACAGATACTGTATTTTATTAATTCTAAAATAAACATTTTTCACATTGTAGCATCTGAAATCCAAGTACTTTTAAAATAGTATATCATAATTTACTTTGCAGCATTTTTTAATGATACATAAAAGTATTTTCATAACATTAAAGTATTTTGAGAGGCTTCCCTGGTAGCTCAGACAGTAAAGAATCTACCTACAGTGCAGGAGACCTGGGTTCGATCCCTGGGTCAGGAAGATCTCCTAGAGAAGGGAATGGCAACCCACTCCAGTATTCTTGTCTGGAAAATCCCATGGACAAAGAAGCCTGGTGGGCTACAGTCCATGGGGTCACAAAGAGTTGGACACAACTGAAGGACTAGCACACATGAAAGTATTTTATATCTGTGGCATCTTATATTTGAGAAACCATGGTAATTAGAGTGCCAACCATATACCAGTGAGTTTTAAGCTTTGAAGCTGTAATTGTGATCAGGATAGACGAGGTCATTGTTATCAAGTTTATACTGTAGTGGACAGCACAGACAAGAGACTGTAAAACTTAGACTGGGTAGTCAGGAAATGGTTTTCTTTTTAAGAATTTCAGACATATATAAAAATAAAGCAGAGTAATAAACCTCTACATATGTATTATCGCTCATCTTCAACATTTATCAACTCATAGCTAATCACATTTGCCCCATGTTCCTATTACCCACTCCAATTTTTTAAAGTGTTTTTTTTTTTAAAACAAGGTTTAATGAGATCCAGAGCAATAGGGAGGGATGCAAAATATGTAAAGCAAAAACTGACAGAAATGAAGGGACATAGACAAATATAAAGTTTTAGTCACTTCAGAATCCCATTCTCAACAATTTATTAAACAACTTGGTAGAAAATCAGCAAAGGGAATTCCCTTGTGGTCCAATGGTTAGGACTAAACACTCATAATGTTTAGTATAAACATAACAATCATTCAATGATGACAGAATGCACAAATTTTTAAAGTACCTAGGGGAATATATGCCAAGATAGCCCATACCTAGGCTGTAGATATACCTGTCTGTATGCAGAGTTCCAAAGAATAGCAAGGAGAGATTAAAAAAAAAAAAAAAAGCCTTAAGTGAACAATGCAAAGAAATAGAGGAAAAAAATAGAGTGGGAAAAACTAGAGATCTCTTCAAGAAGATTAAAGATACCAAGGAAACATTTCAAGCAAAGATGGGCACAATGAAGGACCGAAATGGTATGGACCTAACAGAAGCAGAGGTTATTAAGAAGAGGTGGCAAGAGTACACAGAAGAACTATACAAAAAATATCTTCACGACCCAGATGACCAGGATGGTGTGATCACTCACTCAGAGCCAGACATCCTGGAGTTCAAAGTCAAGTGGGCCTTAGGAAGCAATACTACGAACAAAGCTAGTGGAGGTGATGGAATTCCAGCTGAGCTATTTCAAATCCTAAAAGATGATGCTTTTTAAAGTGCTGCACCCAATATGCCAGCAAATTTGGAAAACTCAGCAGTGGCCAAAGGACTGGTAAAGGTCAGTTTTCATTTCAGTCCCAAAGAAGAGCATTGCCAAAGAATATTCAAAGTATCATACAATTGCACTCATTTCACATGCTAGCAAAAAAATGCGCAAAATCCTTCAAGCTAGGCTTCAACAGTACATGAACCGAGAACTTCCAGGTATACAAACTGGATTTAGAAAAGGCAGAGGAACCAGAGATCAAATTACCAACACTCGCTGGATCATAGAAAAAGGAAATTCCAGATAAACATCTGCTTTGTTGATTACACTAAAGCCTCTGACTGTGTGGATCACAACAAACTGTGGAAAATTCTTTTAAGAGATGGGACTACCAGACCACCTTACCTGCCTCTTGAGAGACCTGTATGCAGGTCAAGAAGCAACAGGTAGAACTAGACATGGAAAAATGAATTGGTTCCAAATTGGGAAAGGAGTACATCAAGGCTATATATTGTCACCCTGCTTATTCAGCTTACATGAAGAGTACATCATGAGAAATGCTGGAGGGACTGAAACTCAAGCTGGAATCAAGACTGCCAGGAGAAATATCAATAACCTCAGATATGCAGATGACACCACCCTAATGGCAGAAAGCAAAAGAGAAACTAAAGAGCTTCTTGATGAAGTTGAAAGAGGAGAGTGAAAAAACCGGTTCAAAACTCAACATTCAAAACATGAATATCATGGCATCCAGTCCCATTACTTCATGGCAAACAGATGGAGGAAAAAATGGAAACAGTGACAGACTTTATTTTCTTGGGATCCAAAATCACCGAGGACGGTGACTGCAGCCATGAAATTAAAAGACACTTACTCCTTGGATGAAAAACTATATGCTGTCTTAATAGACAGCATATTAAAAAGCAGAGACATCACTTTGCTGACAAAGGTCCATATAGTGAAAGCTATGGTTTTTCCAGTAGTTGTGTGAGAGCTGGACCATAAAGAAGACCAAGCACCAAAGAATTAATGCGTTTGAACTGTGGTGCTGGAGAACATTCTTGAGAGTCCCTTGGACTGCAAAGAGATCAAACCAGTCAATCCTAAAGGAAATCAATCCTGAATATTCATTAGGAGGACTGATGCTGAAGCTCTAATACTTTGGCCACCCAACCCATGTCCATCGAGTCAGTGATGCCATCCAGCCATCTCATCCTCTGTTGTCCCCTTCTCCTCCTGCCCCCAATCCTTCCCAGTTTCAGGGTCTTTTCCAGTGAATCAGTTCTTCGCATCAGGTGGCCAAAGTATTGGAGTTTCAGCTTCAACATCAGTCCTTCCAATGAACACCCAGGACTGATCTCCTTTAGGATGGAGTTGTTGGATCTCCTTGCAGTCCAAGGGACTCTTAAGAGTCTTCTCCAACACCATAGTTCAAAAGCATCAATTCTTCGGCGCTCAGCCTGTTTCACTGTCCAACTCTCACAAATCGAACAAATTAGAAGGGAGCAACTGTAAAGCATTCATCATGGTGCCAGCATCTAGTGGGTACTGGTACTAGAAGCCTCTCTTTTTTTTTTTGCCACTTCTATACATTGCAGCATGATTTATTCTCTGCTAATGAAGTTTTTTTACTTCTTACACTTAACCCTCCAGTTAATAGTCTCAGTGGCTCCAGGACTTTTGCTCCAATAAGGGAACTTTAGATGCCAGGACAAAAAGTGGGAGGTGCCTGAATTATGGTAGATCAAATGCACTATCTTATTTTGCACCCTTAAGAAATCAATTATCATTTTAATAGCTGAGTAGAACAAATGCTTTCTGCCACTTTTAAAATCCCTATGGGTTTCTCTGGCTCATTATTGAAAGGATCCAGCCAGTTAGAAGACAAAAGAAGGCTTAGGCCTGCTAAAGAATGGTAATAACACCAAGAGCCAGGATCCTGGGCGAAGATTCAACATCTGGTTGGTCTGATCAACAGTTGTTAATCGGAACACTGATTAACACGATTGTTGATCCTGAGCTAGCACTGAGTTTCAAAGTGTGGCAGGTATTTTCTATCTGCTTTGACTTTTTATGGGGTTGTTTAAAAGTTTAAACAGTTGCTACTTTGCCTCTTAAGAAAAATTTCCAGTCCTTCTATAATATGTTTTGGTTTAATACCATTTACAGGAATTGATCATTTCCTTGCATTTATTGCCTTCAGGGAAAAAAGAGGGGGCCTTTAGATAGAAATTTTCTTTTCTGCTTCCTGTCAAATTCATGGAAACTGCCACCCTCTGTGAGTACACCTGGAGGGTACTAGTCTGCCCCCAAACATTCCTACAGTGAACAAGTCAGTTGCTCTAATTGCATTGAACACCCTGACACTGATTAAACATCAGCACGGTGCCTGAAGAATGTTCTCCCTCCTTCCTTGATTTCCATCCTTAGGAAACAAAGAAACCTACATTCCTTAATATAGCAGATAGATATTGTCAAAATCAGATTCCAGCCTGTTTCCAGCTCAGCTTTCCCTCTCAGTCAGCTACTTTTTCGTTCTACCCCTTCTTCTACTAGGGATTTCCTTCTTTTCTTTGCAAACGAGTAAGTTCTACTCATCTTGGAAGATCTGGCACAAATGTGACTTCCTCCAAGAAGCCGTCCCTGACCTTCTAAGCCAGTCTTTCTCCTCCCAACCCCATGCTACCCACAGCCCCTCACCATTTAGGTCAGTGCTTCTAAAACTTTGGGGTTCCTTATAAAATGCAGATGCTGATTCTGAAGCCCGGACTGTGCATTTCTAACAAAATCCCAGATAATACTGATGCTGCTGCTCTATGGTAACACTCCAAGCGGTAAAAATACAGAACTCAGAGCACAAGCTTTGGTTCTTTGATTTATTTTTGGCTGTGCTGGGTCTTCATTGCTGTGAAGGCTTTTCTCCAGTTGCGGAGAGAGGGGGCTACTCTCTAGTTGTGGTATGCAGGCTTCTCACTGCAATGGGGTCTCCCCTTGTGGAGCATAGGCTCTAGGGCACGTGGATCAGTACTTGAGGCTCCCCAGCTCTAGACCCACTGGGTCAAAAGTTGCGGCACATGGGCTTAGTTGTTCTGTGGCATGTAGGATCCCTGTTCCCAGAACAGCGATCAAACCTGTGTCTCCTGCATTGGCAGGTGGATTCTTTACCACTGAGCCACCAGGGAAGCCAAGGGTTTGGTTCTTCTTTGTGTATCTCTGGCTCCTCCTGCTTCAGCAGGACTGGGACTGAGTGCCCAGCAGTGAGTGAGCGCAGTGCTGACTGTGAAACTCTGAACATTTGCAGAATGAGGATTCCTCCCTGTCACCCTCACTGACATCAGCTTCCCTTCCTCCATTTATACAAACACTTCATAGATTTTTATGCTACTGTCTTTTTCTTTTTGGCACATCTTTCATTGTTGGTATTCTCTTTAAGACAGACGCAGGCTGTGGGTTGCTTTTTAACTCAAGAAACAAAACAGATACTTAGAGAAAGAATGCACACACCGCCCACCCCCACTTGGTCTGGCCGTCTTTATTAAGCTGATGAGGCTGGCAGCTTCTTTCGCTGAAAGCCTTCAAGATCACACTGCCACAGTGCCTTGTTTACACACTCAATTCTCACTCCCTATGCTTTGTGTCTTGTGTCATTGCTTCGTTAGTATGACGTCATCCTCGTCAGATTCCAGTTAACTAATGTGTGTCCTTGTTTTAGATGAGGATGATGGAAGAAGTATAAAGTTTGTGAAGTATGAGGGGCCCTCATTCATCCCACCCAGGACAGTATTGGGTAGTCTTGGCATGATAAGCCTTCAAGAGTGTGATATGAGATATTTCCTGCCAAATCTGGAAACAAGAATATCATAGCCATCAGGGATTCTAGCCTTTCAGATGTAAATTTCTGAACCCAATACAACACCGGCTTTCTGACAGCCATCAGCCACTTCCCCAATAAGCAGGTGGGGGGAATGAAGAAAGCTTGAGAGGCAGCCATCTGCCACCCTACAGGTAAAGGAAGAATTAGGGTACACTAGGAATTAGGAATGTGAAAATGATTGTTCAAGCAGGATTTGGGCCCAAGCAGCTGAGATGCATATGAAAGGAATGTATTCCATTAGCCCAGATGCTCGCATCTTCCCATACAAAGAACAGCACTAATTAATTAACAGACTGCCTGCCTCCACCCCTCCTTGTTACAAGCTTCCTTATATCCTGACTCCTTTCCCCACCTCCTTGGAGCAATCTCTCTGGGTCACTTGAGATGCTGTCTCCCCGGCCTGAAGTCCTCATAATTCCCAAAGATTACATCTAACTCTCCGCTTCCAGGTTGTGACTATTTTTTTAGTAAAAACAAGAGTTAAAAAGAACGTCCAAAAAAGCCATTCTCTTTGGCTTGCCTTATGCACAGTGGGTAACAAACAAAACTAAATTATATCATAAAGTGATACAACAACATACACAGGGAGGTGACCTGCAGTGAACATTTAAGGTGATGCAGTTCTGCACCACTTTCAAATATCAAGCAGCCATAGATGTCCCACCCTGAAAGAAGCTTGCAGAGGTCATCTGTTCTAAACCTATTTTCAGATAGGGAAACTGAGTTTCTGAGAAAATAGAGAGATGGCACTCAAGCCAAGACCAGAAACCAGGACTCCTACTCACTCCTCTCTTGCATCTGGAAGCCCTTGCTCCTGACCTGGTAGTAAGGGCCAGTCCCCTGCAAAACGCTTCAGGTGTCCAGGGGACTCAGGCCCCTTTTGGCCACTATGAGATAATTTTTCTTATTCTTTTTCCTTTTTAGGATCCAGGCTCTTCACTATTTACTCTAGATTTCCATTGTTCTTCCACTTGACTCATCTTATGGCAGCTCTAACTCCAATGTTAACTTCTCTCTTCTCAGGCCCTGGCCCCAGCACTTACCACTAGACATGCCTTATGAGATGCTCGATTGTAATCTGTTGTTTGCTTATGCGTCTCCACTGTACAGACTGTGAGCCTCTTGGGGTCAGAGATCATGCCATGCTCACTGTCCTTAGCACACTGTCTGGCTCACAGCAGAGTCTCAGTGAAGTGAGTGTCTACGCGTCAGGAAAAAGAGGACATCAGTGCACTCAGAGGGCATTCACATTTTGCATGCAGGTCTGACAGTCATTGACTAATGTCTGGCTGCAGGCTTGGCTCTACCCTTTGGATAAGGATGCTGAAAGGAGCTCTTCCATGATGACTCATGTATCTTATAAATTGGTATTAGTGTTCAGACACAGCTAAGCTACAACATTCTGAGAAACAAAACCATAATTCATCAAAGCAAAAGCCATAATACATACATACATCTACCACCTATTCATAGCAGATGTGATCAGATCTTAATGACTAAAAATAGTATCTTTTAAGACCAGTGCACACCTTTATCCTATTCCCTAGGCAAAACAAATACTTCACACTGGGTTGTTTCATCCACAGTTTATATTCTAGACATTGTGACTAGATCAGGTTGACTCAGTGACAGATCTGGGACTCAGATTAAGTCCTCAGTCACCTCCTTTATCACAGCTTTTCTCCTATGATGAGGCAATAAGGGACTGATGAATTGTGGTAAAGGACTGGGCTCCCAAAAGTTTGGAGGTGATGAGTTTAGTTTATCTTTAACTACCAAGGAACTAAGAGCACAGCTCCTCAGCCTCCCCAGATATTTGTTTCTTTAACCATGCTCTGAACCAGGGAACTGTCTGCTTCCAATCACAGGTTGGCCCTTCTCTCTGAGTTAGGGTCTGGTTCATGCTATCATCTTGAAAGGATGAAAAGCCAAAGAAAAGAAACAGAGCCAGCTGTAAATGCTTAACAATAATTAAACATTTTTAAAAGATGTATATTAAAAATATGATGCAAACTTTCCTAAGGAGACATGGCTGGCCTATGAATCACACTCGAGCTAAGCCCTCATTTTATATTCCTGCAAAATTCCAGAAAAGTCATAGTAGAGAACACCCCCCAGCAGCACTTGGGAGAAAAATAACTGCCTTTTGGAAAGAAAAAAAGGAAGATATTCCCAAAGATTGGGATTGCTGAACATATAGTCACAATGAAGTTTTTCATCTCTTTAATAATCAAACGTCAAGTCACAGCTTCCTGGACAAGATGGTGGAGTGGAATCACCTCGAGCTCACCTCTCATGAGTACACTAAAATCTCAACTAACTGCTGAACAACCATCGATTAAAAAGACTGGAATCTAACAACAACAAAAAAAGATAGTCAACATCCAAAGACATAAAGAAGAACCCACAATGAGATGGTAGCAGGTGTGTGCTCACAATATAATCACATCCCAGAGCCGGCCCCACCCCCGGCCCCCCAGGGAGGCGACCACAAACTGGAGAATAATACACTGCAGAAGTTCTCCTACAGGAGTCAGAATTCAGAGCCCCATGTCAGGCTCCACAGCCTGGGAGGTCTGGCACTAGGAGGAAGAGCCCCCAGAACACTTGCCTTTGAAAGCCAGCAGGGCTTGATTGCAAGCACTCCACAGAACTGGGAAAACGGAGACTGTACTCAGAGGACACACTCAGGTCATGTGCACCAGGATCCAGGAAAAAAGCAGTGACTTCATGGGAGAATGGGCCAGACATACCTGCTGGTCTTGGAGGGCCTCTAGGGGGAAGCACAGCAGATGGCTGACTCACTCTGAGGACAAGGACCTGGGGGTGGTGATATCAGGGATTATTCATTAGGATGAGCTCTCCCGGAGGCCACATTTTGACACCAAGACCTGGTGCCACTCAACAGCCTGTGACTCCAGTGCTGGGGTACATCAGGCCAAACAGCCAGCAGGGAGGGAACACAGCCCCATGCATCAGCAGACAGGCTGCTTAAAGACTTCCTGAGCCCACAATCGACTCTAGATACAGCACTTGACACAGCCATATGTTCATCTCAATGTAAGCAGAAGAAGCTTTTGATAAAATTCAACATCAATTAATGATAAAAACTCTCCAGCAGACACAGAGGGAACATACCTGAACATAATAAAGGCCAGATATGACAAACTCACTGCTAACATCATACTCTGGTAAAAAGCTGAAAGCATTTCCTCAAGATCAGGAACAAGAAAAGGATGTCCACTCTAGCCATTTTTATTCAACATAGTTTGGAAGTTTAGCCATAGCAATCAGAGAAGAAAAAAAATAAAAGGAATCCAAATTGGAAAGGAAGAAGTAAAACTGTCACTGTTGGCAGATGATATGATACTAAACATAGAAAATCCTAAAGATGTCACCAGAAAACCACTAGGTCTCATTGATGAATTCAGTAAAGAGGCAGGATATAAAATTAACACACAGAAATCTGTTGCATTTCTATACACTAACAACAAAATATAAGAAAGAGAAATTAAGGAAATAATCCCATTTATCAGTGCATCAAAAAGAATAAAATACCTAGGAATAAACCTACCTAAAGAGACAAAAACATGTACTCTGAAAACTATAAGGCATTAATGAAAAAATTTTAAATGACATAATATGGAAAGATACACTATGTTATTGTACTGGAAGAATTAATTTTGACAAAATATACTACCCAAGGCAATCCACAGATTCAATGCAATCCCTATAAAATTATCAATAGTATTTTTTCACAAAAGTAGAACATAAAATATTAAGATTTATATGGAAACACAAAAGACCCTGAATAGCCAAAGCAATCTTGAAAAAGAGAAATGGGGTTGGAGAAATAAGGCTTCCTGACTTCAGAATATACTACAAAGCTACAGTTATCAAAATACCCTGTACTGGCACAAAAACAGATATGTAAGTCAATGAAACATAAAAGCCCAGAATAAACCCATGCATCTGTGGTCAATCTACAACTAAGGAGGCAAAAATATACAATGGAGGAAAAACAGTCTCTTCAATAATTGGTGCTGGTAAAACTCGGCAACTACATGTAAACGAATGAGATTAGAACATTCTCTAATACTATACACAAAAATGAACTCAAAATGGATTAAAAACCTATATGTAAGATTGGATACTATAAAATTCCGAGAGGATAACACAGACAGAACACTCTTTGACATAAACCGCATGAATATTTTTCTGGATCGATCCATCTCTTACAGTGAAGGAAATAAAACCAAAAATAAGCAAATGGCACTTAATGAAACATAAAAACTTGTGTACAGCAAAGGAAACCATCAATAAAATGGAAAAAAGACAACATATGGAATGGGAGAAAATATTTGCAAATGATGCAACCAACAAAGGATTAATTTCCAAAATATACAAACAGTTCTTAAAGCTCAATATCAAAAAAACAAACAATGCAATAAAAAAAATGGGCAGAAGATCTAAATAGACATTTCTCCAGAGAAGATGTACAGATGGTCAAAAGACACATGGAAAGATACTCAACATCACTAATTATTAGAGAAAGGCAAATCAAAACCACAATAAAGTATCACCTCACTTTAAAATATCAATCAGAAAGGCCATCATAAAAAAATCTAAAAATAATAAATGCTGCAGAGAGTGTGGGAAAAAGGGAACCCTCTTATGCTGGTGGTGATAATGTAAGTTGGTGTAGTCACTATAGAGAACAGTATGGAGGTTCCTTAGAAAACTAAAAATAGAGCTACCGTATGATCCTGTAATTCCACTCCTGGGCATATATCCAGAGAAAACCATAATTTGAAAAGATACATGTACTCGAATGTTCACTGCAGCACAATAGTCAAGACATGGGAGCAACCTGAATGTCCATTAACAGATAAAGGGATAAAGAATATGGGGTATCTGTACACAATGGAATATTAACCATCAAAAAGAGTGAAATAATGATATCTGCAGCAACAGTCCTGGGTGTTCATTGGAAGGACTGATGTTGAAGCTGAAACTCCAATACTTTGGCCACCTCATGCGAAGAGCTGACTCATTGGAAAAGACCCTGATGCTGGGAAAGATTGAGGGCAGGAGGAGAAGGGGACGACAGAGAAGGAGATGGCTAGATGGCATCATTGGCTAGATGGCATCATCGACTCGATGGCCATGGGTTTGGGTAAACTCCGGGAGTTGGTGATGGACAGGGAGGCCTGGCGTGCTGGGGTTCATGGGGTCGCAAAGAGTCGGACAAGACTGAGCAACTGAACTGCAGCAACATGGACAGACCTAGAGATCATCATACTAAGTGAAATAAGCTAGACAGAGAAAGACAAATATCGTATGACATCACTTATATGTGGACTCTAAAAAAAGTCATACAAATAAACTTAAAACAGAAATAGACCCACAGACATAGAAAACACACCCACAGTTACCAAGGGGGAATGGGGTGGTGGCAGGGGGGGACTGGGGTGTGATAAATTAGGAGTATGGGATTAATAGATACACACTACTATATATTAAATAGATAAACAACAAGGACCTCCTGTATAGCACAGGGAAGTATATTCAACGTTTTATAATTTATAGAAGAACTTAAAAAATAGGTATGTATCATACATAAAACTGAATCGCTTTCCTGTACATGTGAAACTGGCACAATGTTGTACATCAACTATACTTCAATTTTTAAAAAAAGTTAAGCCCCAAAGTTGGTCCCCTTTAAACATCACTTCTGCTGACAGCCTTACCCAGGGTCTAATTTTTCTGAAGGAAAAAAGCTGGAGGATCTAGATGTGACAGAGAGCAGAGCTTCTCAAATTGAATATGCGTATCACCTGGGGATTTTTAAATACAAATTCTGATTAAGTAGATCTGGGTAGGGCCTGCTAACAAGCTCCCAGGTGAAGCCAATGCTTCTGGTTTGTAGACCCCACCCTGAAGAACACGGACATTGACAATGATGGAGCTCAGTTCCTAGAAGATGTTGAACACTTGTGCTCCTGGGTTTCTGAGCTTAAAACGTAAGGCCTGATCCTAAGGTTTCCTTAAAGGTCAGCAGAGCCCCTCTTTCTAGCTGTGAATAATGATTAATACCTCCTTCTCTCTCCTGGGTCAACCACTGAGAATATGCTGCAAACTTTTTAAAAAAATAATATGGACTTTAAATAATAAGACCAAGTCTGTCTTTTCATGTGTGTCTATTCTATTCATTGGAAGAACTGATGCTGAAGCTCCAATACTTTGGCCACCTGATGCAAAGGGCTAACTCATTTGAGAAGACCCTGATGCTGGGAAAGACTGAAGGCAAAAGAAGAAGAGGACCGCAGAGGATGAGTGGGTTAGACAGCATCACTCAATGGACGTGAGTTTGAGCAAACTCCAGGAGATAGTGAAGGACAGGGAAGCCTGGCATGCTGCAGTTCATGGGGTCACAAAGAGACAGGACTTAAGGACTGAACAACAACAACCATGTATCAACAGGTCAGTTGTTTCTTAAGAAATCAATTTGAATGCAACCAAGAATGGCACTGATTATTCCCTAGGGCCATCGTCTCTAAGGCTACACGGTTCTTATCATATAAGAACACAATCCCAATTTTATTAACTAACTTCAGCCCACACTTCATCCTTGCTTCCATTGGAAGTTAATTATGCTGCTGCAGTTTCTAAGTCACTTCACTTAGGGTTGCCCAAATCTTTTTCCAGGGAAAAAAGATTAATGAGAGTTTGGAAGCTAGGTTTCTTAACTTCTGTTATAATGCAAAAGGCAAGTAAACCAACTGACACTGCATTCATAATGTGTAGATACTCTGGAGTTTAGGGGTCATGGATTAAACTGAACCTGCCAGGCCAAGCTTGGGGTGACCTGTTCAACATGGCAACATTTAAGGTGAACTGGGAGAGTCTGTTACATCATGGGAAATGCCTATATTCTTAAGAAGTGACTCTGCAAGTTGTGAAGACAATCTAGCCACGACTGTATTAGAAGTTTGAAAACTACATAAGGAAGATAGAAAAACTCTAAATGATAAACTCAACTAAGTGGTTAAGTATGAGTAAAAGGATAGGATATGAATATTTTTCTTATAATTTTCTGTGCTTTCAAACTTTTCTGTAAAGAGTATTTATCGACATTGCAATTGAAAAAAAATATTGACTAAAAATCAACTCAGTTAAGAGTGCCTGTATTCTGTCTGATTCGCTAAACACTTCAGTGTTATTATTTTTTTTTGTCTTATTCCTTTGGTTTGTTTTGCCTTTCCTGCATATACAGGGTTGAGAGCTCTGTGAACCTGCTGAGAGCTACCTATGTATTCTGAAACCACCATGAAAGCAAGGACTGCTTGGGTCTCTCCCTCCACTAAGCTCATGTAATTTTTCCAAGGGTAATGAGGAAATATTCTCTTGGCCTCAAAGAATAGTGTGGCCCAGCCCTGCATGAGGCAGGGCTTCCTAGGAGGCAGTAAACATCTTACAGAGAGACATGAGGGGTCTTGGGCACCCTCCAGGATCCTGGGATGCACACCTGACTCTTCTTCCTCAGGACTCAATGCCCCAGCCCAGCTGATCCCTCTCGCATAATATTCCATTATGGGTGGCTCTTCTCCAGACCCCACAGGTACAACTGCAGTTCACACAGGTTTTTACTATTCTCTCCTTGACTGGGGTGCTTCCTCCTTGCCTCAGCCTTGTTTCCTCCACCACCTTCCAGAATGACATATTTTTCTAAAACAAAATATGACCATGCCCCCTACTTAAACAGAGCTTTAAGGATGCAAATGTCAGCTAGAACATTAGAGGCGCTTTCCTTGGACCTGTCTCATATCTCCATTCTGACTTCTGCTCTGGAGCACTAGATGCCCGGCCACGGAGAACCACCATCCAACCATCTCCCCAGACCTGCCCGATCCGTGCTTGCCCCCCAAGCCTTTTCTCCTTCGCTCCACCAGTCTTTCCTTCTTTTCACAGGAAGCCCTGCCTGATACATCTGTACTCATCCGGATTCTCTAAGAGAGCAAGCTTGACAGGCTGTTTGGCTCTGCTTGGGTGAGAGCCCCCCATATCTAAGTGCTCACCTGTTGTGTGGGATTTCAAGCTGATAGCCTCCGTTTTACAGGAAACAGGCCCCTCTTGAGAGAGTCACGGCTTTCTCACAGAGCTGGGTGAGTCTCCCCACATCAGAGGCCTGGACTGGATTTCCAGGGATAGTCCTTGACAAAGCTCATCAGGAGTGGGGGCAGGCCTGCCTCCCAGGTACCCATCTCAAAAAAAGGCCTGGCTTCTTCCAGCCCCCTCCTCCAAACAACTCGATGACCTACAACTCATCCTGAGTGTGGAGCGGGGCAGGCTCTAGCCGGAGAGACGTGAGACTGATTAGCCGGGAGTCCGTTGCAATGCCAGGTCCGGGTTCAGAGCCTCGTTAGCGGGGCGTACCGGCCGGGCGCTCTTGGTCTGGGCAGTGCAAGGGCCCGGAAGAAGCAGATGCGGAAATGAGGAAGGGGCCTTTTTCAGCCCAGACGTCGGGTCTTCGCTGGAGCGCACTGCGGAGCGTCACCCCTAGGGGGGGCCCGAGGCCCGCCCCAAACAGTGCCCCAACGATCTTGCGGCGCTGTCTCGGGTCCTCGCTGCTGGGTTCTTGTGCAGCTTTGTCCTAGGATCGTGTCCCTCCACTCACGTGGGGGAAGGGATGTCTGGCCCTAACCTGCCATTCCAGCGTCCCCTTCCTTCTCTACAGTCTCCAAAACCCGCGCTCCAGGAGGCGACTCTGCATCCCCTAAGCAGTCAGGCAAGGTCTCAGCCCGAGCGCTTTCCCTCTTGCTGCTTCCGCTTGCTCACCAAGTCATATGTTAAACTCCACCTTCTGTAAAACTCTTTCTTACTCGTAGTTCAGGACTCCAGCCCAAAGGCTTTCTTACCTCCTTCCCCACCCCATCCCATCCCGCGAGGGACTCCTCGAGCTCCCGGTCCCACCGACTAATATCAACTGGCCCACTCGAGGTCAGCACGCAAGCGGCGTCCATGAGCTCATCTGGGAAGACAGTGGTTCACCCGCGAGATGCCTACCATCCTGCTTGCTTGGTGGTGGCGATTAATGAGTGGGTTGGGAGATCAGCGGCAGGCACAGTCCGGCCACGCCTTCTGGACCCCTACAATGAATACGGTTCACCCATTAAGAAACAGGAGGTGATCCTAGAACTGAAAATAAAGATCTTCAAGACCAGTAGGAAAAGGAAGCAAATTGCAGAACTGTCATTTAGTGGATGCACCTTATGTTTTTATAAGTGTATATCCGAGTAGACTTGGATAAATGCATAGACAGTTTTGTAATGATGTTTACCCAGTTGAGGCCAGTAATTAGCTCCAGAGGGGGACAGAGGTGAAGCTGAGGCAGGTGGAAGGGAGATTTTCACATTTTGCTCTGAATCCTTCTGTATCATTTAAAGTCTATAACTAGAATAAATAGACAACCAGAAAAAATACAATCAGAATATGTACCAGAGTAAACACAAACTTGCACACAAGTTCTATTAGAAGGGGGAGTGGGAGGTTTCTGTTTCTGAAGATCTTTGCAGAGCCCATAGCCAGGCCTGGGGCCTTCTCAGTCTTCTGAGAATGGCAACCATCCTCCTGGGAGCCTTAATTGCCCTCAAATGTTTTCTTTAATCAGCGTAATTACCAGAGCATCAATTAGGCTGAAAGGCTCCCGCAGCAGCTGCTTCCATTTTTCACTGACCCTCACAGCCCTTTCAGTGACTCAACTTGCCTCCATGGCTCTGTATTTCCTCTTGTGACTCTGAAGACAACTGTGGGCAAATGGGAGGCTCTAGAGCCTACTGATTTGCTAGGGTTTCGTTCTTGCCTGCTGTTTCATCTGTTTTTTGAAACTTATTTTGTATTGGGGTATGGCCAATTAACAGTGTTGTGATAGTTTCAGGTAAACAGCGAAGGGACTCAGCCATACATATGCACAACACACATACGTGTATCCATTCTCCCCCAACTCCCATCCAGCCTGCCACATAGCATTAAGCCGAATTCCATGTGTGTGCTTGTTAGTTATCCATTTTAAATCTTTTCATCTTCCTTAAGCGGCTCATTGGTGGCTCCAACTTGTATAGTGCTCTTTCCCCTGAATCTGTATCTCCTCTTTTGCAGTTCATGGACAGATTCCACTGTCCACCTTGTCACTTAAGCCAGAAAATCTATCAGTTATCTTTGCCTCCAACACTTACACCCAGTTAACCATTAAACCCTTTAGAACTGACTCATAAATGTCTCTCGACTCTATCCCTCTTTCTCTAACTCTACTGCCAGCCAGTGCATTATTACATCCTACCTGGATATATTTTTGCTCTCATCTTTTACTACTCCATTCACCCTCCAAATGCCACACAAATATTTCTAAAAAATAAATCTGACCATGGCCCTCACAGCTTAAAATATTACTCGTATCCAGTACCCTACTGAATAGAGTCCAAGCCCCTTAACTTGGTAGACAAAGCCCGGTGTCACCTGGCCTAGGCCACTAGTTCTCTGCACACATCCAGGCAGTTACCATTCCCCTAGCGCTTCATAGCTCTGCCTTTACACACTGAACTTTCCTGCCGGAAGTCTTCTGTGCACATGTGTTGATTTTTCTTCTTTCCCTCTGTCCACTGCTATTTCTTGTGCTACCTGCAACCCATGAATCAACTACATGGCTTCTCAATCCAGGTGCATTTCATATGGCTGACTTCAGGTTCACTCTTCTTCACTGAAAGCAAAGCCAGATCATTTAATATCTCTCTTCTTGGAATTTGAATTTTAAACATTATAAGATCCTTGAAGAGTTAGTCCATTTCTGGCTCAGTCCTGCTTCCTGAGACTAATTCTCCAGTTTTCCTGTGATTCTAGTTGTCCTTTTTCCCATCAGTTTCCCATCAGTTCCTTTTTCCTAAGCTAGCCAGATAATTTTCTGGTGCTTTTAATTAAAGACCTCCCAATGAACCCAGCCCTTCTGCATCAGAGAAACTCTTACTTATCCTTCAGAATCCAGACTAAATACCCATTTACTCATTCTTTTATTTATTCAACAAATACGTACTGAAAATATGCTATGATTTGGGCACTGTGCTAACTGCTGAAGATGTAGTATTGAACAGATATGGTCCTTGACCATATGGACCTTAAAATATCTCCAACCAAACAACTTTTTTGGAAGAGGAACTTTAGATGTAGGATAGAGTTAATTATATGACTCCATTCTGGCACCCTATCAGTATTGGTATGGGCAATGGCTTACTTACCTCATATCTGCATCCCTCAGTCATCCCACAGGGAAACTCTACTGTGTTGAGATTAAAATTCAGAGGTGCAAGTGTGGAAGCAAGGAGACCAGTTTGGGGGCTGTTGCAATAATCCAGGGGGAAGTTGATGGTGGTTTATACCACAGATGAATATGTGCCTCTACCAGGAACTCTTATGTATAAACAAGATCAAAGCCCAAGAGAAGTACAGCAGGAAGCTCCCCAAACTAACAAACAAGTCATTGATAATGAGATACAAGTCACTGATACTCAGAGAAAAGTGGATTAAAGCAATTATATGACACTGTGTCTGTTTTTCTGGCAAAAATTATGGCCAGACACTGCCAAGTTTTGGCTGGGATATGCAGATTTAAAAATTCTCTTACACTGTTTATGGGAACGTAGAATCGAGAAATGATGTAACACTGCTGAATCAAGTTAAGTATACCCATAACCTGGACCTCCCAGGTGGTGCTAGTGATAAAGAACCCATCTGCCAATGCAGGAGACACAGGAGATGCGGGTTTGATCCCCTGGGTTGGGAAGATACCCTGGAGTAGGAAATGGCAACCCACTCCAGTATTGTTGCCTAGTAAATTCCATGGAGAGAGGAACTTGGTGGGCTACAGTCCATGGGGTCACAAAGAGTCAAACATGGCTGAGCATAGCACAGCTATACACATACTCAGTTCAGTTCAGTTGAGTCGCTCAGTCATGTCTGACCCTTTGTGACCCCATGAACCCCAGCACGTCAGGCCTCCCTGTCCATCACCAACTCCCGGAGTCCACCCAAACCTATGGCCATCGAGTTGATCATGCCATTCAGCCATCTCATCCTCTGTCATCCCCTTCTCCTCCTGCCCTCAATCTTTCCCAGCATCAGGGTCTTTTCCAATGAGTCAGCTCTTTGCATCAGGTGGCCAAAGTACTGGAGTTTCAGCTTCAACATCAGTCCTTCCAATGAACACCCAGGACTGATCTCCCTTAGGATGGACTGGTTGGATCTCCTTGCAGTCCAAGGGACTCTCAAGAGCCTTGTCCAACAACACAGTTGAAAAGCATCAATTCTTCTGCACTCAGCTTTCTTTTTGTCTAACTCTCACATCCATACATGACCACTGGAAAAACCACAGCCTTGACTAGATGGACCTTTGTTGGCAAAGTAATGTCTCTGTTTTTTAATATGCTGTGGAGGTTGGTCATAACTTTCTTTCCAAGGAGTAAGAATCTTTTAATTTCATGGCTGTAGTCACCATCTGCAGTGATTTTGGAGCCCAGAAAAATAAAGTCAGCCATTGTTTCCACTGTCTCCCCATCTATCTGCCATGAAGTGATGGGACCAGATGCCATGATCTTAGTTTTCTGAATATTGAGCTTTAAACCAACTTTTTCACTCTCTTCTTTCACTTTCATCAGGAGGCTCTTTAGCTCTTCTTCACTTTCTGCCATAAGGGTGGTGTCATCTGCATATCTGAAGTTATCGATATTTCTCCAGGCAATCTTGATCCCAGCTTATGCTTCCTCCAGCCCAGCGTTTCTCATGATGTATTCTGCATACAAGTTAAATAAGCAGGGTGACAGTATACAGCCTTGATGTACTTCTTTTCCTATTTGGAACCAGTCTGTTGTTCCATGTCCAGTCCTAACTGTTGCATCCTAACCTGCATACAGGTTTCTCAAGAAGCATGTCAGGTGGTCTGGTATGCCCATTTCTTTCAGAATTTTCCACAGTTCATTGTGATCCACACAATCAAAGGCTTTGGCATAGTCAATAAAGCAGAAATAGATGTTTTTCTGGAATTCTCTTGCTTTTTTTGATGGTCCATTGGATGTTGGCAATTTGATCTCTGGTTCCTCTGCCTTTTCTAAAATCAGCTTGAACATCTGGAAGTTTTCATGACCCAGCAATTTAGCACTCTGTTATATATTCCAGAAAATTTTCCACACAGGTTCTTATGGGAATGGATAGGAAAGTGTTCATTGAGACAGCAAGGAGGTGAAAGCAGAGTAGGTCTCAATAATTTGCATAGTGGATGGGTAAAATTTGTATCAGGTTTTGTGATAAGCACTTAATATGCCTTATCTCATCTTTTCTTCAAAATAACCCAAAGACTGGGACTTTTAACAGTATCCTGTTTCACAAACGATAAAGTGGAAACTATTCTTCCATACGCAAACGGTCGTTTATTTTCTGGTTCACTTTCCTTAGTGTTGAAACGAAGACATTAGGGTTCAGGGGCTCAGCAGAGTGCCAGGTTTCCCAGACACAAGGGATCCGCTCTTCCTGGCCCGGGAGCCTTCTTGTCTGGGCCTTCAGCACCGCGGACAGCGCCAACGGGGCAGGGCTGGGCGGGGCGTCCTCAAATACGTCAAGACGCGCGGAGTCTCCCAGGCGCTCAGCCCGCGTCGCCGCGTCTCGTGACCCAGGTAATTGGTACCTTGCGCTACGCATCATCTGCTCAGAGCCCCCTGACCCTCAGCCTCTGGACCGCGCTGCCGCGCCGACCCCCACCGGACGGCCGGGTGAGCGCGGCGGCCCCTCCCCTCCAGGTCCCTGTGCCGCCTCTCTTGCTGTCTCTCGGGCCTCCCCTCTGTTCCTCTCTCCTGGGTCCTGGGGCGCCGCAGCCCGGAGCCGGGGCCCCGTGAGGTGGGAGGAGTGAGCGTGACCTTGGCTCCATCTTTGACTGGCTGCGGCCTCCCCAAAGACGCCCCCTAGCCCTTCGCGTTCATCCGGCCCTGCGAGTGCAGTTCTTGTGAAACATTTTGCGTAAAGAAGCAAAGCTCTACTGGAGGGCTTTCAGACATCAGCGTGGGGTCTCTAGCCCAAGACTGCAAACTGTCCACGCCTTTTGTGGCCTGGGGAGGGGCCTACTGCTCTTGCGCTCCTCAAGGAACTTAGGCTGCGGAGAACAGCGCTGGGGATGGGGATGGTATAGCGTTATGTGCTTGGTGGGACAGGCAGGCAGCTTCAAAGTGTCAGGATCTCGTGGGGGAAGGCAGGAGGTGGGCAGGGCCCTTACAGACGGCTTTAATGGCGGTTTCTGCTCACAAATGGAGAAACTGAGGCCCTGAGAGAGGTAAGACTGGCCTGAGGTGGCAGCCAGCCTGAGAAGTGCTTCTCCATCTCTCAGGGAAATGTAGGGGATGAGACGAGGTCCCAGCAGGGCACCATGATGCCCTGCATCCCTGCATCCCCTCCCCACATATCCCTAGCATATTAGGACTAGGCCCCTTTTACCTTTGTCCTTTTCCCACCTCTGGGCTTTCGCTTAGGCCCTCCATCTCTGCCAAGGGAATAAGCACACCCCCTTTCTACCCTGCTTCCTACCACAGAGTCTGCCTCCTTGACCTTCTCTTAGGTTCAGTAAACTAAGGTTGGAACTTCTTCCTGAGATAAGCCCACCCATCTCCCAGAACATGGCGTCATTGTAGGCCGGCAGGAGCATGAGTCTAGGCTCTGCTGCTGCCCAGCTTCAAGGTCTGGGGAAGGATCTGTTAACTGATCTCTACAATGGGCATGTTGCAGAGCAGTCCTCAGCAGGGCAGCCCAGATAGAGGCTTATGTGAGGGAGGCTTGGTGACCAGGGATTCTGCATTTGTTACACTTCTGGGGGTGGGGATGGGGACAGTACTGACTTTGTCCTTAGAGAGAAGACCATCAAGACCTATCCAGAGCAACCTGCCTGTTAGTCAACTAGAGGCTGAGCTGGGCTCTTCCCTTTCACCTGAGTGGGCAGGGCAGGCTGGGACTTTGATTGCAGATACTGGGGTTGACTCTGTGCCCAGAACCCCCAGGGCTCCTGCATCCCCAAGCCCTGCTGGGATTCGGGCAGGGGTGGTTGGCTGGCTGCCCTCCTGTTGGGCTGGGTGAAGGCCACAGCAATGTGCAGTGGCTTCCCCAGTTACTCAGTATTTGTAAAACACGGTGTTCCTGCGATGGGCCAGGCAGGACACAGGCAGGCTTATCACTGCCCCCACCTCCCAGCCCCCAGCCCCCTGCCCCAAACCATCCCATTTCCCAGTGGTAGTGGTTGCCTGCAGGGAGCAGCTCTGTGTTTACATCATGACTGGGCAGTGAGGAGGGAATGGGCTCCTGAACCACAGAGCCCCACTGCTCACCAGCTTAGCCTCTCGGTGCCTCTGTTTCTGTATCTGTAAAATGGGACTTATATAAGTGCCCACATCTTGAGACTGTTGAATGGGATAGATGAGCACAATGCCTGCCCCCAAATCAGTGCTCACTAACTGTGCTCTTATTTTCATTCCCACAATGGATGTCTTGGTGTCAGGATTTCTTTGCCTTAGGATGGGGATGTTAGAGTTTCCCCATTGGGTTTTTTAGAGTCTTCTGATGTTCCAGGCCAGTAGCACCTAGGCCCTATGGCCGTCTGGGCAGGGGCAGCAACCCTGTGTTTGTCCAGGTCTCGGGGGCTATTAGAGATTGAGAAGGGGTTGGCACCCTGACCCTCTGACCGCAGATCTCAAACCTTGAGGCCCCACCCAACACGTGGAAGGTGCCACTCCAGGAAGAGTCAACCCCTGGCAGCCCTCACTAAAGCCTGGTGTCACTGGGCTGGTGGGGCGCGACAGGCAGCTGAGTGTGTGGAAATGAAGCTTCTGGCACTTGGGACTCAGGTTCCATCTGAACCCATCTCCTTCCTCCCTGCAGTGCAATGCATTTTTGCTTTTTAATTTTCCTTTGTTTGGACTTGCTGATGATTGCCCTGAGGGGCCCACTGTCCCTCGCTCAAGGAGACTACTCTCCCCTTCCCTCTGCCTCCTGTAAGTTTGGAGGGAAAGGGGGAGGAAATGGGCTAGGAGGGCTGTGCCCTGCCCTGCCTTGGAACGTGACCCCTTGTAAAATAGAAGGTCCAGCCAGCTGTTTCTGGAGACTTGGTTGAACTGGTGGGAAGGGGAGTACCCTGTGGGCTAGGCACAGCTGGCCCCAGGGGCATTGACTTCTGGCCAAGCCTAGGCAGGGAGGTACACTTTCTGGGATTGAGTTATGCAAGGGGAAGCCAGCCCTCTTGCCTGCATGTCCTCTGGTGGGGTGGCTCTGGTGCTACACCCTACTCATAGGCTGGGATTCTCTGGGCAGAAGGGCATCATCAGGTATTCAGAGGGAGCTGTTCTGTGTTCAGGCAATGCTGGGGAAGAGAAGGGAGCTCTGCTTACAATTGTTTTGGGGGGTATTATGAAGGAACAGAGGTTCTAAGAGGAGGCTCTTAGAATCTCTGTCTTCTGAGGGGAGGAGGAAGCCCCCCCCCAATATACGCATAGACTCCTGAAAGCCCATTGTTCAGGCATTTTTCCTGGGAAAGAGCAGGTGGCTTAGTGGGGGTGAGATGAGCTACAGGTTCTTATTCTTTTTCAGACTGAGTAGGCTTCCAGCCTATATGTACACCCTGAACTCTTAGCTGTCCTAAGTGATGCTGGTCCTGAGTGTAAGCTCTGGGCAGGGTATGGGAGCCAGAGGCCAGTTGCTGCTAGGAGCTCATCTGGACATGGTACCTGCCTCTGATCTGTCCTCCACTGTCGCCCAGTGCCCTTCTCTGAGCCTCAGTCCTCCCTGGTGCAAAGTGAGACCATTGAGGCCTGTGTCATTGGCCTTCTGGCCTGGGAGGACATGCTGGGCCGATACTGTGGTCAAGGGAAGTCACTTGACCAGAGATCCAGCAGTGCCATGGGCCTTGAGATAGTGCAGCTAGGCCAGACCCCTTTCTTCTGGCGTCTTCCTGACCAGGAATGGTGCACCCAATCCTTAGAGGACTTCTCTGCCTGAGTTCCAGGATGGCTAAGGGGCCTGGCTGATTGTCTCTCTCACCAGGGACTCGTCTTATACTACCTAGCCCAGGATCACCTGCCCAGTAGGCCCACTAAATACCGTGTGAATGGACAAGTGGCTGCTGAAGCCTCCTTCCATCCTGGTCCTGTGGTTTATGTTTCTCTCTTATTGCCTATGTCCAGGATGAGTCAGCTGAGGCTGCTGCCATCCTGGCTTGGGACACAGGCCTCGAGGCTCCTGGCCCCACATGGAGTCCAGAGGTTCAGCTGGTGCAGCAGGTCGTCTGGGCCACCAGCTTCCTTCCTAAGCAGCAGAGTTGGAGGTGGTTCCAGTTACATGGAGGAGATGTACTTCGCCTGGTTGGAAAACCCCCAGAGTGTCCACAAGGTTGGCACCCCTCTATGTGGGAGAGAAGGTCCTGAGGCTGGGCTGTGGAGGGGGCAGTGGGGAGAAGCAGCTTGCCTGCTGAGTGACCCTGGGTAAGTTTCTTTGCTTCTCAGGTCCACCATTGTCTTTGTGAAAGAGTTGGTCCTCATATTAGGTGAGGAAAGTTCATTGCTCTGCTGTTGCTAAACCAGCCAATGGTTGGTGGTCTGGCTTGAGACACCCAGATGATGCCCTGCTCAGACACACCATTTCTGAGACCTGCCCCTGTCCCCTGTGTCACGCTGTACTGTGTCCAGGTGGCCCCTTGTTATGTGGTTAGGGGCATGAATGTTTATATGCATACTGAGCGGGTGAAAGAAGTACATACTGATGGTAAAAAATAACAATAAGGAAAATGAAAAAATAAAATCAGTTTCCAGGGCAAAAGTAAAAAGTGAAGCTGCTCTCTCTCTTCACTTACAGTCCTCAGAGGAAAGTAATACGTTCACGTGATTCAAAACAAAAAGGATTAAGTTCTACAGTGAAAAGCCTTCCTCCCATTCCATCTGCTCAATTCCTACCTGTCTGGTCCCCAGTCTATTCTTAATTTCTTCTGTATCTATTCAGATTTTCTTTGGATAAACTTACTGCCAACATAATTCTGGATCTCCCCCACCTTTACACAAAAAATAGTATGTAATGTCCACCATTTTGCCCCAGGCTTTTTTCATTCAGCATACATCTCTAAGAGTTTCAACGTCAGCACCTTAAGAGCCTCGTTTTTTCCCAGCTGTGTAGCATTCCACTGTTTGGATGGGTGTGCCACATCCATCCCCGGGGACAGGCATCTGGCTCATTTCCAGTCTCTGGCTGTCATGGCTGGTGCTGTACTGCATCAGCTCATACATTCCTCACCTCAAGTGTGTGCAGCTCACTATGGGATAAACTCCACAAAGTGGAGTTGTTGGGTCAGAGGGCATCTGTACGCATGATTTTGATGGATGTTGCCGAATTGCTTTCCACGGGATGCATGCCGTCTTGTTCTCCCACCAGCACTGTGTGAGAGGATGCCAAGGAAAGCTCTTCTGTTATGTGTTCTTCTGAAACACAGGGGTGCTGGTGCATTTGTCCCTCTGCTTTTTGTTTCTGCACAAATAGTAGCAAACCATACACCCTCTTCTGTTTTGTTCCTTTACAACATATTTTGACAATATTCCACATCCATAATAACAGATGCATCCTTTTTTAAAACACTATATAATTTTCCAGAATCTAAATTTACCATTTATTTAACTGGTTTCCTATTGATCACCACTTAGATTGTTTTTAGGCTGCCATTTTTATAAACTGTCCTGCGGGGAACATCCTTGTACCTGTAGGCACACCTGTCCAAGTACATCTGTAGAATAAATTGCTGGCAGTGGAATTTCTGGTTCAAAAGATACATGCATTGAAAGTGTTAAGGACCTGCCTGCCAGATTGCCCTCCACAAGGGCTGCCTCTAACCCTCAGTGTGTGAGGGCACGTTTCCCCCAGGGATAGAAGTCTCTTTCATACCTGAAGCCCCTTGATCACAACTTATAACTCCCCTGCCAACCCTCTACCAAGCTGGGTCCTGGAGAGATCTGAACTCTGGACGGGGGCCTGGGCTGGTTGAGAGGGATCTCTGGACAGGGTCCTAGGAAGGTCCTGAGAGCTATAGTGATGAAGGAAGACCAGTGTCCCCTCGGGTCCCAGTCTAGGCTACACCCAACTATTCTGAGTCCCTAACTTGGCTGTTTTCTTATTTCTGCCCCTGCCCAGTCCTGGGACAGCTTCTTCCGGAAAGCCAGTGAGGAAGCCTCTTACAGCCTGGCTCAGCCCCAGCCCCTTTCTGTTGTCTCTGAAAGCAGGCCAGTAGTATCCAGCCGGACCAAGACCAGTAAACTGGTGGAAGACCACCTGGCTGTACAGTCCCTGATCCGGGCCTACCAGGTGAGTGACTGGGAGGGCGCAGGCTCCTGGGATGTGGCCAGGTGCTAATAACAAGAAGCCTGGCTCAGCTCCAGCATCACCTCAGAGAGCCCTTCTCCAAGCCCTCTGTTGGTGGCTCTGACTCCTCCTCCTGCTCTTTGTCACATTACCATTCACATCACTCGCCATCTCCCTTCATTTTTTGTTTGTTTGTGGTCTTACTGTGCCCCAGTACCTGGAGGGGTACTTAGTGAGTGATCAGTTTCAGCGAGTATTGAATGAAGGGTGAATACATTGATCCTTGTTAATGTCTGTTTTCTCCTCTTGACTGGGCATTCCAAGAGGACAGGGCTGATGTCCAGCAGGTACTTAACTAGCGTTTCTGGAATGAATGAATGAATGAATGAATAGTTCATTAAGCAGCTCTCCTACCCATCAGTTGCTCTGTCCTGGAGATTTAGGCTTCCTGTGGCTGGGTTCCCAGGCTTGGCCCCCGCTTTGTCAAAGAGTCCTGATGATATTCCCTATTCTTGGTCGTGACCCAGCAGTACTAATTGGAGGGCTGTTCTGGGTGATCACTCCATAAAAATGTAATCATTTAGGATCTCTCTGGGAATCAGTGGCAGAAGGTATTTCATAAGAGAAACTTGTGTTGAAGACATACAGAAGGAAGGGTAAGGGCATCCTGGCAGAGACTCAGTGGGAGGGTGCCGCACAAGCCGCTGCAGGAACTCCGGGGGAGAGGGAGGCCTTAGCAAATGGAAAGGTCGCCTTGCCTCTGAATGAGGCACTCTGTGTGGGTTGGCAGCTGCCCACCCAGGGTGTGCCAGCTGTGCTGGCACGGAAGAGGGAAGGTGCACAGGATCGGGCTCCCTTACTGGTCTCAGGACCCAAGGATCATGGGCCACTTGGGAGCAAACAGCAGTGGTTGTAATGATGTTTGTCTTGGCTGGCTAAGAGAGGCAGGAAGTGATCGAACTGTTGACTTTGAAAAAGAACAAGGAATATAAAACTTTATATGAAATGTAAGGTAACATTCAGAGTGTGGCCTGAGGGCTTTATCTTCCAAGCATAGTCTCAGTTCTGCAGCGGGTCTTTGGTCTTTCATTGTCTGAAGTCACAGCACCAGGGTCCTTCCAGCAGGTTGGTCTCTGGATTCAGGAAGGTTACTTTGTACTGGCTTGATAAATATCTGCCTGATGGTGAGTACTTACGGGGTGGGCTGCAGCCCCTCACAGGCCAGCTCGGGGCTGATCTCTGGTTTGACTCACCTGCATACAGTACTGAAAAAAACCCCAAGCTGCTTCTTATTTGCAAACATATAGAATGTAGAAGAATCATATCTCAAACCCTCAAGCCCATCATTACAGTGACGCTCTTGATTCATCTTACCCACCTCTGGCTCCACCCATAGGCCACTGATTATTTTGAAGCAAATCCCAGATGTCATTTCATTTCATTCATTGAATGTTTCAGCATATATTTCCAGAGATAAAGTCCCCTTTAAAAATTTACAAATATGCATAATAGCATTATCACTGCTAAAAATAGTAATAATCTTTAATGATATCAGATACCCAATTGGTATTCATTTGTGCTTGTTTGTCTTAGGATTTCTCTTTTCTGCTTGTTTGAATTGAGATTCAAATGAAGCCACAGGTTGTGATGTTGACATGGCTCTTAAGCTCTTGTACTCTACTCTGCAGGTCCTTCTCCATTTCTTTTTGTGTTCCTTGTTTGTCCTATAGAGTTTTCCTGAGTCTGGATGTTGCTGATTGCATCCCCATGGTATCACTTTGTCTGACCCTTTGTCCCATGTAATTTCTGTAAAGTGGTGGTTATATCTAGGTGCTTGACCCAACATAGATTTGATTTCTTTGTTGCAAAATCAGCTTCCTGGTGGTCACGGCACTTCATCAGTTAGTAGCTAAGGATAATTATTTCCTGGACGCATTAAGTCATTAGGAGTGGTAAAAGTGGTGATAGTCTAATTATGTCTTTGTTTAGTACCTGAAATATTTCTATGGGGAGAAACTTTCCTTTGTCAGCTATGTTTATCCTCAGGTACAAATTGTATAGGGAAGGCAGGATCAGTGCTTGATTTTTTTTCCTTTTATTGACGGATTTTCAAAATTATAATTTAGTTCCCTAGCATCTTCCAAATATGGCAAATAAGGGTTTTTCTTCTTTTTCTATGATATGAATGCATGGATTTAAATACATTTGATGAGTTTCAGTCTGCTACAGATATTCTCCTTGTTGCTCAAAATGTATCCTTATTCCCAGCTTCAGTGTTGTCTGGTAGAATAAGATTATTTGAGCTCATCTTGGTATATTTCTAATAAGCCAGTTCTCCAGGGAATGAGGGAGTATATGCTGCTGTTGGTTTGGGCATGACTTCTGGGGTTAGAGACAGAAAATATGTATTTTTTTTTAAAGATACCATACTTTATAGGTTTGTACGGATGCTTCTATACACGTCAAATCATAGGACTTAGGGTTTGTCTTTGACCTCATCAATCTTATATCACCATGTCCTTTTAAAAATATCAAAAATAGAGGTTCCCAAAGACACAATACAATGACTTATTTGATTTTTCTCATAATCCATACATGACAAGCTAAGAATACAATTCTAGTACTACCACTGCTGGTTGGTAATGTAAATGAATTTATGATCTTTTTATTTCTGCAGTCCTGTTTGTCTTTGGGGAGCATTCTGTTAGTCAGTTGGAATAGTTCCTCTCTATGTAGTTATGCCACAAAATGGATGCATTAGTTCATTTATCTTTCAATTTTTAAAATTTATTTATTTTTAATTGAAGGATAATTGCTTTACAGAATTCTTAATTTTGTTTTATAGTGATATAAAATATTTATAAGATTCCAAAGGCAAGATATGGTCTTAAAAGTCTAGCTTCTAGCCCTGCCCTTCTGCCCTGTTTTGTCCTTTCCCTGTAGGTAATAATTTTTCTTATTTTTTGCTTTTATTATTTTACTACATATTCTTCTAATGCACACATTTATTTGTAGACATTCAAATAGATAAAAATATATGAAAATGCACATATTTACTTTTGTCTTTCCTTTCTTAGATAATAGTTTATCACAAACATTTTTATATAATTTGCCTTTTTACTTAACAATATTTTGTGGCGACAATCTCATAGTAGCAGTAGGAATTTTCCTCATTCGTTTGAGCAACTCTGTGCCTGCATGAATTTTCCATATCCATTTATCAGTGTCCTGCTGGACATTTGGGAAGTTTTTAGAATTTTGCAATTACTAATAAATAGTACCATAGTAATTATTTTTGTATATGCGTTCTTTCCTGTTTCTGAAAGCTGCACGATGTACTTTTAAACAGAGTTGAGCTCCTGCCACCTCAGTTGCTGTGCTGGGGCAACTATTCAGGGCCTGAGTGCTAGACATATGGAAACTTGAAATTCTGAAGCTGGAAGTGAGGGGCCCAGGCCTGGAATCTCAGTCTTGGTAGTGGTCTGCCCAGCTGTGTTTCAACTCTGCCTTGACCTTTTCTCCTTCTCCAGATCCGAGGCCACCATGTGGCCCAGCTGGACCCCCTGGGCATTCTGGATGCAGATCTGGACTCCTTTGTGCCCTCAGATTTAATCACCACCATTGATAAACTGGGTGAGAATCAGTACCCTTTCCTGTTGCCCTGGCAATGCCAGAGCCAGCTGATGCCTGTGCCTAGTGAAGGGCTCTGAACCTGTGGTTCCTTTGGGTCTCGGGTTTCAGCCTGGGAGGCTTTCCTCTGACCCTTGCCCATCTATGCATCGGGTCCCTGCAAGGGAGGGCTCTCCATCCTCCCTAGCTGGTGCACCTACTCAGCAAGTTTGAGACACCTGTCCAGGCCCATCCTTGTGATGGCAAGCTCAGTTCTGACTCTCACTCCCTATGCCCTAGGGACAGAGGGCTCTTGACATGGGCCCTTCAGGCTGAACATGGTGGAGGGTGCTGTGGGCACAGTTAGGAGGTCTAGGGATGCAGCTAGGCTCACCTGGGCCTCACCTCCCTCTCTCCTGTCTGCTGCCTGGACTCTGCCCCATGGGCCTCCCAGCCTTCTACGACCTGCAGGAAGCTGACCTGGATAAGGAGTTCCAGCTGCCCACAACCACTTTTATTGGAGGCTCCGAAAGCACCCTTTCTCTACGGGAAATCATAAGGCGCCTGGAGGTGAGCACAGGCAGCTGTGTTGGGCACATCTGATGAAGTTCTCCAGCGTGTGTTAGAGGGCAGGCGGGCACTGCCTTTCCTGTTCCAGACCCTGAGGCTATCCGTCTTCTTCCTGGCTCCTCGTGGAGTGCTCCCCTGTCCCCACAGAGTACATACTGCCAGCACATCGGTCTGGAGTTCATGTTCATCAATGACGTGGAGCAGTGCCAGTGGATCCGGCAGAAATTCGAGACCCCGGGCGTGATGCAGTTCTCCAGTGAGGAGAAGCGGACCCTGCTGGCCCGGCTGGTGCGCTCCATGAGGTCAGGCCCCCAGCACCTCCCTGGAAAGCCCGAGTGGCTGGGGGGCCTGTCCAGGGCTGTCTGAGACATCCCAAGCCCTAGCTGTTGAGGAGGTACTTGGCGAGTGAAGACAGGGCTGGGTGGGGCTCCAGGAGATCATGACACCGAACGAGGATGGCAATGGCACCAAGATGTCCCTGCGTGGAGTGAGTGTAGCAGGGACTTCCTGCAGGTAGGGCAGAGCTGGACTTCTGTGAAGCTGGGTCTGCCCAGAACTACGGGGCCCTGGAGGAGCCCCTGACCCCACTGCTGGGAGTAAAGTGGCTCCCTGAGCAGTGATGTGTGGGCTGGAATTTGAATTGAGCCATGAGGAGGTCTTTGGTACATGATGAGAGAGCTTCGGGGCACATGTGTGCTGGAGGGCAGCGGGCCGAGAACAGTGCAATGGCTAGTTGCAGCAGTGTGACTGGAAGGGGAAGAGAGGGCGGTCACTGGAAGTGGATGCAGCCAGAGGCCTCTGGTTAAGCTGGGAGGAGCCTCAGCCTCCCCCAGATCTATGCTCGTTGCTGGTGGGGCATCATGGTATCTGTGCCGGGCCCTGGACTGTACAGAGGGACATGACTTTGTCGCTTCCTCTGTCCCAGCACCCTACTCCAAGCCCTCAGGAACAGCCCCCATGAACCCCTGCCTCTCCACGCTTTTCCTCCCCTCCCCAAGCAGGTTTGAAGACTTCCTGGCCAGGAAGTGGTCATCAGAGAAGCGGTTTGGCCTGGAGGGCTGTGAGGTCATGATTCCGGCCCTGAAGACCATCATCGACAAATCCAGTGAGATGGGAATCGAGAATGTCATCCTGGGGATGCCACACAGGTGGGCCCTCCCTGCCTCAGCCTCGTGCTTCTCCCCCAGGCACAGCAAGCTGAGATGGCTGTGAGGCTTTGAAAGTCAGAGCAGGGGTGTTGGTGGGACCTGGGGGTAGAGGCAAAGGGGTCTGAAAAGTTCTGAGTCCCTGGGCCCTGGCCTTCTCATCACAGAAAGAGCCAAGCACATGGCCAAAGCCACTGGAACCAGGTTCTCTTGGACTCAGTTTCTCTCTCACCACATTGCCACCATCCCCAGCAATACTGAGATGACAGCAGGGGCTATGTCATACTACTTGAGGTTCCTGTGGAGTGGCACATCCCAGAAAAGTGAGGGCAGAGCCTGAACACGTGGGCCTGGGTTGGCCTCATCAGGTGGGAGGTCTCTGGAGGTCAGCTGAGTGTCTCTTTCCCCGGCTGCTAGCTGACCACTCATTTCCCTGGGATCTTGAGAAAGACTTGGAAGGTTGGCCTGGCCACTGGGCAGTTACCTCTGAGCTGGAGCCTGTGGGATAATGAGGACTATAGCCAAGGTGGCCAGGTGTCCTGCTGACTGGGCAGGTACAGGACATGCTGTCTGTCTGAGGGTCCCTATGCCCATTTCCAGCCGCTCACAGAGGGCCAGTGCCCTACTGCTTCAGCACTGGGGCATCAGGATGAAGTGTGAGGAGGGTCCCCATCCATGGGCTGGCCTGCCAGGAGTCCAGGCTTTGTCTCACAGGCTCTGTGTTCTGGAGGGAGCAGAGCTGACCCCGTGGTTTCAGGACGGCATGGCTTCAACTAACTATGGGGGGCGGGGAGAGAACGGTGCTGGGCTGTCAGGCAGCTCTGGGACTGTGTGATGGTGCTGCCCAGGCTCCTGACCTGAGGAGGCTTCTGGGAGCCAAGGACTGCCCTCGGCCAGGCCTCCACAGTTGAGAAGGGGCCTCTGAGGCTTGAGGGCTTTCCCCAAAGGGGCTGAGGTGTGTTCAGCTGGCTCCTGTGTCCACACAGCCCTCCCTCCACAGAACAAGAGAGAAGCCCACTGAAAGAGGGCTGCCCTGCTGTCACAGGGCCATGTGGGGCTGGAGGTCACACCAGAGTATGTGCAGGCCTAGGGCTGGAGTCTGCCGCTGGGCTACGGGAAGCGAGTTCTGAGTCACATCTTGTGCCTGCCTCAGGCTGGTGTCCACCCCTGCATATACTGCCCCATGTTGGGAAGTTCAGGCTGGACTGGAGAATCCCTGGACCTAGCTGCTTCCCCACAATCCCCCAGAGCCCCCGCTCCCCTCCCGCCAGACCTAAGCTCATCTGGACAGGTCCTCTGGTGTCTCATAAGGGCAGAAATGTCACCTTTTCTGTATCCTGCTCCAAGATGCTACTAGGCTGGGCTGGGGAGCCATGTGGGAACAGTTGTGTTGCGTTAGCAGGTTAGGGTCAAGGTTCTGGGTTGGGCTCAGCTTTTGGGTCAGGGAGGGGGTGAGTGGACACTTGGCCATGAGGCTGGGTATCTCCCTGCTCATGAGAGCCTCCTGAGTCTGAGGGGTATGGGGTGTCTGCTGGCCAGAGGGAGCTGGCCAGCTGGAGCTGCTCACATGCCTTACAGATTGAGATAAGATCAGAGGGCTGGGCCCCCAGTGCCCACGCTATTCCTGCTGGGTCCTGGGTGGGCAAGGAGCATGGTTATGCTGGGGTGTGTTGAGGGAGGTGGCCTCTGTGCCAAGTGAGAGCCCTGCCCCCTCTGGCCCCAGGGGCAGGCTGAACGTGCTGGCCAACGTTATTCGCAAGGACCTGGAGCAGATCTTCTGTCAGTTTGATCCCAAGCTGGAGGCGGCAGACGAGGTGGGTGCCAAGCGTGGGCTCCAGAGCCCCTGGAGAGCTGGGTATTTGGGAGATGGACGGACATGCAGAAGAGTGGGAGAAAGACCAGGGGTATCTATGTGAGGCTCCTGAGGTCCCTTGGAACCAAGTGCTCTGATCTCGGATAACTAGAAGAATCCTTGGATAATCTGGGCCAACCTGCTATCTCCACCCAGGGAAACTGAGGCCCAGAGAGGTGCAGGGGAGTGCCTGAAGTTACTCAGTTCAGCCCATGTGGCTGTCTCTGTGCCCAGAGTCCTGCCTGCCTGCCCGTAAGGACTGCCTCACTCTCTTGTTTGCCCAGCACAGTGTTGGGAGATCAGGGCAGTTTCCTGTGCCCACTGATGAGCAGAGGGTACAGTTTTCTACCCTCACTCACTTCCTGGTATGTTTACGTGTCATGTAGGCCTCATATCCCATGCCTTTGTGTGTGCTGGGCCCTCAGCCCACATGGCCGTCTTCTCCTCCTCTCTCTGCCTCTTTCACAGTCCTGCCCATCACCCCCATTTGATGGCTTTCCTGGTCCTCCAGGCAGGAAAGCTGTCTGACCCTCCTCTGTGCTTCCTTTGCCTGCAGAACCATGTCTACTCTGGCCTTTTCCATTCTGTGTGTGTGTGTCTGTTTTTTCATCCAGGCTGGTTGCAAGGTGAGGGCAGGACCTCACCCCTGAAGTCGGTCAAAATGAACCACATTAAATGACTGCTCTAGAACCATCCAGCCCATTAGACCAGAGCAGGACTAGAATCCACATCTGCTGGCTCCCAACTCATAATCTTTCCTCCATCATGTTCATTTTGCTCAAGTACCTTCATTCTCTGAGTCTCAGTTTGCTTTCCTGTAAAATGGGGATTAAAAATTCCTGGTCCCACAATAGGTTATGAGCAATTACAGATGACATGAGTAAACTATAAAACCTGGCCAAAGAGCTCTTTAAACAAATTTACTTTTTTCTTAATTGAAAAAGCAATGAACATCATTTGAAGAAAAGATTTCACAGTGAGAGTAAGTTTCCTTTCTGAGATTGCTTTCCTGCTCCCCGGAGGCTCTGCTGTGGTCAGTTTTCATGTTAGGGTCTGTACTTCCAGAAATGTTCCATGTAGTGCAAACACATGTAGGCGTCCAGTACAGCTTTATTTAAAAGAGGCCAGGGGAGCAGCTCGAGATGCCACTGGGCACCTTGCTGTTTTCACTTAATGAGCTGTCGCTATTTTAGAGCTGCACACCAAGCTCCCCGGGCTTCTAATGCACCTCTGGTTTCCACTGTCTCTTGTTGATGAGCATTAGGTGGGGGGATGGGTGTTTTTGCACACATGTGTGTGCATTTTTAGATAGTGTCTGAGAAATGCAGTGGCTGGAGCTGAGGAGGCAGGACTGAATTGCCCTCCAAGCAGCTTGCAGACAGCAGCGAGTCTGCCTGCTGTGTGCAAGAGTCCCAGCCCCGCCGCTTCCCTTACTCCATCCACCCTTTCCATCTTTGCCAATGTGATAGGTCCAGAAGTGACTGAATTTGAACATATTCCTCTGCTATGAATTTGAGTGTCTTCTCACATGTTTTTAAACCATGTATGCCTTTTCCTGTAAATTCCTTTTCCTGGCTTTTGCTCATTTTTCCCTGGGATTTTGGTAAAAAGTGCTTTGTATATTGAAGGAGTTAGCCCTTTGCTTGCATTTGTGTGATAAATATTTTCCCACCTTGATTTTTTTGCCTGCTAATACTGTGCATGGATCTTCTTCCCCCTTGACCAATATACTAGATTTTGGCTGTCTTATCCTTTGGGACTTCTGAGGTTTGTTCATTGTTTAGAAAGACTCTTTGCTCTAAGATCATAAAGTGTGTCATCTTTTCCCTGGAACTGTGTTTTTGTCCATTGTGTACACATTTTTGCTTACTTTGGTGTAAGGAATTTAGTAGGGGTCCTGCTCCAGTGTTTGCCCAGAGGCCTGGCCCATGGTCTTAGCTCTAGTTAAGAGCTGTCCTCCATTTCTTGGCCTTCACTGTCGCTGGTTGGCCTCTTCCTAAGGGTGTCTTACCCATCCCCAACTCTGCCATCGTTAATGCAGAGAGGATGGTTGCTGATGATGTGCAGGGGCTCTGATAAGGGATCATGACCCAGGGAAGATGCTGGCCTTTCTTAGACCAGGTGGAGGACAAGGAGGGCATATGCCAGCGCTGGGGGAGGACTACAGGGGTGAGGCAGGGACAGCACGACTTTCCCAGGGAGCAGACTCCAGGGGATGTGCCAGCCCTACTGTGCACTTGCATGTCTGGGATGGTGGGGACTGCATCACCGGCCACTTCAACCTTCAGGGTTCCGGAGATGTCAAATATCACCTTGGCATGTACCATGAGCGGATCAATCGAGTCACGAATAGGAACATCACTCTGTCGCTTGTGGCCAACCCCTCCCACCTGGAAGCGGTGGACCCCGTGGTGCAGGGGAAGACGAAAGCAGAGCAGTTCTACCGCGGGGACGCCCAGGGCAAGAAGGTGAGGTCTCCTGGGCCCTGAGGACCTGGGTTCTGTGGGCTGGGCTCCTGAGGGGTGAGCTCCGAGGGGTAGGCTCCAAGGGGGTTGAGGCTGGGCTGCACAGCTGGAGCATGGGGGCCCCTCCTGATTGATACCCTGTCCTGCAGGTCATGTCCATCCTGGTCCATGGGGATGCTGCCTTTGCTGGCCAGGGTGTGGTCTATGAGACCTTCCACCTGAGCGATCTGCCCTCTTACACCACCAACGGTACCGTGCACGTTGTGGTCAACAACCAGGTGAGGGCCAGGGCTGTGCGCTGGGCCCTGTCAGTGTTACCTATTCCTGGATCCAGGCAGCACGCTGAGGAGAAGAGCAGGACAGTCCTGGTTCTAACCCTACTGCTCTGCCACTTGGCAGAGTGTGACTTCAGCGAGATGCCTGATCTCTCAGCCTTGGTTTCCTGGTCTTTGAAATTAGGAGGAGTATACATCTGTGTGTCTGTCTTTGTGTCTATGTATATCTATCTCTCTGTCCTTCTCTCTCCCATCCCCACGTATGTTTGTGAAAACACACACACACACACACACACACACACACACACACACACACACACA
>ML662447.1:7566094-7830398 GCA_007570785.1 Antilocapra americana | reverse complement strand
ACACACACACACACACACACACACACACACACACACACACACACACACACACACACACACACACACGATAAAGCTGTTGGGACAGAGGAAGATAGGTGTAACCAGCACCTACCCCAGACTACCCCAGAGGCTGCATATATGAAATTAGATGCTGCCTTTAGCTCCATGTGACCCAGTCTTAGAACACAGCTCTCAGAGCTTTTGCTTTTAAGGCAACTGTGGTTAATGACAGCTCTTCTTCGGAGCCTGTAAAGCCCTGGGTTAACAACTTCATTTGCATAGTCATTTAAGTCATTTAATCTTCACAGTATAACCCTGTGAGGTAGGAATTTAATGAGCCCTTTTAATCAATGAGGAAACAGAGGCTTTGGGGATTTAAGTGCCTGGCCCAAGGTTGTACAGTTAGTAACTGGTGAGACTGGGTTTTATCCCCACTTGGGCTCCCTACTCCCACTGTATAAAAATGATGGCAGGAGAAAGGGTGGGTGTGATTTGCCTGGTGTTGGTGCTGTCTTCGTGATTTCAAGGTCATCCACTGTTACCTGGTCATGTCCGCATTACCTCCTGACCACACTTGATGGACCTCAAGGCAAAGACACCTGTTCCCCAGCCCCCAGGACCCTGGTCTCCCAGGAAGCCACAGCTGTCTAGCTCCCAGTGCCTCCTGCTTCTGCAGATTGGCTTCACCACGGACCCCCGGATGGCCCGCTCCTCCCCGTACCCCACCGATGTGGCCCGTGTGGTCAGTGCACCCATCTTCCACGTGAACGCAGATGACCCAGAGGCCGTGATATACGTGTGCAGCGTGGCAGCCGAGTGGAGGAACACCTTCAGTAAAGACGTCGTGGTAGACCTGGTGGGTGTGGGGGGCCTGGGCTAGGTGGCCTCAGCTGTCCCTGCTGTGCCATGCTCACCAGGTCTGTAGCATCTTCAGCAGTCAGGGCTGGAGAGCAGGTTTGGTGCTACTGAGCACAGTCTCTGCAAAGGCCTGGGGTGGGGCATTTGGTGATGGGCGATCATGAGGGCTGGCGAGGTTTTGAAGGGTGTGGCTTGCCAGGTGTGCCCCAGTGGGCAGTGACTGTGCCAGCCATACCGCCTGGGCATGGGGACCCACCCTCTGTCCCTGCAGGTCTGTTACCGCCGGCGTGGCCACAATGAGATGGACGAGCCCATGTTCACGCAGCCTCTCATGTATAAGCAGATCCACAGACAGGTGCCTGTGCTGAAAAAGTATGCAGACAAGCTCATCGCTGAGGGCACAGTCACCCTGCAGGAATTTGAGGTGGGCCCCGTCACCACCTTGCTGGAGCTGCAACTCGGAGGGTGCTGCTGATGTCACCAGCCTTGGGCTGGGTGCTGGCAATTTAAAGAAGTAGCCAGTATCATCCTTGTCCCCAGCAGCCCCAGTTATCAAGGGGGACAGAGGACCAAAGACATTTACAGCCTGGTGGGAAGCAGTAAATGCGACGATGCATGGAAGCCCATCCTCAGGCAGGAGTCCAAGAAGGCTTCCTGCAGGAGGTGGCCCTGAACCGGGTTTTTCTCCAGTGTTGTCTGTGGATATCCTGGTCCTCCCTCCTTCAGGTAGCTCTGAGAGCAAAGACCATGAGTCTCCTGGGTTCCCGCAAGTCCCTTGCTGAGTGGGATCCCCTGGACTCTTTCCAGGATCCCCTGAGCTCTGGGACTTTAAACTCTGGCCATAAGGTACCTGTGGTTAGGGGAAGACCATTCCTCCAGAGCATGATCAGAAGGACCAGTCACTCAGCCTGTGACTACCCAGGGCATCGTTGCCTCAATCCAGGCCTTCACCCTGATTTTAGGAAGAAATCGCCAAATATGATCGGATCTGTGAGGAGGCGTTTGGCAGGTCCAAGGATAAAAAAATACTGCATATAAAGCACTGGCTGGACTCTCCGTGGCCTGGTGAGTGAGCGGCGTGTGGCTGAGAGCCCCCTGGGGCTGTGGGAGAGGCAGGCCTCTGAGTCCTAGGGAGATGGGCTGGTCAGGGGAACTGAGGCCCCACTGCCTCCCAAAAGTCACAGAGTCTCTGCCCTCTCAGGCTTCTTCAACATGGATGGGGAGCCCAAGAGCATGACATGCCCAGCCACGGGTGTTCCTGAGGACACGCTGACTCACATTGGTGAAGTGGCCAGCTCTGTGCCCCTGGAGGACTTTAAGATCCACGTGGGTGAGGTTGCTGTCTGGCATGGGCCACTGTCCCAGACATCAGGGCCCAAGGAAGGTGGTGTCACTGTCAGGGAAGCCCAGCCTCATCCCTGCTTGGCTGTGGGTAGACCAGCTGAGCTCTCAATGCCTCCTTCATGCCTGTGGGAGATCTGGGATAATAACTCTTCAGGTGAACAGATGTGGATGCCATGCTCCCCAGGGAGTGCCCCTGACAGGCTTCCATGGACACCTTGGGTTTTCCCAGTGCCTTTGCTAGGGGTACCCCTGGATCATATAGGAGGAGAGCAGGGGGAAAAAGGCTTCCCATGGAGGGGGCAGTTGGGTCTAGAATGTTGGGGGGCAAGTGTGCCAAACTGGACAGATGATAGAGGGGGACCCTGGTCTAGTAGGTGGCCACTGGCTGTACTTCTTGGCTGAAGCTGTTGTGGCCTCCACTCAGGCAGCCTGAAGAGCCCTCTGTGGTGGTAGTGGGGCCCCCGTGCACCCTCTGAGCAGGCTGTGGGTGTTCCAAGAGGATCCCACCACTTCTGGGGGAAGCCCAGGTGTTTTGGGGCACCGGCTCTGTGCGCAGTCACAGCAGGTCTGTGTGGGTGTGGGGCCGACGGCAGCCCAGCCTGGGCCAGGTGCCTGGGCTCAGATCCAAGCACCTTCTTCTGTATGAGGGTGGGTGAATGGCTTCCCTCTTCTGAGCCTGTCTTCTCATCTGAAAGGCAGTGAAAGTTGGTACCTACATTTCTTTGGAGAAATGTCCCCTACTCAGAGTATGTGGCATGTGCACGTGGCCGAAGCTCACCTAGGGGATCCTCCTCCTTCCTGCAGGGGGAGAGGTGGTGGGAACATATGCTCGGGCGAGGCTAGTATATTGGCTGGAGTAGTGGGGCTGGAGGAGGGGTCTCCTGAGCCCTGCCAGGCCCCTGGCCTGTGGGGAGGGGTACACAATGAATATATGCACACCTGGTGCAGGGCCCAGGGACCAAAGCTGTCCCAGGAGAGGTGGCCAAACTCCTGAACCCCTCAGGCTGGCCCTTCCCTCCCACAGGCCTCTCTCGAATTCTGCGGGGCCGTGCAGACATGACCAGGAAGAGGACGGTGGACTGGGCGCTGGCAGAGTACATGGCCTTCGGTTCCCTGCTCAAGGAGGGCATCCATGTGCGGCTCAGTGGGCAGGACGTGGAGAGGGGCACATTCAGGTAAGGGTAGGGGGCGTAGGAGCCCAGGCCATGTGGGTGTTAGCCTTGCCCCTTTGGAGAGCTGAGAGCTCAGCTGTGCTGGGGGTCTCAATTGGCCCAGGGACTCTGGATGATCATTTCAATGAGGAGTAAGAGGAAAGCTTCTTAGCACCGATTTTTTTTTCAATCCCTGGCTGAGTGTTATGTCTGGAGGAAAAGCAGCAACCACCACCCACCACACGGGAAAGGGCCACTTTTGTTTTCTTGACACCCACTGGCAGGACAACTGCCTCCACGCGGCTCCACTAACTTGTGGCAAATTGAGGACAGGTCCGGGGCCACTGGAAGTTGGTACACGTTGATCTACACATACTACTGAACATTAAATTCACTGGTATCCTAATCACTATTTTCTCATCAGCCTCCCAAGCTTAAAGGCTGGATACATTTCAGGAATGACAGGTTAATAACTTGGCAATTTGAGTGATCATCAACCCCAGTGTCCACAGATTGATTTGCTCATTGTGTGTTTTGCTGAACTTCTGCAAGGGATTTTCCTTGTCTGACCAGGTGCCACAGTGAGCTGCATCTGTGCCTCACTGAGGAGATGTGCATGGTATTTCTAGGCTCTACCCCCATGCTCCACCATTCAAAACTAAGGAAGGAAAATCACAGAGTCAGAAGGGATTAAAACGATTGGCTGTTTGAGCCCTTCGAATAGATATGGAACACCTATGATTCAGCAAATGGAGAATAGCTCAAAGAAATATTTCTTCAGATAGCCAGGCCATCTGAAAGCTCCTGAGCCTCCTCTCCGCCCCCATGGGGCCAGCATGCAGAGCTGATTGCTCTGCGCAAGCTCTTGGTTGATGTCAAGTCTTATGGTCATCAGTGGTCCTCAAGATCCTGTTTCCCTTTAAACTACTGTCAAGCCAACTCCTCACTGCCATCTTTCTTATTTGCAGTTTAGAGTTCAGATGAGGACTTTACACTTTACAGATGTCAGCTGTCTCCATCACATTTCCTCTGTTTGGGACTCCAGATGTTTGGGACCCCAGATGTTTAGGATCTCAACTCAGTCTCTGCCATTTTAGTGAGTCCTGGAGATGTGGCTTCCAGAATTCAATAGGCTATGTATTCCTCCCTTGTCCCAGTCCCACATCACTGCTGGCCCTGCTCCAGCCAGGGCTCAGGGGGCCACTCCACTGCACCCTGCGTTGCATGTCAGTCCTCATGAGGCTTGGCGTTCAGCCAGGGGTCCCTCCTGTGCTGCAGTTCCTCTCTCCTGTGATCCTGGCCAGGGCAGGCAAATGGTAAGGGGGATAGCAGGGTGGGCGGGGGGGACAATGCCCCTGGGGTATGGCTTCCTAGGGTCTCAGGTTCTAGCCAGGACCTGGGAGGTTGGCATGGCAGGTCTCATGGGACCCCTCCTTTTGTGAGAAGCTGAGACTCATGTCTGTGCTCCAGGACCCCCAGGGTGTGTGTGAGGCACGTACCGCTGGGAGGGGAGGCTACCCAGAGGAGGGACCAGATGGCTCTGGCTTTCCACAGCTGTCACCAGCCTGTGGGACTCTGCCAGGTGTCTTGCTCAGTCGACCCGCCTTCCATCCTTTCCTGGTCTGTCTCTCTCCAGTCACCGGCACCATGTTCTCCATGATCAGGAAGTTGACCGAAGGACGTGCGTCCCGATGAACCACCTATGGCCTGATCAGGCCCCCTACACCGTGTGCAACAGTTCCCTGTCGGAGTATGGAGTCCTGGGTGGGTCAGAACTCTGCCTAGCAGGTCAGGCAGGCCCTGAGATGCCTGGGGACCAGAGAGGATCTTGTACCTCAGGGCATCTTGTCTTTGTTGTTTTGACCATGGTCTGGAGCTGGGAGGGGCTGAAGGAGCTCAGAGGCCCCCGGGTGGACCTCGGTCATGGGACAGCCCTGAGGGACAGTGGTTGGGCTGCCTCCACCTGACCACATCAGAGATGTGGTCCTGTCCCATCTGGCCCTCAGAGAGCCAGTTGAGGGTCAGTCTTGCCTAGATGGGGACTCTGGATACCAGAGCCTGTCCCTGGGTGGCATCAGTGGGCCCAGACAAAAACCCCATTGAATCCGTTAGAGGCCACAGCTACTGGCTGGCCCTGAGCCTCCTGGCCTGGCCACCTCCACATTCCTCACCTGCCTCATCTTCTGTGTTGCCGCACCCAGGAGCCCTGTCCTCAGGTCCCCTTCCTAGCTTCTGGCTCCTCAGTCTGAACCCTGAACTCTCCCTTGGCTCAACCTTTAGCTGGCCTGCCTCCTCCAAACCTGCCTCCTCCCAGAAGCAGGAACCCCTGATACTGGCCACCCCTTCTGGGGAGCAGCCTCTGGGGCTGTTCCTGTACCCCTGCTCATTTTGGGGGGACTCCTTGGCAGGTGGCCCCTCCTGCCTCTGCAGGGTATCTTTGGATTTGGCTCCTGGTCTAGATAAGACTGAAGCTAGCTGTATGTGAGGTCAGGGCTGAGGTTGGCATCTCTGGGCCTGTTGTTAGCTACCAGAAAGGGAGATCCTGGCCTTTGGGTCCCATGGAGTCCCCGGGCTCTTCTGGCTCCAGGGAAGGATGAGCAGGGCAGGGAAAGTGTGTGAGGATGGGTTGGGTCTGACCAGAGCCACAACCACTTGGTAACTGAGTGGCAGGCTCTACTCCTCAGTGTCTTCTGTTTAGGTTTCGAGCTGGGCTATGCCATGGCCAGCCCCAATGCCTTGGTCCTCTGGGAGGCTCAGTTTGGTGACTTCCACAACACAGCCCAGTGCATCATCGACCAGTTCATCAGCACGGGTCAGGCCAAGTGGGTTCGACACAATGGCATTGTGCTGCTGCTGCCCCATGGCATGGAGGGCATGGTAAGGGCCACCGTAGGAGGACTGTGGCTGTCCTGGAAGAGGGTGGCTGGACCCTTGGCCACTTGTAGAGTTGAGGGGGTTGTGTGCCTTCCAGCCCCTTGGAACCACACAGGATGCAGGGTGGGGCCTGCGTGGGTCTGTGTTAGCACTACTGAAGATGATGACACTACTGTTCTAGGTCATAGACGGAACGGAGGTGTCTGAGTGCCTACTGTGTGCCAGGCTCTGTTTAAAACCTTCTCTGTGTATTAACTCCTCCAATCCTTACAACAGCTTACAGAGGCAGATCCTGTTCCCACTTGCCAGATAAGGAAGCTGAGACACAGAGAGATAGAATAGCCTGCTTAAGGTCACATGGCTAACCACTGAGATTTGAACCTCTGTTGTTGGGGGAACCACATGTGGGGGAGAAGGAGGATATGTAGGTCATCAGGAGAGGGGAGGGAGGAGCATCATGAGGTCCCACGCCGGTGGCTGTGTAGCCTGACCAGCTAGAGCATGGGCAGGGCTTGGCCACTGCCTGGCTACAGTGGATGTCCTGCTCAGCTTGGACCGGTCATACGTTCAGGGGTTGATCAATACTGCTCAGAGCCAGGTCTCGTGGTGCTGGGCACTTCCCATGCCACGTATTATCCTGTGGCATCCTCACCAGAAGATCAGTTCTGTTTCCGTTTCACATGCGAGAAGTCCTGTGACTGCCCAAGGTCCCCCAGTTGTAGAGGTAGCTGGCTTCTCACCTTGAGCCAGGCTGGATGAGGAGCTGAGCTGGCCTGGCTGGTACCTGTGGCTGTCGGTCTGTGGGGCTTTGCCCCTAAGGGAGGGGCAGGCCACCCCTGTCCCATGGGGAGCCAGCTTGGAGGACAGTGTGGGGTGTCCTGCTGCTCTTATGGAGCAGAGCAGCCATGTGGGTGAGGGTAGGAGGCAGAGTCAGACCTGCAGTTGCCCCTTTCTGGCTGAATAACCTTGAGGCTGCTTCTTAATCTCTTCACCCCTCACCTTCATCTACATTACAGAGCTGCTTTTAAGATGTGAGAATAATGTGTGTGAGGTCTGTAAACCACGTCTGGCTCAGCAAATGGTCACTGCTGCACGGCAGAACGTTCTAGAGAAAGAGCGTCTTAACTCGGCCTTTTCACTTTTTCCTTCTGCTCTGTGTTCACACATGGTGGCTCTGGCTGGACCCTCCTTCCTGCTCTTGTCCCACTCCTGTGGTTCAGATTCCAGAGTGAGGGCATCTCCTCCAGAAGCGCTCTAGACCCTGCCCTGAGCCCCAGGTCCCCGTCTCATGTGACAGACCCCCAGTCCCCCTGAACTCTGGCCAGCTTGGCCATCTGGCATTTGTTCCAGGGCCCAGAGCACTCTTCAGCCAGGCCTGAGAGGTTCCTGCAGATGAGCAATGATGACTCAGATGCCTACCCTGTGAGTACTGCCCACTCCCCGCCCGCCCCCCAGGATAGGGCCACACGCTGCTACTCCCGGCAAGGCCAGGATATGGGGCACCACAGGCAGGTCCCCTCCTAGCTGCACCCTGTCCCTCCAGGCTTTCACCCAGGATTTTGAGGTGAGACAGCTGTACGACTGCAACTGGATCGTGGTTAACTGCTCCACGCCGGCCAGTTACTTCCACGCGCTGCGCCGGCAGATCCTGCTGCCCTTCCGCAAGCCGGTGAGCCAGCCACACTGGTCCTCACTGGGATAATGCAGGAGTGGAGTGCAGGGTGCCCTGGCTGAGTGGGGGCAGGCTGGCAGCCAGCCACCATGTTTCCCTTCCAGCTGATCATCTTCACACCCAAATCTCTGCTGAGGCACCCAGAGGCCAAGTCCAGCTTTGACCAAATGGTATCTGGTATGTGCCTGGGCATGTTGGGGAGGTGACTGATGGGGGCCCATGTGGTAGCCTCTGTTTCTGTGGCTCTGTTGGCCCTGCAGCTTCTGACACGGTCCCTGCCAGCAGCTGGATTGGGAGGCTGGTGCAGCGGCCAGACGTCTGGGCCTACCTGGGTCACTTGGGCTGAGAACCAGGGTCGGAGAGTGCACCAGCACCCTGCAGCTGCTCAGGAGGGCCGGGTTGGCTGCACTGGAAGAACTTAGAGGCTGGAGGCCTGCTGCGGGTCTGCCGAGTTCATGGGATGCTGCGTATCAGTCATTCATCCATTGCTTTCACTCATGAGCCCAACAGGCATCACTGGCCCTGGGGACCTGGCAGCCCCTCCAAGAGCTCTCAGCCCTGGTGTTTGAACTGAGATGTGGCCTAGTAGACGATGAAGCGGGGCAAGTTTAGGGCCTTGAAGCTGGTCACAACAGAGCAGTCTGGGAAAACAGTCCTGGGTTGTAGGGGAAGGGGCAGAGCTGGTCAGGGGACGTCATTGGTGTGGACAGGTACTTGTTTTCACTTGCGTGTGTGTAGGCATCTCCTCAGATGAGGCCAGCGGCTGAGCCAGCAGTGCAGAGCTCTGGCATTGGGCTGGACCGCCTGGGCTGAACACTTAGCGCTGGTGGGGTTTGGCAGCCAGTGGACCCTCTGCCTCGGTGTCCTCACCTGGGATGCAGTGACCCTACATAGCTTCCTCAGTTTTTGTAGTGTGTTTAGTCTGGCACCTGGCATGAGCTCAGGAAGGAAAAATGGATGGGACTCAGCTGGGAGCTGAGGGAGGAAGAACCGTGCAAGGGATCACTTTCCAGTTTGATGACAGGGGGAGTTGAGTGTGCCCGGGAGGTGGGCATGACTCGATGGGTAGCAGGTTTGGGACAGACAACAGTGCTGTAGAGGGAATGTTATATCACCTGCTCTGTCCACTCCAGGGGCTCTCCCCATCACCCCCACCTCCATCACTTTAAACTTGGTGCTCCCAGGGCTTTGCCCTTGGCTCCAGCTGCTGTCTCCATCCCTGTCCCTGGGACATCTCAGGGTGTCCACTGTCTCCTGTTCTGTTGTTTGGCTCAGGAGGTTAGTATTGCAGATCTAAATCTGGGGCTCAACTCAGTGGCCAGGGAGAGCCTGGAGGAGCCAGGAGTGTGGACTTGATTTCCAGGCTGCTCTGGCCCGTCTGGGAGCCGATGCCCCTCCCATGTCCTGTTGGTCCCCAGGAACTAGTTTCCAGCGGGTGATTCCTGAGGATGGGGCTGCGGCGCAGGCTCCTGGGCAGGTGCGGCGGCTCATCTTCTGCACGGGCAAGGTGTACTATGACCTGGTGAAGGAGCGGAGCAGCCAGGGCCTGGACGAACTTGTGGCCATCACACGCCTGGAGCAGGTGCGCCTGAGCCCCTCACCTGCTCAGAGTGGTGGGCAAGGTCAAATTGCCAGCCCCCTGGCTCTGGGCAGCGTGCCAGGGCTGGAGCCAGTGAGGGGGCTAGTGGCTGCTCTCTATGGGGACTGACTGTGGGCATGCCCCCCCTTCCCCTGGCTATGCCCTTCATTCTTCCTGACCTGCCCCAGATCTCTCCGTTTCCTTTCGACCTGATCAAGCAAGAGGCAGAGAAGTACCCAGGCGTGGAGCTGGTGTGGTGTCAGGAGGAGCACAAGAACATGGGCTACTATGACTACATCAGCCCACGCTTCATGACCATCCTGGGCCGGGCGCGGCCCATATGGTACAAGGCTGGGTACAGGGGCTGCCCGCCACCCACCCCTCGTGTCTGCCAGGGCTGAGGCTCCATCCTGGCCTCACCTGCCCCATTTGCTGTGTCACCAGGCACTGGCCACTGCCCTTCTCCGGGCTGTATCGAAAACCAAGGAGTTGGGCCCCCTAGTCCCTGCTGGCTCTGTGACTGTCAATGACAGAGCCGCTTCCCCATTAGGGATCCTCTTCAATATGGACTTATGGAGAGCAAACCTTTGTGTTTGTTCTGAGGCCAGAACTGAACTAGAGAACCTCCTGCATGTCTCAGATCACCTACTCTTGGTCTTAGACCACTGACTTAGCCCCTTGGAGCCTCAGGCTCTTCATTCCTGCAGCTGGGGAAGCATAGACCCCATGCGATCCTAGGGTAGCCACGAAGCCAGCCCAGCCCTTCCCTTGAGCTTGTCTCTCCTTCCAGGTATGTTGGCCGAGACCCAGCGGCTGCACCAGCCACAGGGAACAGGAACACTCACCTGATGTCTCTGAAGAAGTTTCTGGATACCGCCTTCAATCTTCAGGCCTTTGAGGGCAAAACATTTTAGAGCCTGTCTGAGTCTTGCTGTGGGATTGCCTGAGAACATGGGGGATGCCAGGAGTTGGCTGGCTCTGCTGCCCAGGAGAGAGACTGTCAGGAGCCCCAAGATAAAATCTACCCATATGGTGATTGAGGCCGAAATGTAGGTACCTACCAGCTTCGATATTAAGCCATCTTGGGCCGTTGTGTTTATTTCAGAATCTCTTAGGGCTGAGAAAGCCAGAGGTACCTGATAGATGGGCTATAGTTGTGGAATGTTTCTCCAGCTGCCCTGGTCTCCAGGGTTTTGTGTGGCTTCTCTGTCTGTGTCATTCACGTCTCTGCAGAAAGCCAGCCAGCTACCAAGGAGCCCATGTCTTTGGTCTCTCTCCAGCCAAGCAGACTTGGCTGTTGCTCACCCTGTCCTCATTCATCTGTAGATTCAAGCACTCTTCTCTGTTGTGCTCTTAGAAATAGAGATCTTAGCAATGACAACCAGGTGAAGCAAAACCATGCCAGGTGATTTATATGTGCTCTGTTTTATGGGGCGTGTCATAATGAGGTGTGTCAGCTTCTGTGTGAAATATGATCATATTTACCATGTACCAAAGTAGAAAACCAAATAACAGAAAAATTAAAAAATGCTTAAGAGGGACTTCCTGTTGTCACTTCATGTGGTAAAGTTGGGGATAGGGGCAGATGGATTAGGGAGGGTAGGGAATGGGGAGAAAGAAAAACTAAACATGAAGGGGCAGATTTACCCCTCCTGTGGGCAGATTTTCTTTTGAGCATCAGGCAGTGTTTACAAATCTGTTGGCATCACCACTCTTTAGCCTTTTGTTGGTTTTGCATCCCGGCAAAGATGCCAGGGAAGAAGCAGCACAGGAAGGATGTTTTGCTTTCTACAAATCATTTATTCACTTATTCCCTTCTCAGAGCACTTCTGTCTAGGCGCTGGGATCCAGGGTGAAACAAATATATGTCTTAGAGCACAGCAGAAGAGACATTATAAACAGTTCACAGTTGGCTCTCCATATCCATGGGTTCCACATGGATCCAAGTATGGATCACAAATACTTGGGGAAAAGAATTCCAGAAAGTTCCTAAAAGCAAAATTGGAATTTGTCATGTGCCAGCTACTATGTTACAGTGCATTTACATTGTATTTACAATGATTTCTTGGCATTTATACCTTATTAGGTATTGTAAGTAATCTAGAGATGATTTAAAGTGTATGAGAGGCTGTGTGTAAGTTACGTGCAAATACTACACCATTTCATATGAAGGACTTGAGCATGTGTGAAGTTTGGTACCTTCAGGGAGGTCCTGGAACCAGTCCCCCACAAATACTGACAGACACCTGTAATTCCCTGGTTATGGGTTATGTTGGAGGTAAGTGCAGAGGATTGTGGGAGTCAGGGAAGGCTCCCTGGAGGAGATGGTGTTTAAAGGAAACATCCTACAGGAAAGCTGAAAGAGATGATCCTTTTATGAAGCAGACCCAGAAATACTGATCATGGGTCTGGGGTGGGGGAAACCTAAAGAGAAAGAGCAGTCTGAAATTGGAGGACAGAGTGTTAAAATTCCATCTGCTTGAATACAGCTTCTTGGAGTACATACTGAATCACACTGCAGGAGCATTCTAAGTGACACAAAATAAAAATAATTAGAGCTGCCATTGATAGTATGTGTGTCCTGGGCCCTCTGCTGGAGGTTCTACATATTTACCAGATATTCTTTAACCTTCACCATGGCTTTGCCTCCTGGGCATGTGCCCATTTTACAGATGAGGAATATTCATGAACCTTGAAGTTGAAGGTCATTCACCGAGTCTACTTGGCCTCTGTCTATAAGGCTACACTGCTTCCCTTGGAAAATAGTCTCTTATTCCTGGCCCTGTGGAGATCTAGTGGTCTGGGGTCTTTCCCTGCAGTTGGGCTGTGGCAGTGCGTGGGATGTATCCTGAGAGGCACCTGGCCTGGGACAGGAACCCTCACACTCTGGAGCTGGATCGTTGGCATGTCCTGCCTGGTACAAACTGCCCCTCCTCACTCTCGGTATAGGGAGGCTGCACACAGGCTCGTGGGGACCAATGGCTGAGGTTGCTAAACTGAAGAGAACCAAACACATGAAACGAGGCTCCAGACTTTACAAAGATAATAACTAAGGCTAGGAAGTAAAATGGAGCTCATAGAACAAAGGCTTTATATGAACTGTAATAACTTCAGAGAGCAAGGATGATCTTGCTCCTATGAAGCTGTAACAAACAAAGAAATAATCAGATGTTTAGAAAATACCAAATATCGCCAACACAAAAGCATCAATAGATGGGCTGAGTGATTTCGTTCACTGTAAGCCATGTCAACTTTGTCAATACCCTTCCGAGTTCAATTCCAGGAAAGAATATCTGATTGGCATTTCTTGGGTCATCTATATCTTTCTTGGAGTCATTTGATTGACAACCTGTTCAAGACTCTGCTCAATAAATGGAAGAGGAACTAGAAAATAAAATTGGGGTGTGGTTTCTAGAAGAGGGGAATATGGATGTTGAACCGAACAAATGATAGACATGGACCTACTCTCTCTGCCGTGAGGTAGGTGTGAGAACAATAACAGTAACTTGATATATTTATCAAGTACTTTCTCTGTGCCAGTCACTGTTCCCAATCTCTTCCACCTGATATCACCTCTAAATTCTCACTGTGCCCCTTGAGATGTACATTACTTTCGTGCTACCTGTTAAGATGTTGGGGATCAGAGAAGTTGAGTAACTGTCCTTAGGGCACATGGAGCTCACACCCAGTTGCTTGGTCTAGTATCCTCATCATGTGCCATCGAGCCATGGTGCTGGGCTCAGGGGCTTCCCCCTAAGGTTGGTTGGGAATTAAGTGAGGCAGTATGGGCAAGCACCCGACACAGTGATCCACCCAGGATGGTTGGTCAGTGGCTAACCAGGCTGCTCAGAGTGGGTCTAGTTGGAGCTTGTTGGGTTTTCTTCATATGTGGGAAGTAATAGGAGGTGATGTGAGTTATTGTTCCTTTGAATACCAGAGGAAACTTTCATACTAAGATAGAATTCTCAAGAATCGGAGGACAGAGTTGAGTTGTATTACAAATTATCTGTCTCCCATGCTGTTTATCACCTCTCTTTTCCAGCTGACATGCAAAGTGAAAAAGACTCATTTCCTTCTCAGAACTGCTGGACCCAAAAGAAAGGCCAAAGAAACAGATGCTCTGCTTTTCTGCAGAGGAACTTAAAAACCAAACTTCATCTTTTTTCCTGATGGGAAAAGTAATGTATGTCCTTTGAGTAACAATGAGACACTGCAGATAATAATAAAGCATAATAATCCTGAACATTTCTAGACAGATTCACAGTGTGCCAGGATCTGGGCTCTGCTCCTTATTTTCTTTCATTTTGATCCTCATTCTAGCAACATGAGGAAGCTGTTATTACCACCCCCATTCTGTAGATGAAAAAACTGAGAATTGTGGGATTGAGTAATTTCTCAGCCACACAAATCCTAAGGAGAGAGTTAGTGTCCATACCCTACTCTGAATTTCTGCTCTGAACCTTGCTTATTGTGTCGGTGACAAAGAAAACAGCCATCTTGTTTTTTTCTTTTTTTCTGTGTCCCCCCATTCCGTTAAGTGGCATACACGTTTCTATCTGGCCAACCTTCAAAGCATTTTCTCAAACATACATGTGCCTAAGTTCATCGTGTTCAGTAAAGGAATTGGGGGGCATTTTTCTTGAGATCTTACAGCCTGTAGGAATGTGCTTTGACCACCAAGGGTGCATTCCAGGCTGCATCTCTGCACACCAGGGTGGGAATCCCTCACTTTATTAGCAAATCAAGCTCCATGGGAAACAGCAATAATCACTGTGACAAACTGAACAAGTTGGGAGATGCAGTGATTTCCCCAAACATATCACCGTTACAATCATTTTTCTCAGGCAAAACTCCACAACACATTTTCCTGTTTCTTTGCCAAAAGCCCTAATGTGTTCTGACAGCTTTTCCACATCTGATGAAGTGAGTCCTGGTGTTCCCAGTCACCTCGGCTGCTTCTCCCCGTCCGAACAGCACATGGCTCGGCCATGCTGTTCTCTGAGCTTCTTCTGGGTCACGAAGGCAGACTGGGCTTGGGTCCTGACTGCCCAGCAGCCTTGTGGCCACAGGCAAGTTGCTTTACTCTCTACAGCAGTGTTTTGTTTTTGTCAGTCGCTTAGTTTAAGATGTTTAAGTTAATCTCTCTAGAATCTGTTTGTTTTCATTTTAAAATTTATTTTAATTGGAGGATAACCACTTCACAATATTGTGATGGGTTCTGCCACATATCAGTATGAATCGACCGTAGGCACACACGTGTCCCCTCCATCCTGAACCCCTCTCCTGCCTCCCTCCCCGCCCTATCCCTCCAGGGTGTCACAGAGCACGGAGTTTGAGGTCAACAGCATTTTTAAGGCTCCAGCTATCAGGCTAGGTCTCTGGCAAGTTGGTGAGAACTCATTAACATATGTGAAGAGCTAGGCAGAGTATCCTAGCTGAGAACAGCTAACCCGGGGAAGCCCAGCAGCCTGCAGCCCATTTTTGGCCTGGAATTGAGACAAGGAGGAGGAGTTTGCTGTCTGAGGATAAATAGGAAAGTACTTCTGCCAAAAGGGTGGAGGCAGAGACCCTGAGGGGACAGAGAGGTGGTGGGAGCAGGGGGGTTGTTGTTGAGGGCTGTGTAGACAAACATGAAGAAGACTGAAAACCTGAAAAGCCTTGCTGGGAGTGACAGAAGCCCCTTCCTCTCTCCCTAAGGAAACTTCCATAAACTTGACTTTGTGCACTGCTACCTCTAGGCACGTGGTTTATTTCGGGGTGGCTAAGAGGAAGATGGAGAATTCAATGGACAGAAGAGCCTGGTGGACATGGGGTTGCCAAGAGTTGAACGTGACTGAGCAACGAATGCACACACAAGAGAAAGAGGAGCTGAGTGTCAACAGTCAGCTCCTGTGGGGGTAGGGAGTTGATTCGGGTCTCAGGCTGGGGCGGGGATGCTGGAGTTTCAGGGAGCTGCCCCAGTTCCCACAGGCCCTCCAGCTGCTCTGAGTCTCTGCTAGTTTAATCTTGCCTAGCACTGTGTTGCGTTTGGTGGCTGACATTTTGGTTCCAGGTGATAGGAAGCCTAACTCACTGACCTAAGAAAAGCCCATCACTCTCGCCGGAGGGTGTTGTGCTCTGATGAGCCGATATGAGTTTCAGCTGCAGCAGAGCAGCGCTTGGGATCCCAGTCATACCAAGAGTAGGGGAGAGGTGAAGCCCTGACAGCAGGGCTGTTCCTGGAAGAAGGTGGAGGGGAGGCAGCAGAAGTGGACAGCCACTGCCCACCACAGTGGCCAAAGGGGAGAACCAGGTCTTCTCTTCTCCCTGGACCCAGAGGTTTTCCAGCTTCCGAGAACCCAGGGAGATACTTTTCTCCAGCAGGTCAACGGATTCCCCAAAGGGAGATGCTGAGAAATTGTCAGCAACAATGTGTACTCAGCACATTTCTCCAAGGCATTTAAACACTTTTCCAACATGCTTTATTAAGCGAGAATGCCACACAGACCCTTCAGCAAGGGTTGACCGCTGATAGCCGAGCTGTCTGTTGTCAACCAATGTGTTATTGAGAGCTGGCTTCCTGGGTGACACTCACTGTGCCAGGCTCTGGGGCAGGAGGCACATGACATGACAGATGACATGGCTGCCGCTTTGAGGAGCTCTGTGATCCTCTTGGCGCTAGTAGTAAAAAACCCATCTGTCAGTGCAGGAGACAGAAGAGACGCGGGTTTGACCTCTGGGTCTGGAAGCTCCCCTGGAGTAGGAAGCGGCAACCCACTCCAGTATTCTTGCCTGGAGAATCCCATAGACAGAGGAGCCTGGCTGGCTACAGTCCATGGAGTCGCAAAGAGTCGGACACGACTGAAGCGACTGAGCACGCACACACCCATGACCCTCTCAGGAGTCAGACACACACAGATGCAAGATGCTGGGCATTCGTTCAGAGGCTGTGGAGAATGAAGGCTGCGGGAGACCGCAGGAGGGAGCCCACCAGGCTGCTGCGGAAACGCGGCGCGGGAAGAGGATGATAAGAGGAGCTGTCTGAGTCGGCAGCATTTGCCAGATGAAGTAGGGTGCAATAGGAGGGCAAGGCCTACGACATGAAGGGCCTGGTCTGGTCACGGAGCACGGTGGAGTGGACAGCAGCCAAGTGGAGAGGGTAGTGAGGCCCATATCATAAAGGACTCTGATGCCCAGCTGGAGAGTTCAGGCTTTACTTTAAAGGCACGCAGGGGTGTCTCAGTCCTGGTTCCCAGCTGTGAGCCACAGAGCTGACTCTGGCTGAGACAGATTCCAAAGGAACTGCGGGAGGGGAAACCAGGGAGCTCACAGAATTGCCAGAAAGGCTGAGAAAGCTGGCTGGCTTTATAAAAAAAAAAAAAAAAAAAAAGGACAAGCCTCCAAGCCGGAGGAAGAGCTCAAGTCACACAAAAAAAACAGACCTGGAAGGACTCTGTGACCTTGGCTACTGAAACGGTAGCCTATACCACTAACCTCACTGATTGCTGGATCCTGTGGTTGGCATGACTGCCCTGATGCCAGTGGAAACTGGATGTAGCTGCCACAGCTGGGGCCACAGAACACTGTATCCCTTCTCTCTTTATCCTGATACCAAGAGGTCTGGAGTCAAGGGCTGGGTAAGGCATCCAGTTGCCCAGGTATGGGTTCCCTGCCCATCAATTCTCGGCTTCCACCAGGGCCCAAAGGTGGGGATCTCCAAGCGCAGCATGATGCTGGGCAGCCCAAACACACCAAAAATGCACAGGGAAGAAACAGGGTCCAATTTATACTCTAGAAAGGTTATTTCGGCAGCAGTGTAGAGGGCGGTTTTCAGGAGGGGATGATGGAGATAGAATTACAGAAGAATCTAGTGAAATAGTCTAGGCAAGAGAGGTTGAACTTCCAAACTAGGACAGAAGCATTGTTGAGAAAAGGGCATATCAGCAGTGTTTCAGAAGCAGAAACAGAAGATGGTGAAGGAGTAATCGGCTGTCCCCAAGTTTCCAAACCGAGTAAGTAGGTGGTTGATCATAACTTTATTAATGTGGGGAATCCACTTGGAGAAATAGAGTCAGGGAGCAGATGTGTTGTAATGGTGGTCTGTGAGTTGTTGGAGATGTTCACAAGATGTGGGACGACTGATGGGGTTTAGTGTTGTTTGTTTTTTGCTACTCAGCCTCTATGTATTCTGGAAACAGGTCCTCCCTTTTCCTTTTGGGAAACTAACCTCTTTCCCACACATAGTCCCTTGGGTGTCAATTGGCTTGGGTCCCTCTCTTCTCAATTTCAGAAGTGTGCATGTCTTCCAGGCCTAATCAACCCAAGTCACTGTGATTAATTCAGAAATGGACACATGACCCAACCTGAGCCAATGAAAGTCAGGCCCTCAGGCTTTCCCTGGAACATACGGGAAGGTAAATTTTTCTTCTACTAGGGCTGTATGCTACTGAATGATCAGCCTGAAGCAGCTGGTCATCCCGTCAACTAATTTGGGTCAGCTTACATGAGAATGAAGCCAACGTAAAAGAAGCCAATTACAAGAGATGCAGACAGGGCCTTCTGTCACTGATTGAGCATTTGTATCCAGCCAAGCTTGAAGCTGTACATGTAGTTTTCAGTTAGATGAACTGATATATTTCCTATTTTCTTGAGCCACCTGTACTTGGCTTAAGACATTTGAAGATGAAAATTTTCTGATTAGACCACTGGGATTTGACAGCTAGCACTTAGCAAAGAAAGGGCTGGGAAAGATGTTGGAAAGTTATAGCAGCAATTGTGAATGTGACCTTAGAAAGTGAAGGGGGAGAGGACTGTTGACAGAATAATTTTGTTGCTGTTGTTCAGTCACTAAGTTGTATCTGACTCTTTGCAACCCCATGGACTGCAGCATACCCAGGCTCCCTTGTCCTTCACCATCCCCTGGAGTTTGGTCAAAATTCATGTCTGTTGAGTCTGTGATGCTATCTAACCATCTCATCCCCTCTGCTTCCTTCTCCTGCCCTCAATCTTTCCCAGCATCAGGGTCTTTTCCAATGAAATGAGTCAACTCTTTACATCAGGTGGCCAAAGTACTGGAACTTCAGCTTCAGCATCAATCCTTCTAATGAATGTTCAGGGTTGACTTCCTTTAGGATTGACTGGTTTGAACTCCTTGCTATCCAAGGGACTCTCAAGAGTCTTCTCCAGCTCCATAGTTCAAAAGCATCAATTCTTTGGTGCTTAGCCTTCCTTATGGTCCAGCTAGAGTCATGGGGAGAGCCAATGTGAGGAATGTTGGTGTTGTTCAGTTGTCCAGTCGTGTATGACCTTTGCAACCCGATGGACTGCAACGCGCCAGGCTTACCTGTCCTTCACCAAACTCCCGGAGTTTGCCCAAGTTCATGACCATTGGAATATGTGCAGTGGTATAGAGATACATTTAGAAACACTTCTAAATCCCTTCACGGTTATACACAAACAAACAAATAAGTTATACTGGGATCTTTCTTATAAAGTGCTGATGCTTATAGCAGATTGAGAAACGTTTCATATAGCACAGTTAAAAACATCAGACTAGTTTTATTTTGTATTTCTACAGGAAACTACTGAGAAAACTATTGGATGTTTTGGAAACATTTTTCAAAACCAGAGGAAATAGATGTCACTCTGAAGACAGTTTCCAGGAAGGCACACACTATTCAAATGCCACTGGGTGCATGGCATTAGTTCCACCCCCTGCTCACTTCAGACAGTACAGTAATCAACAAGTAGCCCTGGATATTTTTTCACTGTGAATCGTGGTCTTCAGTACATTTAACTCATTTAACCCGTTTCCCCAGTGGTACTGAATTCCTAATGAATATTTAACTGACTGGAACATTTTAAAGACAAGAATCTGTCAAGCCTTGGAGCCTGATCACCAGCTGCTATGAGCCTTCTTTGATGTTATTTAGGCTGTTACTTGATTTTGGTGAACTTTGAAATTTGTTGCCCAAGCCTGATTTATTTTATATGCACACTTTAACAGGATTATTGTTGTCCTCTATTATTGTTGAAGTAGACTCTCAGGAGGTCGGTTTGGGAAATTTACGAAAATAGCTTGAGTCCCATCCCAGCAATGGGAGGGGGTGAAGCTAGAATGCTTAGGCTGAGGACAGAGGCTCAGCTTCCAGACATAGCCACCTCTCACCTGTGTGAGAGGGCCTGGTTGAGTCCCTTACCTCCTCTGAGACTCAGTCTTCCTACCCAATAAGAGAAAATACTATGTAGAGCTGTATAAAGGTCTTTTAAGGGTGAGATGAGATCAGGTAAAACAGGAGGTTAGAACAGTATATGACACTTGGCAAAGGTCAATAATTGATAGATGTCAGTAAAGAAGCTCAAATTTTGCCTTTTCCTATTTTTTATTGTATACTAATAAAATAGAAAGTACTGATTTTTAAAACATCAAACAACATAGAAGTATATAAACTAAAAATAAAAATTTCCCTCCTGTCTATTTGCCTTGATTGCAGGTGACCCTGGGCAAGATTCCTGACATATATTTACTTGCGCAAATCTGTGTATACGCACTATACACACACCACACAGTTGGTCACGTGTATGTGATATGGACATCTTTACAAAAGCCGCACCTATAGATAGATAGAGATAGTATCTTCCTTTTAAAGTTGTTCAAATAGTTTGGAGCGAGGAGGCAACTGACATTTTTTTGGTAACTGTTTTATAAATCACAATAGATATATAATCACATGTCGTGCAACTCAGTCACTCTAATGTGTACAATTCAGTGGTTTTTAGTATATTCGTGGACTTGTATAGTCATCACCACGATCAATTATAGGATATTTTATCATGTCAAAAAGAAACCTCATAGTTTATCACCTCCTCAATTCTCTGCACCCTCCCCGTCTCTCCAGGGTCTGAGGCAGCCACTCATCTGCTATCACTATTCACCTATTTGGATATTTCATACAAATCAAATCATATATTATGTGGTATTTTATAACTGGCTTACTTCACTTAATATAAATATTTTCAAGGTCCTTCCATGTTGTAGCATGTACAGGCATTTTGTTCCTTTTTATGACCAAACACTATTCCATTGTATGGATATGCCTCAGTTTGTTTATCCACATATCAGTCAATGGACATTTGGACTGTTTCCAACTTTTGGCTATCATGAATAAATGCTATGAATAATCATAGGCAATTTTTTGTCAGCATGTTTTCATTTCTCTTGGGAGAGCAATCACTGAGTAGCTCTATGCTTTACTTCTTAAGGAACTATCAGGCTGTGTTTTCAAAGTAGTGGTACAACTCTACTTCCCACCAACAGGGTACGAGGGTTCTGTCTTCTTTAAATCCTCACCACATGTGTTGATATTTTGATAATAGCCGTCCTGATGTATGGAAATGACATTTCACTGTGGTTTTGATTTCCCATGATGGCCTATGATGCTGAGCTTCTTTTCATATGCTTGTGTCAGCCATTTGTTTATCTTCTTTAAAGAAATGTCTATGCAGATTCTTTTTCCATTTTAAAACTGGGTTGTTTGGTTTTTTTATTATTGAACTGTGAGCATTCTGTATGTATTCTAGATACAAGTCTTTTTAACAGGTGTATCATTAAATTTTTTTCTCCTGTTTCTATAGGTTATCTTTTTACTTTTTGATGCCATCCTTTGAAGGGCAGAAGTTTCAAGTTTTGATGAAGTGTAATTTCTTTTTATTTTCTTCATTGCTTGTGTTTTTGGTGTCATATCTAAGAAAACATTGCCTTATCCAAGGGCCATGAGGATTTACCCTTGTTTTCTCCTGAGGGTTTTACATAGGAGTCTTTCATTTATTTTGAGTAATTTTTTTATACATTGTGAAGTCAGGATCAAACTTCATTTTGCATGTGTTGTCCTGCCATCATTTCTTCAGGTGGTTGATTTTGGGATTTGCCTCCACATACTGAATTCTCTCTTTAATTCAGAGAGTCTTTTAGCTGATTCTTGTTTATTGTGTTGTTAACAACTGTTGGGATCTGGTTTCTCTGTCAATCTAAACCCCAAAGTGTTATTTTTTCTTTAATGTTATTTATGTTATTTTAATTTAATGTTATTGCATATAAATTTAAATGCAAAAATAAAAAGTAAAAACCATGCCTAGTGAAGCAGTCTTCCTTTCGCTGCTCTCCCTCAGCAACCCCAAGCCTGTTTCTTGGTATTTCATGCAGATTCAGTGTATCTACATATGTGCTTTCTCCTTTTATCACAAACTGTAACAGTATGTACACTCTTATGAGCCATGTTTTTCATGCGAATTTTGCCTTAAATAATATATCTTGTAGATTGTTCCATAACAGTGCTCCAAAGATCTCTCTTGGTCTTTTTTGCAGGATGAACAGGCTTCCATTGCTTGAATGAACTGTGGTTTATTTAACTAATCCCTTGTTAGTGGATATAGGGCAGTTGCCAATCTTTTCTTATTACAAGTCATGCTGAAAGGATTTTTTGTACATGTAAAAATTTGTATGTGTATAATTGAAAAAGACACATGTATGCCAATGTTCATTGCAGTACTATTTACAATAGCCAGGATATGGAAGCAACCTAGATGTCCCTCAACCAATGAATGATAAAGAAATTGTGGTACATATTAATATATACAATGGAATATTACTCAGTCATAAAAAAGAATACATTTGAGTCAATTCTAGTGAGGTGGATGAACTGAGAGCCTGTTATACAGGGTGAAGTAAGTTAGAAAGAGAAAAACAAATACCTCATATTAGCACATATATATGGAATCTAGAAAAATGGTACTGATGAGCCTATTTTCAGGGAAGGAATAGACACTCAGACATAGAGAACAGACTTACGGCCACAGCAAGGAAAGGAGAGGGTGGGACGAATTGAGAAAGTAGCATTAAAATATATATTTTACTGTAAATAAATATATTTTATTTATACCATAAATATATATTTTACCATAAAATAGACAGCTAACAGGAAGTTGCTGTATAATGCAGGGAGCTCAACCTGGTGCTCTGTGACAATCTAGAGGTGTGGGGTGGGGTGGGAGGTGGGAGGAATTTCAAGAGGAAGGGAACATATGTATACCTATGGCTGATTCATATTGATAGATGGCAGAAACCAGCACAACATTGTGAAGAAATTATTCTCTAATTAAAAATAAATAAATTTATAAAAATAAAAAAATTATATGTATATCTTTATACACATGTATATCTTTAAGATAAGAAGAATCTATTAATCAAAAGATGCATTAAAATTTTCACAAATATTGCCAGATACCTCTGCAGACATTTTATCGATTTATATTGCTGTGGGACTTCCATAGCTGTCTAGTGTTTAAGACTTCAGGCTTCTAATGCAGTGGTCATTGTTTTGATTCTGGTCAGGAAATAAGGATCTTGCATGCCACAGAGCATGGCCAAAAAAAGAAAAAAAAAATTCTACTGCTGCCAGCAACACACACATGCCTATTTCCTACATCCTTTTCAACTAGAAGGCTATATTATTTTTGATGTAATACCTCAGTTTTGATTTGCATTGATTTTATTGGGAGTGAGGTTAAACATCTTTTCCTATGTTAATGACCATCTGTAATTCCTTTTCTGTGAATTTTCTCTTCATGTCCTTTGCCTTTTTTTCTGTTGGATTGATAACCTTTTTCTTATTGATTTGTGGGAGCTCTGTATAGATTAAAGATATCAGTTGAAAATGCTTTTCCCTATCTGTACTTTAACTTCTGATGTTAGTTGCATTTTTTAAAATACAAAAAATTTTTATTCTTATCAAGTTAATTATCCATTTGTTTGTCTATGTCTTTGGGTTTTGACACATACTATGACATATACTATGTCTTTTGGGTTTCTGATATACTTAGAAAGGGCTTCTTCATGCCACGTTTATAAAAAATTTCAAGTTTGTGATTTTATTTACTATATGTAAATATTTGCTCCATCAGGAATTTATTCTGGGATAAATTTGAGGGGAATCTAGCTTTCTAAAACATTTTTAGAAGAAGTGCTCTTATTTTTTAAACTAACTTGAAAAGTCCTTTATCGTACCTACATTCCTCTATCAATTTCAACTTTCTATTCTATTTTTGACTACTGTTACTTGTATATATTTCAATGTAAACTTTGTAATCAGTTTTCCTTATTTCCAAAAAACCCTACTGGCAAACATTACATTTCTAGATTAACTTAAGGAGAGTTTTTTTCTCCTTGGCTGTGATATGCTGCTTGCAAGACCTTAGTTCCTTAACCAGGGATCAAACTTGGGGCTCCGGCAATGAAACTGCGGAGTCCTAACCACTGGGCCACCAGGGAATTCCTGAAAGTTATTCTGTGATGAGTCTGCTTGGATATTTAAGAGGAGGAAGGAGATGTAAGGAGAGGGGCTTTTGAACACAGCATGGGCATTCCAGGAGGTGGAAGGCAGCAAAAAGAGAGATGTGGTTTGCATTGAGGAGCTGTGAGAAGTATGGGGGTTTCCAATCTGGGCTATCCCATACCAGATTGCTCTGCTGATGATAAATTCTAGGTCAAAGATAGGACTTAAAAGGCATGAATAAGTATAATGAATTCAGGGGGTAACTTGTAGCCCAACAGTTACAGTAGTTCAGAAATGTGCCTCTAAGTTTAAAAGTTAAAAAAAAAAAAAAACCTTCATAAAAAATCACAGGCGTGGTTCTTAAGCTAGGTTCCCCTGTTCAAAAACACTCACATTAGTAACATTGGGTCAACTCGCTATGGGCTCGCTCTCCTAGAGAGGGTCAAGTGTGTGCTCCTCTTTGAATGGCTATACAGAAAGGCCCAGAGCTGAGACCCAGAAGAATGGTAAGTGCCAACACCCTCTTCATGCAAGAGTATCAGGTTGGGGGAAGCTTAGCCTGGACAGTGTTTCTGATGCCCTCAATATATGATGTTTAAGACCAAAGACCTCTGACTCAAGGAATTTACTGGTATTATGGTCTCTTGCCCGCAGTTTCTGGACTCCACTCCAAGCTTTAATTCAGCAGTAATGGAACAAAGGGATATGCATTTTAACATGTGCTAAGGCAATTCCCATCCAATTAGACCCTCTACACTCTGAGAAGAGGGGCCTTAGGATTCTATAGCAGAATCCACAGATGTCTGCAGGTTGAACAAGGCTGAGATCTGACACATCCTCTATAAGGTCTGCCTGCCCTCTCCATTCCCCTTCCCTGTCCTCCTCCCCACCCCCTCCTCCCCAGCCCTCCATCTAGAATCAGCTACCTACTCAGCCAAGTGAGGATACTTGCACTGGCTTTTACCCAAAGTTTAAAAGACCTAATCATGTGAAAGTAAAGTAGCTCAGTCGTGTCCAACTCTTTGCGACCCCATGGTATGTAGCCTGCCAGGCTCCTCCATCCACGGGATTTTCCAGGCAAGGATACTGGAGTGGGTTACCATTTCCTTCTCCAGGGGAACTTCCTGACCCAGGGTTCGAATCCAGGTCTCCCGCATTGCAGGCAGACTCTTTACCATCTGAGCCACCAGGATGAACTGAAGTGAAAGTGAAAGTCGCTCAGTCGTATCTGAATTTGTGACACCATGGACTCTATAGTCCATGGAATTCTCCAGGCCAGAATACTGGCGTGGGTAGCCTTTCCCTTCTCCAGGGGATCTTCCCAACCCAGAGATCGAACCCAGATCTCCTGCACTGCAGGTGGATTCTTTAGCAGCTGAGCCACAAAGGAAGCCCAAAGAAAGGCAATGCCAAAGAATGCTCAAACTACCACACAATTGCATTCATGTCACATTCTAGCCAAGTAATGCTCAAAATTCTCCAAACCAGGCTTCAACAGTACATGAACCATGAACTTCCAGATATTCAAGCTGGATTTAGAAAAGGCAGAGGAACCAGAGATCAAATTGCCAACACCTACTGGATCATTGAAAAAGCAAGATAGTTCCAGAAAAACATCTGCTTTATTGACTGTGCCAAAGCCTTTGACTGTGTGGATCACAACACACTGTGGAAAATTCTGAAAGGGATGGGAATAACAGACCACCTTACCTGCCTCCTGAGAAATCTGTATGCAGGTCAAGAAGCAACAGTTAGAACTGGACATGGAACAACAGACTGGTTCCAAATAAAGAAAGGAGTATGTCAAGGCTGTATATTGTCATCCTGCTTATTTAATTTATATGAAGAACACATCATGAGAAATGCTGGACTGGATGAAGCACAAGCTGGAATCATGTAAGTCTGGTTTTTTATTAAATGGATATGTGTGGTGTGTGCTAAGTTGCTTCAGTCATGTCCCACTCTTGGTGTGCCTATGGGCCATAGCCCGCCAGGCTCCTCTGTCCAACTGATTCCCCAGATAAGGATCTTGGGTGGGTTGACATTTCTTACTCCAGGTGATCTTCCCACCTGGGGATCAAACCCGTGTCTCATATCTCCTGCATTGGCAGGTAGGTTCGTTAACACTAGTGCCACCTGGGAAGCCCTAAACCTGTATAGGCAAATAATTTTTGTATGTCTAACCCAAGGAACGGAGCCCAGAAACTGCTGACAGGAGACCACAATATCAGTGCATCCTTGGAGTCAAAGTCCTTGGTCTTAAATATTATATATTGAAGGCATCAATAACTCAGGCTGGACTGAGCTTCCCCCCAACTTGTTACTTCTGCATCAAGAGGAGTTGACACCATTCTTCTGGATCTCAGCTTTTGACCTCTTCTGAACAACTGCTCAAATAGGAACCTGGACTTTCAAAAAGATCCTTTGCTATGCAGCAAAGGTAGCCCAATACCTCACTTAGAGAAGGAACATTTCCTCTCAGGAAACGACACCCTCTGCAGCGTCCTGCCCCTCTCCCCCAGGGAGGGGAAGCCAGGGCCAAGGGCAATCATTGAGCTCTTTGGCCTGCTATTTCTTTTTACCAGCTTAGTGCCACTCAGCCTGGCCTGCCCTGACTCTGGCCTCTCACAGGGTGACCTCTGGCTCCCACGGAGGAGAACCTGGGACTCTGCTCCAGACTCAGAACTTCAGTTCACATCCAGGACTGACTCCCTCGATCACACTACCATACAAGTAACCACAAACAGACACTTTCCCATGAACCAGGACAGGGAAGCCTGGCGTGCTGCAGTCATGGGGTCACAAAAAGTTGGGCATGACCAAGTGACTGAACAACAACACAAACTGGTCAAGAGATCTGGGGAGGAAATTTCTTCATGCCTATTGCCAGTGACCTGGGCTAGCATTTTCTCGTTTTTTGCCTGGATCTGGCCAACTATGTGTTTCTTCTGGAAACCTCGCACCCACAGGGTGTACACACATTGTCGTTTGAATTATTCTCCTCCATGGTGCCACAAAGCCCACAAGCTGGGGATGGATGTTTGATGTGGGGAGATTTGAGCATCAAATCCCAGAATATTACCTTGCTTCAGAGGGTGTTTGGGGTACTTTGGAGTCCTTCGGAGTCCTGCTCATCTTTCACTGCTCAAACAGCCCAGCAGCTTACCTTGGAAACTGATCTATGACACAGTTCTCTTGCCAAGTTTTGCTTGTCAAGGTTTTAAAGGGTGAACTTACCAAGAGAGCAAGTACAGCCAGGCAGAAGAAGCCTCGGGTGGCCCCTAAAAATCTCCATTCTTTTATAAATTTTAAGGCTAGATGAAAAAAGCTTAGCAATTCCAAATTTCATTACAAAACTAATAAGATAGTTCTATGCTTTTAACTTTAGTCTGAAAAGACACTTTCTTTACACATTCCAATAGGAAAGAAATTGATTCAATGTCTTATAAAACTTAAATGTGATTTAATTAAGTGGCACTTTAAAAGCATTAAAAGGCAGTCCAAATGTCTAATTTGTTGAAGCATGGAGTACTTTTGCCTTCGGTTGGTAACAAGCCATGTTTCCTGTGTCACTGCAGGGAGATATTTTTTGAAGATGGGAGGCAGAGGAGAAGGATAAGGGCACGGTTCCTTGGATCAAAAAATTATTCCATTTCCAAAGGAAAAGCTCTTCTTAATCAATGACAGCTAGGTTATATAGACAGACCACCTCTATGCTTAATTATTGATTTCATTTTAAATGTTTATTTGAAAAGAACTCCGCCCCCCAACACACACATACACATACTCATGTGCAAAGTAAAAATCAATTCCGTCGCTGAAAATTTTCACATAAAGGAAGAAATGATAGTCCTGCAGGCCTCCTCTCTCCACCCACCCAACCACCTCTCCAAACCTACCACCCAGAAGTAACCCTGGGATTCTTCACGGTAATGCCAATTCATATACCATGTAACTCTGATCTAACTTGGAGCACAGAGTCCTGGGCATGCGTATCTCCTAGAAGCTATCTGCACTTGTTTTTTTTTTTCTTAGACTCTTGTGTAATTCCCCCCTTACCAGCCTTTCTGCTCTGGCCATGGGGAAGGGGAAAGCAAGTTGGGTGTATGGAGGGCGGGACTGCTCTGAGGCACAAATACAGACCAGGTCGGGGTGTGTCAGAGGAGGGCAAGGTGACTGCAGCGTGGCCCCCTTGTACCAGTTAACACTGAGGAGCTAAAGCTACCACACCAAATGCAGATGGGAAAGCCAGCAAGTTTATTTCCCAGCCTAAGAAGTTTTGGCAGTGAAAGTAGAAATCACTATTCAAGCAGGAAGAAATTTCCCCATTCAAGACAGAATGCTTAGACAGTCACCAAATGTTTTAATCACATGGAAGGAAGTTCAACATAAAATGTGAAGTTTAAAAAAAAGATACATAATGGATATGTGTGGCATGATCCCAAATTGGTGAAATCTATTTCTATGTATGTCTAGCTCTTAATGAACATCCAGACACAACGGGAATAAACCCAGATTGAAATAAACCAAAATTATCAAGTTTACTTTATCCATATTGTTGCATGTTACTGTAATGAAAATGTACTTCTCTTGTAGTGAAATGTTTGTATGAAAACAATCACTTAAATGTACCTTTGAGAAAAAAGGGACTAAATCCAGAGTTACAAAAGACGTGTGACAACTGGCACCAGACACCAGGAAGAAGACTTGTTTTTAGTCTCAGGTTCACAGGAAAGATGATTAAATATTTCCAGAGTCCTAAGCGATTTGTCATCTCTGAATAAAATCTGATAAGTGAAGCTTGGGATGAAAATGAAAATTCTATCCCGTATTTCATCACATGCGAGAAAGAACTTGTCCAAGAGGTTTCGTGGAGCCCCAGACTGCTTTGAAGCTCTGGGGTGCAGGTGGGGGTTGAGGTTCCCTGGAGCAATGGGAAGGACGGCTCTGCAGGTGCAGTGAGGCCGCAGGGAGCAGGGTGGCCGCCTCCCTGTGGGATGTGTGCCCAGAGCCAGCTGCTGCCGATTGCAGGTCCTGAAAGCCCTTCTCTTTCAACACAGTGCCCAGAGTCTTCAGTATGCAGCTTTCTTCAGTGATGCTTTCTTACCAAGACCTCACATTTAGCATTGTTGGATCAATGTCTACATTTCTCCCCTCTCCTTTACTCTACAGCTAAGAATGCATGCCACAGGTGGTACATAGAGCCTGAAGGAAAATGAACACCAGTTTGACACGGCTGAGGTTGGCACTGACTGTAGCTAAAACTCTTCTTTAATTTCACCGACTTTGTTTTCCTCCAGAGGGAATGGGGAGCCACTTTCCCCTTCTGTCCTGGCCTCTTTTGGGCCCTCTACAGACCAGCCTGTAGTTCTGGCTAATGCAAAAGAAGGCAGAGATCATTTGCTTGTTTTAAAGGAAAACAACTAAATATTTGCTATTAGGTAATTGTATATTAACATGTTGAATATTATTCCCCTGGGAGCAAGAAGTCAACCTGTAGGAATAGGCAGGTTTCCAAATACTGACATTAACTTTTGGTTCAAATTTTCAAAGCCTAGTATCCTTCCTCCCACCATCCCCCTCCTGCCTTATCTTTAATTTCATCACTTCCTAGCTCTTCACTTACTGTAGAGCGGAGCCTCTGGTGCTTCTGGCAACTTTGCGTTATTAGCAAGGGATGGCGTTTTGTTATTAGATTGCATTTTATTATTTCCTTCAGCTCAATGTGTACCTGATATTGGAGGGCTCACTCTCCCTGTGGGCTGAGATCGAGAGATGCTGCAAAGGGTGAGGTTTTATTACTTCTGTGGGCTCTGTCTCCTCGCAGCCAGGTGAGAAACCTGTGTTGTGCAGGCAGAAGGATAGGGGGCGCTGTCTTGTCTGCACCCAGCATCCAAGGCCCGGAAGGGCCGCTTTTGTTTGAACTGCAGAACGGCTGGAGGCAGTGCTCTTGGGTTGACTTGAGATGTCTGTTCCCATGAGGAGATCAGTAGGCATTTAGTACAGCTATCCTGGCCTCTTTGCACAGTGGGTCTAGTTTACCGTCACCTCCTAGGGACATAGATATAATTTTCTTTTAGCCAGCTTTATATATTATACAATGTCATGTCATAGAAGACATATATACAGCTTCTACTAGGAGAGCATTTCTGAAGGTTCCAGGCATGTAAATTGTTAACTAGCCTGTAATAAAGTCTTAGTGTATTGGGAAAGCTTTTATTTTGAGCAGAGTGAGGCATGCACAATGCCAGCCTGCTAAGCCAAAAGCTCTCTGGGGCAAAGAAATCCATAGACTGTGGCTGATGATGCCATGCACTGCCAGCCTATCGACTCTAATTGTCTTAGCCAGCCTAGATAAAATAATCAAATGGAACCAAAACCATTTTCAGAGCAACTAATAATAAAAAGCACATTATTAAAATGAAAAGCAACAACACAAAACAACCCATTCTCCCTAAATGCGCACAGTCCCATTTGTAGTCTAGAGCTAAAACTTCATTTTCTTTTCAACACTCTTCTGTTGTCAGTGTCCCATGAAGAAGCCCAGAGCATCAAGCACTTTATTGTGTGTGGTTTAGGATGCACTCATTCATGCGTGACAGAGTTAAGAATTTAAAACTCAGAAAGAAACCCAGTTTGAATCTGAGCAGAACACAATGACTACTCCAACTAGAAATGGAAGTGCCCTAGAGAAAGCAAAATGCTGGTGGTAAGGATTTACCAAACTCCAGGTCTTTGATGTTACAGCGGAAGACAACTTCTCCATTCACCATGAGTTCCACCACATTCCAGTCTTCTATCTTCTCTAGGAGGACCTGGTGTCCGTCTTCAGCCAACACAGCTGGAAAAGATGGAGAAGGATGTGGGTGCCATGGGGACAGATGAACCTGATCTGCAGATGTCTTCATGGATGGCAGCAACTGGCCTGTTCTCCAGTTGTTCATGGCCGTAACTCAACATCCCTGGTGGGTGCCCACCTGGTACAGCCTGACATGCCCTCCCTGCTGCTGGGAAGCACAGCCAGAGACCTGAGAAATTTTGGTTTGGGCTCCAATTTGCACCACAGCCACATGATCAGTGAAAATATGAACTTTAGGAAGAGTTTTTGAGTCTTCCTCATAGTAGGTGATACTCAGTGTTGGAGGGGATATAAGAAATTAGGTAAATTCTTATCCTGATATTGGAAATATCAGTTGGTCACCTTTCTGGAGAGTAATTTGGAAGTAAATGTCAAAAGTCTCAGGATGTCTCAAAAATAAGAATTAAAAAGATGATTCTAATCTCTGACCCAGGAAATTGCACTTACAAAAAAAATCAGAAATACAGGCAGACTTTTACAACAATAAGTTCCTTTCTGTAGGAATATAATATTAATAATGAAATACTGTGAATCACTTACATGCCCAATAATAAGAAGATGATCAAGTAAATGGTGGTAAATGCACATGATAAGATTTTATTTTGACATTTAAAAAATGTCTATGAATTTTTAAAAGCAAGAAAACTATTTATCATATAAGCAAAAAATCAGGGTTACATTTTAAGATGTATTAAAAATATGTATTCAGTGTAATTAAAGTATGTGTATATACTAGGAAAAAGGAAACTGTCCAGTGGTTATCTCTGTAGTGAGATTATGAGAAACTTAAAAAAATTCTTTTAGCATATTCTAGGCTTTTTAATAATAATGAGAAAAAAGTGTTTCTAAAGTTAATGGACTACATTTTTATTCTCCCCTTTGGAATCTGCATTTTAGTTATTACATTCAACAGTGCCTTCCCTAGAGATCGGCTATGGGAAAATTGTTTTTTATAAAAAAATTTATTCTTTATTATGGAAATGCAAGGGTATATATGGGCTTAGGAGAAATGGCATGCATGGCACAGCCTGGAGCTCTGCTTCCCCAACACATTTCTCCCCAGGTCCTGATATGTTCACATGATAACCTCCATGTTGGAGTTTGTGTACTAAATCACCACATTTGGCAGTCTTTGGCAGTGAGAATTTTGGTGAGGATGGAAAGAGAAATCAGATGGGAGGAGGACATGTTTTTCAAAGTTTCAGCATTTCAATCAGGCCTATGTGGAGAAAAGCTAAGTTATGATAGTTAATTGCATTTAATTACAGAGACAATTGCTATTTCAAAATGTTGGCGTGTCAGCTTCTTCATCTTTCAATCAGTCCAAGAACATCCAGCCCCAACTGTGAACATTTTGATTGTGTGATTTTAATTTCACTTCTGGAAAGGAACTTCAGAAAGCAACTCAGCGAGGATCTCCATTAACAAGATAGTGCTCCTTGGGCACCCAGGGGTGGCTCTAATTGTCCTTGTGTGTGCTAACATCTCTTTCTGAAGAACACCCACATCTTTGGCATATTTGTGTTATTGTATTTTATTTCAGTGTCTTATTCTTAAACATCTTCGGAGGGAGGCACTCAGTTTGGACCAGGGACTTATTTAAATGAAGCTGTTTGGAATAGTGAGTGGATTTTCTAGGGCATAAAGGCATAAAAACTGTCTATAGACAGTTTTCTGGGGATCCTATGCCCCTTGGCAGTGCCTGCTCAGGAGAGGGGAGGCATAGCCTGAGAGGGAAAAGCTACAAACTGGTAGGTGGGAGGAAATTTGGCTTCCACAACCCTGGCTGTGCATTGTCTGAAGATACTCCTGGGACATGTAGTTCAATTTGATTGGAAAAAATCAGGAACAAAACAGTTTCTGCACTCCCATCTTACTCCCCACCTCTATCCTAATAACCCCCACACTAGCTCTCCAAAGCCTGGGGGTTCTGGAGAGAAGGAGTGCGGATTCTGTCTGGGGTTGGCCCCTGTGACCACAGGATAAGGGACGAGAGGCTTTGTAGGAGATCTGGGAAGATGTGCCCACTCCCCACAATCTGACATGGTCCTCTCTCTGCAGGGCACATCTGACCGAGGCTCACATGAGCATCTGGATTTGGGGCTTGTTTTATGAGAACAGTGGCACTCTTTTCATGTAAGGTGTACCTAAGACGTAGAGTTTGATCCACCAAATAACCCACCCTACGGAGGTGGAGGACAGTGCTGAAAAATGGGAATCTGCCTCAATATCCGAGCAGATGAAGTCTCCCAGGAAGAAATCTTCATAACAGAGCAAGTCCTTCTTCAATTTGACTTGTAAAGCCCTCTGTTCCCTTCACTGACCACAATCCATCCCCCTCCGGGGTAGGGAGGGGCCTGTTAATACAGCTCATTGAATAAACAAACTCATAATGGAACTAGACACCTCCAACGACTCTTTTGACATAAATCTGTGTCTTATTAAAGGGATAAGCCACCTCGGAGTCCATTGTCTACTCATCCTCAGGATACCCATCCCCTTCTCACCAGTCCACAGACCAGGATGTGTTGAGCCTGGCCATAGGGCAGTGAGTGCAGGCTTAAGGAATCAAACTCAGAGAAGCACCAGAATTCCTGCAGTTCATTCAAATGCCACCTCTCTACATGGAGGACCCATTTTTTTCCCCACGAGCTGCTATGGTTGCCTATTCAAAGAAAGGTCAGATAAATATACTCTGTGCAACAAAGTCTTTGCAAAGGCAGTGGCTAAACTCCAGCATAAATCAACCAGAAGCTGTAAGGCCACCTGCAGATAGCCTGACTCTTTGAAGTGGCACCTCATTCTTCATGGGGGAGCTGGCTGAACTGGAGGGATATGGAAAAGCCACCCTCTTCTCAATACTGGTGGAACCGTGTGCCATCTACAAATGATTTAGGAAGTCAGGGCAAACAAACAGGCATCTCCCCCTCCTCTGCTCACCACAGATGCAAAGTCGATGACCATTAACAAGTGCAGTTAATGCATAAGTAGGGACAGGAGGATGGCACCCAGAGCATCTCAGCTAAATAAGGATGGATTCTATTCTCATGAGCCTCTTCCTCTGTAGCAGGTCATTTGGCAGACTTAACTACAGCAGGCAAGGGGTAACCGTGGCTAAGGAAATTAACACTCTTTTTTAAGTATGAGTTAGTTTAGTTTCATCAGTCTTGAGGCCATAGTCAGAACATTTTTGCTGAGCTTTAATAATTCATGGTAATAAAGAAAGAACGAAACATTTTAGATTGCTTAAGGCACAGTAAGTTCAGGAGAGATCAGGCATATTTCCAAAGCCAGCAGGGTTTAGGGAAGTGATAGAGGACTACGAATTTTAAAGAAACACACAGAACTTGGAGGCAGGTTTTACAGACGCGGGTCTGCAAATGCACCACTCTGTGCCTGGTGTGATATTGTGCGTGCCTGTGTTCTCAGTCCTGTCTGATTCTTTGTGTACCCCATGGACTGTAGCCTGCCAAGGTCCTCTGTCCATTGGTTTTCCAGCCAAGAATGCTGGTATGGATTGCCATTTCCTCCTCCAGAGGATCTTCCTGACCCAGGGATCGAACTCACATCTCCTGTGTCTCCTGCATTGGCAGGTGGATTCTTTAATCACTGTGCCACCATGTTAGTCGGGTCTAAAGTGATGGGGGAGTGTTGGACAGAGAAAGGGGAGAAGATGCTCCCTGCTTTGCTTCTGTTAACACCTTGGAATTTGTCACCGGCCCTTGGTAAATAATGGCTTAGAGTATTGTATAAATTACCATTCAGGGATATGCAGAGCTAACTTTAAAAATCAACCACCTGCTGACACCTTGCAATACTCAAGTCTCCTTCAACCATAAAAATTCTCCCTTCAATTTTCTCAAAATACTCCTTCCCCTCCTCTACTGTGGGAAGAGCTGCCTGGACTGTTTATTTCCTCATCTTCACCCCCTGCCTCACCTCCTGCAGTTGTAGCCTTAGCCCACCTTCTGAACCTGAACTGTCAAAGGCGAAGACCCATCAGTACATTTGATGACTCACCCAGTTCTTCCTCTCAACCTTCCAGCAGACTGATGCTCAGACCTACCTCCTTTCTTGCTTCTTAAAATACTTGGGCTGCCAAAAAGTATTTTAAACTCTCAATTTTATCAGATTATAAATGCAATGCAGATTAGTGATTTCTTAAAAACCTTAAAAATTACAGAAAATAAAGGACAAAAATTAAAAAATCACTTATAATACTTCCTCCCCTCTTTGTCTTTTTCAATGGAAGCGAGCTCATAGGGTAGATAAAATTCAGGAGTATGCTTTATTCTTTTAACACTATGTTGTGGTGATCCAGCCTGTCAGTGTACATAGATCTGCCACAGTGGGTCTCACATGATGGATGAACTGCAATATATCCAGTCGTTCCTTTTTCCATTTGTTTCCAATTTTTCACAATGACCAAGGGATGCAGAAAATGTTCCTGGGCGTGCTTCCATGTGCATGTGTGAGTTTTTATATATCTATGTAACTGAGAAATGGAGCAGCTGGGTTCCACAGTATATGGTTAAGTTTTAGGACACTGCCAGGTTGCCCTTCAAAGTGACTGTGCCAACTTCCCCTCCCATCACAGGTCTCTGAGAACACTCTTTTTCTATGTTCTTCATCAATCATAAATTCATCTTTTTCTCAAGATCACTCCTGCTAACAGCGTGGTGCCCATTAGCCATTTTCCCTTGAAATTCTTATCTTATCCTATGCTTCCAGGTTCTCTATCTTTGCCCCCCTCAGAGGGACCATTGCCCCATATCCTGTGGTCTGCCCAGCTCTAACTGTCCTTTTCTTCTTCCAAGTCTCACCTTCTGTGGTTCCAGCATTCAGCTCTATGCAGGTTCATTTTAACTAATATTTATCCATCCTTAAGATATTCCAGGCACAGTTTCAGACTCCGGGACACAGTGGAGAATAAAACAGACAAAAATCCCTGCTACCCTGAAATCCTGGTAGGAGAGAAGGATAACAAGAGAAATAGGTGAAACATAGTTATGTTGGATACTAATGAGCACTAGGAAGAAATAAAAGAGGAGGGAAGGGAGATAAAGAAGATGGAGGCAGAAGGAAGTGTTGACATTGTCAACAGAGGTGCTCAAGGAACACCTGTCCATGAAGGCGACTTTTGAGAAAGACCTGAAGGCTGAGGGAGTAAAGACCAGGCAGGAATGTGTAGAAAGAGCATCCCAAGTAGAGCACTTCCAAGCTCCAAGGTAAAAGTGGGCCAGGTGTGTTCAAGGTCAGCGAGGAGGCTGACACAGCTGGGGCATAGTGAACAGGAGGAGAAGGTAAGCAGTGATAGGAGGAAATGAGGTTAGAGAGGTCATGTGGAGCCTGGCTGTCCACTCTAAGCCTTCGGCTTCTTGCTTGAATGAGCTAAGAGGAATCAGAATGTTCTTGGGGGCAAGGGCCATGCTCTCACTCAGGTTTAATGGCATCGCCTGGCTTTGGGGTTGAGAACAGACTACAGTGGATAAGGTGGTCACAGGGGACTCAAGGGACTCAGTGAGGAGGCCAGGGCAGTGATCCAGGCAGGAGATGACTGACAGTGGCTTGGACAAAGAGCCAGAGGGTGGTGGGAGGGAAGGTAAGACGTGGTTGAATTCTGCAGGATGCTTTGAAGATAGAACCAACAGGATGTGTGGCTAGACGAAAGTGGGTGTGAGGGAAAGGGAGGAGAGAAAGATACCTGCAGGGTTTTTGGTTTGAGTAAGTGAAAGAATGGCACTGCCATGAACTGAGATGGAAAAAATGCAGGAGAGACTGGTGAGTACTAGGGAGGCTGGTTTAGAAATTTTGGACACATTGGTATGAGATGCCTACTAAGCATTCCAATGACAATGAGAGGCCCTGCTTGCAGATATATGATTTGCAAATCTTTTTTCCCATTCTAGATTTTCTTTTTACTTTCTTAGTATTGTTCTTTGAGGCACAAAAGTTTTCAATTGCAATGAAGTTCAATCGTTCTATTTTTCTTTTGTTACCTATGCTTTGATGTTTGAGAAGTACTTGACAAATCTAAGGTCATTCAGATTTGCCCTTATGCTTTCCTCTAAGAGTTTTTTAGTTTCTAAATTTAGACCTCTGATCCATTTTGAGTTAGTTTTTAAATGTGGTATAAGATAAGAGTCTAATTTTATTCAAAAGATATTTATATGGACATCCAGTTTTTCCAGTAAAATTTGTTGAAGACTGTTCTTTGCCCAATGAATAGTCCTGACACCCATGATAAAAGTTAATTGACTAGAAATGTGATGGTTTAGATTCTTGATTCTATTCCATTGTTCTGTATGTTTATCCTTATGATAGTATCACACTGTTTTGATTACTATAATTTTGAATATGTTATGAAATCAGCAAGTGTGATACCTCCAACTTTGTTCTTCCTCAAGATCATTTGTGCTAGTTTCAACCCCTTGAAATTACCTATGAATTTCAGAATGACTTTTTCCATTTCTGCAAAAAAAACATCATCAAGATTTTGATATGAATTGTATTGAATCTGTATACCACTTTGGGAAGTATTGTCATCCTAATACTACCAAGTCTTTCTGTCCATGCACATGGTATGTTTTCCCATTTACCTTGGTTTTCTCTCATTTCTTTTAGTAGTGTTTGTAGTTTTTAGTGTATAAGATTTGCATCTCCTTGGTTAAACCTGATAAATATGTGTTTTGTTCTTCTAGATGCTATTGTAAATAGAGTTGTTAATTTCCTTTTCGGATTGTTCATTACTACATATAGAATTACAACTGATTTTTGTGCGTTGATTTTGTATACGTAAACCATGCTGATTTTATTAGCTCAAGCAGTGTTTTTGTAAACTCTGAGGTTTTCTAGCCAGACACTGACTGGATCTGAAGCACATCCTCCCGACCCTCTCCTCCCGTCTCCACCCTCTTAGGGAGTACTAATACTTTTACTTTAATCCACCACCCCTTTATGGCCGTTCTGGCCCAAGCTACTGTTATCTCTCCTTCGGACGGCCCCAGCAGCCCCTTATCTCCCTGCTCCCTTTTCTGGCCCCCTCTAATCTGTACTGCTCACAGCAGCCACATTTCATCCCCTGCCAATACAATACAGCCTGCTAGATCTGGCCTCTGCCCACCCCTCTAGCCCCATCCTCCCATCAGTTCAACAAAGACACAGGTCATTTGTTCATGCTTCCAGCTTTTGCAGACATCAGTCCCACTGCCTGGAATGCTCTTTCTTCCTTTCCCCTAGTTAGCTTCTCCTCATTCTTTAAAGCTCAACTCAAATGTAATTCAGGCAAGTAAATCTTTCTAGTTCTCTTTCCTCTCCCCTCCAGTTATGGCCAGTGGTAGGTCCCGCTATGATTATGCTTCTCTACCAGAAGCATGGCACAACCGACAATCAGTAGTCAACAAGGACACACGCACTTCAAGGTCTTGCATCTTGTTCACCAGTGTGTCCTCATTGTCTGGAAGAGTGTCCAACAAATATTAGATGCTCAGTAAAGGTTTATTGTATGAATGAAAGATCATACATTGTATGAACGAAAGGTCTGCCATTTTCCAGCCAGGTGACCTTGGAAAAATCACTTAATACTCCTGATCCTCGGTTTCCCAATGTGTAAAGCAAGGCATGTAATCTTTCTATTCAGGAAATTTACTACTTAGCACCCAGTGGGGTCACCGTGTATGTCTGTTCCCCTCTTAATACTAGGCAGCAGGGGCTTAGGGAAGCTTTCCAGGGAAAGTAGGAAGGAAGGAAGTCTAGCAGAGGGCACAGCCTGCACAGACGCTCAGAGGCTGGGGTGCACCTGAGCACATGCAGTCGGATGGCCCTTTGGCGCGCGGCTGCCTACCTAGCAGGCCCTCTAGGCGGTAGGTGCGGTGCTCCACTGACAGACCGATTGAGCTGTATGGCCCATAGCTCATGATGACCAGCGCGTTCTTGGGCATGGCCAGGACTCTTGCTGGGGTTACAGCGCAATACACACTGCTAGGCAACTGCTCTTCCGGCCTTTGTTGGGAGTGGGCGTGGTCATGCGTGGGTGGGCGGGGCCACGGAGATTGTGGGTGGAGCTGGAGGCTTTGCACCCCAAATCACCAACCAAGTGCGGGGCGTGGGGACTGGGGATGAGCAGTCTTGAATGCCTGCACCTACTGTGTGCCTACCTCTGAGGTGCAAAAAAATGTAGTGATGGCGGAAGCCACTTGCTCTCGCGACCCTCACAAGCCGATAAACACGGTATTTCAACCTGGTGTGGCAAGTGTTAATGATAAGTAATAGCAGTTAACAACATATATAGCTAGTTACAGAAAGTTAATGTCAGGCGACAAGCTAAGCACGTTCCACATTATCTCATTTAATCATGCCATTCCTATGAAGTAGGTTATGTTTTGTATTTACAAAACGGAAGCTTGGAATGGCCAAGTAACCTTCCCAGGCAAGTCAGGCTTGTGGTATAAATCGGAAACCTTTGTAAGGTATGTATAAGGTCTTTTTATTTCTCTAGCCTGGTATTTGTTGGAATTCTTGAAACTGTGAATGTAAGTCTTTCATCTGTTTTTGGAAATTTTTGAGCCATTATCTCTTCACATATTGCGTCTGTCCCATTTACTCACTTTTCAGGGACTCCAGTTAAATGTATGTTACACTTTCTCAATGTATTCTCATTGCCTTCCCACTGTATTATTCTCACTGTCTCTTCTTTCCTGTGTTTTTCTTTCTTCCATGCTTCTTTTGGGATTGCATGTATGTGTGTGTACATACATTCATTGTTGCTTGTAATCCAGTTTACTGATTTTCTCTGCAGTTGTGTCTTAAATGTTATGAAACCAAACAATCCGGTTCATTATTTCAGCTGTTTATTTTTCAACTCTAGAATTTTAGTTTAGTTCCTTTTCAAATTTGCTGTGCCACTTTTTTATACAATTGAGTTTCTTGCCAAGATTTTTAGGCCTGGTTTTATCTTCTTGATCATTATAAAAATACTTGTTTTATACTCTGTGTTTGGGAATTCCACTATCTGGAGACCCTGTGTGCCTATTTCTATTGTTATTTTTGCTACTTTCTGTCAATTTGTCTTGTCTCCTAGAGTTTACTTTAATTGTGTATTGGACATTGTATTAGAAAAATTATTTGTAGAAATAATTTGAAGCCAAACATGATGTTATTTTCCTCTATGGAAGACTTTATTTTTCACTTCTTGCCAGGGCCTGGTAGCACCAGGAACCCAGGATCATCTTAATACAATTTCAGGGTTTGGGATTTGCTTAGCCATCCAGATGGCCTGAAACTGGGCTGCAGTCCATGTGGAGGTTGGTTTATTTATATTTTTTCCCTCATTTCTATGGTGCAGTCTTTTTGGAGACTAGCCCAATGAGGGTGGTGGCTTACCAAGATTCATTTTGTGGTGTTTAACACTCCAGTTTTTGGAAGCCTAACTCTGCAAACTCAAAATTGCATCTCATCTTTTAGGTTACCTATTCAAGATCACTAGATAGCTCCAGAGAAAAAGCATCTCAGTGCTATGCTTGCTCTCATTCTATCCCTGATCTTAACCCAGTTAGCTCTTTTATGATTTTCAAGAAGATTCTAAAAATATATATGCCAGGTTTTTAAAGATATCTTATGTAGGAGGCATAGTCTGAATTAAACTACTCTATTGTAACCAGAAACAGAAGTTCTCCCATTGAGAATTTTGCTGGAGTTGCACTGAATCTAGAGATCAACTTGGGGAAAACTGAATGTTTCTGAGGCCTTCCTATATATCATGCTGAAATATCTCTCCTATGGGGCTTCCCAGATGACGCTAGGCAAGAACCCACCTGCTAATAATGTAGGAGACAGAAAAGACGGATCCTTGGGTTAGGAAGATACTCTGGAGTAGGAAATGACAACCCACTCCAGTATTCTTGCCTGAGGAATCCCATGAACGGAGGAGCCTGGCGAGCTACAACCTATGGGCTCAAAAAGAGTCAGACATGACTAAGCACGTGTACACACACCTCTCCTTTACTTAGATCTTCAATGCCTTTAAGTGTTGTTTATCATTATCTATGTATGGTTTTGTTAGATATATTGCAAGTCATGTATTTTTTTTTCTTTTTGGAGGGGGCCACACTGCATAGCTTGTGGACTCTTGGTTCCCTGACCAGGGATCAAACTCATCCCTGTGAGTGAAAGTGCTGAGTTCTAACCACTAGACTGCCAGGGAATTCCCCAAGTCATGTATTTAGCACTGTGATTTTATTGTTGTATAACATGAAGTTGACTTTTATATATTGATCTTATGTAGCTACCTTAACCCTTTCTTATGATTTCTATTAACTTTTTATTAATTTATTCATCCCCTGAGTGGGAAGATTTTAAATTACCACTTCAGTTTATTTAAGCACTATCCAGAAATTTTATTTCTTCTTACATCAGTCTTAATTAATTACATTTTTCTAAGAAATTTTAAATCTGAGTTTTTTGACATTTTTGATGTTTATGGTCGATGTATTTTTGCCATCTTTTTATGGTCTACTTTATCATGGCTATGTCAATGTTTTATTCATAATATTTCTTATTTCTGACCTTCTCTTTTTATTTTATAGGTTTTACCTGTGACTTGTCTATTTTGTTAGTCTTTTCAAAGAATCAACTTTTCCATTATTTAGCTTCTCTGTGGTTCTTGTTTTCTCTTTCACTGATAGCTGTTTTTGTCTTTATTACTTTCTTTGAGTTTACTGTTCCTTCTACTTTCTTTGAGTCTACTGTTTGGTCCTTTTTCTTACTTTTTTAAGCTATCTTAACTCATCAGTCTTGAGTCTTTCCTCTTTTCTGTTCTAAGTATGAATTTCCCTCAAAGCATCACTTCTACTGTACCTCAGAGGCTTTTAAAAAAAATATTTTCCTGTGCTATACAGTATATCCCTGTTACTCATCTATTTTATCTTATTTTTTAATAAGCCTTTTGGTCACTCCATGAGGTGTATGGGATCTTAGTTCCCTGACCAGGGATTGAACCTGGGCCCCCTGTATTCAAAGCACAGTGTCTTAACCACTGGATTGCCAGGGAAGTTCCTATCCTGGAGATCTTGATATGAGGTATCTCTATTTTCTTGCTCTAGATATTTTAAAATTTCCACTATTATTTCTTTTTTGACCATGGGTTTTAGAATGATGTGTTTTTTGGATTCTGGAGTATTCTTAGCCATTTTCTTTTTAAAGAGTGCTTTCCCCCTATTCTCTCTTTCATATATTTTATTTCTTTGCAATGTTAAATGAATCTAGTTCATAGCTTCTCTCACCTCTTTTCTCTAGCCTTTGTGATGTTGTTCACCTATTTGTCTAATCTGCTGCTTTCCCTCCTATAAGCCATTTCTTGTGCTGTTTGTGTTTTTTGCCTATGACCTCATTTTTAATGGAGTGTTTTCCCCCCATGGGGGTTTGGTGTGTTCAGGGTTGTGGAAAGTGGTTTTGTATTTGATCCTGCTGAGGTCCTTTGGATCTTACTGACCTAGGCAATTTAAATAAATTATTGGCTTGGAGTTCCTCCTTTACAGATAAGATGTATATACTCAGATTCTACATCCACATATAGCATAAATTTATAATTAAATTTCTTGTGGATGTCTTTTTTCCATCATCTGCAGCCCTATGTGAATAGCATGGTTCCTCAGTGCTCCCCTGGACTGATGGGAAGAGTGTTTCTAATTCTTTTTACAGAGTTAGGACACTTCTCTGAGGTTCTGGTTTAGTGTGGGGCATTTAGCTGCATCTCCAACCCTGGCTGGGCTGAGGTTATGTCCTCTCAACTTTCAGGGGTGGGAAAGACCACTGTCGACCACTGGAGTCTGTGTCTGGTCCGATACACCTTTTGCTCCTGCTCACTGCTCTGTTTTGGATAGCGTTTTTTCCCCCCTAGAATGTGGGTTTATTTTCTTTCTTTTGAACTTGACTATGTGTTTAAAATTTTTTTCCTCTTTGTGTGTATGTTTTTATACGTGGAAGGGGCCCCCCTCTGTCAGTTCAGCCTGCTGCTTTTCAGTTTTTTAAATATAAGAGATAGAGACCAAGGACAGAAACTTGGGATCCAATGGCATGAAAGGAACAGAAATAGGAAGTGAAATTCCTTCCTAAGGAAATGGAAGAAGCGGTAGAAGAGAACAAAGAGAGAGCTGGTCCTTAGGATACAAGGGTGAACAGGGCTTTGAGAAAGGTCCTCTCTTGTGTTATGAGGGCAGCTTTCCCTTCAGATGCCACACTTTTCATCCTGCAGACTCAAGAGGCCGCTGTGGAAGGAAAACTCAGAGAAACATAAAAGCTGAGAGGCTGCCTCAATTTATAAAGGGAAGCCAAGGTACTGGTTCTTCCTCTGTCCCCAAGGGGAACTGCTTAGGCGTGATTTGGAAACTCGTGGTTGCTCTTGTGAGCCTGGGAGGGACCCCTCCTTACATTTCTACACCTGAGTGTACCAATGTCCACCTCCCAGGACCTTCGGACAAAGAGGAGGGGGTGGCATTATTTTGCTCACTGGGGGTTGGCTTGCCTATTGTTACTCTTCTCCGTCACCTACATCTGGTTATTTGGGGGCCAACAAGAGCAGAGCCACATTACTTTCATCCTGTTCCTTAGTAGCCCCTCCATTGCTTCTGGAATATTCTTAGCCATTGTCTTTTTGGATAATGCCTCTTTTGCATCCCAATCACACAAATTCATACACTTGAAGGTTCCTTTTGGGCTTTGATCAGAAAGCATCTGGGCTTCTATTTGGCGGGATCTTGGTTCTGGTTCAGGCTTCCCAGGTAAAGAATCTTTCTGCCAATTCAGGGGACTCAGGTTCGATCCCGGGGTTGGGATTCAAAGGAAATGGCCACCTACTCCAGGATTCTTGCCTGGAGAATTCCATGGACAGAAGAGTCTGGTGGGCTACAGTCCATGGGGTTGCAAAAAAGTTGGACATGACTGAGTGATAAACAATAACAACAACAGTTCAGGTTCTGTGGATTCTTGGGGTTGTGGAGGGGGTTTTGCAGTTTGGAATATATCTGTGCAGGGTGCAGGGCCATGCAGGGTTCAGGAAGTGTGTGCACATGTACTTGTGAGCCTGCAATAAGAATGTCGAATTTTTATATCACTTCTAAGTTTTCGAACAATGACCATCTTATGACATTTTGCCACAACTCTGGAAATGGGTAGTGCTGATATCAATATTCCCATTTTACAGATAAGGAAACTGAGGGCTAGAGAGGTGAAAATGACATTCCCCAAAGTCACTCTATCTTGCTATTAGAGCTAGAGCTGTGTCTGTAGTTTAGGCATCCCACCTCCAAACCTGATACTTTTCCCTCCACTTCATTCTGCATGTTCTTACAGAATTAAGTGGAGACACCTATTTCTATACTCAACTAGATCACAAATACCCCATGAAACCTCTTTGTCCCTCACCCTATACATGCCACACACTAGGAGAAAATAAGTCCTTTCCTGCTCTTTCTCTCCCAGCTCCTGGTTTTTAGACATCCACTGCTGCTGTTGTCAGAACTCAGACAAAGGCGAATAAATTGTTGACCCAGCTGACCGAATTTACTACACAATTTTTTATAGCATTTTGGGGTAGAAACAGCAGCCAATGCCATCTTTCTTGGCATTACTTTTTATTGAATATAGACTTACAGTCTTTAAATAATTTGAATATAATGCTTTCCATATACAGTTCTTTAGTCACACATATATTTCTTTAAAGCACAAAACTATAACTTAAAATCAAAAGGCTGTAAATACACATGTACATATCGCCATAAATCTAGAACTATTTTATAAAAATAGAACTCAAATATCAATTTCATATATTTTGGGAACTTAGCAGTATTGTAAGGTGGCCACATACATTTTTATTACGCATCTTTGTCCCCCCAAATCTGAGTCTCCAAGTTTCATTTTCCATCTCTCTGAGGACTCTTGGGACAGTCTCCTTTACCAGGGTCCCCACAGAGATGTCCATGGCCATGGCTCAGCACTGCCTTTACATAAAGGCTCAGTGTATCCACCTGAACTTGGAGGGGAAAACCAGCTTCTGGCCCCTCCCTCAGAGGGAGGGAGGGATTGTTCCCTCCTGCCAAACATCTGCCATCCACACATGGTCAGCATCAGAATACACAGTCAGTTTCCTTTCCCTAAGCTCAGAGAATGGCAAGTGTGAGTTTGGTTCTGAAAAATGAGTGTTGGAGAGAAAGTTTGAAACAAACATCACTCAAGCAGTGCCTGCTGGGGTAACATCATCCCGACAGTGGGCACCAGTGCCCACCTGCTCATGCAAGGCCCTTTACACTTGTGACCTACCATCCTGACAACCTCACAAGGCTGGGACACTCTTGTCCCCATTTGATGGTGGAAGAACTTGACTCTTGGGACTTTTTAAGTCTCTTGGCCAAGATCAGTGAGGCTGCCTGATCCCCAAACCAGAGCTGTCTACCTGCCCAGAAATTTTTGGAGAGAAACCAGGAGAGAACTTGGATCTTCACTGTGGTCATTTGCTGAGAACAGGTAGGTAGCTTTGAGTCAGCTTACAGCAGGTGGACAGCAGTTCCCCAGACATTCCTGGGACTCTTGGGCTATACTTTCCCAGGGGGAGCAGAAACGTGGACGTGTGAGGGAAGCAGCGTGGACCCAGCAGACCAATGATTTTGAAGGGGCGGTGCCAGAATCTCCCAGATCACACAATAGAAACTCTCAACCTAAAACCAGGGGCTCAAGGAATTTACAGCTTAGGGGAGTCTGTGTTATCAAAGGTCCCAGCAAAGGTCAAAATGTTCCCCCCATCTCAGCCCTGCCTGCTTCTGTGTTAGTCAAAGGGCAGAGAGCTTGCATAGTGCTCCAAAGAAGAGACACATTCAGAGTCCCTGGGCCACAGTGGAGGGTGATACAGAGCAAAGTGGGCAGGTCATTGCCTCATGTTTTTGCGGGAAGAGTAGAGGGCTTTTCTTTTTTTAGGAAAACCCACAGGAAGCATGGCAGAACTCAATGTGATAGGAGCCCAGTTCTGTACCTCCTCTGGACAGAAGCAGGCTGCCTTGGCTATTTGCAGTTTTGATTTTTCTGGTTGCTTTCCCTTAAAAATACGCCCTAGCAGAAAGTGCCTCTCACATCTCCTCCATGATCACTGCCTCCCTGGACATTTTCAGCTCAGTTCTGTGGACTGTTGGCCCCTCCATCAGGGCTAGCTCTGTACACAGCCATTCCCTCCTCCCAGGCCCTCTCTTCACCAGCTGTGTCCTCAGCCCCTGGCTGGTGGAGAGCTCTGATTTGGGCTCCTCCACATGCATTTTAGTCAGAATCCCTAGATAACATCCTCTACATAAAGTAGCCCAGCTGTCCAAGGATATCCAGCTTAGGCCACTGAGATCATATTCTGAAATTAATGTCACAGTGCTTTTCTTAAAAGCCTCTCAAAAATGAACGAAACAAAACAAGTAAACAACAGTAGCAGAAAACCCCTGAAGCATCCTGCTCTCCTCCTAAAGGCAGATCACCTATCAGGGCATGTTTCTTGTGGAGGCGAGTGGGAACGCAACCAGAAAAAAACGCAAGTGGCAGGGTCCCTGGGGAGGTGGACCAGTCCCTGCCAGGCCCCCAGGGAAAGCGGGGAGCAGCAGCTACTCCAGGGCAATGGCAGACCATCTTCTTTCCTTTTCAGAATAGCCAGACCAGATTTTTCTAAACTCAGCGGAAGGCTGCTTCTGGGAGGCAAAAGGAGAAATGTGTTTGCAAGCCCAGATCACTGTATTTTAAATTAACTTGGGCTGTGTGTGTGTGTGTGTGTGTGTGTGTGTGTGTGAGGGATGGGTACTGCTTACAGGACCACGTGTCTCAGGATAGGTTGCTCTGAATGCCATGATCAGACTGCTTTGAATCTGAAAACAAAGCCCTCTACTCCTCCCTAAGAGAGACAAGGCAATGACCTGGGGTTAGCCTCTTCCTTCAAGGTTCATTTGGGTACGTTGAATGTAATAAGGTGACTCATTCTTTCATTGGACATGCTAGGTGCTGCTGGGAAGCACAAACCAATACTGAGCTTCTGTGGCTCTGGAGGGAAGTCAGTGGTGGCTCCCCCATCTCACCCGGGCCACCTCAGAGCCAGGCTGGTCTTATTTCCCAGCACACAGGCCCAAGGACACCTTGATAAATAATGATGATTCCCATGCCTCATGAGGGATGCATTCCTCCTACCAGTCCAGCTTTGTGTAATGCCTCAGGGTGGTCTGTGTTGGGTCTGGAGTTATAGGGAAGCTACAGAAAGCTGGGGTGAAGGCTGGGAGCAAGGGGTTCAGTGGGGTCTGGCAGCTGCAGAATGCTGGGTTGAGGAGTTTAAACCTGGTGGCAGTCATCAAGGTTGGTGCCCCTGGCTGAGCCTTGTTACTTTTTCCTTTGTCGCCAGTGGCTTGCCTGTGGAGGACAGTGGCAGACTGCAGAGGCGTCTCATTTCAAGGAGGCTTTCTTCCACAGCTTTTGCAAACTTGGTTGACGATGTCTCCTTGCAGTTGTGGAAGCTGGAGATGCAGAAAAGGATGCTCTCTGGCTGGGGGTTGTAGCAGGCACCGTACCCATTGGGTACCACAGGACCATAGCAGCAAAACATCTCCATGGTGGTGGGTACCTGGAGCAGAGGACAGGTCAGAAGTTGCTTGTTCTGAAAGTCTGCTCAAAACATGACGTCTCAACAGCACAGGGGCCTCGATGAGATATTTGCTTCTCTTTGACTATTTCCCACCTGGGTGTGTGACTGAATTAACCACATCAACTGATTGCTTTACCATGGATGGCCACAGCCAGAGTCATCAAAACAAACCCATCTAACTGCAGGAATCAGAAGAGAGGCCATCAGCCCCTCCCTGGTGTGAAGTCTGCTCTACTGGTGGAGTCGGAAGCTCCCAGAGTGACCCGGTGCTGGGCCAAATCTCTCCTTCACCTGGGGGCTGTTTGAATCACCCAGGCAATCAGAGCAATTTACTAAATGGCACCCTGGTGGCACCCAACAGTTAGATGGCTTCCCAGAGGGAGTAATTTATGAACTGGAGGAAATCTGGCTCCTCTTCTCTGTCGATTTTTTCCCACATCCTTAATTACTGTCAGTATTGCCTGGCTGGTCTGCTTTTCTCCCCGCAGCCTGGTCACGCACAATTACCCAGCACTGGGCGTTTCAGAGATTGCCATCAACTGGTTTTTAGTTATGTACCTGATACATTTTGAATTCAGAGGGCTGTGATTTTGTAATCCGGATCACAAGCCAAGAAAAAGTGCTTCTGAAGGCATTGAAGCCATCAATGTTCATTCCAGTTGGAGAAAAATAAAATACCACCACACCCTGAATTAATTGCATTAGCTGGTTTTAGAGGGGAAAATGGAGCATGTTCCTGAGCAGGTGCAGGGCGGTGTGTGTTTTAAACCCACAGGCTCTGTGTGCTCAGGCCTTCAGAAATGACACTGGCCGTTTTAATGGGGCAGAACACACCATTAGTCTTGCTAATAGAGTCACCTCATTGTCAGAGAAATTTGCTGTGCAACAGCCGAAGGCTATAAAGCCGTTCCGAAGCACTTTTTGCCCATGGATGGTTTCCTGAAGAATTTATGTTGTTGTGTTCTGTCCTCGTTTATTCACGTCTGCAAGCTCACTGCCGTAATGACAAAATGAAATTACTGAGTGGGCTTTTATCCTCAAACACAACTTTATCAGCCCTTTTTATTGCCCACGTTCTGCTTTTCGCAGATGAGGTAGAGTTTTAGTAAACTGCCATTTGCGAGGCAGGGTAGGGGGAAAGGGGGCAGGTATTTTCTCTCCTAAATGGCTGCCTTTCTCTAATGGATGTGTTCTGTTTTTGTGTCAGCTGTCCTCCAACAGAACAATGCTGTAGCACTGGTTTAGGAGATGCTGGGCCTGCAGTGGCCCCTTACGATGAGGTCTGTGACCTGCTTGGAGGACCCTGTCCATGCCAAGCACCGGGGGTCTGGGCTTTCCACTGACATCATCGCATCTGATTGAGCCAGGATTTGGCTCTGGGCCCATGGTCAGCACGGTAGGACACCACCTCTTGGGCAACAGTGGAAGAAGTATGCCTAATGGTTAGGGCACCAGAGTGGGTATTCTCCCATCCTGCCCACCTCTGCTAAGGAGGCATTTGTGATTATGCACATTTAGAAGACGGGGACAACAGCACTCTGAGCATTTTGGTCCTTCTGCTGAAAGGCATGCAGCTCCCTGGAAGCAGAGCCAGGACTGGGATAATTCCAAGCAATGGGCTGTAATCACCCAGCTTGTGAGAAGGCCCACTGCTTCCACTAAGTGCCCTCGGGTGCTGGCTGCACTGGGGCAGTACCTGGCTGGTGGAGAGGACAAACTGGTTGCTCATCAGGTATGTTTCATCCGTGAACATCTCGGGCAGTTCCTTGTACATTTCCCGGGCCAGCTCCCGCAGCCCCAGCAGGTGGTTGTCGATGGCCATCCCTGTTATGGCCTGAGACAGAGAACAGGACTTGAGACACGGGCTTCCCCTCCTTCCCTCCGCTCTAGTCTGCGAAGCTAGTGGGGACTCTAATGGCTCTTGCCCACCCAGTGCTTGCTGTGGACCACGTCCGTGTGCGGTGGCTGCCCAGGACCGAGCATTGTCCTACATGGCCTCTGCTCCTTGTATATTTCTTCACACACAGGATGAGCCAGAGCAGGTTGGGTTCTAGATGAGGATGCCCGAGTTAAAAGCTGGCGAGTCTGACTCCCCGCCCCCCCAGTAGCATGGTCCCTGCTGATGTTCAGCATGTATAACCCCTCACGCGCCCAGTGGAAACAGTAGGGCTGGTTTGGCCCTCCCGGGCACCTCTTCAGGGGCAGAAGCTGGGCAGGAGCACGGGTGTTGGCTGGGCCCCATCCAAGCATGGGTAGGGGTACCCCAGGCTGCCACTGGATGGGCTTTCACCACAACCAACACTTCATCCTCCAGCAGGAGCCCAAGGAATGAGGGGCAGAGGGTGCTGAGGTCTGTCCTTGAATCTTGGCTGCTGTTTCACAGGCTCAGAATCAATTCAACTAAACTGGACTCATAATCTAAGAGTAATTTTGAGGCAGGAGCTAGACAGCTTAGCAGAGGCTCAGTTCACATTTTCAAGGGTGGTTGGATGAAGAAAGGGTCTTTCTTTTTGTCACAGGTATTTGAAATCTTATCAAAGGATAAGATAATAGCAGTGGAGATGCCTACGTAGGAGGAGCTCAGAGGTGGTGGTGTGGCTGGAAGGAGACAGTGGAGCCAGGGCAGTCTTTTCTGTCTTTCCCATGGGAGACTGCGTGCAGCAGGCACAGGGGTTTTGCATGGATTACATGTTTGAGTGGGGCAATTTGTGGGGCTGATGGAGACATGGAGGCCTCTTTCTTTTAAAATAATTGTTTTAATTTATTTATTTGATTTTTGGCCTTGCTGCATCTTCGTTGCTTTCTGTGGGCTTTCTCTAGTTGCAGTGAGCGAGGGCTACTTTTCTTTGCTGTGCGTGGGCTTCTCACTGCGGTGGCTTCTCTTGCTGCAGAGCACAGGCTCTAGGGCTCATGGGCTTCAGGAGTTGCAGCATGTGGGCTCAGAGTTGGGGCTCACGGGCTCCAGAGCACAGGCTCAGCAGCCATGGCACATGGGCTTAGTTGCTCCGCAGCATGTGGAATCCTCCCAGACCAGGGATTGAACTTGTGTCCTCTGCATTGGCAGGTGGATTCCTATCCACTGTGCTCCCAGGGAAGTCCCTCCTCTGGCCTCTTGTAATAACCTCCGGATCAACATCAGGGTAACTGTGAGTAATTCTTGGGGGTTTCACGATTACATAAGATGGCTACTTAGCTGTGTTTAACGCCCTACATAGGCGGAAATCTTCTACCACAGTGAACTTTGTTCAGGTTTACAAGGTATGTTTTGGAATTTGACAGCTGTCCTCTTTCAGTTGAGAATGTATGCATAAAGATGACTCAGGGGCCCCAGTCTCTCCAAACACACCTAATTATAGGCTGAAAAGACATGTTATACAAAAACCACTCACTTTGGACGTGCCCTGTTAGGACAGAGGCGAAGGACTGTGAGACAGACCAGCTATGAAGTAGATGCACTTTTAATTTCTCAGGTTGCCTCTATTTAATGACTGATTTGTGTAGATCTATCAAAGCAGCTACTCTGTACAGGAGCCAATCCACCCCCATTTTCACCATCTCTGAAGTCATTGTAGCAACTGGGGTTGATTCAACAGACTCTTTGGATCAGAGCCATGGGTAGTAATGAGCAAAATGACTCAACATCCAGTCTTTTGTTCATTCAAGAACCTTAACTGAGTGCCTACTATGTGCCTGAGCAGCTGCTAGAGAACAAAGCAGTCACAGACTCATGGAGCCTTGGGTGGGGTGGGAGACATATTAACCAACCATACAAATAAACCTGTGATCATAAACTGAGTAAATACTAGGGAGAAGCATATGGTGCTATGAGAGGATGTGACAGTACATCTGGACCACATTTGCTCCTTCCCTTGGAATTTCCTTTCTCCACATCCTCTACCAAATATACTTGCCAGATTCCTGGAGGTTTCCTGGTTTCCTCCTCCGTCCCTTACCCCACATAGCCAACCAGGGACCCGATTTACCTACAAAGCATCTTTATGGCTCTCCTCTCCCCATCCCTGATCTCTTTCATTTAGTCATTTTCACCGACTTTAAATAGTTAACACAGTAGAACCCTATGGCAATGCTTTGGAGAATATTTTCCTAAATTTTTCATAAAATTTTAAATTATTATCAAAGTTGTATATTTATAGTTTTAAAAAAAAAACCAAATAAGCCAAAGACTTATGTCACTTTGCCAGCACTGAGTCCCACTCCACAGAAGAAATCACTTGGAACCCTTTTAGCAACTGTCTTAGTTCTGAATAACATGCTTAGACTGCTGCTCCTGCATTTTTCAATTTCCTTATTATAGAAGATGAAACTTTGGCTCTTTGATACCCTCCTTCCCAGATATACTTCCACTCCCCTATGCTTCCAACAGAGTTACATCTGAACTCCCTGTCACTTGATCAACATTCAGTGTTTACATGGCTATAATTATGCGAGTATTCACAGCTGAGTCCTGAGTCCTGTGTGTGTTAGGATTAGATTTCCTTTCTTAATCAGTTTTTCGTGTTCCCTAGAATTGACAGTTTGCACATGATTAAATTATGATTTTCCCACTTGCTTACCTTTCTATGTATCTACAATTTATTGATTCATAAATCCTCAGCCAGAACTGTAAAACGTCCCTTAATGCATAAAAATGTATCAGATAATTTATCAGTTTAATTCCTCCTTTCATTTCTTGCTTCTCTGTCGACTGACTGTTCCCTGGGTCTGCTGAACAGCTGTCAACTTGGGACTTCCCTTTGCTCTCATCCTTTTTCTCGACCTCTTTCTGGTATTGAATCTTCTGATGTTTAAGTCTACTATTTTCTTTTTTGTGTTTTATTCTCTTACGTTAGTGGGCTACATCCTCCAATAGTTTTACAAGAAAGAGAGATTAATAAGTAAAAATTGTAAGCCCTTACCTTTGCACATGCTGTTCCCTTCTAGGGCCATCCTTCCCTTCTACATCTACCTGACAAACACTTCCTGCTTTAAGTCTCATTTGAAGCACTACCTCTTCTCGGGAGTTCACCTGTCTTTCCCAAACAGAAGGAACTTATTCCTCCATGTTCTCTGCTACTTCCTGAAATATTTAAGGCCCCTTTTCCCTGCTACATAGTGAACTCCCCAAGGATAGGGCTTAATTTTTATTTGCCAGCACCTAAAGCCTTGCCGAAATCAAATCCCTTATGGTTATACAGTGGAAGTGAGAAATAGATTTAAGGGACTAGATCTTATAGAGTGCCTGATGAACTATGGACGGAGGTTCGTGACACTGTACAGGAGACAGATTAAGACCATCCCCATGGAAAAGTAATGCAAAAAAGCAAAATGGCTGTCTGAGGAGGCTTTACAAATAGCTGTGAAAAGAAGAGAAGTGAAAAGCAAAGGAGAAAAGGAAAGATATTCCCATTTGAATGCAGAGTTCCAAAGAATAGCAAGGAGAGATAAGAAAGCCTTCCTCAGCAATCAATGCAAAGAAATAGAGGAAAACAACAGAATGGGAAAGACTAGAGATCTCTTCAAGAAAATTAGAGATACCAAGGGAACACTTCATGCAAAGATGGGCTCCATAAAGGACAGAAATGGTATGGACCTAACAGAAGCAGAAGATATTAAGAAGAAGTGGCAAGAATACACAGAAGAACTGTACAAGAAAGATCTTCACGACCCAGATAATTACGATGGTATGATCACTCACCTAGAGCCAGACATCCTGGAATCTGAAGTCAAGTGGGCCTTATAGAAAGCATCACTACGAACAAAGCTAGTGGAGGTGATGGAATTCCAGTTGAGCTATTTCAAATCCTGAAAGAAGATGCTGTGAAAGTGCTGCACTCAATATGCCAGCAAATTTGGAAAACTCAGCAGTGGCCACAGGACTGGGAAAGGTCAGTTTTCATTTCAATCCCAAAGAATGGCAATGCCAAAGAATGCTCAAACTACCGCACAATTGCACTCATCTCACACGCTAGTAATGTAATGCTCAAAATTCTCCAAGCCAGGGTTCAGCAATATGTGAACTGCGAACTTCCAGATGTTCAAGCTGGATTTAGAATAGGCAGAGAAACCAGAGATCAAATTGTAAATATCTGCTGGATCATCGAAAAAAGCAAGAGCGTTCCAGAAAAACATCTATTTCTGCTTTATTGACTATGTCAAAGTCTTTGACTGTGTAGATCATGATAAATTGTGGAAATTCTTAAAGATATGGGAATACCAGACCATCTGATCTGTCTCTTAAGAAACCTATATGCAGGTAAGGAAGCAACAGTTAGAACTGGACATGGAACAACAGACTGGTTCCAAATAGGAAAAGAAGTACGTCAAGACTGTATATTGTCACCCTGCTTATTTAACTTATATGCAGAGTACATCATGAAAAACGCTGGGCTGGAAGAAGCACAAACTGGAATCAAGATTACTGGGAGAAATATCAATAACCTCAGATATGCAGATAACACCACCCTTATGGCAGAAAGTGAAGAAGAACTTAAAAACCTTTCGATGAGAGTGAAAGAGGAGAGTGAAAAAGTTGGCTTAAAGCTCAACATTCAGAAAACAAAGATCATGGCATCTGGTCCCATCACTTCATGGCAGATAGATGGGGAAACAGTGTCAGACTTTATTTTTGGGGGCTCCAAAATCACTTACATATAGTGACTTCAGCCATGAAATTAAAAGACCCTTGCTCCTTGGAAGGAAAGTTATGACCAACCTAGATAGCATATTGAAAAGCAGAGACATTACTTTGCCAAGAAAGGTCCATCTAGTCAAGGCTATGGTTTTTCCAGTAGTCATGTATGGATGTGAGAGTTGGACTGTGAAGAAAGCTGAGCGCCGAAGAATTGATGCTTTTGAACTGTGGTGTTGGAGAAGACTCTTAAGAGTCCCTTGGACTGCAAGGAGATCCAATCAGTCCATCCTAAAGGAGATCAGTCCTGGGTGTTCTTTGGAAGGACTGATGTTGAAGCTGAAACTCCAATACTTTGGCCACCTGATGCGAAGAGCTGACTCACTGGAAAAGACCCTGATGCTGGGAAGGATTGGAGGCAGGAGAAGGGGACGACAAAGGATGAGGTGGCTGGATGGCATCACTGACTCAATGAACATGAGTTTGGGTAGACTCCGGGAGTTGGTGATGGACAGGGAGGCCTGGCGTGCTGCGATTAATGGGATTGCAGAGTCAGACACGACTGAGCGACTGAACTGAACTGAACTGAACTGAATGCCTTGCCTGGCATAGAGCAGAAAAATAAAGGATACCCACAGAAGACATGAGAGCAAGCTTGATTTTCCCCAAATAGAACAAACACCTATTCAGATGAATCAGGGACCTAGCAACTCTCAGGTCTATGCTGTGCTTGCTTTCAAATACATAGACAGCAAACAAAGTAAATACAAAGTAAACTCCTTTTCATAGATTGTATGATCCTTCAAAGACTGTATCAGAATGATTCACAATTAATATATTGATCACCAGTCTAAGCAGTAGCTTATTTTTGGTTTGTATGCAAATGATGGCTTTGCAGGGCCAGAAAATATATTATTTTCCTAACCCAGGAAAGCATTTCCCTTACCATTTCAATTTCCCCATTAACTTCCAGGAAAAAAAATATCTTTTTATTCATAAGCAGTATAAATAAATAAATACATGGAGAATAAGAAGGCAGAAACAGCCCTGGGTGGGAATAAACACTGCCTCACCTGAGAGTGTGTGAACCACATACACGTGACTTCCCTTATATAAACTGTAAGGTGCTTTGCATGTTGGTGCTATTATTACTGGTATTGTTTCAAATACCATTCATTGTATTCCTATAAAATCCATGTAAAAGGCAGGAGTGCTGTGTTACCCAGCTTTTAAAAATAAGAGAAAGAGGAGGCTCTGAGAGGCAAGGTGGCCTCACCAAGTCGCTGCATAGGAGGTGGTCTGGCTGTCACCCAGAGTCTGTGCTGAGGCCCCGGCTCTGGGTGCAGCCTGGGGTCCTGAGCTCAGGCGAGGTCACTTACCATGACTGTGTATTCCGTCTGGGCTCGGATGGCATCCTTCAGAAGCAGCAGCTTCTCCAAATCCTGTAAATGGACAGAGACACAGCACACGGGGTTTTAAGAGGCTGCTAGGTACAGACCAGCCAAACGAGCTGGGTGTCCCAGGGCTGAGCCCCAGGTGGCCCACAGCTGCCCCACTGACCTCCCTGAGACCCCTCAGGCCAGCAAGACTTACCGGCACGGCGGCTGTGTGGTGGTCAGTGATGGCTTTCACAAAACGCAGCGCCTCTGGAGTGGCTGATCGAATGTTGTCCACCCGTCCCTCGTGGAACCGACGGATGGACGCGCTCTCGTAGGTGGGCATGAGTTTCCCGTGGAGCCTGCAAAGGATGAAGGTGGAATGGCAGACAGTGCTGTCTTCTCAGGGAGTCATAAATGCTGAAGGAAAAACAGCCTCGCCTGCCTTTATTTTTACAGTCCTGCCTTCGCTAGGCACAGTCTTTCATTTTAATGCTAATAGAATTCTGGAGGACATTCCCCAAAGATGAATGTTGGGGAGCCTCTGATATGAAGAGCTGAGCACACTTTCCTGCGTGGGTGATACCATGTGGATATAAAATATAAGGAAGACATGACTGGTAGCTTTTCTTTTTTTTAAAAGTCCCAATCTGGTGGGAAACCTAGAATTTTCTGCAAGACCCAATGAGTGAGTGATTAATAGCACAGCATGGAATAATTCTTCATTCCCACTCTTGAGAGAATCCTGTTTTATTTAAAAACAATTCAAGCATGACCTATGGATCGAGGCAGGGAGGGAGCCTTAGTGGCTATGGGTGCCAGCTGCTGCACAGGCCCACCGTCCAGAGGCAGCGTTGCTTCCAAAGTGACCCATGGGTACCAGGGCTGTGTCTCTCCTTCCTCATGCTCGCTGGCCCCACCAGTCAGAGCAAGTCTCCTCCTCAGATATGTGAACTGAGCAAGCACCCTTAAGCCTGCACACCAGGATGGCAAACATCTTTCTCACCAGTCAGTAAAGCTATTGGTGATAAGGAGTCAGGGAGGGGAGAGACACAGACCTCGGAGAGGAGCAGTGACAGCCCGAGTCGCCCAGCATGCGGTGGCCTTGTGTCTTGGCCTCCTCCAGGCAAGTCTCCCTCCCCATGGGTGAGTTCCAGGAGCAGGGAATCGCGAGTCTGATTGGGTACAGTGCTTGACACTGTATGACTTGCCAAGAAAGTGGCACTTTCTGTACTTATGTCTCATTTTCCCCCAAGACTCTGGCAGGGAGCTCATTTCCTGTATCTCTACAGGCCCTTGGAGCAAACACCTTGCTGAACACAAAAGTAGAGGCCATCACTGGCTGGTAGCTGGTCAGCCCCAATTTAGGCAGCTTCCAGGTTTCTGCTGAATCTAGAAGCAGATTAAAAATTTTCTTTTTGTTACAGTTGTAACTCTGAAGCATTCATTCCACAGGCAGCAGGTGGTATTTTGCTTATTCAATGATCCTGGGGAGCCTCTGGCTTCATCTATTCTTGGCCATGTCCAGTGATAGCAAAGATCCCTGGGGGCTGGAGGAAGGGAGCTCTGTCCCCAGCCCCTCTGGGATTTGGATCTGAAGCTCTGAAGTGCTTGAGCACCAGGGCGGCAGTGTCCCCAGTCATGGCACGAGCAGGACACTGACCTCAGGGCCCATTTTAGCCACGTGCCATCTGAGTATCAAAACGGCACTGACTGCAGTTCTGCAGTCTGGGTCCTGCCACAGCCCAATGCCAGTGAGGTCTCTACATCCTGGCGGTGAGCATAGTCCTGGTGTGGGGTGATGTCAACCTGACAGACGACACTCAGAGTGGCTGCACTCCCTTCCCCGTGAGTCACACCCCCTGCGAGGGACACTGGAGTCTGGGATGCCACCCACTCATTAGTGACACCTCCTTGCCAGGGCCTTCTCCAAGTCACTTTATACCTATCCTGATTGCAGACCAAAAGCAGGTTCTGGTGGGGGTGTGATGCTATTTACTACATAGCGCCTGTGCTAGTTTATGAGCTGCTGCTTCTGGAATGCTGGGACCAACAGGAGCTAGCCCTGACTTGAGGAAGATCTATTTTGCATTATTCTTCACCTCTCATAAAAGACCAGTTCGGCTCCCTACCCTGCCTTCAACCCTTACTCCCAACTCTGCATCTCCTCCCCAGGAAAGAGCTACCACTTCAGGGATTTTTCTAAACCACACACTGACCATGCCACCCCAGGCTAAAACCCCTGAAGTGTCTTCTCAGGGCTCTGACAGTCCCTGGTGCCTACTCTATCCCAGGCACACAAGATAACAGAGAATATCACGCCTGGGGGAGACAGTTCAGAAAACAAAGTCAGTGAACCCATGAACAAGGGAGCCCACATGCATAACAACTGCCATGAATGAAAAAAGAACGCAGCATGCTGTGACAGAGAACTGGTGGCAAGAGGCTCCAAGGTGGCCTCTGAGGGCTGGCGCCTGAGCTGAGACCTGAGCTGTAGGAAGGAGATGATGTGTGAAGAGTGGCGGTGATGGAGGCGGGGGGGTGGGGGTGGGCATAGGCACAAAGCAAAGGTCTGGAGGCAGAAGAGAGCTTGAGGACAGGTCCCCGGGAAGGCTGGTTCACAAGAAGTCTTTCTAAGCCTGGACTTTGTTCTAAGCATGATGGGAAACCACTGGGAGGGTTCGAGGTGGTAGGTGATGGAAGCTGATTTGTATATTTCAAAGTTCATGCTTCACGAAGACAGGATTATTGAGGACAAGAGTGGAAGTAGAGACCTGCAAAGGTAGGCTACAGTTGACCAAACATTGGATGGCAGGGGCTTGGAGGTGGAGGGCAGCGGATGGAGAACTGCTGGGCAGTGAGGGAAATGAGCGACAGAAACCAGTTAAGCCCCAAATGTTTGACCTGACCCACCAAGGGGTGGGCAGGGATGCTAGTTCCATCTCCTTGTCAAGACCAGGAAAACTGAGTGAAACAGCTCACAATTCCAGTGCCCCAAGTGGGCTGGCTGAGATCAGGAGGGAACCACCTAATGACCTCACCACCTGCCTGGTCCTTGTTAGTTCTGCATCCCTCCACTCGCTCCATGAACTCTGTGCCCCTGGGTCATTGCTTGCCAGCCTTAGGTGATAGGGTCCTTCCATGCAGCCTGCCCTGGTCATACCCCCATCCTCTAGGTTCACAGAGAGTCATCCCTCCCTCCAAGATGCTTCTAGACCCTAGAGTAGCTCATCAGCCAGTCCCCCTGGGCTGGCTGTGCTTACCTGTAGAAGGCCAGCTGGAGGGCCACCTGAATAAAGGCATCGGGGCTGCATTTCTGCTGCTTAATGAATGTTTTCCCATAGTTGTCAAACTTATAAACAGTGAAGTCGAGATTCTTTACTATTCTGTGGGAGAAAAAGGAAAGAAGCTTTCACTGTATGCAAAAATAGAATGCACTCACCACAGAGTCTAACGAAGTTTCTCAAGCCTGGTCCCTGTCAAACCAGTAAGGTGTCCAGGACACAGTCAGAGACAGGCCTTGATGTATGGAAGTGGCAGAGGGCATGTCAACTAGGGGGACTCTGAACTGAGGGTGAGGCTTGGCTAGATAGGGCAGTGGTTCTGTACTGGGGGTGGGGGAGGTGGGCCTGGCTGCAGGGAGGGACACAGAAGCGTAAGGGTCATCTGCATGGGCAAGGAGAACACAGCCCACAAACAAAGTCCTAGAAATTCATTGCCCCCAGAAGTAGGCCTCATAGAGGCCGTGCATTTTGGCCTGTTTGGGAAGGTGTGTCCAGCATCCCCAGGGACTCTTTGGGCATCCTGGGCATCCTGCCAGACCTGCCAACCCCCCATGTCCAGGGAAAAGCCTGTTTCTCTGATGGCCGCAAGCAGCATCTCTCACTGAGACTTGTCCCTGTTGCGCTGTGGGAAGAAAGACCTGGGGCCTGGCTGCTGGTCACAGTCACCACAGCTAAAGCTGCTCATCCAGGCTTTGTTGGTGACTGAAAATCCATTTTACCCAGAAATTGATGCTGAGCCTCCCATGATATGCCCAGACCTTTCCTGCCCACAAATCACTGTCAAGTAGAAGGAAGATTCCCTGAGTCCACACTGAGACAGACCTTCAGTGTTGGTCTCCCCACTTCCTTTCCCTCACTATATTGATTAATCTCCTTCATAATGAGTTTGGGGTCTGGGCTGATGGCTTACAGGAGCAACATGCAGCAAGCTCCCCGCCATCTGGCCACCAGCCGTGTGTGTGTGTGTGTGTGTGTGTGTGTGTGCAGAGCCCTGGGTGGGCAGCCCTGACCCCTTCTCCCACTCTGCCTCAGGATTCGGTGTTCCCTGACTGCCTTGCCTTGAATTATTCCCCCAGTCATGTAAGCTCAGCTCTCGGGTGGTCCGTGCCAGGTTCTGAGGACCAAGCAGGACTCGGAGAGGGCCCAGTTCTCATGAGAACTCACCCTTCAGTCTGTCCTGTTGACCCACTGTCCCTGGACAGGCAGAGCTCACAGTCACCCCAGCCACCTGGCAACTTCTTGGCCAAGCCCTGGCCCCTCAGACCCTACCTACTTTCCATGGCAGCACAGGACCCCATGGCTTCTCCTGCTTCCCCACCCATAGGCCTCTCTTGGCTCTTCCCGTCCTCTAGAAAGGAAAGCTGGGTGCTTGGGACCACATGACAGCTGCCTGAAGCCCTGAAATAAGCCAACTCTTTCTCCTACCCAGGGCTCACCAGCCCAGCAACTCACTCACCTTCGTGTCCCAAGAGCAGCCCCATAGGGTTGAGATATGAGCACTTACAGACGAACACCTGAGGCCTCTCTTCTTCCCCCTGGAAAGTCAGTCAACGCCTCCAGCAGCTCACTGTGAACTCACCCTCCCCATCCCTCAGCTTCTGAGCCCAGCCATGCTCTGTCCTGCTCACCCACGCTATTCCCACAGTCTCCTCACTGGTTCCCTGAAACCCTATGCCCTAAATCCTCCAGGGGTTCCTCACCACTGCAGCACAGCTCCCAGTCCCCATAATGTAAGGACATGAAGCTCTTTGCAGTGTGACCCCAGCTTCCCTTTATTGCCGCAGCTCTGGTCATTCTCTCACTTGCTGGCCTCCAAACAACCTGATCTTAAGAACCCGTCTCTTCCCTAGCTGCTGGCACCATGAACTCCTAGTTATACTTCAAGGCCCATATCTGCAAAGCCCTCGCTCTATCTCCTGGCAGAACTCAGCTCCAGTGTCCTCTGTGGGTTCAGGACCAAACACCTGTCTCTGGTTTGGGCGCTTATGGCATCTGACATTTTTGCTTTGGAGATCCAGTTCCTCCACCAAAGTATGGAGGGTGGGACTCGTGGCTCATTGATTTCTGGGTCCCCAGAGCCCTATCAGAGGCCTGGAACACACCAGGGCTCTGCACATGCATGATGAACAAATGAATGAAAGGATGAGTGAATGCACTCCTGCTCATTTATTGAATGAGGGAGTGAACAGCCAAAGTCCATATCGAGTTGCCAGACCCTGGCTCCTAGCACACCTTGCGACTGCTAGCAAGGGCTCATATCCACCCCGGGGGCCTCCTGCTGGGTCCCGTTAGGGCTGCCCTTGGGGAAAAAAGGCCTCTTGTCAAGTTGCAGTGTAAATTCAAGCAAACTGAAATCTCCTGGATTCAAATGTCTTATTCAAACCAGTTGGCAATGACCCCCACCCCCCGGAAGCTGGAGATGATTTCCCTGCCTTGACTCTGCTCAGTCAGGTGAAACCTGTGGAAAAAAATAGATGCATGTTTGCATGTTATGGAAATGAAGGATACTTCGGCAAGGTTATTTCCCCAAGAGGTACAACTCCCCTTTAGTTTGACTGCATTTCCATGATGGGGGTGGGCGGAGGTGGGTGAGAGGAGGCAGAGGAGCTGGGGTCTTTGGAAGCTTCTAGGATACCTTGGCAGCTGGTGGGGTGGGGGAGTGGTATGGTGATCCCCCTGGATTCCCTGGAGCATCACCCCCAAAGACCTGGGATTCTCCTTACTGTTGAAGTTTTTCTGCTGAGGAGGCTAAGAGGCCTTGAATTTCTGGGGAGCATTTCCACCTCAGCCTCCTGGGTGCCGGGAGCTCACTGACCGAGTCAGCTCGGACCATCTTCTTGCTGGTCTTCACCCTGCAGGACAATTGGGTGACTTCCTGTGGCCCTGCAAGCTGGGGGGCTGTGGGCAGCTTATTTCTTTGCCCTGTAGCCATCTTAGCTGTTGGAGTTCAGTGTGCCCCCCAAACCTCGACACAGATGAATGGACTGAAGCTCTGAGAGGACACCTGAATTAGTGAGCAGCTGAGCTAGGATTCCATCCAGTTCCACCTGACTGCAGAGCCCAGGATTTCTTTTCATGTCTGACCATGCTACACCAGTAACTCTTAAAAAAAAAACACTTGGGGACAAATGGAACAAGCAAATTGTGTTGCTTGTTTTCTGTTGATGAGGGCTGGTTTGGGTTTTCAGTGATCCTAAAGAGTCCCTTTGGGGAAGCCCAGGTGGCACTAGTGGTAAAGAACCTGCCTGTCAATACAGGAGACAATCTCCGGTTCAATCTCTGAATCGGAAAGATCCCCTGGAGGAAGGCATGGCAACCCACTCCAATATTCTTGCCTGGAGAATCTCATGGACAGAAGAGCTTGGTGGGCTACAGTCCATGGGGTCACAAAGAATTGGACATGACTGAAGTCAGCTAAGTCATGACTTAGCATGCACGCACAGAGTCCCTAAATTATGGAAGAGATTTAGAACTTATAGATTCAGGTAGAAGATTCTAGGAGGAGAAAATGAGCAAAATCATGAATGGAGGAAGGGACCCAGTGTATCTAAGGGACAGAGAAGTACTCAGTCTGGCGACCTTGGAAGGTAGGGAGAGAGACCCAGGCTGAGGGGAGAGAAACAGGCGCAGCTCCCCTCTGTGCTGGGTCAAGAGCAGGTCCACACCTGACCCGGGCAAGCAACAGACATCCACCTGGGCTTCCCTGGACCAGAGCAAATATTCCCTTAAAGCTGAGAATTCTTGGCCAAATATTACCCTAACTGCCCTAAACTTGTTTCTCAGGCTTCCCCTTCTGTCCAAGATTGATAAAGCTTATGATGTCTCATTCAAGCTGGTTTTCAAATTCTCCTTTTGCTAGGACACATGCCAGACTAATGGAGCTCCTCAGTGGCCACCCACATTTTTCTTGGCCTAGCTTGGCCACTGCTGGGCAGTCTGGCTTTGCTTCCCGTGGCCGCTCAGTGGCTCAGGAAGGGCCCTGCCCCCAGACTCACATGTGCTTGAGCAGATGCTCCGTGCACTGCACCAGGACGATGCCGTCAAAAGGGGAATGTTCACACACCACGCCACAGGTGCCGTCTCGGCCCACCACGAACTACAATAGCAGAGAGAAGTGAGCAGGCCTCTGGGTCAATATTCCAAATCAGCCATTTGGCTCCAGGTCAGGACCCCTGTATCCCTCCCACCGCCCCCACTTCTCAGGGAGACCTTTTCTCCAGGAACAACAAAACACATCATCTCCTGAAAAGAACACAATCGCCATGGCCTGAGAATAGAGGGGCCTCAAGACAGCTCTAAACTGTGTGACTTCCTCCCCAAAATGCCCTGGGTGGTAAAGGTAGAGCCCACAGCTGCCTGGCTCAGGTAGCCCAGTGATTCCTAAGAGCTCATGCTGAGGCTGTGCATGCTCTCCTCGGGTCCTGGGCAAGCCCCTTCAGCTCCTGTTAGCCCTGTTTCCCCTTCACAGTGCACATCAGGGCCATTCTCTGGGTCTGCTTTGTGTGATTATGTTCTGATGGACACTGTGTGGTTGGCCACCACTGATATTATCCCCAGGACCTAGTGTCCACCCCATAGTAGGTGCTTAATGACTTCTCTAAATGAGTAATGAAAGATAATGACCCAATTTGTGTGGCATGCAGATTCCCAGGGAGAAATAAAATCTCATGATAGGAGTGAAAGAAAGGTGTACCAAGGATGCCCCGTTTACTGCTGCCTGGGCTTCAAGTCAGGATCCCTGATTCCAGTTCTGCGGTTACCACCTTCCAGCTAGGAGAGCTTTGACAAGTTGCATCACCTCTCTGGCTTCAGTTTGCTCTCATTTAAAATGGGTCCAAGAAGGCTCAGTTCACAGGATCAATACAAGGATTAGAGAGATGGTATATGTAAGGTCCATGGGAACTATAAAGATCACTCACGATTTTTATAACTGTACAAAGGCTGGATTTAGCTGACTTCAGAAAGGGAGATGCTCAGTGTGTACAAAGGTACTAGCAGGAAATCATGAAAAGAATGAGATCTTGATTCTAAAAGCATAACCTAAATACAGTGGAGCATTTATTAAATACACCTCAGCACAGCATTACACTGCAGAGGTACTAACCCATCATCCATAAGCAAAAAACCAACAAGCAAACAAATCTGTATGAGACCTTCCAGGTAACTGTGGCATGGCACCCCTCTGAGCTGACTCCCAGTCTCCCTGAGTCTTGTGGTATGCCAGCTCCCAGAATCGTTACTCCTGTTCTTCAAACAAGCACACTTTCCACAGTTTTTCTCCAGGTTCATCTATGCAGGCTCTTTTCTCTCTCTCCCCCATGCCCTCTGTCTTTCTGTCCTGATACTTGCTCTCAAACCTTTCTATTCAGGTTCACAGAACTTGGGCTTCTCCAGCTCCCCTGATAATCTGCCCTGCCTGCAAAAAAGAGCCCAGAAGTGGGCACACATAAGGCAGGAGGGGAGGGCTGTGCCCACTCACACATTAGTGCTTTTCTGTTCCTGTCACTGAAAGTAAGGGTGGAAAACAGTGCCTTTTAAAAACCACTACCAAAGCTTACTCTGTTCCAGGCCCAGTACATCCATTATATCATTTCATTCCCACAGCTGCTCCATGAAAGATTGCAAGCCATTAACACCACTGGTGGAGGCTAAATAGCCAGCACAGCAGGGACAGAACTCATCAGAAATAGCAGAATCAATATGCAAACCAATAAAAAGGATAACCTGCAGAATGTAGGGGACAGAGAGAGAGAAAAATGAGGCAGTCTAGAAAAGCTTACCAGTGGGAGCTAAACCAAAATTAAAGCGATGTTAAACCAAAACATAAACATGGTTGGATGCTACTTAATACAGTCGTTGTGAAAGTGTTGGAGCTTTACAAATAAATAAGATGAGACTCAGGATTGGTGTGCTGGAGAAAAAGGTTGGGGGATGGGAGTGAATGGCCCAAACTTTATCCCCATCTGTGTGAGTATTTTTCTCTAGGCCAAAATGGATGTCTTATTTCTGGGCCGACGTCATGTGAATGAGAAATCTGTGAATGGCTTTGTTTCATTTTATGACTCTTCTGCTGTGGAGATGCTGGGCTGCCCTACTCCTTAGGGATGAAGGGAGGTGTGCTGAAATCTTGGGGCCAGGGTGATGGAAATTCAGAAACACTATTGTCTTCAGACATCAGACGTGATTCTTGATGAATGTTTGTTTGTTTGATGGGAGTCCCTGGCATGCCCCCAGCTGACAGTATGTCATGAAGATGGGGAATGAGCCCCAGGTCTGACCCAGAGGCCCCCTAGGCTGAGCACAGGCTGCAGGAAAGTTAGGGAGTTAGCGCTAGGTTTGGCCACTCGCCCCTGAGAAGAGTTCTGGCCAGTCCAGGGGCCAATATGAATAGCACATCTCCTCGGGTTCCCCGGCCCCATATACAGCATCCTGGGTGGGCAGCAGAGGCCATCGAGTGAGCCTGCTGGACATGAGCACGAGGTGGCTCAGGTCACTGGCCATGCCATGGGGAGGCTTACCTGCAGGGATTTGTCGTACCAGCGGTTGGCCCCGTTCTTGCTGCAGCCTCCGCCGTGGAGGAGCTGGAGCGCCCGGTTGGTGTCGCTGAGCTCCATGCCTCCGGGGGCATCCAGGCACACCAGGCAGATGCAACGCTCGATCATATCCAGAGAGTCCCGGTTGGTGGAGTCTGCAGGGCGGGCCAGCACAGCCTGACTTAGCACCTGCCCAGCCCTGGGCCTGGGGTCCCTGCTGCAGAACCCCACACCACAGGCAGATACACATGTGGACACCCAGACCTTGAGCCAATCCTGAACCCCCTCCCCTGTACTCCAGGGGGTGGGCTAGTAAGTCCAGGTTACTTTCCTGAGCTTCTGTGCTAACTCTGGGGGCTGGCACACCCCCAGGGTCCATGTAAGAGTCCTGCCCTCCAGCTGTAGCCAGTTCTGCCCCAAGATGTGCAGTAACTGGTCCTGCCTGCCAAGATGAAGGGGGTGGTATGGGGTCTTCCCCAGATGCATTAGACTCTCAGGCTAGCTTGTGTCAGAGGAGCCCCAATTCCCCCATCCAATGGCCCCTTAGAGGAGTCCCAATTTCCCCATCCAGTGTCCCCCCTTACTCACACCTGCCAGCCATGTCTGGCACATAGGCAAGTTCATTTGTCCTGAATTGTGATTGTCAAACAATAGTTGACAAAAAGTTTCAATTAGTCAATTTCACATGAAAATTGGAAGTAAGGAAGTGAGGGTGTTGCTCTCACAGATCCCCCCTCACTGCAGCTGTTGTCTCTATGCAAAGGGCAGGTGGAAGGGTCGGTCGCCCCTGAATCTGTAGCCAGATGAGCCCACTGGGGCAGTCTTGGTCACACAGAGCTCATCAGGACAAAAAGACTAAAGTTCACGGAGTTGTACAAAAGACATGCACTGAGCGCCTGACTTCCCCACAGGGCACAGTGGGCATGGCGCTCCCTCCGAAACAGAGCTGGGCCAGCCAGATGGGCTGCCCCAGGCAGCTTCCTCTCCTGAGAGCAAGAAGGTTCACAAAGCCTGCCCAGGGGGACCTGACTGTGGCCACAGCTGCCATGACTTGGGGGCCATATACCTTTTCTCCCAACCAGGAGTCTTTATTGTGGTGACTGTGTTATTTCTGCACCATTCCACACAGGCGGTGGGGCATCAGGACCCGATGGTGAGGGCTGCCATCGCCCAGGCATCCTGACCTCTGGGCTAGATGGGGTGCAGGGTTACACCCCTCCCCCAGTCCCAGTGTGTTCCATGCATGAGAAGATGGGGTGCATGTTATTTGGAGGCAAAGGAGCATTACATGACGTATTCCAATACCCACACCCACTTCAGTCATAGAGCACCTGGTTTTTAGCTTGGCACATAGATGAGCAGAACTAAGGCTACATTTCCCAGCTTCTCTTATAGCTGGGAGAAACCATGTCTCAGTTCTGCCAACAAAAAATCTAGAAACACTATCTGACAGCTTTCAAGAAACCTCCTTAAATACAGCTAGCACATTCTCTTTGCTCTTTTTTCCATCTTCCTCTATCCTGCTGCCTGGGTCACAGGTGTGATGGCCAGAGCCCTAGCCCCCATTTTGGGCCAGGAGGAGGCAGGCTACACCCTCAGAGTGAGAGGGAAGAATTCTAACCATCCATCAGCTCTGGAGGGCTTGGTTTTGGTATACATGAGAGAGACGGAGAGAGAGAAACCTCTGTTTTCTTTAAGATACTAATATTTGGAGTTTTCAGTCACACGTGACCAATTCTAACACTAATCTTATACCATCTAGTTATGCTGAATTCACATCCTCACACTGCAGGAATGAGCTGGAGTTGAGAAGCTGTGCCCTTGGTTCGCCACAGTCTTCTCATTCATTTAACTCTCTTGTCTCTGCAGATATTTAAGGTCCCTGTTCATAATGCTATCCTCTGTGTCAGATAGAAACATTCTGGGGGCTGAAGATCCTTCCAAGAAGGCCGTTGGTTGAGTCACCTCCCAGATCCCTCCTGTCCTAGCATGAAGGCAGACCTTTGGGTGGCCCTGGTCCTGGGTACTGGCCCTCCTGTGCTCCCCGATTCTGAGCCCGGGTATGCAGCCCTCTGCTTCTGCAGTCACTTGCCCCTCTCCACTCAGGCTCTTTCCCCTCCCTTTGGAACCCCAGGGACTGCTAAGTCTGAACTCCTCTTTTCAGAGCCTACCCCCATCCCACTCCAGTCCCCAGGTCTGGAGCCTTCTTTCTTTCCAGAGCCTTAAGCCAAGAAATATACCCATATACCCATGACTGTGTGTCACAGTCATCTGGAATCTGCCTTCCTGAAGTCCAGGGAACGTGTGGGAGTAGGTGTGACTTCCACACCTGAGGCTCAGATCTCCCTGCAGCCTTCGTTCACCAGCCAGGTCCTGCCCGTGGGTTCAGCCAGGCACAGCAGTACCTTCCCCAGTCAGGGGGCAGCTGAATTCACAGCTAACACTGCTGGTGAGGACCATGTCTGGAACCTGCCCGTCCTTTCCTCTGTCCACCTAAGGGCCTGGAGGGGCCATCGAGGAAGTCCTGTCTGCTCTGCCCTCCTCTTGGCCTCATCCTGGGCTCTCTGGGCTGCTCCCCGTTCCTGACACAGGCAGCCTCAATTGAGGCAACCCTTGAGTCCCTCCCTTGGGGCTCCTCAGCACCTCATGGGCACACAGATGCTAAGGCCACTTGTGCAGTCCCTGCTCTGCCGGGGTGAATTCTTCAGGTTCACAAGAGGTGTCCACAGATGTCCTCCAGTGAAAGGAGACTGTGGTCCTTATCACCTCCTTCCTCCCTCCTCTTGCACATCCTTGGGGAAGGAGAAGTTTCTCACGCTGACCTTCCACTCTGGAATGAGGCTGGCCAGCAAGCCAGCCCCTCCTTGGGTCTTCCTCCCGACAACATTTATCTGGAATATGGGTTAGGGTAGCCCTCTGTGCTCAAGATTCTTCTTGATCTCTATGTGACCAGAGTGACTCATCACCTTCCATTTGGCCTCTTGGACTTTCCTGCCTCCTCTGATCAACTTCTAGTCTTTGGTCTAAGCCCTGGGGATTGAACATTCCATGAGACTCCATTGTGGTGGACAGTGTGGGTGCAGGGAGGTGGGAAACCCCATTCCTCCTCCCTTAAGTGTGGTACAGTCACCACTTCACCCTCTTCAACCTGAGTCAACTTCTACTGCCCACAAGATAGACTCCAAACTTGTCAACACTGCCCTCTGGACTCCACGGCTCGCTTATGCTGCCCCACTGGATCACCTCCCTGCAATCCTGGCACGGACCTCACAGGCACTCCTACCTCTCCTGGACACCTGTGCACATCCACCCCCTCAGATCATGCAGGCTGTCCCCTGGGTGGGAGCCCTTCTCCTTCTCTGCCTATCAAAGCTCTAATCATCAAATGCTCCTGAGATCCCAAACCCTATCACAGTGTGGGCCCTGCGTCCCATGTGGGTGAGAGCAACCCAGAGGGCTCCTGCCCTACCCCAAATGCCTCACCCTGGTAACATGCTGACTCAGGCACCTGCTCAGGGCAAGCCAGGACCCTCCGCTTGCTCCACCAGGCTGGCCTCACATAGAACCTGAGCCAGCACCAGACCAGTTACCTCTACACCCACTGCCTCCTACTGGACAATGCGTGACCATACAATGTGGGACCCTGTAGCTGCCCCAGACCCCAACCACTGACCATCCAGCCCTAAAATCCTGATCTGGCCCCCTCCTCTCAAGCTTTGAGCTCACAGAGAGCAGGGCCTGGTTCCCTGGCTTAGGTGGCCTTAGGAAGTGTCCATGCCTGGCAATGGACTTGAGTGTGCATGGACAGGTGAGGCTGAGATCTGTGGGCATAGCTCAGAGAGGGAGCTCCAAGGAGCTCTTCCAGGCCCTTTGGAAGACAGGAAACTACTACCTTTGGGGCACGGAGTTCCATAGGATGAAAGGGGTAGAGGAGAAATGGAGACAGGAAAGGGATTCCTTACCCTCTGCAAAACTCCCCCACCCTGGCTCCTATTGGAGCCCCTGCCAATGACCACAGTGCCCAGCCCCACACTGTGTGTTCTTTTGGGGGTTCTTGTGCTCAAGGTGGCTGGTGATTTCAGAGCATAGAGAGGCCTTGGCCAGGCCTGGGTCTGATTCAGAATAGGTGGAGAGGAAAGAAGGAACACATCAGGAAGGAAGTAACAGTGCTGGAAAAGGCTCTGAGGCTGGGCAGCAGACGCCCAGGCTGGTAGGTGGAGCTTGTCAGTGATGTCTAGTCACTTGGAGAGCCTGGGCCTAGGGACCACGGGCAGCCCCAGTGTATAGACATGTTGGCCTGTGTCTTAGTGAGCTCTGAGAGCCCAGGCTTGGTATCTGCCTATGAAACAGGCTCAAGGGCAGTGTGGAGTAGGCAGACTGCAGCTCCCTGGGAAGCCCAAGGCAGGCCTGTCCAGCTCAGAGCTTGGGAAGCAGGTCTGATGCAGCCACCGAGCAGAAGAGTGAGAGCTGGGCACCTTCCTTTTCAGCTGGGTGACTTGAAGCTGGTACATAAAAGAGCAGCTCCCTGTTATCAGTGCCCCAGCCACCTGCAGGCAAGACAGAGGGACCCCTGAGGAGAGGCTGAACCATCACTGCTGCATGCAGGTTGAGCAGGACCCTGGAGCTCAGCACCCCTCAACAGGAACCAGGTCCTGGTTCATTAAACAGAGTGAAATGGGAGAAGGACAGCAGAGCCAGGATGCCAGGTGGCCTTGCAAATGAACTCCCTGCATACAAGCAGCTGATCGGTCAGATGCCGACAAGTTTATCGTGTAAGGCAGAAAATGAACTACGTCCAAACTCATCCACCATGACTCTGGCCCAAATGTAATGGAAACATGGGGCGGTGGGCCGGAGGCACACGGCAGGAGCCGTTTGTCTTGTGACATCCTCATCGAGCACATGGAGGCTCGTTTAATGTGGCAAATCAATCTTCCTCAAGGAGCCCCTGCTTAATAGGTAGAAGTCAGAATTGAGTAATAGGAGGAGCTTGCTCTGCCACCCACGCCTGGGGAGTTGACAACTTTGGTGATGCAGAAATTCCAGAGGCCATGAGACCTTGGGGGACCCTAGAGCTTCTACTAGAGGTTGAAAGTTTCCAGTCTGTGACTAAAGTGAGTGAAGAGAAAATGAACATAGCACCTCTGCCTGTGGAGGCCTGCAGACCTCTCAGGTGCTGATCCCCAACACACCCACCTGTGCGCATGCAAACACACACACACACACACACACACACACACACACACACACACACACACACACAGCCCTCTCTGGGACACTTGCGTTCTCTGATATATTCCCTGCAAAAATGACCCATATCAGACTTCCACTGTCCTGCCTCACATAGTCTGGGGAGAGGAGGCACCGGGTTCCTTTTCAGATACTTAGGAGTTTCTAAACATTTGTCATTCGCAACTGAGCATCTTTACTTCACAGACAAAGGAATCATAGCTCCTTTGGGGAGGAAAATCTGCCATCACACCTCTCAAATCCTTCTCTACTCAATGGCTTGTGGGTGATCTTTACATTCCCAGCCCCTAGAGGCTATGAGGATGCCAACAAATGTTTATCCAAGCTATATTCTATCTACAAGAAACTCACATCAAATATGATAGAAGTTGGCTGAAAGGAAAAGGAAAAAGACATATCAAGCAAATATTAACGAAAATAAAGCAGGAGTGGTCAAATTAATATTAGACTTGAGTAAACTTCAGAGAGAAGTATTGATACAAGAGATATTAAGGAATATTACATAAAACAAATGGGTTAGTCTTGATGTCAAGATGACATAGTAATTCTAAATGTGTATCAACCAAACATACCTCTGTTATTTTTGAAACTAAAGTTAACAGAACTGAAGCAAGAAGTAGACAAATCTATAATTTGGAGACTTCGATACCCTTCTCTTGATACTTAACAACCACAGAATGTCAGCAAGGATATCAAGGAACTTAACAATACCATCAGTCAACAGAATCTAATTGATACGTACAGAAGACTTCACCATCAACAGCAGAATGAGTCTCTTCAAGTGCCCCTGTAACATATATGTCACTGTAGACCATATCTTAGGCCATGAAACACCCTCAACAAATTGAAAATAATTGATATCATACAAAAATGTGTTCCCTGACCACTGGAATAAAGTTTTTCTTTTAAATAACAGAAAGATAAAAGAAAAATTTTCAAACATTTGGAAAGTAAACAACACTCAGATAATCTATGGGTCAAGGAGGAAATTTAAAGAAATTAAAAAGCAAACACTGAAATGAATGAAAACAAAAATATACCATATCAAAACTTATGAGACACAACTAAAGTTTTGTTGAGAAGGAAATGTATGACACATATGCTGACATTAGAAAAGGGGAAAAGACTTAAATAAGTAATATAAGCTCTCACCTTAAAATATTAGTGGAAAAAAGCAAAATAAACCCAAAGCAAGTAGGAAGAAAGGAATAACAAAGAGTAGAAATCAGTAAAATTGAAAATAGGAAGAAAATAAAATAATGGAAAGAAAACTGGTTCCTTAAAAACTCAATCAAATCTCTGGCAAGAGTAACAAAGAAAAATTAAAGAAAAGACACAATACTAGGGATTAAACAGAGACATCACTATAGATCTTGCAGACATCAAAAGGCTATTAAGAATATACTATGAACAACTTCACAGACATAAATTTGATAACTTGGATGAAATGCACCAATCACTTAAAAAGTATAAACTACCACAGTGCATAAAATATGAAACAAATAATTTGGAGAGCCTTGTAATTATTTAGGAAATTAAACTTGTAAGTTTAAAGTTTCCCCTCTCCACCAAAATCTCCAGGCCCTAATAGTTTCGCTAGAGAATTCTAGCAAACATTTAGGGAAGAATTAACCCCAATATACACAATTTCTTCCAGACAATATAAGAAAAAGGAACACTTTCCAATTCATTTTAGGAACCCCCTGTCACCATGACACCGAAACCAGACAAAACGGTATACCACTACCACCCGTACACACACACACACACACACACACACACACACACACACAAAAACAACCAACTACAGGCAAATAACCCTCATTAATACAGAAACAAAGATAGTTAACAATATATCAGCAAATACAATTAAGCAACATGTAAAAAGAAGTATAGACTGTGACGAAGTGGGGCTTGTTCCAGGGATGCAAACCTGGTTCAGTATTTGAAAATCAATTGATATAATCCACAGTATTAACACACTATTGAAAAATCACATGCTTAGATCAACCGATGAAGTAACAAGTTACAAAATTCAGCATCTTATCATGATAAAATCTCAGAAAACTAGGGATAGAGTGGAACTTCCTCAACTTCATGAAAAGAATCTACCCAAAACAAAAATGCCTATAGCTAATATTATACTTAAGGATGAAAAGATTGCATGCCTTGCCCCTAAGATAAGGAACAAGAAAGGATACCCGTTCTTACCACTGCTGTTCAACTAGTACTGGAAGTTCTGGCCACACAAAAAGGCAAGCAAAGGGAATAAACAAGAAAAAATCAATAAGGAAAAACCTGCCTGTTTTCATATGACATCATCTCTCTGTGTAGAAAATCATAAGGAATCTACCCCCAGAAAACTCCACCTAGAACTAATAGAAGAGTTAGAAGTTTACAATAAAATAAACATACAAAAATCCAATACCAGTGACAAAGATATGAACACCAAAAATAAAAATGCAACGTCATTTAGATCATGCAAAATGAATGAAATTCTCCAGTGTAAATTTAACAAAAGCATGCAGGACTTATATAAAGAAACTACAAAACACCTAATGTAAAAAATCAGAGATGTAAGTAAATGGAGAGATATATCATGTTCATGCATGGGAGAACGCAGCGTAGTAAAGATGCCAATTCTCCCCAGGTTGGCAAACAGGCTTAACCAGCTCCCATCAAAGTCCCAGCAAGACTTTTTGTAGCTGTAGTCAAGATTATTCTAAAATCTGTGTGAAAAGGCAAAGGAACTAGAATAGCTAAAACAATTTTTAAAAAGAATAAAGTTGGAGGAATCAGTGCATCCAATTTAAAGACTTATCACATAGCCAAGAACGTACAGTATTGGCAGACAGATGAACACATAGATCAATGGCAGAGAATAGAAAAACCCCAAAATAGACTAACACAAATATGACCAATTGATTTTGACAAAGGTGCAAAAGTAATTTAATGGAGGAAGGATGGCTTTTTCAGCAAATATTACTGGAACATCTGTACATCCATAGGTACCCCTCCCTGAAAACCTTGGATAAAAATCTGAAATCTTACAAAAAATTGGCACAAAATAGAGAGTCAGCTTAAATATACAATGTTATAAAACTTTTAGGAAAAATTCATCTTTGAGATATTAGGACTAGACATATAATTCTTAGGCTTATTGCCAAATGTGTAATCCACAAAAGAAAAAAATTGATAAATTGGACTTTATCAAAACTGAAAACATTTCTTCAGTGAAACACCCTGTTAAGAAGATGAAAAGATAAGCTCAGATTGATTGGGAGAAAATATAAAGCCACATATCCAATAAAAGGTTAGTAAAGAATATATAAGCAGCTCTCAGAATTCACAGTAAAAAAAAAAAAAAAATTCAAAACCCAAAACCCAAGCCCCAAACAATCCAATTAGAAAATGAGCAGAAGACATGAAATGATATTTCCCTAAAGATGAGATACAGAGGGAAAATTAGCACAAGAAAAAACATTCAACATCATTAGTCATTAGAGAAATATAAATTATAACTACAATAAGGTCACTGCGCACCTATCAGAAGGCAATAATAAAAATAAAATATAGTGAAAATGAAGAGAAACTGGATCATTCATACATTGCTGATGGGAAAGTAAAATGGTACAGTCACTCTAAAAACACTTCAGCGGTTTCCTGTAAAACAAAGCATGTAAATATCATATGACCTAACAATTTCATCCCTGAACACTTTCTTTGAAACAAAAACTTATGATCACACAAAAACCTATGCATATATTCACAGTAGCTTTATTTGTAGTAGCCAAAAAGTGGAGACAACTCAGATGTCCTTCAATGGGTGGATGGTTATGTCACTTATGTTGAAACATCCAAATTGTGGAATACAGAATGAACTATTCACACATACAATAACCAGGATGGATCTCTCCAGAGTATTATACTGAGTAAAAAAGCCAATCTCAGAAAGTTACATGCTGCATGATTCCATTTATATGACATTCTTGAAACAACATTATAGAAATGAAGGATTAGTGGTTGCTAGGGATTAAGGAGGGGTGGAGCTGGAGGGAAAGTGGGTGCAGCTGTAAAGGGAACACTAGGAGTCCTTGTGGGGATGGAAATGTTCTCTATCTTGACTGTATCAACGTCAGTGTCCTGGTTGTGATACTATAAGATTTGCAAGATGTTACCATTCCCTGCAGGGTGGGGGCAGGGGAGGAAGAACAGTACAAGCATATTTATTTCATACAAGTGCATGTGTGTCTATAATTATCTCCAAAGAAATTTAATTTAATTTTTTTAAAAAAAGAAGTCAGTAGCCAAGTACTGCTCTTCCCTCTGGGTTCCAGCTACACTTCCCACAAAGACAGATTTAAAGAGCTATCATACTTTCAGAATTTCAGAATTAGGGGAGGGGTGGTAAGTGGAAAAAGGCAGGAGATACAAAAAACAAAACAAAACCCCACAACCTCTCAGCTGCCTTGAAACCAAATATCACAGTGCTGCCCATGAAATGGAAAGTGAGGGCCAGAAAGATGACACAGGGGTAGAAATGAAAGAATAGAGGAGTCTGGAGTGTGTCCATGCAGGGCATGTGGCATTTGGGGAGCCTGGGGAAGGCAAAAGAGCTCCCCAGAGTCAGTAAGAGTCAGGGCTCCACACCAGGACTATAGCCATTCAGTCTGAGGCCACAGGCCACAGTCGCTGACTGCAGGAGCAGTGCCCATCCACACAAGTCCATTTTCAGCTCACTGGATTTTTTCAGGGTGGTTTTGGGCTTGGGAGAACATCCCCAGAGTGTTTCCCTGAATCTAATAAGAGGTATCCTTAGTGATCGCTCTCTGTGCAGCAGGCAAGGGAACACCAGCTTTGCATCCCATAGATGGGCTGCCATCTCCCCATCCTGGCCTAAGGAGCTGGACTTCAGAACAACATCGAGGGGCCAGTCAAGCCCAGACCTCTCGCTCTGGACCACAGGCCTCTCCCTGTCTGGTCGCTCTAAACCAGGAAAGCCTACACGCTTCCACTGTGAGAGGGAGGAGTTGGCCCAAAGAAAGAAAACAGCATTCAGCCTCAAGAGCCAGGAGATATTTCTGGGGCAATTAAATCAGAGAGGCTGTTATTGCTAATGTGTAATTGGTTTTAAAATCAGCAGGCTTGCCTATCTCTGGATGACAATATTTAAAGAGCAAGACGCCCCATCCCGAGTGGGTCTTGTAAACCATGACCAAAGAGGCCCTCTGCAGACACAGCAACCTTCTGTCAGTTCCCTCCTTGAAAGCTCTGGCTCAGCTCTAATTGGCTGCTGGGAATAAATATTTACGGGACTGTGCAAACGGAGGCATCTGCTTCCAAAGTCTGTTCACAGGACCAGCAGAGGGGCGGGTCGCCTAGCTGGTGATCCTTTTCCTACAAATTGACAAGTGCTGCAGTCTTCCAGACTCGGGGCTGGGTGTCTAATTAAATTTCTAGACCAGGATAACGGTGTTAGCTCCTCCTGGGTTCAGGAAGGCCATAGCTTCACTCTGGGTGGGGAGGGAGGTCCTAAGAAGATGCACGCAGCCCTCCTGAGGCCCGAATCTCACCCCTGAGTGCCAGGCCCTGAAGATGTCAGGTTGGGGAGACAGATGTTCCCTGGTCACTCCCGGCTCTACCACCCTCCACCTAAGAGTGGGAACTAACTCAACCTGTGGGAGGCATAGCCTCCTCTGCTCCGTGGGGGTGCAAGTCTCACCTCATAGGCTATTATGAAGACTTGCAGCAACAAGGGACAGAAAGCACCCAGGACAGGGCCCAGCAATAAGGGGAACCTCCATGCATGGTGGCTGCTAACATCTGAATAAGTGGATTCCAACCTGGACTGTACCTGAGGGTGCTTTAATAATATAAATTCCTTGGCCTCACTCCAGGGCCACCGGAAAATCATCAGGACCCAAGAATCTGGTTTGCTTTTTCTGATTTTTTTTTTTTTTTGAGCTCTCTAGATGACCCTCATATTGTCAACTAGCCCCAGCCACAATGACCTCAACCCACCTTGGTTTAGCCTCAAGTCTCACTTGGCACAGGACGTCCTCGTGAACTATGAGAGGCCCCCAAATTCCCACAGGACTCCTAAGGGAGACCTTCCCTTTTGTTTTATCTTGTCCACTCTTGTCCTGACAATTCTGTTTATTCTAGTCTCTCTAGCAAGATGGCAAATTGTAGGGGCAGAAACAGTCCCCACAGGTCTTGTAACCCTTAACCCCCTAGGAGGGTCCTTGATTTGGACTGTGCCCCACTGGCAGTTCCTGGACCTCCATGAGCTCTACCCTTTCAATGTCCTGGGCATAGGGTTGGGCTGGACAGCCTGGGAGCTTATAGAGGGGCCAAGCTGGTTGGGCACTGTGGTTGGGCCCACAGGGACCATCACTGGAAGGAGAGCAGGTTGATGCAATCAACTGCCTCTGTGTGTCTCAGCTGACTCTGTGGAAATTCAAGTGGAATTTTTTCTGAGCTCAGGCTCCCTGGTCCACCAGGACAAGTGGACCTCAGCTTGGCCGAAACTTCCTACTGGACAATGCCAGCCTGGGCCCAGTGCCCATGGATGCTGGGGTCTGCCGGGGTCCCAGGAAGGGAGGTAGAGACCTTGGGACTTCAGCTGAGATACCCTGGAAAGCTCAACCTATTTTCCGGTGTTAGCAGCAGTTCTCCTGTGAGCCAGAAAGACCCCCAGCCTCACAATCACAGTCAGCAGCTGCTCCTGGAACCAGGAGAGAGAGGGGCTTCCCAGAGGTTCGTGCTCTGGGAGCATCACTTGCAATGATGGCCGCCTCCCCAAGACTCCCACCTGCTGCTGCTCCAGTGTCCCCTGGGTGGACCTGGTCCTCCTCTGCTCTTCTCTCCTCCTTCCTGGACTCTTCACAGTGCTTGACTGGCTCTCCCTTTGCCCTGTTAACCTTCTCTGAAAGTGTTCTGTTCACCTTTTGCCTCAACTGAAGGGTGCCCCCTCTGAGGGCCCACTTCCTCACACCCCCTCCTCTGGGACTGTCATCTTCCCTCATACCCAGCCCAGCACCAGAGGGGTAGGGGGTATCACCTCCCAGCTCCTAAATGACTGCCCGCTCCCTCTGGCTTTCTCTTTGGAGCTGCAGCCATTGAGCTTTCATCCTCCCCCAGGTCATCCTCCTTATTGCTATACGCCACTGACCTCCTCACAGTGCCCAACCACCAGGACCTGGCTCTCACTCTTCCTCCCCGTCACCACTCTGGTCATCCTTTCGGTGATTTGAACATCCCTATGCGTGACCAGGCTGGCATCCTCCTCTCTCAGCCCTTTGACCTCTCACCTTTGACAGTCTAACCTCAGCACCCACTCCTGCCACCACATCTGGAGGCATATCACTACCAGAACCCAACCCCCTCTGGAGCATCAGCCCAAGCTTCCCACACCTTGACCACACTTTGACTCCTGCCTCACACACTCTGTTACCTCCCACTGCAGCACGTCTCATTGACATCTCTAGGACCCTTCGGCCCCACTGCCTATTTCCACTCTCCACCACCCACGCCCGTCTTTCACGTCCCTCCTGTGACGAGCTAAGCTGTGTCCCCACAAAAATCCCTAAGTTGAAGTCTAATCCCTGTTCCAGGGACTGTATTTGGAAATGGGGTTCTTTATACAGGTAATTAAAAAAGGGTCACTTGAGGGGGACCCTAATCCAACATAACTGGTGTCCTTATAAGAAAAAGAGATAAGAACACAGACATCCTTGCACATAGAGGGAAGACAGTGTAAAGATACAGGGAGGAGACAGCCATCCTGGTCAAGGAAAAAGCTTTCAGAAGAAACCCCTCTGTTGACACCTTGACCTTGGACTTCTGGGCTCTGGAAGTGGGAGAAGATAAATGGCTGCGGTCTAAGCCTCACAAGGGTGTAGTAGGTTGTTGCGGCAGCCTGAGCAGACTAACGCACCTACTTACTCAGTTCAGATTCCGGCATTCTAACCATTCCCCTTCATACCCGCCTTCCCTCCCTCAGTCATACTCACTGACCTTGGCTGAACTCAGCAGCCCACCTTCTCCTTGTCTGAACCTCAGTGCCTCAACATTGTGTGTAGGGTGGAGGGGGGATTGCAGAACAATGCTAATGTGTATTGTTTCTTCTAAAGTGTCTGGCCCTCAGATATGAGCTCAACACAGTCCATGAATCTTAGCAAGTTTCCCGAGTAGGCTGTCTTTCTCACTTCCCATGAGGCTATATCATACATTCTCTTCTGCCTCCAGAATCCCACCCTTACCACGGCTCTGCTGACCTGAAGCCAGGTTCAAGTTTCCTTGTTTCAGTCAAAGGTCTCATGCTCCATCTGATTCTCTGTGCTCCAGCTCCTTTTGCCTTTGCAAAAATTCCACCCCTCTATTTGTCTCCTCTCTCCTCACTAACAATTTCACCTACTGGATTACTTCCACGCGCTTGCCTCTCCTACTAAAAACACTTCCCTTGACCCCCATCCTCTTCCAACCACTCCCATTTTTCTGCTCCTTCTAGTACCAAAAAGTCTGAAAAGAACCATCCGCCCTTAACTGATTCTACTCGGTGACTGTCTCATTAACAGTTTCTTCCTACTGTTGGATGGCTTCCATCACCATACACCTTCCCCCTGTGTAGTACTCTAGCCTGACTTTGGTGAAGGTCATGACTGACTTAGGGTTGCCAAGCCAAGAGTCTCCTCTCTGTCTCATTCTCCTGCAAGTTCTCAGCAGCATCCAATGTAGTTGGTAGCTCTCTCCTTCCCTCTTGGATCGTTGTGACTCATCTCCTGGTTTCGTCTTGACTTCACAGGCTGCTCTTTCTCTATCCCCTTTGCATCTTTTTCTACCTGACCTCCAAGGCCCCATCTTCCATTTCTAGATGATCTCATAAAGGTCCATGACTTTAAATATCACTTCTGTGCTGATGGCTCTCAAATTTATATCTCTGTACCGACCTCTCCCTTGAGCTCCAGACACATAGATCTAACTTGACGTCTCTACTTAGATGACTCAAGGCATTTCATCCCTAATACATTGGGAAAGGACTTCTCCCTGCTGCATCACTTCCCTCGCCTGGTTCTCATCTCAGTGAATGGTACCACCATCTACTCAGTTGCTCACATCAAAAACCTAGGACTCCCCTGTGTCCACAAGTCCGTTCTCTACATCTGTGTCTCTATTCCTGCCCTGCAAATAGGGTCATCAGTACCATTTTTCTAAGGGGAGGGTGGGACTAATTAAGAGAGTAGCACTGACGTACATTCACTATGATGTGTAAAACAGATAGCTAATGAGAAGCTGCTATATAGCACAGGGAGCTCAGCTCAGCACTCTGTGATGACCTAGAGGGGTGGGATGGAGAGGGTGGGAGGGAGGCTCAAGAGGGAGCAGATGTATACATATCTATAGCTGACTCACTTTGTTGTACAGAAGAAACTAACATAATATTGTAAATTATACTCCAATAAAATAAATAAATTTCTAATAAACTTATTTAAAAAAAAAAGCCTAGGACTCTTGCTCATTCCTCTTTTCCTTATTGTTGCTTCTACTTTGAAACTTCTCTAGGCCCCACCCATGTCTTTCCATCTTTCTATCTTCACTTTCAACTCTAGCCCAAGCTGCCTTAATCTTTCACTTTGACACTCAAATATTTCCTAAGTGGTTTCCCCATTTTCTTTCCATGGGAAGGGGCGCTCCAGAGAGGAGAGCTCAGTGAAGGATCAGATTCCCGCTGTGCAGATGACACAGTCAGTGCTAACTGGATTAATTAGATTTCCAGAGCGCAGCCGTGTGTGCACCCCCCTCCTTTCTGTCATGCTTCCTTTTGAAACAGCACTTCCATTCAGAAAGCCAGATCAAGTGCCATTAACAAATTAATTCCGATTAGCGCACCCAGGCACTCAGACCCCAAGGCAATCCTGGTCAGTCGTGCAGGGTGATGGCTTGGGCCTGGCCTGCTAATAAAGTGGGAAGCCTACTGGAAGCAGAGGCAATTCTTTTGATGCCTGTCTCTGTCCCTGGAGGGGAGAAGAGTAGGATTTGATTACACCATGGTCTCCTGAGGGAATTAACTCACTTTCAAATGATAAGTTATTAATTCCTTCACATGGCCATTAGGTTGGTAAGAACAGGGTCACCTCTGGCATCTACCTGTGATCCACACAGCCTCCAATTTAAGATGAAGCACTTGAAGGTACCCAAGAATTGAATGAAAGAAAATTAATTGGTAAGTGGGAAATAAGTCTGGGGCCCAGTATCCTTAGCAGTCCTTCATTCCTTTATTTAACAAGCATGATTGGGGATTAACTGTGTTTGGGACAGCAGATTCAGAAGTTAAACCAGGTAAGGCCCCTGTCCTCCTGGGTTTTACAGACTTGGGTGGTGGTGGGGGAAAGGGACAGATAATCAGCACGAATCAAACAGACAAAAAACTGACTTCAGAGAGTAAGACATGCAACCAATATGAAAACCAGGACAAGGGGCAGAGTGTGCTGGAGAGAGGTGGGGGATACTCCAGGAGAGTCTGGGGTGGAACACCTAAGCTGAGCTTAGAACAGTGCAAGGAGCCAGCCAGCCCTGGAAGAAGAGCTTGCTAGGAAGAAGGAAGTGCCTGCTGCTGGACAGTTAAGCCCAATCACCTTCTCATTCTCCCAGTACGTCCAGCATGGCCATCTTTGCTGGCCAGACTGCTCTCCTCACGGTACTGGGCAGGTCAGATATGGCCCTGCTGGGCAGCTGACTTTGCCTGCGGTTGGTCTGCCTGCCTGGACACTGTCCCTCCCTCCTGTCCCTCTCACTCACAATTGAACAGGGATTTGTTCAATTCCCACCTCTTCCCTCAGAGCCTTCCAAAAGCCTCCCAATTACAAGGGCTCCCTCCCTTCTCTAGAGTCCTGGAGCATTTATTTGGTACCTACTGGCTCTACGCCTTACATGGGTAGACAGACACTGCATTACTATGTACTGGAATCCATCCCGGGTTCCTATCGAGGGGGCTGCTCAGGGCCAAGGGCTCCATCCTTTTTGTCCCTTACACACCCTAGGCCTAGCCCAGGTCCTCAGCTTACAGACACTCAAGGACTCTGAATGGTCACCTGGCTGGCATGAAAGCCCAAGGGGCAGATAGAGGTTCAAAGAAGTCCCACCCTTCATCTGGGAATGTAGGCAAGAAAGCAAGACTCTCCACCCAGTTCCTGAGAATAGGGCCCGCTTTGGGTTTGAAAAGTAGTTTCCAGAAGGACAATTTGAAGAATGTAACGCTGTTGCTGGATTTCTTATGGGAAAGCTTAGAAACTTTCTTAAGAGCAGCAGCCAGGAGGATAAGGTCAGCTTGAAGATGAAGAATTCTAGGACCAAGAAATCACATGAAGGAGGCAGCCAACCACACTTCCAGAGGCAGGCCCATCCCAAACCCCCACCTGAAAGCTCTCCCAGCAACTCAGACCCCGGAAATGAGCACCTTCCTTGTCCACCAGTAAAACACCACTGCTTCACTGCAGCTGGCCTTCCTTCAACTCAAAACCTTGCCCCCCGCCGTGCTCCCAGACATCCTTGGATTCCAGGGCTAGTCAGCCTCACCCAGAAAGTCAGCATGCTGTCAGATGATTTACAAGGGTACAAAAGGTGCCTTCAGCTGACCGCAGGCCAACTGTAGGATATGCCACTGGGTCCTGGGCTGGAAGGAAGCCTGAGCTTCCCGTGCTATGGCAAATGAGGACGAGGTACACCTCTGGAGGGAGGGAGGCCAATGGGCGTGAGGATGAGATGAGCATGGAGACGTGCTGGGCGCTGCTGCTGACCTTTCATGAGGACCGTCCTGGCCTCAGTCCACTCGCTCCTCCCGTCTGACGTCAGCAGGCCGATTGGAGGCAAGCGTTCATCCTCGTTGGAAGCCATTCTGACTATCTTTCTCAACTGAGTGAACAGATCACCCTCACTGAGACGGCGGAAATTAATCACAACATCCAAGACAAAGAACTGTAGGGGAAACAGGTCAAAGACGTCACTCAGGGCGGCCGGCCCAAGACGTCAGGCCTTCCCTTTGCCTCCACATGGGAGCAGGATGGGGGGACACTCGGGCCCCTGGTTCCCAAGGTACTTGATGGTTCAAAAGAGCCACAGTGTGGGGACCAGCCTGACGCTGTCAACCGTGCTGGACTCCAAGCTCTCCCAGATCAAAGAAGGCCAGATTGAACTTCACTTTTTTGATGTAAAACCATTATATTTGTGGGAAACTGAGTGGAAACTGATACATCTGCTTGCTGTTGGAGGGCTGTGTCAATCAAAACTGAAAACGTGCGTGCCCTATGATTCAGTAACTGCTCTTATAAATGCATACTTTAGTCTAAGGCTTAGAGAAACATATACTTGTGCCCTGGGAGACATATAAAAGAATGTGCATATCAGCCTTGTTTGCAATAGAAAAATGGTAGAGAGAGCCCAAATGTTCTGCAGTAAGGGAATGGTTAAGTAAAACATGGAGCGCCTGCCCAATGTATGTCTATCCAGCACTTAAAAGGAATGAACTAGCTCTAGATACAGCTACAGGGATAGATTTCAAACACACTGGTGAGTGGAGGAAAAACTGGCAGCAAATAATATGCAGGGAAAGATTAAAATGGAAGAACAACACACAAAATGCTCTATGCACACATGTATACCTACACACGTGTCCTTGCATGTGCCCGGTAGGCAAGGCCTGTGGACTGGCACTCAGTAACTTAGAAGCTAGAGCCTCAGCATTGTAAAGGGTTCTATTCATAGTCCCAGGTCAAGATCCCTTCTCTGCTGATTGACATGTGCCTGGCCCCACGCCCTGAGCAGCACACAGGTGGTTTGGTTCAGAGTGGGAGTCTTGAGAGCATTTCTAGGAGGGATGGGTACTACGGTGTGTGTGTGTGGTGGAGTGAGGGGTGCTGGGATATTCTGGGTTTGACTTGAATGAAGGTGGAGAAAGCTTCTTGTCTTGTCGCCAGCCAGGTGTCAGGTGGGCTTCTAACCTGGGAATAAACTTAGGGCTCCCAATTTAGACTAAAAATCTTAAATGAGCCTAAGAAAAGACTATAGAAAAAAATATCAGGGGTGCCCCCGGATGGGTGTCAAAGTTGGTTTTTAATGAAAACAAACAGCTTTTCATCAGATAAAATATTTATGTGGAGCCTCAGGATATAAAATACACTGTCTGGCATCCCCTGGGCTCCCCCAGGCTCTTTGTGTTCCCTGGAGCCCAGTCTGAGGACCTGAGCTGCAGGGGATAGAGCGTAGGCTGTGACATTGGCAGACCAAGGAGTCCTTCTCACCCTTGGACAAGCCACTTAACCTAAGTCTCGTCTCCTCATCTGTCAAATGGAGATCCAAGGCGTCCTCTGCAAGGTCATCCTAGGATAAGATGGGATGAGTACAGACACCAGGCCCACCTGGACGTGGATGCCCAGTCAGTCTGTAAGCTGTCCATCTGTGTGTGGTCTCCAGGAAGGCCACGACCTGGGTGTCTGCATGTGGAAGGGCTGAAGACAGACTGGGTCTCATTAACGACCCTCAGTCCATCCAGGCAGTTCACTGGACCTGACTTGGCTGGATAGGATTAAAATGGGAACCTGCCAAAGGCATCTCGCCTGACGATGCTCCTCATTCTTAAAATCCAACCAGTGGAGAGAAATGGGACTGACAGAAATCAAGAGACCCCATTTCGGGGCCACCCTGCCCCAGCTCACGGTGTGACTCTGGGAGGGGGCTGAACACCCCTGGAGAAGCAGGAAAGGGTGAACACATGTGCACCCCTCCCCAGGCCAGAGAAGCTGCAGCAGCAAGGGGCCACTTACCTGGTTGCAGCAGGCCACAATGACGTGCTCCGGCTCGGGCATGACACTGCTCTTCTGGGCCACCAGCGTGTCCTGGGTGTGGCCGGGGAGCCGGTAGGAGGAGAAGAGCCCGTAGTATTGCTTCATACAGAGCGGCTGCCCTGACAGCTGGCCCTTGGCACAGTCGGTGGGGATGGAGTGGCTGGAGGGGGAGGCAGGGGAGCGAGGCTGGGAATCAAAATTGGTTCTCCTCTAACTTGACGCCAGAACTGCATGATGGTGGCTCTTCAAGAGCTAGATTCCAATTTTCTGAAGTAGTGGAGCGCCCCAAGGAGACCCTCATGTTCTCTAGCCTCCGTTAGTCTCCCTCTCTCCAGCCTCAGGCATGACCCACGCAGGCACAGATCTGGCCACCCTGGGCCTTTGCTACAGCTGCTTGGCTTGGCACGCCTTCACCCTCAGCCCTGCACTCAACTAATCTGTTTCGAAAACTCCCTTCACTCTTTTGAGAGCTTACTCCTTCATCACCTCTTCCAGAAGCCTCCTTTGAGTTCAAGGTGGAAAGCTCTCTTTCTCCTATGATCTCAGCATGTCTCAGGTACTTCCTCCCTTCCTCCTCCTCCCCCATTTCCTCTTCTTCCTCCTTCTCTCTCACTCTCTTTCCCTCTGTCTTTCCTCCTCGTGTTTCACCCTCCCCTCCACATTCCACCTCCCTTTCCTCTTCCTCCTCTTCTCTCTCTCTCTCTGCCTCTTTTTCCCTCCCTTCTTCCCTCCCTCCCTCCCTTCCTCCCTTCTTCCTTCCTTTCAGCTAACAAATGTGACTGAGTACTCTCCTGGACCAGGCACCATTCGAGGATCTGGGGAGGCAGGTGCAAACAAGACCTGAGTTTCTTGTTCTAATGGGGCACAGGTCGGGGATACGTAAGGGAGCAAAGACAACAGGCAGGCAGTAAGATGGGGTGAGGAGACAGTGACTGGCAGGGCAGGAGGAATGACCAGGGATGGTCTCACTGAGGGTCAGACTCGAGAGCTGAGCCCTGGGGTTAAGAGGCAGCCGCGAGGTGAGCTGGGGCAGAGTGAGGCCAAGGTGGGCTGGGTGGAGCATCCCACTGTCCTGCTGCTCCAAGTCTGGGTGTCAGGTTGAATTGGAATGACCAGCTGATGACAGGATTGTTGTGGGACTCCAGGGGGAGCTTTCAGAAACTTGTAACAACTTGACAGAGGACATTTATATGTGCTGAATTGAATAATAAAACAAAGGGTCTTGTGTTTTGTACCTATATGCTGTTTTTCTGCTAATTCAGTTGGTAGCTCATATAAAAAAAAAAAAAAAAAAAACTACCTGCAATTTGAGAGACTTGGATTTGATCCCTGGGTCAGGAAGATCCCCTGGAGTAGGAAAAGGCAACCTACTCCAGTATTTCTGCCTGGAAAATTCTATAGACAGAGGAGCCTGGTAGATTACAGTCCATGGGGTTGCAAAGAGTTGGACATGACTGAGTGACTAACACTTTCACTTTCAAAAACATTTTACTAAATAAAAAATAGATTGGTCCTTCACCATAGATCGTTTGACGAACACCGGTCAAAGATGAAAGGAAGCCAGTTAAAGCTGAGTAAAGAGATGGACAGAGAAGTGGGGAGGCCTGTGGCCTCTTTGGCAGCAGAAGTCAGTGCCATTTCATTCTTGGGGCAGTGAAAGCCCGGGGAAGGTGAGAACACTCAGGGGCATGATATGATCTGCTTGCTGTCATAACGGCCCTGGTTCTGGGTGGAGAATGAGTGGAAGCCAGTCACGGGAATGAGGCTGTGTGCTGCTGGGAAGATGATGGGCCTGGGGAGGGTGATGGGAGTAAGAGTAGGGTGTGAGTATGGGTTCTGGAGGGAGCGTGATATCCCTGAACTTGGACTAGATGAGCCGGCGAGGGAGAAAAATACCATGGGTGACTTACAGGATCCTGGATTCACCACCAGGGCTGTGTGGCACATTTACTGAGATGGCAGGACAAGGGAAAGAGCCTGCTGGGGCATGGGGAGGGGGCCCAAGGGTCCACTGGGGATGACCCAGTTTTCAATGACTAGGAGGCACCCCAATGGGGATGTCAGGAGGTCAGATACTGGAGTGAGAGGCTCAGAGAGGATGGACACAGTTGTATTCGGTGCTGTTTATGTATCTGTTTCACTAGATAGTCTGAGAACCTTTTGAAGACAGGGATGGGGCCTTATTTTCCTTCATCTTCCCAGCATCAATTGAAAAGTGAAAAAATCTGTACACAATAAATTCTGGAGGCGATGTGGAAAAAAGGGAACCATCTTGCACTGCTGGTGGGAATGTAAATTGATATAGCCACTATGGAGAACAGTATGGGGATTTCTTTAAAAACTAGGGATAAAAAACTACCATATGACCCAGCAATACCACTATTGGGCATATACTCTGAGAAAATTATAATTGAAAAAGACACATGTACTCCAGAGTTCATAGTAGCACTATTTACAGTAGCTAGGGCATGGAAGCAACCTAGATGTCCATCGACAGATGAATGGATAAAGAAGATGTGATACATATAAATAATGGAATATTATCAGGCATAAAAAAGAATGAATTTGAGTCAGTTCTAGTGAGGGGGATGAAGTTAGAGCCTGAGCAGCTCTAACAGCATGTAGTCAGAAAAAGAAAACAAATATAGTACATTAACACATATATACAAAATCTAGAAAGATGGTATTGATGAAGCTATTTGCAGGGAAGGAACAGAGATGCAGATGTAGAGAACGAACTTATAGACACAGTGTGGGATGGAGAAAGAGAGTGGGATGAATGGAGAAAATATAATCGACATATATGAGCTACCACATGTAAAATAGACAACTGGTGAGGAGTTGCTGTATCACACAGGGAGCCCAGCCCGGTGCTCCGTGGCAACCTAGAGGGGTGGGATATGAGTGGGAGGAAGGTGATATATGTATAATTATGACTGACTGGCATTGTTGCATAGGAGAAACCAAGATAATATTGTAAAGTAATTTTCCTCCAATTAAAAAAAAATTGCTTTAAAAAGGAAAAGGGAGTAAATGAACAAATGAGTGAATGAAGGAAGGGTCCAAAACAGGCCCTTGAGCAATGGCATACAGTTCTAGCTTTATAACCTTTACAATGATCAGATGTGGGAGCTTACAAATGGACATGTATGGGTATGTGTGTCCCTGTGAGTGTGCACACACACACGTGGGAGTCTGGAGTCTAGACTGTCAGTGATGGACAGGTACAAAGAATGGCCCAACATTGAAACATGTTAATTATCATATGTCTAATCAATCGCCAGCCCAGGAGTGATGCTCGGGGCTGGTGCATCGAGATTTCCCGGGGGGAGGGAGGAGGGAGGGGGGTTCTGGAGGGGGAGCATATGTAAACCCATGGTGATATCATGGCATTGTATGGCAAAAACAATAAAAGGGAAAAAAAAAAAAAAGAATGGCCCAAGCCATTCTTGCTCTGCCGCTCAGCCAGACAAGGTAAAGGATGAGATTCTCTGAAATCAGTCGGAGGGTCATCAGGACTGAGTTCTGGGGGATGCAGAGAGCTCCTGGTGAGGAGGAGAGACACTAAGAAAACACCATGGGGAGAGAGCAGGTGGAAGGCCTGGAGACCCAGCAAGGGGACGGTACGGTGAGTGAGCAGACAGAAGCACAGAAATGCATAGAGAGTTGTTGTGCCTGGTTTAGGGCTGAAAGCCTCGCAGGCATCATCTCATACAACAGTGGCCGCAGCCCCAAGAGGCCATTTGACACACAGGAGTCTATAGTAATCGGAGTGATTACTCACTCAAGGTTGACACATCATGTGTTGCAGGTGTCAGAATTCAAAAGCAGGTCTGCTGAGCCCAGAGTCGAAGCCTTGAGCCACTCTGTATTTTGAATCTGGGGCCTGCCCCCTTCTCTCCAGAGGAAACATCCCTACCCTGGAGGGGCTGTAGGTCTAAGCCTCCACTCCAAGGCTGGGTAAGTCTGAGTTGGATCAAGTTGAAAAGTGAGTGAAGTCTGCCCCATGCCCTCCTCACTCTGCCACCTCCTGGCTGTGTGACCACAGACAAGGCCCTTGACCTCTCTGAGCCTCAGCTTCCTCATCTGTGCAGTGGACACTGCTTTGGACCCCTCTTTCTTTCCAGCAACTGATGCCCTTACATTACCTGCCTCTGGGGACCCTAAGACCCTCTTACTGGGTCCCCCATACCTTCTCACTCTCCCTGGTGCTCCTGGGCAGCTGGTGCTTAGCCAAAAGAAGGACTTTCCTCCTAAAATCAGTGATGCCCCACTGTGGTTATGTAGCTCTCTCCATCTCTCAGGACATACCTTGTCCACTGAGTCGGCCACCCATTTCCTGAGGTTGATGGGGCTGGGGAAACAGGCTCAGAGTGGGGAGATCACTCCTTTCAAGGAGGAAGTAATCAGGCTGAGCTTATCATCAGCTGGTTCCAGCAACTTTGCCTTCCCCACCTTTTGATGTGCTCACTAGTTTCCTGACACACTGAATCATGGCGTGTATGTAAATATGAGTTATGGAGGGAGATGGACATTAAAAAGATCAAGGAAGGATTGGGCTTGCCCCTGGAAAAGTAACTGTTAATGTCTGGGCCAGCTAGGGGAAAGGTCATTCTGATGCTTGGGAGGTGCAGGGGCTCATTTATTCAGTGACAGAAGCTGGGAACACAGAGCTGAAAAAAGACAAGGTCCCTGCCTCTGCAAGCTCCTTGGCTAGTGTGGCAGGGAGACAGATGAACAGGGCACTACCCTTCCCAGGTGGGCCTCAGTCCTACCTGTCCAGCAGGGCCTTGTAGCTGAGCACACCGGAGATGAGGTTGGCTGCAAACCTGCAGAGAGAGATGAGGCCTTAGTTTCTCCTCTCTGGGGCCCAGGTTTCCTCCCTCCCTCCCTCCCTTCTTCTTCATTCCTTCTTCCTCTTTCTCTCTCTCCCTCCCCAGCCCCCCACCTCCTCTAGTCTCTCCCATACTCAAGGACCATCCACCGGATGACTGGCCTTAACGATACAGTAATCAGATAGCGTTCCTGCTGCTCCATCCCTGTCCCCAGGCTGTCAGTTTCCTTCACAAACCTGGGACTAAAAATGACCCTGAGGAGAGAACTTGGGGGAGAAGAGGAAATTGGAAGATGAATGAGAGGAGGAGGGAGAGGAAGCCAGGCGGGGCCACAGGGCAGGCAGGAGGGGGCTGGACCTTTAGCGGCAGTGTTCTTCCAGGGGAACGTCTGTGCTGGGACTGGACTGGGCCAAAATCCCAGGTTTCTGGGAAATCCAATCTCTCAGGAAAAGTCAGTGATTTGGTCTCCTTAGTGCTAATGTAAAAGAAAGCCAGGTGCTGTCTGTTGGAAAAAAGGCACCAGAAAACCTTACCATGGGACCCTGTCATCTTAGCTGCCCATGGACGACGAGCCTGGCTTAACTGCATCAGGAGGAAAACACCCCCTTCAATGTAATTTTGAGAACTGTATCCAGAAGTTGTTCATCTGTCCACATATTTCCTCTGCGCAGGGAAGGCCCAGCTGTAGGGGAAGGGGGAAGGCTGCCCAACCCCCTCCCCCTCCAGCCAGCAGGTTGACTGGGCTGGTCTTGGTGAAGAAGGAGGGGGTGGGGGTCTTCCAGCCTGGATCAGAGGTCAAGGTGGACCCTGCCTCATGTTTTTATTTCCTCCCTCTGAACTGTCCTCACTCTGTGCCACATTTTGGTCTTGAGGCCAGAGACCTGGGTTTGGCTCTAAGAGACCCTTCCGCCATGCTCCACCCCTGCATAAATGGCCCCTCTGTCATTGTCATCAGCACACCCAGAGGCCATTCCAGCGGCTCAGTGAGCTCTGAAATTGCAGCAGATGGCAGAGATTCTGGTGGTGGCTGGTGGGAAGGAACCATTTCCACTCCCTGGGAGCCTCTGCTCAGAGCTGGGGGCTGCAGGGAGCAGAGGCCCTCTGAAACAGCCTGGGGCCGTGCATCCCAGTGACAAGCCCCAGCCTCAAACACTGGTGGGATCAGAGGCTACAGGTTTCCTCCCAGGGCCTCAACCAGGCCAGATTGCCATGGGGGCACCTGGGGCCCATGACCTCCCCACCCCATCCGACTCCAGCCCAAATATACCTGAGGAAGACCCTGTGTTTGTTACCCACGTGCCCCTCACTCACCCTCCCTCTGACCCCTTGGCCTGGATGGCCACTGTCTTAGGGCCATTTGGCCTCAGAAAGCTCAGCCAAGGCACAGCCTTTAGCCTCTCCTTCCTGGGGGTGGGGCCAGGCCCCCTCCTCCAGGCAGACTCCCAAGCTATGAGCCAGGGAGCCTGGTGTCCTCACCTTAGCTGGTCATTGGTGTCTTGGAAGTGCTGCCGGGCAAAGATCACTGCTGGGCTGGAGTTGACAGGCAGGGCCAGGCGATTATTGAGATACATGTCATTCAGCCAGTACTCGGACACCTGCCAGGGAGGGTGCCATTATCCCCAGTGGCCACACACACCTTGCCTGGGGAACACATCACTCCCACCTTGGCACCCCGGAAGGGAAATGGGGTCCCTTCATAAGATTATGTACTTCTTTTCATTCATTCATTCCACAAACATACACTAAGCCCCGGTTATGGGCTAGAGCTTGAGGCTCTCTGAGGCATCCTGTCAGCTTCATCCCATGCTGTCTCCTATCTTCCATCTCAGTGTTCATCCTGGTTGCGTGCTGCTTTATCCGTGTCCCCTGCCCAATCTTACGAGTGTCTCAGTCCTGCCTTTCATCCATCTCTTTTTCCCTGACTTCATGCTATCCTCTGCTGTTCCCAACTCTATTACTCACCTGCCCCCATCTGTCTGCCATCTTTGTACCCTGTCTCTCCCCATAACCCCATCTCTATCCGCATCTGTCCCCTCTCAGCCTCTCACCCTTGCCCCTTACTATCCCTCTGTGTCTCCCCCATGCCCATCCCTCCCTCTGCCCCATCGTTGTCACCTACCTGTCTCTTATCCAAATCCCTCTATCTTCTTATCTAACTTCTGCCCCTTGCTCCATGGGTTCCTTGCTGCTGCCCCAGTGGCTCTTACCCAGTTGGCAGTCTTCTCCTGTCGTTCCAGGAGCTTCTGCTGCAGGGTCTCACCAAGGCCACCAGGGGCCCCAAACTGCTGCACGATGGCCTGGCTCCTCCTGAATTGCTCCTGGGGCACCAAGTGCTGCATGCACCGCAGGTATGTGGCCAGGGTCTGCTGCAGCGGGGGCACAGGGAGTTTGGGCAGCTCCTGGAAGACAGGTTCACAGCTTCTTGCGCCTGTCCTTATGTGTGGCCCCAGTATGTCCCCAGATTGATCCCCTGTGTCTCTCTCCATCTGCCCCATCCCTGTTCCCTATCCTGGGACTTGTCTGTTTCTAGAGCTCAGCTCAGCGGAGCTGTGAACTGAGGAGGCACCTGTTTGCTTTCTCCCACACCTCAGCCCTGCCCCTAGCAGGGGATTAAGTGCCGAGAAAAAAGACCTTGATGCTGACACCAGACAGAACAAACTGCTGACCATCTGTGTGATCTCGGGCAAATCACCCCTACCTCTGTGCCTCAGTTTCTTCCCCTGTAAAACGGAAGAAAGAAACTCCACTTCTTATAAGATCAAAGTGATCATGGATGTGAAAGTGCTTATAAACCATTAAGAATGAATCTAAGATGAAACAGTCCTGTTATTGATATTGACTGCTAGCCACTCTTAATTTAGGAGCTGTTCCCAGCTGGGCCTCCACAATCCAACTGCTCTCTGGACCCAAAGGGTGTGACTCTAATGGAGGGGTTTGGACAGGTGAAAGATGGAGAGAGGAATATTTCACTGCCTGCCCTAATGACCAGAATTCTGCATGATGCTCTGATATTCATGATATGGGAGGGTGACTTGTGCACTGGACTCCTTAAATCCCTGCCTGTTATGAAACCCAGGAAGGGGCATTTAGCTCCAAGTGAGTATGGGACTGGGATGGGGGACGAATAAGTTCTTCCACTCGTAATCTTTTTAGGCTTCAGCTTCCTTATCCATAGGACTTAAACCACAATCCCTACCTGAGAGGGGTACAGAGAGAATTAAATAAGAAAAACAACTGGCCCCAAATAGGCACATCATAAAATGTTATGATATGACTAACCTTATACCTCCAAAGGGATTGCTAAGAGAAAACCCATAATTCCTGGGGCCCCAAAGTATCTCGAGAATCTAAGGAGAACTCCCCACCCATGTCCTCTTGATGTGGGTTTCCCAGTTAACAAGCTCTATCACTGTGGGAACTTGTATGTTCAACAGGGCTATGGTTTAGTCTGGGCAGGAATTTTGGCCCAGTTTTCAGGTGAGGAAACTGAGGGCCTAAGAGTGAAGAGACTACTCCAAAGTCATCCAGCCATTCAGTGGCAGAGTCAGGACCTGAAATATTCTGCCCCTCCTCCACCAACAGCCCTCCTGCTCCTTCCTCCTTGGTCTTTCTTGCTCTTGCTTCCTTTTCCATCCATTCTTCTCCTTCTTCCTCACTTAGCTGGTCATAATGAGAAGCCAGGATTTTTCATATTATTGACTAAACTTTACAAAGCTTGCAAATAGTGGACTGCCTTCTTTCAGGGGTTTCTCCTCTATGGGGTGGTAAAGGGAGTGAATTTCTACCCCAGTCCATTGAGTACTTACCTGTGTTCTGCTCCTGCTGCTGCAGGGACTGAAGTGAACCCCCCACCCCCAGAGGCTCTGGGCCTGTCAGAGTGCGAGTGAGCTGGAGCACAGGCGAGATGAGAGAAGGGGATCCACCTGTTTGAGCCTGTTCCTCTAGAGCTCACTGCCCTAGGGGGAGGGAGGAGGGAGGCTGCTCCTGCTGCCCTGGGGAGCACTCAAGGATGAGTCTGGGCAGCATTCTAGGTGGTCCAGCCCACTCCTAGAGAGCCAGGTCCAGCCTCCCCACCCTTTTCTTTCTCCTGGGGTCTTGAGGATCCATGTGGTAGGTGAGTGGGGAAACCTGTACAGAAAGCCCAGTCCAGCTGGTGACTTGTCCAAAAGTGACAGCAGGTCTGGATGGAGCCACCCTTCTCCAGGGCTGTGATAGTGACTCAGTCTGGGTCATGGGGAATCAGTGATGTGAAAGAAGGAACGAAGCCGGAACTCTCTGTTGAGATGTCTCAGCCCCTCAGGGTTCTTCCCAGACTCTCATGGATTTCTGACTTTGCCTGGGTACAGAGACAGGGCCTTGTACAAAGGAGGGGCTTTGGGTCCTGGGATCTTAGGTCAATAAACATTTCTGGGCAATTTACATGAGCCAGGTCCTAGGCTGGACTCAGGGACAATGGAGAGACAGAGCCTGCTCTCAAGGCAGCCACAGTCCAAAGGGGGAGACAACAACAGAAATACTTGTCAGATGGTTTGTCTAGACAACGTGGTGAGCAACTTCACAGAGAGAAGCCAGAAAGTTCTGATCAAGTTTTCAAATGAAGCCCTGGGGTGCAGGTTGGGGCAAAGAGGTGTCAAGAAGACAGCTGTGGCACACTCACTTTGGAAGCTGAGTATGACAGGGAGGGAGGGCCTGCCCAGGGAAGGATGGCATTGACTCAAACTAGTGGGGAAATTGGAGCCTTAAGGCTCCAGGGGCTGCGGTGTGACAAGGCTTGGAGTAGGGAATTCAGCCTCATCCCCAGGCAATTCCACTGAGCTCAAAGCCATTGGAAGTGGAACTTGGAGATGGGGAGGTGCTGGGAGAAAACAGAGTACCTGGCTCAGATCAAGGACTCTCCCTGGCTTTGGGGGTTAGAAAGTGTAGCTGTCAGCATTCCCTCGGTATTCCCTGAAGACACTCTCAGTTCCACCAGGCCCTCCCAGGCTCCTCAGCAAACTAGAGGCAGGGTTACAGCTGGCGTTCATGCCCAGGAGAGCACAGAACTAGGAGCCAGGCAAGAGTTGGAGGCCAGTCCCACTTAGTACTGTTCTGGAAGCAAGGGCTTGTGAATGGGGAGAGCAGGGATGAGAGAGGGATTTCTAAACATCACTTACAGGCTCCTCCTCACTGCCTGGACTTTCTGCCGCCATCTTAGGGGGAGCTTTTTCACAGATGGGCATCTTGGTGACTTCTGATTGTCGAAGCAGAGGTGTAGATCTGAGGGCCAAGAAGCAGAGAGGTATCAACACAACAGCCATCTAGACCTGCCACAGGACCCTTCACCTCCCACAGCCTGACATTCTGCCCCTGTTCTGACCAGTAGTGTTCCCTGGGCCTGGGAAGACCAGACCCCCTGACCACAGCATGCTCTCTGCAGCTCCAAATAGGAGAGGGTGGGATCTGAAGTGAGTCTCCAGCTGGCATCTGCTCCACAAGACTGTTGTCATCCCGTCTCAACCTACCAGCCCAGAGCGGCATGGAAGGGAGCAGGGCTAGGCTTACTAACTCCAAATGCACAAGGGGTCACTGGCAGAGCCCTTGTGTTGCTTCCGCCTGTGCTTTGCAGGTTAAAGTCCTTCTTTCCCACTAGACTGTGAGCTTCTCCAGGGTAAGACTGCACCTGTCATGTTCAGAGCTTCACGTCTGGGCCCTAGCCTTGTGCCCAGCATGAAGTAAAATCAGTGTTGGGTGGCTGAGCACAAGGAATGCACATGCCCCTGAATGAATACAAGGACCTCTAAGTCTCTGGGCTCCAGGAGGCACTCTGGGCTGACTGGAGACTGGCCTGTGGCCAAGGCAGGGAGGACCCTGCTGGATGGGTGGTGACAGGCAGTCTCGAGTCTGCTGGCTCCCAGTGTAGGTGGCATGAGAATGCTGTGGGAGATGGTACAGAGAAGCTGGGCAGCCCAGGCCCTAGGGGCCACCTGACGAGGCCTAGGAAGAGGTGGATTGATTCTGAAGGTGCAGTAGAAGTGAGCCAGGCCAAGAGGGGCAAAAGCTCATTTTTAAGGCTAGTGGGGCCCAACATCTGCCCTCAGGGCCCAACCTCTACCCCTAAACATAAGCTTGAATAAGCATAAGCTCCCACCCATGGTTTCCACTATCCATCCCCTATTATCTCCCAAGAGCCTAAATCGAAGGCTTAGCCCATTCTACCCTCAGGCAGGCAAGGTGGAGGAGGGGGTGTTGGGTTCAAGGCACAGTTAACTCAAAGACAGAGCATCCAGAAAGATTCTGGCCCAATGGCAGAGGAGCCAGGGGTTGCCTGGCAGCACTAGGCAGAGAATGTAGAGGCCTTGTGGGCTCCAGGCCACAACACTTGGGATTAGGAGGTCCTTAGACCAGTGAGCGCCCTGAAGCATAGGCCTGTGGCTACTCACTGCAAAGCAGAAGCAGCAACATTCAAGGGAAAGTCAACCCTAGCACCATGGAAGGTTTTTTTTTTTTTTTTTTTGCTGAGCACTCAGTGGTACTTTTATTTTTTTTAATTTTATTTGTTTATTTATTTATTTTTTCTTTACATTATCGTGCTGGTTTTTCCATACATTGACATGAATCTGCCATAGGTATACATGTGTTCCCCTTCCAGAACCCCCCTCCTACCTCCCTCTCAATTCCATCTCTCTGGGTCATCCCGGTGCACCAGCCCTGAGCACCCTGTATCAAGCATCAAACCTGGGCTGGCAATTGATTTCACATATGATCATTTACATGTTTCAATGCTGTTCTCCCATATCATCCCACCCTTGCCCTCTCCTGTAGAGTCCAAAAGACTGTTCTATACATCTGTGTCTCTTTTGCTGTCTCACATACAGGGTTGTTGTTACCATCTTTCTAAATTCCATATATATGCATTAGTATACTGTATTGTTGTTTTTCCTTCTGGCTTACTTCACTCTGGATAATAGGCTCCAGTTCCGTCCACCTGAGTAGAACTGATTCAAATGAATTCTTTTTAATGGCTGAGTAATATTCCATTGTGTATATGTACCACAGCTTTCTTATCCATTCGTCTGTTGATGGACATCTAGGTTGCTTGCATGTCCTGGCTATTGTAAACAATACAGCGATGAACATTGGGATACACGTGTCTCTTTCAATTCTGATTTCCTCGGTGTGTATGCCCAGCAGTGGGATTGCTGGGTCATATGGCAGGTCTATTTGCAGTTTTTTAAGGAATCTCCACACTGTTCTCCATAGTGGCTGTACTAGTTTGCATTCCCACCAACAGTGTAAGAGGGTTCCCTTTTCTCTACATCCTCTCCAGCATTTATTGCTTGTAGACTTTTGGATGGCAGCCATTCTGACTGGTGTAAAGTGGTACCTCATTGTGGTTTTGATTTGCATTTCTCTGATAATGAGTGATGTTGAGCATCTTTTCATGTGTTTGTTAGCCATTTTTATGTCTTTTTTGGAGAAATGTCTGTTTAGTTCTTTGGCCCACTTTTTAATTGGGTTGTTTATTTTTCTGGAATGGAGCTGCAGGAGTTGCTTATATGTTTTTGAGATTAATTGTTTGTCCATTGCTTCATTTGCTATTATTTTCTCCCATTCTGAAGGCTGCCTTTTCACCAGGCTTTTAGTTTCCTTTGTTGTGCAGAAGCTTTTCATTTTAATTAGGTCCCATTTGTTTATTTGTGCTTTTATTTCCAATACTCTGGGGGGTGGGTCATAGAGGATCCCGCTTTGGTTTATGTCGTATAGTGTTTTGCCTATGTTTTTCTTTAGGAGTTTTATAGTTCCTGGTCTTATGTTTAGATCTTTGATCCATTTTGAGTTTATTTTTGTGTATGGTGTTAGAAAGTGTTCTAGTCTCATTCTTTGACAAGTGGTTGACCAGTTTTCCCAGCACCACTTGTTAAAGAGATTATCTTTTCTCCATTATATATTCTTGCTTCCTTTGTCAAAGATAAGGTGTCCATAGGTGCATGGATTTATCTCTGGGCTTTCTATTTTGTTCCATCGATCTATATTTCTGTCTTTGTGCCAGTACCATACTGTCTTGATGACTGTGGCTTTGTAGTATAGCCTAAAGTCAGGCAGGTTGATTCCTCCAGTTCCGCCATGGGAGTTTTGAGAGGACGAGGAGGGCAAGGTCAAATTGTTAAGGACCCTATAGACAGTGAAGCCAATGCCTCTTCTTGCAGCAAAAGCATGCTGTCTTAGTATCTGTCTTTGTCTTTGGATAATATTGCTGAAGTTAATTTGTAATGAGCTCTCAGTTGGCCTAAAGAAGAGTAAGTGCTTACAAATCAAACAGTTCTGAATATAAGAAAAATTAAATGAATTTCAGGTTCATGTGAACTGGGAAATATTCAATATTAAATTAGTACCTAGTATTCGTAGTTGATCTAACTAGTATAGACATGTCTTAACAGTCATCAACATAATAATCAGTATAATACCTTCAGTGTGCCTACATTTAATATAAGCTAAATAAGATCTTATTATATCTGTTACAAATTTGTCAGCAAGGAAGATAACTCAATGTGAAGAAAATTTTAAGACAAGATAATGTAAATTAGATAAGAGCTTCTGATAAACTCTCTTAAGAATAATTATGCTTTAGGAATGTCTGTCTATTTTAGTCCCTCCAGATAGTCAACAACTTGAAATTTTAGAGTTGTGCTAAATTAAGTGATGGAAGTTTATTGAGCAGCTAGTTCACTTCACTTTCACTTTTCACTTTCATGCATTGGAGAAGAAAATGGCAACCCACTCCAGTGTGCATGCCTGGAGAATCCCAGCGATGGGGGAGCCTGGTGAGCTGCTGTCTATGGGGTCGCACAGAGTCGGACACGACTAAAGCAACTTAGCAGCAGCAGCAGTTTACTCCCAAATAAAATAAGACACTAAAACATTAATTACTGAATACTGACTTCCTCTTATAGAGAAACTAAAGATGTTTGGACTAATAATGAATATGTTTGGTGCCATCCTGAGATTGTCTCTATAAAAAAGTAACTATTTTCAGAAATTATAACTGGTTTTTATGTTCACCAACCTATAGAATGCTAATATAAAGGACAACTCATGGTTACTTAAGGAAAATAGAATGTAGGTTTTCAGTGAAGAAGGCAGGAGAAATGGAATTGCATTTCATTAAGGGAAAAGGAATTAGGTCTGACTTACAGGTTTGGGATGAGCAAATTAAGTGATGGCTACATAAAATTAGGAAGGCTTGTGGCAAGTAGACGCTGAGAAAATTCAGAGCTGACTCTCCCCTGAATTTTTTGTATGGAACAAGTTTCTTAAGATGTTGAACTGCCTTTAACAACAGATTTTAAGTTTCTTTACCTCTTAAGTGATCTGTTGTATTTGCCTTTTAAGTCTTCTATTGTTACTTTGGCTAAGTGAGTAATTATTGTTTCTCAAGTGATCTATGATCCCATTTGACTGAGTGTTCTAAACTCTTTTGATATTTATTGACCAAACTTCCTAAATCAAATTCTAATGAAGTCTTTTTGACCTCTAGTTAATTTTGGGATGCTTCAAAGAGCCCCTGAAACATCCTAAAGAGAGATACTAAACTAACTAAGTTCATTTGGTATGTCAAATTACATGGGAAACATTGTCAAATGACTAATAAACATTCTTAGGTTATATTGTATGGTAAATGTTACTAATAAAAATATTCTAAAAATTATATAGCTTTCCTAAAATCTGATATGTTCTGGTAAAATGTTATCAGTCATAATTCCAGTTATTACCTTAAAGTGTTGTATGTCAGAGCAGTAACCAAGTTTCTGTGTCAATTGTATTATAATCAGATTTTAAACATGCCTTCTTAAGTCTTCTGTCATTATCAACATTTATGATTTCATTCTGGTGCCTTTGCAAAATGCTTTCTCTTCAAAAAGATTAACAGAAAGAACTTTGGAGTAAATACAAGACTTTCAGACTATAATGCTGAACTAGGTAAGAAACTGAAAAATCCTAAAGAGAAATCTGATATCTTTACAAACTATTAACAAAAATTAATTACATAAGAAGAAGTGAGCTGTTGAATATGGCTATGATTTTTACGATTTCTGTCTGAAAAGTTACAAATTTCAATCTACATTTTCCAGGTGTAAGGAAAATCTTCCCCTCAAACTAATTAGGACTTAGAGTAATTTGGTAACTTATACTTTTGTAAGCAAAATTGAAACATTTATCTTTTTTCTCTATCTGCTCCCTCCAGAGATTGTAAACTCTTATGTTTCCAGCAACTTTATCAAATAAATTAGGAAAGCTACCTCACCAACAGGTACAGAAATCTCAAGGTACTGGGGGAACCTTGCTAAGGGAGAAGTTCACCTAGATCTGTAATGCGAAACGTGTGATAAGTCCTTGCCATGACTTTCCTAGCCTTGGGAGGTTTTTTTTAAAAAGTTCAATCTGAGACTCCTTATAAAAGTTCCAGCAATGCAAAACCTTTTGATCAATTATAGTTATATAACTATCAGGCCAAGGTTTTTTGAGATCCCAGACTTATTTTGAAACAAATTAGTCGTAATTTGAATATATGTGATAGAAATGAGGGTAATTTTAGAGATAAAAAGATTATATTTCAATGAATATTAAATCCCAGTTTTGTTAATGGAGGTCTTTATTTACTGACTCACATCCCACGTAGTCCCTTGCCTTTATGCCATACTAATGTAAGGTTTAATTGAATTATTAAAAGAGGACTCTAAGTTTTATTTCTGAAGCTTATCTTAGTAATCTTTGGATGAAGATCAGATGCTCTATGATATGATCTTGAGGATTATATAAATCCTCATTTATATAATGGACATTATATATATATATAATACAATTATATATATACTGGACAAGACATACTTTAAAGTACCTTCTCCAGCCTGGGTGAAAGGACTTTTTATCAGGTACTCTTTAAGTAGCTCATGCACAGTGAATCTGAAGGTAAGCTGACCCTTGGATCACTTCCCACTTCCAAAGGCCCCTACACCAGACTGGTCTATAGAGAGGACTGCTGACCTCAAACTCACCTTACAACGATGTTCAAATGTTCAAATACTTATACCAGAATAAGAAGAAGACAGCATCAAAAGTAGACAGCTTACCCAAGATGCAGGACCTGATTTGTATGATTTATAATGTTTTCTTGGCTTCTTGGACCTTTGCGTATGGACCAAATGTTTTCTATCATGGACACAATCCTATGCTAGTTTTTTTTTTTTTTTAAATCAGTCAAATTGTTGGGTTGAGCCAATTATCTATGTCTAGTACTTTTAGATTACCTAGGTGGATTTCTCCACTCCAAAGCTCTAATTGGATGAAACTTGAAAAATTTATTTTAGAGAACGTTCAGTCCCATTCAGGCTGCTCTTGATATTACTAAGTGGGATTCTCTCACCTAGTCGATTAATAATACCTGCTCTGGTACTGGCCATAAATATGAATTTTCGTCTAAGTTACTCAAGATCAGTCAGAGAAACAAGCATAAATTCAGCCAAGGAATAAAGCCTCCTACAATTATGGGATGGATTTATGTGGTTAACACCAGGCTGTGGTCATTTAAGATTTAAGGTTCCCCTTTATCTTGGGAACAATTAAATTATACTAAGGATAACCAGCCTAGTAACTAGAAAATCAGGTAAGAGCCTTATGGATAGTGCCAGGAGCCATCAGGATGCCCCCTTACTCGGATGACTAGGTCACAAGACTACGGAAACTGCAAAGTGGATTTTCCTTCGGGGCATCCCAGGGCAAGGCCCTTCCTGGTATTTTTCTTGAGAAGTTCTGTTCATGCTTGGAACATTAGCTCATCTTAGTAGGTCAGTCCCAGTTAGAAAGAATTCATACTGACATAATTCCCTCAGACCTTATGACCAGAGGAACGGGGAAGGTGGATTTGCTTCCCCAGGGACAAAGGAGGAATAAAAGGGACATTTAAATAGATTATTACACCTCCTACTCGTTACTGGAGAGTTTACCAAGAGTTCTCTGGGGGTCATGGCAAGGCCGCCACCAGAAGGGCTCATACTTGGGTCACCTTTCCACCTCCCACTCCCCTGACTGCTCCACGATGGAAGCTCCCTTCCTTGTAGAGACCAAGGGAATGGGACTTCGGAATGCTCATAACTATGGCCAGCATAGTTGGAGACATTGATTGCTTTAGGATAGTGTAGACATAGGAATTCATTATAGTAGTTATATAAGGTTAATAGGGTTTTATTGCTAAAGCAGTGCTGCTAGGCTCTTTGTCCTCTTTCCTCGTAAGAACCGGAGTGTCAGAACAGAATGAGACAGGAGTTGAGGTTACTAGAATAAAACAGTTTCAAGCTTAGTCCTTCCCTCTAGCCTCTACACAGCTGCACCTGATAAGAGAAATGTAACCTTTATACTTAGATTGATGTACTTATCATGACTGAATGAAGTATGCTGAAGATAATCAAATAGTAAACATACTATTGTTAAATCTGATTATGCAGAAATCTGACTTCTGCAAGGGGGGATGTTTCGATGATAGATTGGGGAGTGAGCTCAGTGTTAAAACTGTTGATGGAAGGTAGAAAACAGAAGAATGTATAGAATGATATGTGATGTAATGGGGATGTTTCTTGGGTATAAAACTGTAAACCAACTACAATAAAGGGAGAGACTGCTCCATCAACACATTGACTCAGCTCAGTACTTTGCCCAATGCCACTCATCCCTCAAGGCCCCTGGAACCCGCAGGGGCTGGACCCTGGCAGGATAGTGCCAATATATAACGTCCCTGAAAGATAAAGATTGAAATAGAATAGACTAAGTTAAATGACCCGCGGATATACTGTACTGCACCTAATGGAAATTCTTGGTTTTTATTTTTACTTATTACTTTAATAATACTGCTAACTATGTTATTTGTACTTCGCCTGTATTACAAAATTATTGTTTCTTGCATTACCAAATGTGTGACTGAACCGCCAATAAAAATAATGATGACTAGGTGATTTGAAGCAGTTGATCAAATATATAGTGCTATATGCAATCAATGGTTGTAATAACATAACTCTAGATATGGGAAGATATAACAAGAGGGAATTTTTCCTCGACCATAACAGATTAAGTAAGACAGGTTGGTCCAGAGCCCTTTGATTACTGTTGATAAACCTAGCCCAGTAGCTGCACATTAAGTGGCTTAGAAATCTTCGCCAGACTTAGGAATGAGCCTGCCTAGTACTGTGGGACAAAATGGTCCTGAAAGGTCTCCCAAAGTATTGTTGAACTTATAACCATGAGGGGGCCCTGTTAACTTCAAACTGGCACTTGCCATAGGCACTTGCCATCTACCTCCACAAGGATTAAATCAAGTCCTGCTGCAGCTGCTGACCTTTAACACCCCGGGAAAGGAGTTCAGGGTGAAGAACAGAAATGGGGGTGGAGGGACTGGGACCACAGGTCTTCAGATAAAATATTTTCAGGAGCTGATTTTATGGGTCTGCTACCATCCTTTATGGTGAAGACTGATCCTGGTGACTGGCAGGAAGCTTCACCAGACTAGCAGAAACCCTCTGGAAAAATATGTGTTTGATTGCATGTATTCTCCCTTCACCCACATCACGTATATAATGACCTTCCCCACTGCCTCTTTGGATCAGTGTCTCAGAGCTTTCTGAGGTGCTACCTTACGGACTGCAGCCTTCATTTTACCTCAAATAAAACTTAACTTGCAACTCTCACTTGCACAACATTTTAAATTCGACATCATCATCTAGCCCCCTGTCCTCCTCTCCCCACTCTGAGTGGAGAAACACCAGAGCCAGGGAATCCCGCACCCTCCTGGCTTTCCCCGACGGCGGCTGCCCTGGGGGACTGGGAGAACTCCGCAGGTTCGGGGGTCTCTCCCCCCGGCACAGTCCCTGGACCGAGCCTCCCTCCGATCCTAAGCTCAGCTCCCCGCTCCGGCTCCGCGCTCCCGCGCCCCGCTCTGTGCTCCCGGAGCCCAGCCCCACTCACCTGCTCTCCTCCTGCTCTCCTCCTCTCTGCCGCCGCCTCACCGCACCCAGCAGGACTAGGGGCTAGAGTGTGAGCCGGAAGGGATTCCGGGGCGCGTCAACTGTGCGGGGGCGGGGGCTGCCGCCTGGGTCCGTGGTAGAGCCTCCGACGTCGCCGGGTCCCCAGGCCTCGAGACTGGCTGCGAGCTAGCCGGCCGCGCCAGTCCCCTCCCCTCTTTCATCCTGTTCCTCCTCCCTCCCCTTTCTCCCTTTTCCTCCCTCCCCCAGCCCCACCCCTCCCTCCCTCCCTCCCTCTCCATCTTCTGTCCTTCCCCCTTCTCCCGCCTTCCGGGATCCCACCTCCCCGACCCCAATCCTGTGCTCTGACGGCTTCCCGGATAGAGCTTTCAGAAAGGCACCAGAATCCAGGCCCCAGAAGAGGGGTCAAAACGTGTCTCCGCCGGCGCCCATCACCCTCAGCTCAGCCTTCCCCAGTCCCCGCGCTCCCCATCCCCTTTATCCTAGCAGTGGCTGGCTGACTCTGCAGAACCCTGGGGAGGGTTGAATCTGGGTAAATCTGTGCCCTCCCCACCGTCTAGGGCAGGTTCAAACCTTATTACAACTCCTTTTAGAATATAATAATGATAATAGCATTAGTAGTACTACTAATAAATCTGTTTGCCCATCACTGTAGGTCCTCCTTTTCTATTCCCACTTATCCCGGCTGGTTCTGTAAGGAATATGCGGGATACATACCTGGGGATGGTTAGAGACACGTAGTCAGAGGCAGACATTTCTCCCAGACAAAGCATGCCCCCTCCCCTATAGGTCTTTACGCCACAGGCACACACAGACAGACCCACAAAGACAGACCCTGCTCAAACACACACAGAGCTGGACACGCAGACTCAGAACAGACGTGCACACACCAGCAGTGCAGACCCCCACAGACGTTGTCTACCCGCTACGCGGCAGCCTCTCCACGGCGGAATCCGGGGATTCTGTGGCCTTCAGCAGGCGGCGGGGCTGGGAGTGCTGCACAAGTGCTAGTCTGGGACTCTGGGGACCCACACTCAAGGTGGGGAGACTTCTTTGACAGCCCAGGGGGCTTGCTTCTTCTACTCAGGGCCAGGGAGGGTGGAGGTTGGTATCAGTTCACACACTCGCATCCTCTCCAGCCCTGACTCAAGTCTGCACAGCCAGGACCAGTTGACACATCGACAACTGTTCCCCGCATTCCTCGTAGGATGGAGTCTAGCTCTCTAGAGAACACACACACACACACACACACACACACACACACACACACACACACAAACACACACCCACCACGCGCCGTTTCCAGATAGCGCCCGTAACATTTCGGACCCATTCCCTCTTGGAGCCTGGACGGGGCAGGCTGCCAGGCTCGATGGGAAGCCCAGCTTGGGAGCCTTAGTGTCGAGCTGTGTGGCTGATTCAGGGTGTGTCCTTAAGGGGCGGGACCAGCGCACCCGGAGGAAGCGGCTGCTCTGGCTCCCCGGGGCGGCGCCCTGGAGCGCAGCGCTGGGCATGGTTGGGGGAGGGGCTGCGGGCTGAGGGCGGTGTGTGCACCAGAGTGTTCGTGCGGAGAACCCTTGTTGGGTTTGCTTCTTCCGTATCTCCTTTTCCGGGTTGCAAAAGGACCACGGGCTTCCTGCGTGGCGGCTGGACTGAGACCGGGATTGGGGCTAGAGACACAGCTCACCCTCCCTTTCTTCCCTGGTCCCTTGCCCGGCCGCCCACCCCCATCAGTAAAGAGACTCGGCCTCGCACAGATATAGTTTATTGAATCGGCCCGGAGGCACCGCGGTGCAGCGGGCCCAGTTGGCACTGGGAGGAACGCAAGGAAGGACAGGCAGAGGCGCGGCTCTACATCGGGGAGCCCCGAGGTGGCGGCCAGCGCGCCTCTTCATCTTTTCCCGAAGCACGTCAGTTTTCACGTGCCTAGGTTCTCCACGCCCGGTTGGAGGAAAGAAAGGAGAACACAGAAAGGATTCTAGAGAGGAAACTCGGGCCGGGGAAACAAAGACAGCGGAGGGGCTGGGTACTCGCCGGAGGTGGCAAGCCCTGAGCCTGAGCTGCCACAGAGGAGCCCCCTTGACCCGCGGGTGGGGGTGGGGTTGGGGATTAGGTGGGTGGCCTAGGGGAGGAGCAGGGCCGCTAGCTGCGGGTGTAGTAGTCGTAGGCGTCCTCCTCGCAGGTGTCGAAGGGGCCGGGCGGGCTTCGAGGCGCGCTGTCCCGATCGGACACAGGGCGCTCCCGCAGGCGCACAGCGTCATACAGACCCTGCGGTGGTTCATCCAGCAGCACGTCCCGCTCCGAGCGGGAGCGCTTCAGGAGACCCACGTTGCGCAGCAGCAGCAGGACTGGCGCATAGAGCAGGTTGGCCAGGCCCATGCCAAGGCTAAGCTGTGCAAAGCCAAGCGAGTGCACGATGTGGCCCGCCACGATGGGCCCAAGCGCATAGGCTACGCAATAGGAGATGTCGGCAATGGCGTAGACGCTGCCGTAGACCGAGACGTGGCGCACATCCACAAGAAAGGCGAGCGTGGGCAGCAGCGCGGTGTCCACCAGCGCAATGCCGAAGCACAGGCCGCAGAGCGAGATCACTAGCGGTGCGAAGGAGCGGCAGGCAGGCACCAAGCACGAGCTGGCGCCAATCACCGCCAGCCCAAAGGCGCCATACAGCCACTGCAGGTGGGGGTAGCGCGCCGCCAGTCGCACGGTGAGGTAGACGCCTAGCACGTGCGGCACGAAGGCCGGCAGCCAGGCTATGCCTGCCTCCCACTCGGATGCAGCCATCGTACGTTCCATCCACGTGGCGATGGTGGGCTCCAGAAAGGCGAGGGGGATGTTGCAGGTGGTGAGCGCACCTGCCACCACTGCAATGTAGGGGTCCAGCATGAGGCGGTGGATGGGCGTGCCCACTGGCAGGTTGGCCCGCGCCCGCGCTGCGGCGGAGAAGGGCTTGGCCACCACCAGCAGCAATAGGGCGTCGAATAGCGAAACGGCGGCGAGCACCAGAAAGGGCGCAGACTTTCCGGCGAACTCGTGGAGGAACCCTCCGAAGGGCGGCGCCACTAGGCTTCCGAAGCTGATGAAGGCCAGCGCCAAGCCCAGGGCGCGGCTGCGCTCTGGCTCCTCAGGATACTTGTCTGCAATCATGGCAATGCCAGAAGTATCCGCGAAAGCTGAGCCAAGACCTTGCAGGCTGCGTGCGGCGAAGAGAGTCGCGTAGTCCTCCGCGAAGGCAAACATCACCGTAGAGGCGAACAGTACGCCCAGGCCCAGAAGCAGTGGCAAGTCATAACTCATGCGGTCGATGAAGGTCCCACTCAGGGGGTTCACCAGCAGCTGCAGGATGGCCTTGGAGGCAAACAGCACCCCGATCTTCACGTCCTCGTTGTCCCTGGGGTGTTGGGGCTTCACAATAGACTTGGCCGGGATAGCAGCCGTCGGGGACTCTGAGGTGTTGACAGTGAGGGCACTGGCATTGGTCGGAGTGGGCGGCGTTGGGCTGGAGGTCGGGGTGGGCTTCTCGCTGGCCGCGTGCACGTAGTAGGGCACGATGGGCACGATGACCATATACAACATGTTGTCTAGGAACAGCGCCACGCACACGATGACCAGCACCAAACGCCGCTGCCGCCGGGGATCTTGCAGCGCAGCGCCCACCGCCTCCGACAGCTTGCTGGCTGCCGCCGGGGCCTGACCCGCCGGAACCTCCGATTCCATCACCCCCACCCCGCCGCTCTTCCGAGGACGCTGCCGCCGGGGCCGGGCGCGGGCGCCCTGCAGTGCAGAGAGGAAGGCGCGGAACTTCGGGGGACCCTGCGCTCCAGAAAAGGCAAGGACCCTACACGGCGAGGCGCTGCCGCTGTCCGAAACCGAGCCCCGAACCCGCCGCCGCTGGGCTCAGGGTTAGTCAGGAAAGGAGGGCTGGCCCAGGGGCCGGGCCGGGAGACTGAGCGCGCTGTGCCTCGCGCGCGCCGGGAGCCGCCCCCGCAGCGCCGAGAGGCCTCCAGTGCCGGCCGAGGGGCATACTGCTGCCGCCAGCCCGCCGGTTTGCTCGCCCCGCCGCTCTCCCCTCCCCTCGCGTCGGCTCTTGCCTCCTCCTCCGCTGCCTACTCTTTTTTTTCCCCTTTACACTCGGGGCTGTGACGCGGCGAGTCTCGGCCCCCGAGTGGTGCCCGGGCCACTTGCGTCGCTCATGCTAATACGGCGTCGGCGGGGCGGGGGCGGGGGGCGGGGCCCTGCCCGGAGTGGGTTCCCTCCCCAGAAGCGCCAAGGCTGGAAGCCCCAGGAAGGGGTCTCGGTGTGGAAAGAGTCCTGGCCAAGCCCCCGAGGATGGGTGCGCCGCGCGACAAGCGGGCTCTCGGCCCCCGCCGTTCTAGGACTCGTGGGGTCCGCGCCTGGTCTTCTCCTCGCGGAAAGGGGCACACAGCTACCGCTTCCCCCCCGGCCCGGGGGGAGAGGAGGAAGCTAGGGGCTCCAGATCTCCGCCTCAGTCTGCATCTCGGCGCACAGCGGGTAAGGAGTCCCCGAGGTGAGCCGCGGCTGCATCCATCTGTTCTCTCAGCTGGACTGTGGGGCGGGAACTGGAGGGGCGCCGACGACAGATTCCCCCAACCATTTCTCTGGCTCCGCCCCCCGGCCCCTTCCAAGCCGGGGAAGGGAGGCTCAGAGATTGCTGGACCGGGTTCAGACCGACCAGCCCTTCGGGAGAATGCTACGGCAGAGAATTCCTGACCATGAACATTTGGGAACGGAGGGGAGAAGTCGCCTGGTCCCCACCCAAGGTCCTCAATATCAGCTCTGCCCCGCCCACCCTCCCGCTTTCCTCACCACCCTCTCCTCACTGGTGCTCCCCCTTTCCGTTTTAACTGTCTGGGTCCCCCAGCTCCGCCTCTTCTCCCTTCCCTCCTCCAGCACGCCCTCCTCGTTCTAACTCCTCCCAGGATGTCACCGCACTACACCAAGGCCTCCCTCAGATCCAGCGAGGTCCCGCCCCCTTTCCAACCCCACCCCCACCTCCAATCTCTAGAGCTACCTCCTAGTCCTGGGTGGGCTCAGGAAGTGATGTAGCCATGGTCTACCCTTGGAACTGTAAGAGACCCCACGTGGGCGCCGCAACCACTTTCCAGGCAGGAACCATCAGTTTTGCTCTCAACAGAGGCTCAAGCGGGGAGCTAATCGTAAGAGGGCCACACCCACTGAGACACCCAGTTGTCAGCACACAAGGTGAGCAGCCCTGGCAGTGCGCTGGGCCTAGTGTGTCCCCAGCGTTGACCGTGGATCGAGTCCGTGTTCTGGTCTGCGGACTGCTCAGGAGAGAGGCTCTGAGGCAGTGCAGGCAGGGAGATTTGTGCTGTTGAGATTACAGTTTGTCTCTTTCTTCCAGAGTCAGAGAGTATTCTTCCCATCCTTCTGGCCTCAAAAAACAAGCTACAATTAGGTTCAGCTTCTTCCCTAACGGTGCTCCCCACCCCAAGGAGGCACCAGGATGCAGTGGAAAGAACTTGAGGCAGAGGCCTGAGAGGGCTCTTAGCTCTGCCACATACTAGTTAGGGTGTCTAGAGGGACAGGGGGAAACCACTTCCCCTCTTCATCCCTCAGTTGCTTTATCTGTAAAATGGATGATAGTTCCTACTGCTTAGGATGCTTGGGACACAGTAATGTAAGTGCTTGCTGTGGTTATTATTATCATCTGTAAAATGTGTTGTTTTATATTCATTTTACAGATGTGGGTCTTGTGAAGAGCAGATAGACGTTTCAGGGGTATCCCCGGCTTCCTAGCTAGTCCCTCTGGTTAAGTTGTCCTGGCTGGTGGGGGGCCCAGAAGGCACTGGAAAGTTGACTTCTCTTCCCGAGACAGCTATGGAGAGAGGTGATGGAGACCAGCACAGCAGGGTAAGAGGTGGCAGCCTTGCCACCTGTCACCCAATCTCTTCATTCACCCCAGGGAAGGAGAGGAAATTCTTCCACTTAAGGAGCTGCAGACACCAGCTCTGAAGTGTCCAAACTGTCCTTGGCCTGAGGGAGGTAAAAAGTTCCAGTATGGGTACAAGCCTGCCTCTGGATGATCTTGGGGAAGTCACAGCCTCTCTCTGGGCCCCAGCCTTGGTCTCTGTTAAGTAAAGGGTTTGGGGACTCCTAACTTGCCACAACCTTCAGGGTCAAATGGGTGCTATAGAAGGGCTCTGTTGGATGATATAATTACTTTAAATTTTATTTAAAGGCCATTAGTCAATACACACCCTCTCCAGCTCATTGTAGTCTCTCTCCAGCTGGCTTCACAAATATATGTCACCTGCCTCATGCTCTCTGGTCATTTGAATTTGAGATCTCTAGTTCCTTCTGACTCTCCCATTATGAGGCTTTTAAAAGGACAGTCTTCCAACCTACTGAGCAATTATTATTTATATTGTTTGCTTTATGTAATTTTTAAAAGGTAGCTTGAAATTTAAGGCAGAAGTTTTCTGTTTCATGGCTAAAGAACAGTGAAATCTTAGAGAAGGGAGACTTTCCCAGGGCTTTTAAGATGCAGATCTCTTCTGGCCCATAGAATTCATGACTATTCCTGAGCATGAAGGCAAGTTATCTCTGGACTTACACGTAATTCTCCAGTCCTCCTTTCCCCTAAGGCAAGAAACAAGCTCATTTATTAAGCACATCTCTGTGCCAGAGGTGTTGTGCATGTTATTTTATTTAATTCTTACTCAACCCTGGTTCAGTGTAGGTGCTATTCCCCTGTCTTATTGATGAGGACGTTGGGCTTGGAGAAGCTGGATCACTTGCCTGAGATTCCAGCAGCAGAGCCTGGATTTAAACTTAGGCCACGGGACCAGTCTTCTGATCCTTATGCTGCTTCCAGAGTGCCTCTGCTGCTCTTTGTGCAAGGTGAACACACTCTCCCTGGCAGCACCTAGGAGATGGGTAGATGAAGATCCATGGAAGGAAGAGGAAAATCCTTAAGGAAACTCCGTGGATGGTAAACCCCCTCACCCAACTTCCAACTTAGAAGGACCCCCCACCCATGTATCAGCAGCCCCAAGGACTAGGATGGAGAAGTTAGCAGGGAGGCCAAGACACCTTGCCTCAGAAAAAGGCTGAGATTTGGCAGGAAGGGAACAATCTCCATTCTGTCCCTGGCCTGCAGGTAGCTGTCCAGGGTGCTGGCGCTGGCTTTCCAATTCTCCAACCAGCCTCCCACAAGGCCCCAGCCCTCCATCTTCCTGCACCTGTGGCTGCTTCTTCACTAGAAGTCTTGATAAATTCCTTCCCAGAGACTCCTCTATCTGAGTATAATTTGCAGTAAAAAGGGAACTTCCCATCCAGTTCTGTAGGAGAAAATGGAAGCATTTCCCCCCCTCTTTTCTCAACCGGCTATAGTAACTGTTGCTACAGAGTACATATCTGGTACTTGATATATAAGTGGAATGAGTAAAGAAAAGGAACTTACTTATAAGATACATAAATGTGTTTATATAGTGCTAGGCACTGTTTTAAGCATTTTACAAACATTAATTCATTTAATCTTTTTTTTATCAACCTTCATAATAACTTTTTACAGGTAGGGACACCAAGGTAAAAAAATTCATTCACAGTCAGAAAGCTCTGAAGTTGTGAAGATAGAATTCAAATAGTGCCAGCATCCAGCTCTCAGCAACCATGCTGTCCTGCTCCAGGATGAATGAAGATTATGAGATGGCCTAATTGAAAGTATCTAGCTCAATGGGTGACACTTAGTGGGAGCTTAATCATTGTTGCTTTGTATGGATTGGTGACTTCTGACTGACAATCTTTCTTCTCATTTTACCCATTGTTTATAGTTGTGACCTCATTCTGCTAGGAAAAAGCCATAGTGTGCTAAAGCCATAGTGGAGCTTTTTGGGGACTTGGGGGGTCCTGGAATATGGCAGTTTGGGGAGAGTGAAAGGAAAGCCATTATGCACCTGTGCCCAGGTGATGTCTGGTGTGTGTGTGTCTGTGTGTGTGTGTGTTTGGGGCAGGGAAGTCCTGAGGGAATTATGTGTGGAGGGTGTTGCTTTGGAGGCAGGCATCAATCCATCCTGGACTCTTTTCTGAGAAGGTCATGGACCAAGTCACTTCCAGGGCCTTGCCATTTGTTGCTTCATGGAGACATCTGTTCCTAGAGATGTGAAACAGCCATGTTTCTGTGGAGAAGCAGGTTGATGTTGGTGGTGCCAGTGTGTGGGCAGGGCACCTGCTCCTGATTTATTATTTCTTTGTCTCCCAGAAAGCACTTAAGTGCCGACTTAGTTCCAGTGATGCTTATGAGCTCTCTGGATTCCAGTACTGGGAGTGGGGGTGCAGTTTATCCTGCCTTTGCTATCCCCTCCCTTGTGTGCTTCCTCAGGAGGGCCTCAGGGCCTCAGCATCCATCACTTAATTAATTTAGGCTTCTCTAGTCACATATTTTCAGATTCAAAGGAACAGAGCAGCCCTGTCAGCCTTTCCCGGAAGCCTGTGAGTCTGGTGGCTGGAAGCCAGAAGGACTACGTGCCTGCCTGCCTGCCCTTGGCCAGCCCGTCCTTAGGGGCCAGACCTGCCTTGTGCACAGCACAGCTAGGCTCCAATGGGAAAAGAAAGGGGATGTAGCTCCTGTACTGTGTGTGGGACTCGTAACTCCTCTATACAGCTCCCAGAGAAGGGGCTGCCCCGGCCTGCTTTCCTCTAAATCACTGAGTGGAAGCAGACCCTCAAAATCCCCTTTGTCTCTGTCCCTTCCACTTACTTCTCACCCCAATCCGATGGGTTTCTCAGGTTCATCTCCCTCCTCCATCAAGACCACCCCTTCTCCTGGCCCAGGCACCAGATCTTCTGCACTGGAGCAGTAAGCTACCTTCTAACCTGTCCCTTCCCTCTTAACCTGGCCTACCCACTCCTGCATGGATGACAAACTTCTTTTCTCTGTAAAGTTTCTGACACATTCTCAGGGACCAACAGACCTTGCAGGGGCCCCTGCTGCCCAGGACTACGAGCCAGCTTCTTCTCCCAGCCTCATGACTTTCCACCACATTCCCTGAACCCTCTGTTCTTCCTGTCTTTCCTAATGGCCACAGGAGTTCCCACCTCTGCATTTTGAACTGGAAGTTCTCTTAGTTCATGCCTAGCTTTGCCTCTCCTTTGTTTTTATACTTCCCTGATTTCTGAATTAATGTGAATAACCTCTTTTTCCTCTCACCACGAATCCTGTTGCGTCCTCCTCTTCCTGAATTTATCACACATGGTGTTGGACTTCTTCCCTAACACCCACCCGGGAGCTTCTTGAAGGCAAGATCTGAGTCTAGGTATCTAATAACAAGATTTTGCTTTTTACGCATTCAGCAGAGTGCTGACCATAGGACTTTGCATAGGAACTGATGTGTCAGTGGTTTATTAATCCATCTCTACATTTATTAAAATGAAAATTAATCACATAAGTAGAAATTGCTTGTAGAGATTACTCATAGAAATTAGGGCATTATATATGTTTCTTTCTGTCCCCCAACCCTGGTTTGTTCTTTTACCTTACAGATACTACCACTGTTACTGTTATTAATATGTATGTTCCAAGCCCTTTCTAAACCCTTTCCATACATATCCATGAACTCATATAAAATGTAATATAAACAGCCTCTATATTTAAATAAACATATTTTTACATAAATGTTGTTATATATGTATCATTCTGCAGTTCTCTCCTCTTCCACTCAACAACGTATCCACTTTAGTCTACACAGAAATAGCATGAGTTTCTTAGCTGCTGCACAGTATTTTTTGTTATGAGCATACCCCATTGTTTACAGCTCTTTCCTCAGGTGGACATTTGGGTTATGTTTAATTTTTATGTGTGACAATGTTGTACTGAATCTCCTTGTGTTTGTATTGGAGGTGCTTTCCCCAGAGATACAACAACTTGGTAGATGTGAGCAATCTATGTACTTCTTAGATTTGAAAAGAAATTTCCAAATTGCCCCCCAAAATGACTGTATAAGTGTATACCCTCACAAAGCAGAGGACACAATCCTCAACACCCTTGCTAACAGTTGCTCTTTTCTTTCTCTATCTTGTCAGTCTCATGGGAGACAAAAATGGTGTTCATTACTGTTTCAATTATATAATTATTTTAATTGACATCTTTTCATGAGTTTATTGAGCATTTTATTTTCTTTTTTTGTAAATTTCCTGTTACTTTTCTTCCCCATTTATTAGATTCCTCATCTTTTTTCTTCCTGAGCTGTAGTAGTTCTGATTAAATATAACATCATCATTCAATAGAATAGCCTCATTAAATAATATATCTTTATTCTGGACAGGTCCATTGTGGCTATAACTGATACTACTTCTTCACTGCTAGAAATGATCAGTTGTATTTATTGGGCAGGATACATCAGAGTGGGTGTGGTGAAGTTGCCACACCAATTAAAACCCTTCATAGCATCTTCATCTTAATGAGAAAGAGTCCAAATTCTTTAGCTTGACATAAAAGGTCCCTATAATTCACCTACCTCTTTGGTCTCAATATGATGCCTAGGTTTGATTCCTTATTTCATCACCTATCTAACCTTAAGTAAATTAAATGCTCTGGATCTAGTTTCCATCATTTAAAAAACTGTACAGAGTTACCTCTCCTCTGCAAGTTCCCAACTCTCCAACCTTGTGCAAATTGTTTAACCTCTTCAAACCTTACTTACACCATCTGTAAAATGGGTGGATTGACAGTGCTTCACAGGGTTTTGTATTGTTGGAATGAGATTCCTTGTGAAGTAAGTTGATGCTGTTGTTACTTATACCTCTCCCTAGCTTCCTAGATGACTTCTACTCATCTTTTATGATAAAAATCAAGCTTCTTTGTCCCACCTTCCAAATAAAGCTGATTTCTTCTTCCCTTGGGCCAGTACTAGGTATCTATCACTGTCTCTGTCATATTGTATCATGAGGATGTGTTTATATGTCTGTTTCCTCTACCCAGGTGTGGATCTTTGTGGGATGAGTCTGAGGTGGCGGTGTTGTGCTCAACACCTAGTTCACAACACCCCCAGTAGATGACTGTGCAGTGAAAAAATAAAACTGTTTATCAATTTTGAAAAAGGATAGACTTTCTCATTGTGCCAAAATTCTGTTGAGCCTGGAATGGATAGAGGGACACTTAGAGAAAAGCTTAAGTGTTCCTGAAAAATAGTCCAGATATACCCTGGGGAAAGCCAGGAAACGGATTTGCTTTAAGGCATATTGACAGTGCAGCCTCACTGAAAATCTCCCCTGATAGAACAGTCAGGTAGGCAAAAGATATGTAAGGGAAACTCTGTATTTTATATTCTGAGATGGCTCTGTTGAGAAAACCAAGAAGATCAATGAAGGCTTCCAGACATCTCTCTTGGTTTTGGAGGCTTGTCTTGATCCCAAAAGGGAGCATTGATCAGTCAGAGTCACTTCCATTGTCAGATGTGAGATGTGTAGGTTTAAGACAGAGAAATCTTGGCAATCAGCATGGAGGGAAGGCAGAGCATTACCCCGGAAGGATGTTCCTTGCAGGTGTGTGCTGCACAGGGCTGCAGCCTGCTCAAGTGCACCCAGTACCCAGCACACTCTCTGCACACAGAAAATCTCAGTGAAAACCCAAAGGAGATGCCTGCTTTGGAGCAAATTGTTCTGAATGGGTACGCAGTGACCATCTTTTCTGAGAACCAGGAAAACCCCCTGTGCTCAGGTAATGTGGCCACACTTTCAAGATCATCTGTCTTAAAGCCTTTGAAAATGGATTCCCCCTCTTGGGGACCCCAGGTGTAGATGGTGGGGCCCTCCTCAGGTGAGAGAGCCAGCCACACAAGGCTTGCATACTACATACCCTGAGGCTCCAAGTCACTAGGGAGGGATGAACCTGAGTTGTGAACGTGGGTCTGGAGAGGGCAGCAGTATTGTAAAATCAGCTCAGTTTCCCTGACTTGTGGGTGGCTAGAAGTTGGTCCTTTCTCAGGCTGCCTGCCAGCACCTTCTCCAGGCTTATCTGTGATGTAAGAGAGGTCAGCAAGGAGTCCTAGTGTGATCCCTGGCCCTGTGCCAGACACAGTGGAAGGCTTTTACCGTTATTAGTTGTCAATATCATAACACCCTTGTGAGCTAAGTGTTCTTCTAGGCCAGCCCCATTTTATAAATTGGCAATGCACGGGCTTGAGTAATGTGCCAAGGTCACAGGGCCGTCTGACTCATGCCCATGGGTTTATCCATCTGACCATGTGACTTCCATGCTTTTTGGGGGCTGCAGAAATTTTTCTGTGACCTCCAAAGCCCTGCTCTTTCCCCTTGACGGATGTGCAGAGTCATGGTCGCCGTCCTCCCCTGGGTGTTGGGGACCACCCAGCCAGATACAGAGGCTGTACCTGTCTCCTCCTTCTCCAGACATTCTGACCTCTGGCCTTATTATCTCATGCTAGGACCGTTGCCGTAGCAGATCCCCCTCTCTTCAGTATTGCCCCCAAACTGCTCTCACAGTCAACTTTTTACAACATGAACCTTCGCTATACTAGGCACTCAATAGATATTTGTTAAATGGGTCATCCTGCTTTAAATTCCTGTTTCCCAGGGCCTAGTTCAAAAGGTAACCTTGACTTTCACGGCCCTCGGTATATGACTTCATCTCCTCTTCTTGCTGTTTCTCGTGGCACTGTTTGCCACACATGCGGAGCTGCCTGTCCAGGACACCAGGGTCCTGATATGCCACATTACACTGCCACCCATGTTTTCTTCCCCAAAAGAATAGGCTGAGAAATAGAGTACTCGCCACAGGAAGTATCTTGGCCCATGTACACACACCTTGAACCTAGCACTTACAAGATGGGTTTCAGGCTTTGGTTGCATGTCTTCCTCCTAGCTTGGCCTGTATTTAATCCGTCTAACATCTCCCAAGCCCACAATGGTGCCTTATAGGCAGAAAAACATCTGGAGATGGTTGGTGCCACATACACATGCAGATATGTACCAATGCCTCCAAAGTGAGGCATACTCTTGTTTCCACTATATGTTAAATTCAGGTCATAATCCACTAACCTAGTTTTATAACCAAAAAAAAAAAATAATGGTTGATTATTTGCAGGTTGAAAACTTGACACTGGCTCACTTATTCAGCCAATGTATCTCATGCATGGGCTGTGACTCTCTCAGATCTGTCCCCACCCGGTCCCTAGCACCTGGCACCATGACTGTGGAACAAACAAAGAGCAGCTTTCTAGGGGAGGCATCTGTGGGAGGAAAGTGAGAGGAGTTCGACTCTTTCTTGTTGAAGCACAAAGACCTTAAAATACAACTGAAGAGCTTTGGCAACCTGTACTGTGGACAGGTGATAAGATAGGACCCTGAAGGGAAGAAAGTCGAGGCCACTAAGTTGGGGATTCCAAACCCGAAACTCCTGGTGATGTCATGGAAGGTTTTCCAGAAAAAGCTTCTGTCTTGATGGAAAGAGCTGCCCCCTTGGGGTACAGACAGGTGGCCCAGAACGCCTCTGACTGACACTAACTCCAGTCATCCTGACCACTCAGGTCAAGTCCCATAGCGAGTCCTGACTCAGGGTGGCCTGAGTAGGGGAACAGAATCCCCTGCATAGCCCTGTAACTCTGGATGATGACACTGGCAGGGACAAAAAGACTTCACAGCCAGAGACATAAATGCAGGTATGTGGGGACCTCTCCCTATGTGGCTGTGGGGAATATCATCTGACTCAGTTAAAAGCATGATCAGCTTTGAGCATCAAGAAACTAACCAGAGCATTGTTTTCCCAGGTAATTAAGATGCTATTAATTAAACTACCATTTTAAAGCTAGTTTCAAACTAATTCTTTATGACACATGTGCACACCCCTCATAAGGAATGTCCCTACCTCCTCTGGGCTGTGATGCCTCAGCTGGGGGCTGAGCACCCCACCCTCTGGCACAGGGTGGACTGTCTGTGGGTCTGTAAATGAATAAATGACAGGTGGACCAATGCCATTTCCTCACTTGAACATCTCAGATGCCATCTGGTAGCAGACGGCATAACCTGGAATGTTCTTCTTGTCTGATCCCAGAGACTGAGCAAATTCCAACCTCCCTTGTGGAGGTTTGGTCTGCACAGTTGAAGGGCTCTCAAAGCCTCTGTCCTTCCTCTAGTGACAGGAAAAAGGGGGTGGGGAGGCACGCCCCAACCCATGCAGTGGGGGGAGGAGACCAAGGTCTCCTCTGAGGCTGGTTCCAGATGGGAGTCCAGGCAAAGGGACTGGGGGAGGGAGAGGGGTGCTGGAGTGCAGAGGCCTGGGTTTTCGGCAGAGGGGGGCAATGTGCCAGGGCTCCAGGGAGCCAATTGGCTTTTCACAGCTAATTGAAGGGAGCAATATAAGGATCCCTGTGTTTGGGGTTTTTCTCAAGGATACAGTCCCAGATGTGTAATGACTGATTCAAGCAGTAAGATCATTTTTATGTGCTTTAATTCATATGGCCAAATGGCTTTCTCAAAAGCAAGATGTGGATTCCATTCCCACTGTGAGGGTGCTTCTTTCCACCCTGACAGCACCCAGGGTTATTACCTTAAAAAACTCACAAGCTACCTGGGAACTATGCCATCTTGTTTAATTAATGTCCTTGATGATTAGATGTGAGCATCCTGCCCTCTGGTCTAGACCACACCCTCATCAAAGCTGACCCATCCTCTGAGTGCCTGCTTCACCTGCCTCAGGTCCTTTGCACCTGCTCTCCTCTCTGCCTGGAAAGTAGTCCGTCTGCATGCTCATTCCCTTATCCCCCTCCCATCTTCACTTAATAACGAAGCCTTCCCAGACCCCCTTGCTTAAAATGGCACCCCAGTACTTCTTATCCCTCCCTGGTTACTTCATTTTTTCCAATGTGCCTGTCACCATAGGCACAGTTTATAGATTATGTTGACTGTCTCTCTTCCCTAGAATGGATGTTCCAGGAAGGCACATGGAAAGGGAAAGAAGGAGAGGGTGCAGAGCTGAATGTAAGCTAGAAAGAGAGGAGAAGCCAGTCATGCCCTCTCCCACCAGAACCTACCCCTGACCCCCCAGACCCTGGGACCCAGCAACGACTGCTCAGCTGGAGTGGTGGGAGGAGCTGAGGGTGGTGAAGAATGGAGATGCTTCTTGGGGCCTGACCTCTCTTTTGCTCTTTGGGGAGGTCTGGGAGCATCTCACTCACCCCTGTTACCCAGCAGAGTTGTAATGCAATGGAGACCTCCGGGACATTCTTTGCCTCAGCTGCAGTTTGAGTGACAGTGCATGGGGCTGAGTATGCAGTCCCTCTGACAGGGACTTGTCAGAGGTGAAATGTCCTCAGAGGTGACAGGCACTGGTACCTTGAGGGGCTGTTGAATTAGGGTAGGGTGGGAAGGAGATGGTATCCCTGGAGAAAGCCATGCTTCAGGAAAGCCTAGAGGTGGAGTGGGTATTTAAGGGAAGCATAATGGAGGATTCATCCACAGAACCAGGTAGTGAAGGAAGGGCTATGCTGAGCCAATGACTTGTGACTTTGAGAAGAGAAGCAGGAGGGGAGAGGGTTAATGGCATCTACCTGCTGCTGGGATTGTGAGAGCACCAAGAAACAGCCCAAGTGTCCTGAGCTGTGACCTTAACTAACCTCTGTCCCCACAGTCACTGGTGGTCCAGACTGCCCTTCAGCCTATCCAGGGACAAGCCATCACTGAGATTGTCACCTGGCCCTTCTGCCTGGGGGATATGCGTCCTTCTGTCCAGAGCCTCTGGCTCTCAGGCCTTGATTCCTGAGTTCCTCCTCCCCTGCTCAAGACCATGGGCTGGAAGGCTGCATCAGCAGAGAGCTGGGCACAGCTCCTTAGAAGGGAGTAGGTCAGAACCCAGCCAGAGCAGAAATGAAAACTGCCAGGGTGAAGCCTGGTTGGGCTCTGTCTCAGTGAAAATCAGAGCTCACACCTCGTTAGTGGAGACACTCCCTTAGCAGTAGGCCCCAGGCTGGGAGATGTGAATCCCAGTTTCACTCACTGGGAAGGCAAGGCCGTGTCCTCCAGCAGCCAGACTTGAGTGAAGGAGCCCAGAAGGTCTCTGAATGGCTCATTTCAGAGGCCTGGAAACCAGGAGACCCGAGGAGCTGCTGAGAAGCCTCTAGCCTCCCAGTGTTCTGAGTAACCCAGGCATCAAGCTCCATGGAACTGGACAATTGGAAAGATTGACTGATGGAAAGACAGGTGACACAGTGAACTCTTTAGGAGGTCCTCCCTTTTAATTGGTTCTTCAGCATCAGAGGTGGGGTGTGGCCATCTTTGGGAGGGAAAAGCGGAGAGAAAGCTGCTTAGCAGAGCTGGTTCAGCCTTGCTCTGAATTTGGAAGCCCTGACTGAGGGCACAAGGTGAATGAAGGATGGGCTCTGGGGGCATATTTGTGGATAGGAGGGCCATACGTGGTCTGTCCTAGGAGGGGGGCTCACTCCATGAGGATAGCTGCAGAACTGGCAAGGCCTGAGGGATCATTGAGGCTGGGGAGAGGATAAAGGGCCAAAGGTGCCTTAAGAAAGTAGGTGAAACCAGGGGAAGGGGAGAATGGGGGCGGTGCAGGAGGAGGAGGATGCCACCAACATGCAGCCACAATCCTGATGGCTCCCTCACCAGCACTTGCCACGTGGTCTACCCAGAGCAACTTTCCATAGTACAACATTTACTCCCCAGCCACTCTGTGATCCACAAATCCTTGTCTGAAACCCTGAGGCCTTGGGGGTTTTGGAATTGAAAATCTTTCCTATTTTAGCAAAAAAGATGATGCATATACTGCATCTTTTCTAAGTTTCCAGCAGGTTCTGGAGGAGCCCCCTACAATCTAATGCATCAGTATTTTCTGCAGGGAAATGTGTGAACAGTCAACACTTTGCGGCATCAATAGAGACCATAGGAAACAGAAAAAAGGCTCATGTCTGTTCAGACAGGTTTTGCCACCCAATGAATTAGGTCAAGACAGATTTTGCAGCCACGTGAGTTTCAAGCCATGTCTTGGCACTTAGTTCTTCTTAGATATTGAAATGGCAGATTAGAGATTGTGGGTCTGTACTCGTCCCCAACCTGAGGTTCTGAGAGGTATAGTGATGGCAGAACTAGGAAGGGGTAAATCTGGGATTTGAGGGCAGGCTCTCTAATTCCAATAATGGTCTCTAAACCTGTGCAGCACTGGAGGGGCACCTACTGTTGTTCTTAACAGCATGTCTGCAGGGCCACTGAGGAGGTGATGCTGAGAAACTGGCTCCTAAACTCCCGGAAGGCCAGACCCTTGGCTGTTTGGAACCCTGAGCAAGAACGGGATATCCTGGTAGACACAAGAGGAGCCAGGTCAGAGGGTGGCTATGACTCGAACCAGTCCCATCTCCAGCCCACTGCAGAGCCCCAGGAGAGGGATTATCAGACACAGCACCCCACATGATCTTACCTTTATGACTCCTAAGAAAATGGGACCCTGGGTTCCACCTCTCAGAGAGGAGCCCTCTACACACAGCCTTTCTGTGTCTTGGATGTGTCAAACACTGCTTTGTCTAGATGTGCTCCTATGCTCTTCCTTCCCCTAAACCCCCAGGAGCCCTGCTACTCCCCTGGTAGGATACCCATGGTTCCCTATCCATGGTGGGCAGTCTCCTTAGTTAACCATCCTAATTTTATTGGTCTATGGTTGTGCAACCCTAGTGGTCTTTATCCCATGGGGTTTGTTATCACTGATTAACAGAAAAGTCTCAAAAGCCTTTCCCACATGCAGTTTTACTCAACCCTCACTACAGACTGGTGAATTAGGTGTTACCTGCCCCCATTTTACAGATGAAGAAGAGGAGGCTTGTGTTGGTCATGGTGGGGTACAAGATTTCATGATTGGAAAGTGCTGGAGCCAAGATGCAAAGTCGTGTCTGCTGACTGGGAACCATGCTCTTCCCTCCTCTGTGTGCCAGGGGGAAGGCCTCTGAGGTTGGTGGTTTCAACTTGTCACAGCTGTGTCTTGGCACATGGAGCCCCTCAGGAGGCAGGTCAAACTGGGTTTCACATACACAACTGTATTTCCAATTTCTCTCGAAAAATAAGAAACTGACCGCCCCGGGCCCTCTTTTTTGCCCTGCGGCAGCCCACGTAGCCAAGGAGCAGCATCCCCATATAGAGAGGCCACGCGGTCCCCGGTCTCTCACAGGCCCCATCTGGCTACTGCACTAACTTCTGTTAGTCCCCTGCATACTGTGAGCATTGGAGCTTGTCATCTCTGCTCCTGAAAAATGTCTCTGGCAAAATGGGCAGTGATCTCTGTTTACATACTTCTTGGCACAGAAAACTCATTGCTTCCTAAGGGAAGGGAAGACACGCAGAGAGCCACGTAGGTACTACCATTGTACTAGACATTGCTTGATAGTGTAGTGAGCCAGTGAGAAGTGCAGTTTCAGCTCCTCCATTTCACAGATGTAGAAATTGAGGCTTGGCAAGACTTGGTGATTTGTGCAGATCCTGCAGAATGTGGGGTCACCAAGACTAGACTGTTCCAGCCTATCTTCTTCTGGATCCCCCGGCCTTTCAGCTGCTGCACCCAGAACTTGCTCCAAGGCTCTGTGGACAGTATCATCTCCATCCCAATACCTCCCTCCACTCACTGCTGGTGTGATATCCCCGTGGGGTGTGACTGTGAGTGCCGCCCAGGCTTTCATAAGAGAAGCCAGGGCTGACCCTGGGTCAGATCTGGATGTTCTCTCTAATTTACTAACTGGGAGACTGTGGAAAGAGAGAGGTGCAGGGTGTATAAGGTCTGACCACCAGCACCCTGGTGGGGAGGGGCCAGGACCCAGGAATGCAGATCCTGCTTCCTGGGGTTGATCACAGCATACCTTTCCAAGAGGAGAACCAAAATTCATAAGTTGCTATCTGTGGGTCATCAGTGTGAGAAGCATTGAGGTGAGAGAAGGAGGTTGATTAAGCTGGAGACAGGACAGTCACAATTCCCAGGGTGGGAGGACAAGGGGATGAAGGTGGCCGGCCTGAGAGCTGTTCCTGTAGACACAGGGCTGTGACCTGCCCATCCCTGTGTCAAAGCTGGAGACAAGGTTTAAAGTGGCAGGCTTCCAGGTATGACATAGAGTCAGTCGCTTTTTATTTCGTTTAAAAATAAGCAGTTTAAAAAGTCTTAATTTATCTACATAAAAAATTGTAATATATAGTGGAACTATATGTAAGTTTGTTCTGTATTTTCCAAGTCTCCTGTAAATGTGTTATCATATCTTTGTAATTTAAAAAAATTAAAAAAAGAAGTAAAAAAAAAATGAGATGCTACTTCATATCCACTAGGAGGGAAGAACCATGAAGGCAGATACTGAAAAACGTATGTAATGAGTCTAAACGATTCTATGTAACTGAATCACTGCTATACACCTGAAACTAACACATTGAATATCAACTGTGCTTCAATAAAAATAAATGTTTTTTAAGAAAAAAAAAATAGCAGTTTATTGGCTAGGCAGAAGCTGTTTGGTGAAATAAAGAAACACGAAATCAACTCATATAGTAGTACCTTCCAATTACAGAGAAAACTGACCTGGGCTTGGATGCAGGGTATCCTGAGCAGGTACCAGAATCCTCTGGAAAGCTTGATAAAGTGCAGAGTCCTGGGCCCTACCACCAGCAGTTTCTGATTCACTGAGTTTGGGATTTGTAACTAGGTCTTAGCCGGGCTCTGCTCTGTTCGCTAAACAGGCTTCTGGTCCAGAGACCACGCTGGCCTGGATGATTCCATTACTGGCCTTTGGTGCCACTGTCTGGCCGCTCTTGAGAATGACATGTTCTCCCTCTAATGGTATCCACATTCTTGGACAACTGTTTCAACAAAAGTTGGGAATGTTCTGACCTCTATCAATTTCTCCCGGGCAACACTGTGCATCTATAGTGACAGTTATAAAACGTTACCTTAGTCTATTTGGGGCACTAAGCACAGCACACACAGCGCACATTTGGGGCATAAAGAGACAAAAAAATTTCCCCCAATTTATCAAGTAAGGCATATAGCAAAAGAGTATGCAAGCAGGATTTCTAAAATGACTTATGCATGCTTTATCACATATAATTCATTCAAAGTAGTCCATAAATAAAACAAGCAGAATTTTTAAAGAAAGAGGATTTCATTATATGTGGAATATAAAAAAACATGATGCAAATGAAACTTATTTATAAAACAGAAATAGACCTACAGACATAGAAAACAAATTTATGGTGACCAAAGGAGAAGGAGGAGAATATAACTTAGGAGTTTGGGATTAACATATGCACACTACTATATATTAAACATATAACCAATAAGGACTTACTATATAGCACAGGGAAAGTGAAAGTGTTAGTCACTCTTTGCAACCCCATGGACTGTAGCCCACCAGGCTCCTCTGTCCATGGGATACTGGAGTGAGTTGCCGTTCTCTTCTCCAGGGGATCTTCCCAACCCAGGGATAGAACCCGGGTTGCCTACATTTTAGACAGATTCGTTACTGTCTGAGCCACCAGGGAAGCCCCCAATCAATTATAATTTTTTTAAGTGGCTTTCAAACATATACTTGAGATAGAAGATAGATGTCCACCTCTCTCAGAGCTGATCCCTAGACCACTTTTCTTTTGTAAGACACATGAAGGTCTGGCATGCATTGCTGAAGAACAAGGGGACAGTCCATCTGTCCCCAGGAGAGGAAAATTAACTTCGCAGCTGTGTTCAGCACTACCAGACACACATAAGGCATTACCCTGGGGTCTCTTATAGCACGGAGCATCATTATTTTATTTGTGCTTGGGGAAATGCTGGCATCCAATGTCAGGTTACTCGGTGATTGAAATTTGACCTTGGTTTGCCTAATTTCTTTTTTTAAAAAATTAATTTATTTTTTTTATTGTTTTTGCCATACAATGTCATGATATCACCATGGGTTTACATATGCTTCCCCTCCAGAACCCCCCTCCCTCCTCCCTCCCCCCTGGGAAATCTCGCTGCACCAGCCCCGAGCATCAATCCTGGGCTGGTGATTGATTAGACATATGATAATTAACTTGTTTCAATGCCCTTCTCCCATATCATCCCACCCTTACCCTCATCCACAAAGTCCACGAGTCTATTCTATACCATCTGCGTTCCTTTTGCTGTCTCGCATGTTGGGTTCTCGTTACCGTCTTTCTAAATTCCATATATATGTGTTAATATACTGTATTGTTGTTTTTGCTTCTGGCTTACTTCACTCTGGATAATGGGCTCCAGTTTCGTCCATCTGAGTAGAATTGCTTCAAATGAATTTTTTTTAATGCTGAGTAATATTCCATTGTGTATATGTACCACAGCTTTCTTATCCATTCGTCAGTTGATGGGCATCTAGGTTGCTTCCATGTCCTGGCTATTGTAAACAATGCAGCGATGAACATTGGGGTACACGTGGCTCTTTCAATTCTGGTTTCCTCGGTGTGTACGCCCAGCAGTGGGATTGCTGGGTCATGTGGCAGGACTATTTGCAGCTTTTTAAGGAACCTCCACATTGTTTTCCATAGTGGCTGTATTAGTTTGCATTCCCACCAACAGTGTAAGAGGGTTCCCTTTTCTCCACATCCTCTCCAGCATTTACTGCTTGTAGGCTTTTGGATGGCAGCCATTCTGACTGGTGTAAAGTGGTACCTCATTGTGGTTTTGATTTGCATTTCTCTGATAATGAGTGATGTTGAACATCTTTTCATGTGTTTGTTAGCCATTTTTATATCTTCTTTGGAGAAATGTCTGTTAAGTTCTTTGGCCCACTTTTTAATTGGTTTGCCTAATTTCTAATTCCTCCAAACTCTTTGATTTCTGGCAGTGGACACATCATTTTCTGCAAGCATTTCAGGTTGGGGATGAAGGGCAAGGTCCTGAACTATATTAAACAAAGTAAAACAGATTTGGTTTGGGGGTTGGTTGTTGTTATTACTGTGTTTTATTTTACTGCAGAACTTTTTGGAAACTTTCATGAGCTTATCCAGTGATTTCCAAACTATTTCCATAAGTGTAAAAGACTTATTTCATAGCCTGGAGTATCTTGGTGAATGATCCATGTATACTTGAGAAAAATGAGAACTTTTCTGTGGAGCCTTCTACAGGTGTCAAACAGGTCAAGTTGGTTGAGAATGTTCATACCTGCCATATTGCTGATTTCCTGTGTACTTATTTTATCAACTATTGAGAGAGGAGTATTGAAATTTCTGAGAATAAAGTAGATTTGTCTGTTTTTCATTATAGTTCTATCAGTTTTACTTCATATATTTTTAAGTTCCCATATTCAGTTCAGTTCAGTTCAGTCGCATCTGACTCTTTGCAACCCCATGAATCACAACACGCCAGGCCTCCCTGTCCATCACCAACTCTCAGAATCTACCCAAACCCATGTCTATTGAGTCAGTGATGCCATCTGGCCATCTCATCCTCTGTTGTCCCCTTCTCCTCCCGCCCCCAATACTTCCCAGCATCAGGGTCTTTTCCAGTGAGTCAGCTCTTCGCATGGGGTAGCCAAAGTATTGGAGTTTCAGCTTCAACACCAGTCCTTCCAATGAACACCCAGGACTGATCTCCTTTAGGATGGACTTGTTGGATCTCCTTGTAGTCCAAGGGATGCTCAAGAGTCTTCTCCAACAACACAGTTCAAAAGCATCAATTCTTTGGTGCTCAGCTTTCTTCACCATCCAACTCTCACATCCATACATGACTACTGGAAAAACCATAGCCTTGACTAGATGGACCTTTGTTGGCAAGGTAATGTCTCTGCTTTTCAATATGCTATCTAGGTTGGTCATAACTTTCCTTCCAAGGAGTAAGCGTCTTTTAATTTCATGGCTGCAGTCACTATATGCAGTGATTTTGGAGCCCCCCCAAAATAAAGTCAGCCACTGTTACCACTGTTTCCCCATATATTTGCCATGAAGTAGTGGGACTAGATGCCGTGATCTTAGTTTTCTGAATGTTGAGCTTTAAATCAACTTTTTCACTCTCCTCTTTCAGTTTCATCAACAGGCTTCTTAGTTCCTCTTCACTTTCTGCCATAAGGATGGTGTCATCTGCATATCTGAGGTTATTGATATTTCTCCCGGCAATCTTGATTCCAGCTTGTGCTTCTTCCAGCCCAGTGTTTCTCATGATGTACTTTGCATATAAGTTGAATAAGCAGCCTTGATGTACTCCTTTTCCTATTTGGAACCAGTCTGTTGTTCCATGTCCAGTTCTAACTGTTGCTTCCTGACCTGCATACAGGTTTCTCAAGAGACAGGTCAGATAGTCTGGTATTCCCATCTCTTTCAGAATTTTCCACAGTTTATTGTGATCCACACAGTCAAAGGCTTTGGCATAGTCAATAAAGCAGAAATAGATGTTTTTCTGGAACTCTCTTGCTTTTTCAATGATCCAGCGGATGTTGGCAACTTGATCTCTGGCTCCTCTGCCGTTTCTAAAACCAGCTTGAATGTCTGGAAGTTCACGGTTCACGTATTACTGAAGCCTGGCTTGGAGAATTTTGAGTATTACTTTACTAGCATGTGAGATGAGTGCAATTGTGCAGTAGTTCGAGCATTCTTTGGCATTGCCTTTCTTTGGGATTGAAATGAAAACTAACCTTTCCCAGTCCTGTGGCCACTGCTGAGTTTTCCAAATTTGCTGGCATATTGAGTGCAGCACTTTCACAGCATCATCTTTCAGGATTTGAAATAGCTCAACTGGAATTCCATCACCTCCACTAGCTTTGTTCATAGTGATGCTTTCTATAAGGCCCACTTGACTTCAGATTCCAGGATGTCTGGCTCTAGGTGAGTGATCATACTATCGTGATTATCTGTGTCATGAAATCTTATTTGTATAGTTCTTCTGTGTATTCTTGCCACTTCTTAATATCTTCTGCTTCTGTTAGGTCCATACCATTTTTATCCTTTATCAAGCTCATCTTTGCATGAACTGTTCCCTTGGTATCTCTAATTTTCTTGAAGAGATCTCTAGTCTTTCCCATTCTGTTGTTTTCCTCTATTTCTTTGCATTGATCACTAAGGAGGGCTTTCTTATCTCTCCCTGCTATTCTTTGGAACTCTACATTCAGATGGGAATATCTTTCCTTTTCTCCTTTGCTTTTCACTTCTCTTCTTTTCACAGCTATTTGTAAGGCCTCCTCAGACAGCCATTTTGCTTTTTTGCATTTCTTTTCGATGGGAATGGTCTTAACCTTTGTCTCCTGTATAATGTCATGAACCTCCATCCATAGTTCGTCAGGCACTCTGTCTATCAGATCTAGTCCCTTAAATCTATTGCTCACTTCCATTGTATAATCATAGGGATTTTATTTAGTCATACCTGAATGGTCTAGTGGTTTTCCCTACTTTCTTCAATTTAAGTCTGAATTTGGCAATAAGGAGTTCGTGATCTGTACCACAGTCAGCTCCCGGTCTTGTTTTTGCTGACTGTATAGAGCTTCTCCATCTTTGGCTGCAAAGAATATAATAAATCTGATTTCGGTGTTGACCATCTGGTGATGTCCATGTGTAGAGTCTTCTCTTGTGTTGTTGGAAGAGGGTGTTTACTATCACCAGTGCATTCTCTTGGCAAAATTCTATTAGCCTTTGCCCTGCTTCATTCTATACTCCAAGGCTAAATTTGCCTGTTACTCCAGGTGTTTCCTGACTGCCTACTTTCGCATTCTAGTCCCCTGTAATGAAAAGGAGATCTTTTTTGGGTGTTAGTTCTAAAAGGTCTTGTAGGTCTTCATAGAACCGTTCCACTTCAGCTTATCAGCGTTACTGGTCAGGGCGTAGGCTTGGATTACTGTGATACTGAATGGTTTGCCTTGGAAATGAACAGAGATCATTCTGTCATTTTTGCGATTGCATCCAAGTACTGCATTTCAGATTCTTTCATTGACCATGATGGCTACTCCATTTCTTCTAAGGGATTCCTGTCCACAGTAGTAGATATAATGGTCATCTGAGTTAAATTCACCCATTCTAGTCCATCTTAGTTCGCTGATTCCTAGAATGTCGACGTTCACTTCTGCCATCTCCTGTTTGACCACTTCCAATTTGCCTTGATTCATGGACCTAACATTCCGGGTCCCTATGCAATATTGCTCTTTACAGCATCGAAGCTTGCTTCTATCACCAGTCACATCCTCAACTGGGTATTGTTTTTGCTTTGGCTCCGTCCCTTCATTCTTTCTGGAGTTATTTCTCCACTGATCTCCAGTAGCATATTGGGCACCTACCGATCTGGGGAGTTCCTCTTTCCGTGTCCCATCATTTTGCCTTTTCATACTCGTCCAAGATAAGGCGCAGCAGCTGCGCATTGCTGGAGCAGCCGTGAAGAGATACCCCACGTCCAAGGTAAGTGAAGCCCAAATAAGATGGTAGGTGTTGCGAGAGGGCATCAGAGGACAGACCCACTGAAACCATAAAAGTAGAAAACTAGCCAGTCTGATCACACGGACCACAGCCTTGTCTAACTCAGTGAAACTAAGCCATGCCGTGTGTGGCCACCCAAGACATTCGGGTCATGGTGGAGAGGTCTGACAGATTGTGGTCCACTGGAGAAGGGAATGGCAAACCACTTCAGTATTCCTGCTTTGAGAACCCCACGAACAGTATGAACAGTATGAAAATTTCCCTTATTAAGGGTCATAAATGTTTGACTGTTATGTCCTCCTGATAGCTTGACCCTTTATCTTTATGAAATGACATTCTTCATCCCTGATAGTATTGTTGGCTCTGAAATCTTCTTTGTCTGATGTTGATATAGCCATTGCAGCTTTTTTTTATTTTTACTAGTGTTAGCATAGTATATATATTTTTCCACCCTAATGTTTAATCTATTTCTGTCTTTATTTTTAAAGTGCATTTCTTTTAGGCTGCATGTAGTTTTTGGTGTTGCTTTTTTAATCCAGTATGGCAATATCAGACTTTAATTGGATGTTTAAACCATGTACATTTAATATGATTTTTATATGATTAAGTTAAAATCTATCATCCTATTTGTTTTCTATGTATCCTGTCTGTTCTTTGTTCCTTTTTAACTCTTTTCATGCTTTCTTTGGATTGAATATTTTCTAATATTCAATTTTATCTTCTCTGTTGGCCTATTAACTCTTTGTTTTGTTATTTTAGCAGTTGCTCTAGGGTTTATAGTATATATGTTTAACTTAGTCTACTTTCAAGTCATATTAAACTTTTTTGTACACAGAGGTGTGTTTCTACTGGGGGCAATTTTGTCCTTCAGAAAATAGCGTGATCTAGAGACTAGGGCCCTCTAGTGGATAGAAGACAGGGATGCTGCTAAAAATCCTACAATGCATAACATAGGCCCTCACAATGAAAAACCATGTAGTCCAAAATATTAACTGTGGTTGAGAAACACTAACATACAGTATAAGAACCTTATAATAGTATATTTTCTCTCCAGTCTGTATTCTATTGTTGCCACTTTTTACCTTTACATATGTTATAAATTTTATAACATATTGTCATCATTTTTGTTTAAATTATTATCTTTTTAAAATCTTATTTTTATTGGAATATAATTGTTTCACAAAGCTGTGTTAGTTTCTGCTGTACAACAAAGTGAATCGTCTATATGAATACATATATCTCCCCCCTCTTGAGCCTACCCGCCATTCTCCCATCCGACCCTCTGGGTCATCACAGAGTGCTGAGCTGAGCTCCCTGTGCTGTACGGTAGCTTCCCACAAGCTCTCTATTCTACCTATGGTAAAGTGTATATGTCAGGGCAACTCCCTCATTGTCTCCAGCTCCTTAACCCCTGTGTCCACAAGTCTGTTCTCTATAGTCAGCTTAAATAATTAATAAACGTCTTACACACTTACCCATATAGTTACCATTTTTGGTATTCTTTGTATAGACTCAGATTTCTATCTGGTGTTATTTTACTTCTGTATGAAGGATTTCCTTGAACATTTCTTGTATGAGCTGATCTGCTCATGATAAATTCTTTCAGCTTTCATGTCAGAAAAAGTCTGTATTTCACTTTTATTTTTGAAAGATGTTTTCATTGGGTATAGACATCTAGATAGATGTTTTCCCTACCTTTACTTTAAACGTGGGACTGCACTGTGCTCCTGGTTGCCCTGTTTCCAAAGAGAAATCTACAGTCATCCTTATCTTTGTTTCTCTGTATAAAACCTGCCCCTTTCCTCTGACTGATTTTAAGATCTCTTAATCACTGGTTTTGAGCAATTTGATTATGATAGGCTGATTTTTTCATGTTTCTTGTGCTTTGGGTTTGCTAAACTTCATAGACATGTGGGTTCATAGTTTTCATCAAGGTTAGAAAATGTTCAGCCATTATTTCTCAAATATTCCCTGTTCCTCCTTCAGGGACTCCAATTACACGTGTATTAGACTGCTTAACATTGTCATATAATCCACTGACGCTCTTTTCATTTTCAAAAAATTCATTTTTCCCAGTGTTTCATTTTGTATGATTTTATTGCAATGTTTACAAATTCATTAATCTCTTATGCAATGTCTGTTCCTCCATTAATCCCATGCAGAGTATATTTCAATTTATATGTTATGGTTTTCACCTCAGGAATTTAACCTGGGTCTTTTTTTAAAATAACTTTCTTTTTTATTTTTTAAATTAATTAATTAATTTTTGGTTGCACTGGGTCTTTGTTGCTGCACTTGGGCTTTCTCTAGTTGTGGCTACTCTCTAGGTACTGTGTGCCGGCTTTCCATTGTGGTAGCTTCTCTTGTGAGCACAGGCTGTAGAGCATGTGGGCTTCGTGGGTTGTGGTGCATGGGGCTAGTTGCTCCACAGCTTGTGGAATCCTCTTCAACCAGGGATTGAACCTGTGTCCCCTGCATGGCAGGCAGATGCTTATCCACTGGACCACCAGAGAAGTCCTAAAAATAACTTTGTTATCCTCACTAGGGATCATGTTCTCCTGCCTCTTTGTGAAATGTGTGCTCGGTCACGTCTGACTTTACAGCCCCATGGACTGTAGCCACCAGGCTCCTCTGCCCAGGGAATTTTCCAGGCAAGAATACTGGAGTGGGATGCCATTTCCTACTCCAGGGGATCTTCCCAACCTAGGGATTGAACCCAAATCTTTTGTGTCTCCTGCATTCGTGGGCAGACTTTACACTAGCACCACCTGGGAAGCCCCTGGTTCTTTGAATGCCTGATAACCTTTGACCAGATGTCACACTTGTTAGGTGCTGAATAATTTTTTTATTATAAATCTTCTTGAGCTTTGCTCTAGGATGAAGTTAATTTACTTGGAAACAGTTTTATCCTTTAAGTTTTGATTTATGATTCTTTTGGGGAGTCTGGAACAGTGCCCAGTCTTGGGTTAATTATTCTGCTTTATTGAGGCAAGATTTTCCTAAGTATTTCTGTTGTGAATTATGAGGTATTCTAGTTAGCCTGGTGGGAGCAGGCATTATTCCAACCATTGTGTGAGCTCTGGGTATGGTTCCCCTTAATAGTCTTAGATGGCTCCTTTCCCGGACTTGGGCAATTTCCTTACACAAATGTGCTGGTCAAAACTCTGCTAAATACTCAAGAGGGACTCACTGTAAGTCACTGTAGTTCTCTTTTCTCTGGTACTCTGTTCTTAGAACTCTGTCTTGGTTGCCCCCAGACTTTCAGCTCCATGTTCTCAAATCAGAAAGTCTTCTGGTTCTGTTTGGGTTCTCTGTGTACTGTGGGCTGAAAAAGTCTAGGTGGCAAGCCAAGGCAATAACAGGGCTTATCCTAATTTCTTTTTCTATTTCTCAGGAATCCCTGTATTTCCTTGTCTGCTGTCCAATATGTTGAAATCCATTGTTTCATATATTTTAATTGGATTTTTTATTGTTCCATGTGGGAGGGTAAATATGGTTCTTATTATTCCCTCTCAAAATCTTGTTTTGTTTTATTCTGAGCTTCTCATTATTTCTGACCTCTTAGCATCAAGCATAGATGTTTGAATAGAGTGAGTGATCAACTAACTCAATCCGGAATAGAGTGAGCGATCAACAAATGCTTATTGGATGGGCAGGTGGGTGGGGTATTTTATATAAGCTCGTGAATAATTAGATGACTGAAGGCAGAACAAGGTCCAGTTGAGCTGCCAGGATCAGTTATCATCAAAAAGAATACAAACAACAAATGCTGGTGAGGACAGGGAAGAATGGAACTCTCGTACATGGTTAGTGCAGCCGCTGTAGAAAACAGTATGAAGAGTTCTCAAAAAACTAAAAATAGAATTACTGTATGACCCAGCAATTCCACTCTTTGGGTATATATTTTTAAAAACTTACTAATTTGAAAATGCACATGCATCTCAATGTTCAAAGTAGCATTATTTACAATTTCCAAGATAGGGAAGCAACTTAGGTGCCTGTCTGCAGATAAGGAAGCTGTGGAATACTGCTCAATCATTAAAAAGAAATGAGACTTTACCACTTGCAGTGACATGGATGGACTTGGAGGGCATTATGCTGAGTGAAATGTCAGACAGAGGAAGACAAATACTGTGTGATATCACTTAAATGTAGAATCTAAAAAAGTATATCAAAATAGTAATGTAGCAAAAAAAAAAGTAGATTCATGGATATAGAGAACAAATTAGCAGTTACCAGTGGGGACAGGGATGAGGGGAGGGGCAAGATAGGGTAAAGGAATAAGAGATGCAGACTATTAGGTAGAAAATAAGCTGTACATATACATTGAATATTGGGAAATATAGCCAATATTTTATAATAACTATAAATGATGTATGACCTTTAAAAACTGTGACTCACTATATTGTACACCTGTAACTTATACCCATCTCATTTGGGGTGGGAGTCTCCTTCACTGGTTTCTTGTGCTTGAGTTTTAAAGATTATAGGGTACAGAGCTTGATCCATCTTTTCTATTTATATCTTGCCTCAAGGTGCTCTCTCATCTGAGCTCATGACTTTAAGTTCCATCTGGGTACTGAAGACTTCCAAACTTACGTTTCCACCTGGATCTCTCTCTTCAGCTCTAGGTTCTTATCTCCAACTGCATACTTTGAGTTTCCACTCACATATATAAGAGGTCTCTCAGACATAACCTGGCCAAAACATTCTCCCTGCTTCCTCCCCACATGCATATATCTGCCGCTCTTCCAGACTTCCACATCTCAGCAAGTGGCACCACCAGCCAATCAGTGGCTCCAGCAAAAGCTTCTAGACTCATCCCAAACTTCCTCAACCCTCATATCAAATCCACTGGCAAGATATGTTGGGTTTTCTCCTGAGACATATTCCAAATCTGTCCCTGTTATACTCCACTATTTCCATCCCATTCTTTCTTGGGCAATAATAGTCGCCCCCTTCTATTCCACCCACTCCCCCCCCGCCCCCACTCAACACCACCATCTACTCATCACATGCAAACAGACAACAAAATTCTGAAAACTGAAATGTTATCCTTCTTTTGGGGAAAAATCAGCCAGTGGATTTCTGTTACAACAAGAATTAAAGTTAAACAGGATCCTGTAGCTCACAAGACCCTACCTGATCCAGCCCCACCCTTGTCTTGGAACATGTCACCCTGCTTCCCTCCACTCTTTGTGCTCACTGCCCTTCTGCTCCTTGAATAAGTGGAATTTATTCTGACCTCAGCGACCTTTCCTCCCCTGGGTCATCAGACTTCCTCTCAGAGCTCATCTCCTCAGAGTGGCCCTCCCTGACCCCACTATCCAAGTCCCCTCTCATCTGTCTAGCCACAGCCCCCCTGTCATGTGGGCCTCCTGTGTGGCATGTACCACTGACTGATGTTACTGCATTTAGTTATTTGGTTACTCATTTATCGTCCTCCTGTCTTTCACTAACATGTTGGCTCTAGGAGAGTACAGATTGGATCTTTTCTATTTGCTGTTGTATCCTCAGTGCCTAGAACAGTGCAGGCACATAGCAGGCATTGAATGAGTGATAGTTGAGGAAACCAAGGCTCCAAGATGTTAACTCACTGACCAGGATGCACATCAGTGACTGAGCCAGGACACCAGGGGCAGTCATGTTGCCACAGGTCTCCAAAGCATGTGCCCTTTGGCATACTCAGTGGCTGTCATGAGCAAGAGTCCCAGAAACCTCTCCTCCAGTTGCCTGCATAGACAGGAAATGTGCCCATGACTCAGGAAAGAGGGCCAGACCTGATGTCCTTGCTGCGGACTTTTAGCATCAGCCACTTGGGGAAGGTGCGGGGCTGTGTGTCCTGGACGCTGGATGCTGCAGCTGAATCTTGTGTAACAGGCCTGGCGGTGGCTGCCACGGGCTGGGGTGGGTTGGGTACCAGCACTGGTGCTTAAAGAAATCTCTCAAAGCTAGGGTGCACCTGGGGAGTGTATGGTCAAGAAGTCGTGGTCTCGGTTGCCAGGTGACCATGATTGCATGAGGAAGAGGTTTGGCGTTTTGACAGCTAAGTGTATGGGGATGTCGAGACACCGCATAAAACATGCCACTTTCTAAAAGGGACTATGATTTATGAGTACAGCATCATGGTCCTCAGCCTTTCCTTGTATTGAGTCTGGGGATAATTTGGGATAGAAGGAGATGGACATGAAGAGATTGTCAGGCTCAAAGGAAGTAAAGGCTGTATGTGGGCAAGTGCAGATGCACAGGAAAAAGAGGGGCTGGGTCTAGGTGAGGACTGGCCAGCAAGAGCTGGTGACAAGTGGGAGTGGAAAACTGGCAGCAGAAGTGGACACAAGGCCACTCCAAACACTCTTATGCAGGCCTGGAAACTTCTGTAGGTCCTGCCCCAGGGACATCTTGTCCTGTCCATTCTCTGTATTCCTCTCCTCTTCCCAGTTTCTCAGAAGCTTTTGCTGTACTCCAGGAAATCCTGGTGGGTGGTTTGTTTGGATGGAAATGCAGCCTCCCTGGGAGCTCCATTTGACCAGAAGGCAGGGGCTTCCTGTGGGGAGAAGGTACATGAGCCCCCAAATCTTCATTTCTCTTCAGCCCAGCACTTCATCCCACATCTCCACAGAAGCAGTCCCACAGTTGGTCAATAAAACTTCAAGGCAGGAGCTTCCCTGGTAGTCCAGAATATGCCTGTCAATGCAGGTGACACAGGTTCGATCCCTGGTCTGGGAAAATTCCATATGCTGCAGAGCAGCTAAGCCGTGTGCCACAAATATTGAGCCTGCAAGCCTCAACTGTTGAACCCACGTGCTGCAACTACTGAAGCCTCAAGGCCCCGAGCCTGTGTTCTGCAGCCAGAGAAGCTACGGCAATGAGAAGCCTGTGCACGGCAGCAGAAGAGTAGCGCCCCCCACCCCCAGGTTTTCCACCACTAGAGAAAGCCATCATACAGCAACCAAAGCCCAACACAGACAATAAATACATAATAATTTTAAGAAAAACTACCTCAAGGCAGTCATTTTTCTATCACTTGCTCTCTGCTGGGCCTAGTATGCTCAAGAGTCGCCCACACTGTGCACCTCCCAGCCCTGTTTGGTTTCTTGGAAGAATGCACATATCTGACAGGCCACAGCCTTATGTTTTCAAGTTTTATGATGTCAAAGATGACTCATTAGGTCGATGCTAGCTTCACTGATTAATCTTACTTATGTACGTGTCTTATTTCTCCCCGAAGGCTTGCAGGCAGAATTTATTTCTGCTACACTAGGAACAAAATAGTAGGCAGGTCTCCCGAGCATTGCATAATGCAGACTCCATCTCTTTGGCCTTCCACATTAATTTCCTTCAAATGACACCAAGGGGCCAATATGTTGAGGGCACACATCTTTGCTTTGATGAAATTTTTGCTTTTATTTCTAATTGTTTGTGTAAAAAGCTCTGGTTTGGGTTCGTTTAGGCCTTTTGGGCAGGGAATTGATCTCCAAACCATTTTCAAATTGCTTCCACTTTGGCATCTTGCTGAACCTGACATTTTCCCTCCTAGGCCAGTTATCAGTCAGAAAACAATACACACCACGCTGCCTATGGTACACAGTCCTCATCTCCAATATAGATTTTTAAAACTTTAGAGCTGTGATCCCAAGCCATTGATTGTTTGAAAGGGTTTTGCATACTTTTCTTGAATATTGTTTTGTTAAATTGGGATTTTTCCTGGGACCTCTGCTAATTTTTGTTCGTTTGTTCCTCCGTCCCTACCTGTATCAGTACTGTATTGACTCAAGCTAGGACAGCCAACTACAAATAAAGTACCACAATTCCTTCTTTTTAAAATTTATTTTATTAGAAGTGTAGTTTATTTACAGTGCAGTGTTGATTTCTGCTGTACAGAAATTTCTGATTCAGTTATACATATATATATATATATTCTTTTTAATATTGTTACATTTTATCACAGGATATTGAATATAGTTCCCTGTGCTACAAAAATAGGACCTTATTGTTTATCCATCCTATATATAATAATTTGCATTTGCTGCCCCTAAACTCTCAATCCATCCTTCCCCCACCCACCCTCCTCTTTGGCAGCCACAAGTCTGTTCCCTGCATCTGTCTTTGTTTCTGTTTGATAGAGAAGTCCATTTGTGTCATATCTTAGATTCCACATATAGGTGATATCGTGTGTTTGTCATTCTCTTTCTGACTTTGCTTATCACAATAATCTCTAGGCCGGTCCATGTGGCTGTAAAAAGGCATTGCTTCATTCTTTTTTATGGCTGAGTGTATTCCATTGTGTGTATGTACCATATCTTCTTTATCTATGCACTTGTCAATGGACATTTAGCTTGTTTGCATGTCTTGGCTGGTGTGCATAGCACTGCTATGAACAGGGGTGCATGAGATACCACATTTCTTGAGCGGGAAATATAAATCTGTGTAACTACGGAAAACATTCCTACCAGACTCAGTAGTTTTACTGGTGTGCAAAATAGGCCAAGCTGATAGAGGGAGATAACAGGAGGTGGAGGTAAATGTAAGGAAAGGAATTGTTGGCTAAATCCCAGGGTAGGGGGAGGTGCATGAGGATGAGGACGAAGGAGGAGAAGAGGTTCTCTGAATCCCTGAGGGGGAAGGAGTCAAAAGGGCCTCCTCTGGTCCAGAAGTCCCAAGGGCCTCTTCTTATTGTGTCTCATGGAGCTGGGAAGATAGTCCTGTTCCCAGCCCACTCCTGGGAATTCCACTTTTGTGGTCCAGGGGAGGCCTGGGAACCTGTTTTTAATAAGCACATGATGCTGATATAGGTATGCATCAGCCCCCATTTGGAAAAATATTGTTCCAAACTAAGAAGAAGGTGTTAGACCCAGGAAGGCAGAAGGAAATTCTCTAGTAGACCATTCCAGAACCTCACTTGTCAACCTCCCATCCATTTCATAAACATCAAATAGAATCATGTGTGAGGCATCCATTTCTGTAGTACATATTTCTTACACTCCCTGCACATATGCACACGGTTGTTTGAATTCAGCCCCAGCTGCATAAAATAAAAGGGAAGCAATTCATAATAAAGGAAGATTCGTTTGAACATGTAAATGCTTGGGCAGGCCTCCACTCAGGGACGAAATGAATCATCAGATGCCTGCATCTGCGCGCAGAATCACCTTGAAGGTGACCAGCTACAGTGCAGGTGGATGCAGGTCTTTCACCACAGAGGTGGATATTGGGAGGAGGGTTGTTTCTCCTGTCTGCATGGTCATCGCACACCTGGAAAATGCCTTAGCAAAACCATGCAAAATGGACTTTATGATTAAATGGAGTCCAGGTCTAAGCCCAAACAATTATGAGCAGGTTTCTACCTGCATAACGGCTGGGAAAGCATTTGAAAGGCAAGTGGAATGGACTTCCCCGGTGGTCCAGGGGTTGGGACTTCACCTTCCAATGAAGGGGGAGCAGGTTCAACTCTGGTCAGGAAGCTAAGATCCCACATGTCTCCATAGCCAAAAAAAAAAAAAAAAACAAAAAACAAACACACAAAACAGAAGCAATATTGTAACAAATTCAATAAAGATTTTTTTAAAAAAGAGAAAAGCAAGCAGGATGTAGGACACTTCTCCCTTTTATCTCCTCCACATTGAGAAGGTTAGAATTCCAGACCTCTGCCCACCAGCTGCTTACAGTACGGCCCTATCATTGTGTCCACTTCTCCCTTCCTGGAGGATCAGAACATTAAAGCATGCCACAGTTACACAAAGAATGGAGATCCTATGTGCTACTGTTTTCTTTCTTTTGGTGGAGTGGGAGTGGAAGAGCCAGAAAACTGGAACAGTTCCTGTGAAATTAGTTAATATGTTACATCAAAATGTGGATTCCATCTCCTTGCAAATTACACCCCACTGGAGGAGCTCTCTGTGGCATCCTTTTTGCTGGCCCTTCATTTCTGCTAAACCATATCACTTGCCGTGTGACATTTTCATTATTTACTGCTCTGAGGCTCAGAGAGCAAAGTGGCCAGGCTGGTCTCCACTCACTCGTTCATTAGTTTTAATTAAACCCTCTAATTTTATTTATGCTGCCACAAACTGATTAACAATTTGCCAGCAAAGAGAAGGAAGTCTTAAAAAGCATCTCGAGGAATTCGTGGGTCTCTAAGCATAGCCCTCGCAGAAATGAGGTGGGTTGTGGGTAGAGGCTCATGCCAGGCTGGAGGAGGCAAGTTTTTAAAGCTTCACCACTTGGTACAACCTTGGTACAATAACTGATGGCTCTGAGATCAGCAGGTTCTCAAGGCGCTGACGCATTGAGAGGCAGCGGCTGGACCTCTTTATCTGAAGTGCTTGATAGTCCTTGTAGCTCAGGGAGAGGGGACAGGGCTAGGAGTGGCATTTGTGCCCATGGAGGGGAAGGGTGAGCTGGTGGGGGCAGCAGAGAGCCCAGTTCATTATCAATGGGGGAAATGAATGCTGGCTCAGCCAGTTACAGAACAGTGTGCTGAGTGCTGTGCTGGACTCAGAGAGCAAGGAAGTGCAGCCTGAAGGTGGTGGTGGGAAAGCTTTATGAAAGGACTGGAATTTGAAGTAAATAATAAGGACTTATAGAATATTACCGTACTGACAGCTCAGAGGGAGGCACATGAACAAAGATTCAGACATTTACTTCTCCACTTTCCAAGGGTCAGACACATTACTAGCTTAAAATATGGGGGAGAGAAGAATAAAGATGTAATAGGCTGAAATGGGAGTTTAATCTTGCAACGTGCATATACACCCCACCCCCCTCAAAATCACTACTATTTTTAAGGTCCTTCTGTTCCCAAATGTGGGAAGAAAGAAAACTGGTTCTCTTTCTAGACAATATTAACTCAGACCATATCTGATAAGTTTAGCCAATATTTTTTCAGAGATGTTTATTCAAGAACTTTGGTTGTTTTAACTGGCTTTTCTTTCCTTTTTGTTGTTGATTCAGAAGAGTTCGTTATTCTGAAAACTAGACCCTTATCAACTAAAAGACTTGCAAATAAATATTCCCTCCAATTCTGTGGGTTGTCTTTTCCCTTTCTAGAGAGTGTTTTTTGGTGCACAAAGGTTTCTAATTTTGGTAAGTACAATTATTTTTTTCTTTTGTGCTGTGCTTTTGGTGTCATAGCTAATGCATTGCCAAATCCAAGGTCATGAAGATTTACCTCTTGAGTCTTCATCTAACAGTTTTAGTTTTAGCACTTACACTTAGGTCTATGATCCATTTTGAGTTGACTTTTGTTTGTGGTATGATGTAGATTCCAACTTTATTCTGTTACATGTGAAAATCCAGTTTCCCAGTACCATTTGTTGAAGAGATAACCATTGAATGGTCATGGCACTAGTGTTGAAAATAAATTGGCCATATATATGTGGGTTTATTTCTGGACTTGGAATTTTATTTTGTGGACATATGACTGTGCTATGTGCTAAGTCACTTTAGTCATGTCCAACTCTTTGCAACTCAATGGACTGTAGTCCATCAGGCTCCTCTGTCCCTGGGATTCTCTAGGCAAGAATAGTAGAGTGGGTTGCCATGCTCTCCTCCAGGAGATCTTCTCAACCCAGGGATCAAACCTGCATCTCTTACATCTCCTGCACTGGCAGGTCGGTTCTTTACCACTAGTCCCCTCACCTGTGACTACCTGTATACAAAAATATTTTAAAATAAAATTTTATCATGTAACTTCCTTAAACTTCCAGTGGATTTGATTTGCACTTGGAATAACATCTAAATTCTAGGCCTAGTTGATAGAGCTCTAGGTATCCAGCCCCTGCCTTCCATGGCTTTAGCCACAGGGGCCCAATTTCTAGTGTGTAAATTTGCCAAGTTTGTGTTTCCCTGCTGTTGGGCTGCACCTCACAGATCTACAAGGATTGTGCTTGACCAGCTTTAAGACCAAAGAAAGGGCTGAGTCAGTGACAGGGACATCAATGGTTTAATGGATAGGGGGAGTGTACGTGTCTGAAGCAGCGTCCTGGAGTGACATCCCAGTGTACGGGTCATGGCGGCAGTCTCTGCTCTGGCAAGGGGCGATTGCCAGGTACAGAGGGAACTGACATCTGTGGTTGGCTCAGTGGTTACCAGAGAAACTAGAAGCTCCTCACTGCCCCTTTGATAAGAACAATCAGTGGCTGGGGCTTGGGGCAAGCATGCAGGAAGGTCAGGCATGTGAGCAGGGTGTAGGTGAACAGGCACTGGTCACGCAGCGGATGCACAGAGAGCAAGAGAAGAGCCATCTTGAGTGGCACAGCCGTACACATGCCCTCTACTACTTCTTGTCAAGAATCCTCTTCTGCCTAATCCCACACGGTGACTTTCCTTCTATCATTCAGATGGCAGTTGTCATGTCTCCTATCGAATACTACTCCACACTGGCCAGGAGGGCATCCCAGTCACTCTCGTAAGATGTTATCCTATTTCATGTTTCTTAATAGCATTTATTATTTCATATTTTTGCTTAAAGCATTTGTGGTTTTCTCCCTCTGATTTTATGTAACTCTCATGAGAGGAGGGACTCGGCCGTGTTCACCTCTGTGTCCCCCACATTCATTCCTCACTCCCCTCCCCCAAGATGCCTATCTCCAAAATAAAGCAAACTTTCCTTTCCACCAACCTTACCTCTTTATTGGCTTTTGAACAGGGAGCACCCCGACTCCTGTTACAGCAGTAGCAACTCAAGCAAATGTATCTGTTGAAATCAACCCAGAGTTGATGCTCTGCATCCTCTAGTGGCCACTGGTGGAATAGCATTCTCTGAGAGTTGGCCGCTCGGAGGGAGTTATACTGATAAGCAACAAACGCGGGAACTGCTCCACACTGCGCAGCACACGAAGATCTATGTCAATCTACTCTCTTTCCACGAATTTTAGCTGGAACCTTATATCCTGTGAACACGTCCATGTCCTCAGGTTATTCTTACAGTTGCTAAATTCTTCATGTTCACACTCTTAATCAGTCACCAGTTTCCATTGATAGGGAGAATAGATCAATGATAACTTTCCTTCTCATGTGTTCAGAATCACAAGTTCCTTAGACATCTCCTTAATGTACAGCTACAGAGAACAGTCACAATGCTGGCTACTGACAATAAAATTATCCTGAAATAGTAATAGTAATAGGAACCTGCTAAAATCAGGGCATACTGTTACCTCCTTCTAAAGTTTGAGTAAAAGAGCTGCTTCTTTCTATATCAGCTTTGGAGAGCAAGGTGTTTGCTGAAGATTACCAACATGACCCTAACGTTTAGGATAAAAGCAAGCAATGCCCAAAAGTAACCAGGGAGGGATTTGTGAAAAATCAAGAAAATAACAAAGTTGGACAGAATATGTGAAACAATGAGATTAAGAGACAGAGACTCTATCAATGAGAGAGACAGGGGTGGAGGTGTAACCAAAAAGTAAGGAGACCATCCCTAATGGCTACCTTATGCTCCCCCACTGTATACACTGTGTACATGAACATATACATATAAATATATATATACATACATTTTCAATGTAATCATACGGTTTTACATGGCTTTTGTTCTTAAAATTTTTTGCTTATTTATTCAGCATACATTTAACATTATTTTCCAGTGGTTGCCAAGATAATTCTAAACAATACACTTTTACCCGTTTTAGGATTTATCAAATTTGCACAGTATTCAATGCACTTCAAGTACACATTTTTTCTGCCATGGTTATGGGGAATGAAGAACCAAACTGATGCATCGTCACTACCCTGACATTTTCAAAAAAGAGAGTCGACTTAGCTCTTCTGCTTTGTAAGGGGAGGGGGATGGGGAGAGTTTCTTACACTGATAACTAAATAGAAAGTAAAGGCAGGAGGATGACTCTGGTCATATTTAAATGAGTTAATGTTTGTACAGCACACAGGATGAAACCTGGCCCCCAGTCTGGGCTGTACAAGTGCTTGTTAAGTAAAATGCATTAAAACCCAAAACAATAATGCAGAACCAATAGGGACTGTGTGAATATGGAGTAAAAAATAGATCTTAATTGACACCTAGATGTCTCAGTCTGTGAATGAGTATTATGAACAAGTTACTAAAAATCCCACTATTACATTCTATGTCCATGTAGACCGCTAACAAAATATCATAGACTGGGTGGCTTACAAACAACAGAAATTTCTCACAGTTTTTAGAAGCTGGGAAGTTCAAGATCAAAATGCCAACAGGTTCTGTGTCTGGTGAGAGCCCACTTCTGGCACCACCATCTTTTTCGCGGTCTCCTCACATGGCGGAAGGGCTGAGGGACTATCTCCTTTACAGTGCACTAATTTCATGTGTAAGGGCCTGGACAAAAAGAAGGATCCTGTATGTTCAGGTGGACACAGGAATCAGCAAAATCTGCTGCTAATAGGACTTTATTACTACTCTCTGTCTAGAGAGGTCAGGGGAAACTTGACTGAAAGTATACAGATCCTTTAATTATTCATGTAAGAAAGCTTTACTGAATTAAGAGTGACTCTGAATCATCATGCATTTTCTAAATTAAAGGAATATTAAAAGGATAATTATAATTGCATGGGATATGTTGCCTATTTGTTTAATGGTCCAGATTCATTCTCCATCTCTCTCTACCCTGCCCTGTGCTCTAAGAGGCTGATCCATACGGTTGGGCACCAACAGGCTCCCTTGTCCTCTGGCTCTCAGTGTTTTCTGTTTTGCTTGTGGTTGTGCCACTCAGCATGTAGTATCAGTTCTCCACAAGGATCGAACCTGCACCCCCAAGAGTAGAATCGAGGCATCCTTACCACTGAACTGCCAGGGAATGACCTCTCAGTGGTTTTGAGATGGGAGGCTCCAGCAGGTGAAATAACAGAGGAGAGTGAGGCCAGGGTGTTCATCTCCCCAGTTCCCCCCTGCTGAATGACCACAGGTTGTTGCGTTTCTCTGGTCAAGTGGTCTTCTCCACTCAGCTACTGTTTTCTGAACCCACGTCCTCCCATGATCCCTTCAGGACCTGGGATGATGTATCTATTATTTCGTTATGGCTGCCATACAAAAAGTACCACAAACTAGGTGACTTAAATTACAGAAATTAACTTTTGCACAGTTCTGGAGGCCAGAAGTATGAGATCAAGGTGCTGGCAGGGTTGTTTTCTTCAGTGTCCTCTCTCCTTGGCCTGTAGATGGTCATCTTCTCCCTGTGTCTTCACATGGTCCTCGTTCTGTCTCTGTGTCCTAACCTCCTCTCCTTATAAGGACACCAGTTACATTGGATTAGGGTCCACCCTAATGACCTCAGTTTAACTTAATTAATGGTTTTTAGGGTTTTTAAAGACCCTGTCCCCAAATACAGTTATGTATTTGGAGGTCCTGGGGGTTAGAATTTCAAATGAATTGAAGGATGCAACCTATCCCAAAACAGATGGCAACAGCGGCTCCTGGCCTCTCACTAGCTCCAGGGTTACTATCCCATCCCGAGTTGTTTTCCTAAATCCCGCCCACACCTCTGTAAACACTGATATTAACTCTCCTCAACTACCTAGTCTTAGTGTACCATTTGCTTCCTGTCCAAATTCTGAATGATTTATAGGGGCTCACCAAAACAGTACACATTAAAGAGGACCTCATTCTCAAAGTGGTAACCACTAAGTATCTGGGAAAAACTGCTTTCCCATTCAAGCATTCAAACTAATATCTTACTAATGCATTACTATTTTCAATATTTTACTCAAGACATGGCTAGAATTCTTTATTCCTTTTGAAAAAAGAAAACAAGTTATTTTGATGTGGATGGCTCTAGGCATATGTAGATTGGCAATGCCAACAGGACAGATACAGTGCTCTTATTGAATGTTATAAGTACACTTCCTACTCCCTTTTCCTATTGTCCAACTTTAGACATCAAAGTAAGACAATTTCCTACTCAGACCAGGAAGATCCTTCCCCTAGTCACTCCCAGAAGGCTGTCTGTCGCTGATCCCTGGAAAATCCATCCTCTCCCAGAGCAGAAATCTCTGGGCAAAGAAGCTGCTGTTTGATACAGCTGCCACCCAAAGGGGGATACTCCTCCTCAGGTGAAGCTCCATTTTCTCCCTTTGTTCTGAACCTGTGTGTAACCGTCTTTTTTTTTTAAGTGAGGATGAAGTTTTATTTATATCCTTTACATTATCGTATTGGTTTTGCCATACATTGATATGAATCCGCCATGGGTATACATGTGTTCCCCTTCCAGAACCCCCTTCCACCTCCCTCCCGATTCCATCTCTCTGGGTCATCCCGGTGCACCAGCCCTGAGCACCCTGTATCTAGCATCAAACCTGGGCTGGCGATTGATTTCACATATGATAATTTACATGTTTTGTTTCTTCAAATATTCCCATCTGAATTCTCATTCGGCTCAAAAATCTTTCTTACCTTTTTGACTAACGCAGTCAAGACACTAACGTAGGCCCACTATGTACACACACCACCCGGCGTGCGTGTGCGTGTGTGTGTGTGTGTGTGTGTGTGTGTGTGTAAGAGGGGGAACAAAGATAAATGAGCCCTCTCCCTTTTCCTCACGTGCTAACAGCAGTGCCACATGACATTTCAGCCGGCTACTGAAATGTGTGGCGCTCAAGACAGCTCCCTTTCCCACGCTTACTTGCTCTTTGGGGTTCATGGTCAATTGTCAGCACAGTCGCTCGGCACACTGCGTATCCCTCGCTACCTTTTCTGGAAACATGTCTTTTAATTCTTATAATCCCCTTTACTAAAGAAGTATTTTTCACCACGTGTGAAGCGCTAGCCTAAAGCCAGAGATCAGCAACCGGGATCACTCCTGCGCTCTGCTCCCAGGTAGAAAAGCACGGCTGTGTCACGAGCTCAAACCACGTGGCCTCGCACCGGTCCAAAATAACCCCGAGCGCCGGCGCATGCGCCCTAGGCCCCGCCCGCGCGCGGCTGCGGTCATTGTTGGGGGCGGTGCTTACGGCGGCAGGAGACGTAGAAGACGCACGCGCCGCGCCCGGCCCGAGTCCAAGTTCTCCGGCTGGGGACCGCGGCTGCTGCGTGTGCGTTTCCGTGCGGGTGGCCGCGCGGCCCTCGGGTGAGTGTTCTGGCGGCCTGGTTGAATGTCAGGCGGGAGCTGTCCGGGGCCCGCTCCGACGCCGCCCGGACCCCTGGCAGCCGGGATGGAGCCCTTTCGCGCGGGCGGCCCGGAGCGGGCCCTCGGGCTGGGCGCGCGGCTGACGCGCCAGCGCACCTGCGGCCGGAAGTAACGCTAGGGAGCGCTCACCTGGGAGGACCGGGGTCGGGGTCGGGGTCCGGGCTCCCCGCCTCTGGCTCCGCCGGGGGCGCGGGGCACCGGCGACGAAGCATCAACTTTCCGGCTTTGTGTCCTCCCCCCCACCCCCTTAGGGTCAGCCCGGCCCTGTTTGATCTCGGTTAAAACTGGAGTTGTTATTTGAGAGAGACGATCGGGGTGAAAACAAGTCAGGCACTTGATACAGTAAAGTGGGAATATGTGAAGGAGGATTTAGCAGTCCGCATATTTCCCACGTAGCATCTGTCTTCACTGCTGTCACCCTGTTTCAAGCTCCTGTCACTTTTCACCCGTACATGTCCCAGCATGTCCATGTTGCGCTGTTTCCTCCAGTCCATTATCCGTACTGTAGTCTAGCTGGTCTTTTACAAACATAAATTGGGTCGTGGCGTTATCACCCTGTTTGAAGCTGTCACTCCATTACACTTGGAGAAAAATCCAAGTTCATGTTTTCCTAGGCTCCCTGTGATCTGGTCCTTGCCTATGGCTCCATCTTCAAGTACACCCCTTCCCCTTCCCAGTTTTGCATCAGTTCAGTTCAGTCGCTCAGTCGTGTCCGACTCTTTGCGACCCCATGAATCGCAGCACGCCAGGCCTCCCTGTCCATCACCAACTCCCGGAGTCTACCCAAACCCATGTTCATCGAGTCGGTGATGCCATCCAGCCATCTCATCCTCTGCCGCCCCCTTCTCCTGCCCCCAAACTTTCCCAGCATCAGGGTCTTTTCATATGTACAACTAAACTTCCAAACTGGTATCCAGTGCATCCCACAGATGTCTCAGTGCTTAAAGAAGGACAATGAAGATATTGTTTTCCCATATGGTTAAGCCTTGCGGAGTATTAGAAGATGTTCTGTAAATAAATGGAGTCATTATCAGCTCCTTTAACTCTGTAATTTATGTACAATAAAGATTTCTCAGAATACTCCAGCCTTCTTCCAGTTTTTCAATAGCATCACCTCTTGCCAGCCTTAGAAATCACACATGCTGTTTCTTTGCAGAATATTCACTTTTGGCCTGTTATTTCATCTTTCAGATGCTGGTTCACTTATCAGTTTATCAAAGAGGTCTCCCTGACCTCACATCTGCTTCTATAATATCAGTTAGGCTCCTCTGTTATTTTGTTATAAAGAAGTGTGTACTTTCCTATAGCACAGTTAGATTTGTTGTGTGTAATTTATGTAAAAATACTTATTTATGTTGGAGAAGGAAATGGCAACCTACTCCAGTATTCTTGCCTGGGAAATTCAATGGACAGAGGGGGCTGGCAGGCTATGGACCATGGGGGAGCAAAGAGGCAGACATGAGTGAACAACTAAGCACGCATATATTTATATGTGTAAATACATATACATAATTCTTAAAATATGTGTCATCTGCAAGAGCTTCTAAGTTCTATGCAGAGAGAAACTCGTTAACATAGTACATTGTCTGGTGTAATTGACTCAGTAAATATTTATTGAATGTCAGATGATTTATTTCATTTCTGAAATTCCACCTTCTAACCAGAACTTCCTAATTTTCATCTCTTATTCCCAGGAGACTTGCCCTTTGGTCTGTTATCCAAGTGACTTCTTGATTCCTTTCTTCCTTTTCCCCTGCCTTTTCCTTCCTCCCTCTTCAGTGCCTTCTGGCTTGTTTTTTTTCCTAATCTACCCAGCTTGGACCCTTGCAAGGTCAGTTACTTGAAATACTCAGCATCTTTTTAAAAAAATTTATCTATTTTTAATTGGAGGATAATTGTTTTTACAACATTGAATTGACTTATGCCATATCTCCTCAGCATCTTTACCCCCAATCTACATCTGCCTTTCTACTCTGAAGACTCCCAACATTGGCATTTCCCCTGGGACTGCTAATGCCTGAAGGAGGAAATTGGGATTGTTGGCAGTTCCTGGTTGGGGAGCTAGCCTCTGGTAGGCCTTCCACCTGTCACCAGTGTTTGTTCCCCATCACCTTTTCTCTTCTACACGTTACTTAGTTTACTAGGATAACCACTGATGAACTTTCCAAATCCACTGGAACCTTTGTAGTTCCTCAGAACTTGCCATATTATTTTCCACATTTGACCATTCCCTCGTAACTCCTTATTAGACGTTTTCTCCAAACATCGTTATTTTAACCTTGTCTTTGCACTACAGGGTTATTACTTAATATTTTGATTGTTTAGTATATTTTTTAAGAACTGAAAAGGAAATCCTTGTATACATAAAAATAAGAACAGTGAAAAAATTCCAGCTAGTATGAAGGCTCGGAACCAGGATCCTGCTCTCTGTTGAAAGCAATAGAGTGCCAATCTGATCCTTTCTCCTGGAAATAATCAGAAGGGCCCCAGATGGAGGAATTTTCTTTCTCTGCTGTTCACTTTTAACCTTTTCAACCTTAGCCTCTTTCTTATCCTCTAAAAGAATCTCTGGTGCCTGTCAGAGCTCTGGGATCCCTGGGGCTGTTTACTCTGCTGATATTTCCACATCTTGTCCAGATTTTCTCTAGAGCCCAGATTCATATTTCTGCCTGCATTCTGGCCAGACAGCTTTGGCTGCTTCCCATCTGCTTCCTTTCTGATTTAAATTTTCGTGACTGAATTCACCAGTGACTCAGTTGTCCAGACCAGACTTGTTATTTTAGATTCCTCTCTGAGCCTTCCTTTCCACATGTATGAACTCATGTGTATCAGATCTTGGGTCACATGTTCAAAACTCAGTCTGTATGTGTTTTTTGAGCTCCAGATCCAGTGCACTGTCCGTTCTTCTGTGTCCACCTGGCCTCTTGCCTGTGCCTCTTTTATCGACCTGCCCCACTGGCCTGCTTCTCCAGTAGAGAGTGAGCCCCTCGGGGCAGGGTGACACTAAGTTCCTGGCATCTTCGTGTCCTGGTGCTTGGCCACTGGCATCGCTTTATGTAATGAGGAATGAGTGGAGCTTGTTGGGGAACTTGTGAACATTTCATAGAAATAAAGAGTTTATTCACAGTTTAATAAAAAGATAAGCTGTCACTTAAAAAAAATCTATTTAAAAGTATTTTATTAGATGGAGTTATACAGGCAGTATAGCAAGCACATTTTCATTCAGGGAGTTCCTGATTTCTTGCAATGTGAAAGTTCCCCTTTATTCCTACCTTCTCCTTCTGTTTCCCCACTTCCAGTACTGCAGGTTTAGCGTGTATCTTCAGATCATTTTGAGTGCATTCCGTACACACAGATGTGGATACACATTTTTTTCCAATACTAATGCCTTCATACAACGTGGCTTTCATATTACTTGGCTTTTATATTGTTACTGATGAGAATACTTAATGCTGGTTTAAAACTATTAAACATGCTACAATAAATAGCCTATGTATATGTGAACATTTCTCTGGAATAAGTGCCTAGTAATGTGCATTTTAAATCTTGGTAGATAATTCTAAACTGCCTTCCAAAAGAATTTTTACTAATATATATTCCCACCAACATTATGTGAAGGTGCCTCTTACTTGCCTATAGTGGATATTATCAGTCATCATGTTTTTGCCAGCTTGTTGGTGAGAAATTGTATCATGCATTGAAATGGAATTGTTTTTGAGACTTAATTAATCTAACTGAGGTTCTGATTTGAGTGGTGTTATTTATTATCTCTTTTCAGAGGTTTCTACTTATTGGAATAGTCAACCTAAAAGTTTCTAACGTTCGATTTGTAGAGAATGTCTCTACAAGTCTCTCTTCTTAAGTCACTAAATCTGTACGTTACAGTTGATCATGCAGCTCTAATGTAGATCATTTGTGCCATAATGCAGTGAAGAAGCTCACTTGGAAAGCAGTAGTGAAATGACTTCACTTGATTTGGAGAAGTCTCTGTGGGCATCACTTGGGATTCTGGTTGCCAGCTTTCTCAGCTGGTTACCTCAGGGTTCTTGATGATACTGCATTTCTTTTTCTGTTGTTGTTGTCGGGAATTTTTCTTAATTATTATCAGAACTCAAGAAGATCTATAGCTTGTGCTCTTTTAAGAGAAATAATACTTGGAAACTTGAATTTATGTAACTGGAGGATTATTGCTTGGTCTTTCGAGAAATCAATCTGCTTTAATTGTAAAATATTTACTAAACTTTACAAATACAATTCTGTATAAATGATGGGCTTGCTGAAAATTTTTTTCCTTTTAGATAGTCTGAAGAGGATGCCAAATGAAAGAATCCCCCAATCAAGTCAAACTCAGGAGCAAGACTGTTCACAGAGCCAGGGTGTCAGTGGCAGTGAAGAGGGGACAGTCAAGCAGGAGAAGGATGGCGACATGGAGCTGGGGCAGAGCCTCCCCTCTTGTTCCTCTGCTAATGGACCCTCCACTTCCACCGAAGGGTGTCTCTTGGAACTTCCCAGGAGAGGGCCAGCCCTGCTGCACATCGACAGACATCAGATCCAGGCAGTGGAGCCCAGTGCGCAGGCCCTGGAGCTGCAGGGGTTGGGTGTAGATGTCTACGACCAGGATGTGCTGGAGCAAGGGGTGCTTCAGCAGGTGGACAGTGCCATCCATGAGGCCAGCCGCGTGGCCCAGCTTGCCGAGGCGGAGAAGGAGTATCGGTCAGTTCTGGACGACCTCACGTGAGTGTGGACCACTTTCTCTCTGATTTTACTTTTGACTGAAAAATTCAGACAGTACCTGTGGTAGTCCAGAAATTGAGGGGATTTATAGAACTGTTAATCAGAAGATGGAGTCAGTAAGGGTGGTCCTTGACCTGTGTTTAAACCCCAGCCCTGAGGAGTGTTGTAAACAGTAGTTACTCAGCTCAGTTCTTGGCAGCTTGTTTACACGTGATGTCCTGGAGAGAAGCGCTGTTCTGAGTGGCCCAGAGCTCACAAGCTTGTGCCCAGAATGGTTCTCAGGAGAGGTGATTCTGAAGATCTGATGTGTCCTACTCCAGATACCATGAACATCCCCTGGCCGTCTCCCACCATCCTATAATTTCTTTCTAGTTTCCTGTTCCTAAACCGAGGACCAGTCTTTTGGTACCTTTTCAGATTTGCATTTCTGAACACTGAAATACCTTCCTGCTTTTCCTTTCTTCCGTTGTACTTTTGACTCTCTAAGGAAAGGTGAAGTTCCATGGAGGCTCACTTATTTATGCTTTAGAGGAGAAACAGACCTGGGCTGTGCTGAGCAGAATACATTGGTTGTGGAGAGGCTTGGATGTGGGTTGAAAGAGGGGGCAGAGGACTGAGGTGAGCTCACTCTCCATTGCCAGTCTGCCCTCCCATAGCCAGTGTTCTCAGCAGAGCGTGCTGCAAGCAGGAAAGAGAAGGGGAGGACCAGGTGGAGGGATGGTGCAGTGTCAGGTGGGAGCAGCTGGAGGAGGTGGGAGGGAAGAATAGGGAGCTGTTGGCCGTCCCTTGGAGGTTGCTCTGGTACTGTTGGCACTTAAAGGGCCTGTTTCCTGCTAACGGTTTTCTGGTGTGTTCTTTGAACCTCTTGAGCAGCAGGTATTCTCCAATAGTTATAGTCTGACCTTCAGGTGTGAGGACCTCGATGTCCTCACACCTTACACATTGGACCTTGCAAATGTGTCCGCTGCTTGCAGAGGTGACAGAGCAGGGTGCTGGCAGAGTCATGAGACTGCCTAGTGCTAGACAGAGGGTGACACATGGTGCCAAGACCGCCAGTAAGTTGCATTGATAACATCTTCTCTGCTGAAATCCACAAAGGATGCAGAGAGCAAATTACACAAGTGTCAATATTGAATTTGTCTTTTGAAAGTTGAGAGTTGGAATTCTATGTCTATTTTAGGAGCAATCTATTATAAATTGATTATAAAGTGTAATAATATAGCAATAAGTCTTCTAGTCATGCAAAAGAAAAATACTATCACAGATGTCTGATTTATGTAAGAAAATGTTTAAATATGTTCAGTACTTTTCCAAACTTTGGGAAACTCCCATAATGGGCTTTAAAAACCCATGTTTTGCTGGCAATGGGGTAGTCTCTGCATATTTGGGGCAAGGAATATATGGGAAATCTCTGCCTTCTTCTCCGTTTTTCTGTGTACCTAAAACTGCTCTAAAAAATCGTCTTAAAGTATATGCATTTTTTCATATAAAAGGAGAACATTGTCCATCATTTTTGCATGGTCTCTTGAATAGACACTTAAAATGCTTGTGGAATGAATGAATCAGTTTGCAAATGGGAATAAGCAGATTAAAATTAGCCAGATTAAAGAAAAACATGAGCAGTCGTTTTAGATTTATAACAAATCTTCAAGTTCTGTTAGTGGCCAAAAAGACTATGTTAGTCTGGTTTAGTTTCTTTTGTCTTTTAGTTAATGGGAAGTAAAAGGGACATGTTTTTAGCATTTCTCTTTTCATATCATTCTATAAAAAATGTTACCAGAGTGGAAAATAGACGTTTTCTCTTACTTTTCAGGTCATGTTCGACATCCCTAAGACAGATTGATAAAATTATTGAACAACTTGGCCCTCAAGCTGCCACCAACAAAGACATCAACAGGAAACTAGATTCTGTAAAACGACAGAAGTATAACAAGGTGACTCTAGAAAACACTTAAGTCTTGCATTTTTGAAAAAGTCTTTATTTAAGCTCATGTAATATTTAGGAAATAGGTATTCTGAAAAGTACTTGTAAGACGTGAAGCAGATTTCCAATAGGGAATTAAATTTTATGCATTTAATTTTTTGGCTGTTTCCCTTTAACATCCTCTGTTTAAAGAGTGTTCCTAAAAATACATACACACATGTACAGGCACCTTCACAACTGAGAGAAAGTTCCCTTTTTTGGCTTTTCGCCTCCTCACTCACGTACTTTCATGGGCTCCCTTGCATCACCGCTTTCGTTCCCCCAGCTGAGGTTCCTCTTTGGCCCGCCAGCCTCTTACGCTGTCTCATCTCAGGTGGACTTGCCCTCTTTTCCTGCTCAGCTCCTGCTTGTACTGACCGTCTACACCATGTTTCCCATCAGCATGGCCCTTGCCCCTCCCACACTCATGCTCAACAGTGAGGCTGGCCTTAGGTGTTCAGTTGTCACCCAGCCACACCGACTGGGCCTGTACTTAGGGTTGTTGGACTTAAGGGTAGGGAAATGTCTGTTACTTTTGACATTGTTTTTATAAAGTCTGAAACATTTTTTAGAATGTACACTCTGTAACAACATATGGCAGGAGGTAGATATGACTAGTTTAATCATTTTATTGCTGCCATCCAGAGTGACTAAGATGGCCTTGTGCTTGCAGTTGATTCGCTGCAGTGAGTAGGGTCCTCACAGTGCCTGTTTGGGCGTTATCTTTGGGCGTCTAGGTAGCCTTGGCTCCTCCTTTTGCTTTCCACTCATGGGTTCATGGTCTTCACCACACTGACTCCTCACTTAACTCCATAGCAACAGCTCTCAGGTCATTGCTGCCAGTGGAGTAAGGCAGCCAGGGTCTCCCCAAAGCAGACAGGGGACCGTCTGGCCTCTGTGGGAGCGTGTGAATAGTGGGCTTCTGGTGGGTTGGAGTTTCAAAGAGTGGCGAGGACCAATGCTTAGACCACTTTAGATACTAGTATAACTTGGTTGTCTACTCCTATCTTTCTTTAGCACCTCTCTGATGTTTAGAGAGAGACTATTCAGAGACAGGAAATGAGAATTTGCTGAGAGAAAACCTGCAAGATAAATTACAAATCATTACAACATGGTGTCCATAATCAGGCTGTCCCCTCACCCCACACTCATGTCTGCTGTTTAAACATTCTTGACCTTGGAAAGAAGAACCACCTACCATAGGCCTAGTTAACTGGAGAGTTCCTAGGAATGGCCACATAGCTGAGTTCTGGTGATGTAGGAGGAAGACAAGACAAAGGGGGGCCCAGGGAGGACAGAGTAAAAGGGTCTGTCAAAATAGATTTTAGTTTTAGAATGTTGTGATTGAGTAGTGTACTATAAAGGGCAATCATAAATATGGTAGATTATCAACGGGGCTGACTTTTTCAACTGTTTGAACATCTGAGTGTTTCTTTGCCATATAGCCTATTGACCTCATAGCCCTTTGGCTGCTAAGGTCAGAAACAAATGTAGTGATTTACCCACTGTCTCTTGAGAAACCTGTATGGAGGTCAGGAAGCAACAGTTAGAACTAGACATGGAACAACAGACTGGTTCCAAATAGGAAAAGGAGTTCGTCAAGGCTGTATATTGTCACCCTGCTTATTTAACTTATATGCAGAGTACATCATGAGAAACGCTGGGCTGGAAGAAGCACAAGCTGGAATCAAGATTGTCGGGAGAAATATCAGTAACCTCAGATATACAGATGATACCACCCTTATGGCAGAAAGTGAAGAGGAACTAAAAAGCCTCTTGATGAAAGTGAAAGAGGAGAGTGAAAAAATTGGCTTAAAGCTCAACATTTAGAAAACTAAGATCATAGCATCTGGTCCCATCACTTCATGGCAAATAGATGGGGAAACAGTGGTAACAGTGTCAGACTTTATTTTTTTGGGCTCCAAAATCATTGCAGATGGTGACTACAGCCATGAAATTAAAAGATGCTTTCTCCTTGGAAGGAAAGTTATGGCTAACCTAGATAGCATATTGAAAAACAGAGACATTACTTTGTCAACAAAGGTCCATCTAGTCAAGGCTATGGTTTTTCATAGCCAGTAGTCATGTATGGATGTGAGAGTTGGACTGTGAAGAAAGCTGAGTGCCGAAGAATTGATGCTTTTGAACTGTGGTGTTGGAGAAGACTCTTGAGAGTCCCTTGGACTACAAGGAGATCCAACTAGTCCATCCTAAAGGAGATCAGTCCTGGGAGTTCATTGGAAGGACTGATGTTGAAGCTGAAACTCCAATATTTTGGCCACCTCATTTGAAGAGTTGACTCATTGAAAAAGACCCTGATGCTGGGAAAGATTGGGGGCAGGAGAAGGAAGGGGATGACAGAGGATAAGATGGCTGGATGGCATCACCGACTCGATGGACATGGGTTTGGATGGACTCTGGGAGTTGCTGATGGACAAAGAGGCCTGGTGTGCTGTGATTCGTGGGGTTGCAAAGAGTCATACACGACTGAGCGACTGAACAGAGCCCAGTGTGTGATGGGGATGCCAAGTAGAGCAGCACCACCTCCCAAGTCAATGGAGAGTCACTGCATGTAGAGCTTAGGTGCTTAGCAAGTAGAGGACTGTGCCACCCAGTCAGGAGGGTGGGGGCAGGGTGCTGCCTGGGGGAACATGCTACTTCCTGCTAGAAAAGTAGCAGTTACTCAGATAAGTTTCTCTGTAGTAATAGTAATATATGGTTGTTGTGTTTTATTTTGATTTTGCCCTTGATTAAAGTGTTTAAAATTTTATGATGCTGCCTTTTGTATTTAATCACTTTACTGCTATTTTTTGTATTCAACATTTACCATTTAAGGAACAACAGCTGAAGAAGATCACAGCAAAACAAAAACGACTCCAGGCCATCCTTGGAGGAGCAGAGGTAAAAGTTGAACTAGATCATGCCAGTCTGGAGGAGGAGGATGCAGGTGAGGATCCTGGGGATGATGTCTTTGTTCTCGAATTGCCACCGGATGCCTCTGCTCAGTGGAGGGTGTCACTTCAGTCCCAGCCTGGATGTTTGGACAAATACATTTATTTGCTTAGTGTCAAAACAAATACAGGACATTTTATTCTCTACACCTTTAGAACCTAGTCTAACCCTAATCCTAACCCTAACCTTGGTGTACTAGTCTTAACTTGTTTGTATTTTCCTATCTTTCTTTAGCAGCTCTTTGATGTTTAGATAGAGACTGTTCAGAGAGAGAGAAATGGTGAGATGAAATGAATTACAAGTCTTTTGGGGCTTCAGAGAATGAAAGTAAATTTTTAGCTCAGCTTAATAGAGGCTCTTGGTGCACACTTAGTATTACGTTTAATAAATTAAAACATTTTGTATAATTAATTTCATAAAGACACCTAACATCTTGATTGAATTATATTTTGTTGACCCAGTATCATCAGTCAACATTCATAGAATTGCTTTTACTTGTCTTTTTGGGACCTATTTGGCAGGATTTCCAACTATCAATTCTGTTGTTAAGGCATCTTAATTCAGGTTATTTAATTCATGGCCATGATTTTGCTTAAATCACTGCCCTGGATGGGTATCTTTTGGAAAACCTTTTGGGAAGATGCACAAGCTCTGAAACGAAATGTCTTGAGTGTCAGTGTGTATGTATGTGTGTTTAGAAATTGTTGGTAGCTGTTCAGTTATTTACTAGTTGAAATACAGATTTAAGCCCTTCAAGCAAATATTTTGTGCTGGCTCCACTCAGTGAGGCAAGAGAATTGTGAAGGCTCAATTGAGGTGATGGAAAAAATATTAGCTGTGCTGTCAGAGTTGTCTTATGGAATCCATTGGGCCTGTGACCAGTGCTTCCTGCTGCTGAAATGCTGTCTTTCTCCTTGGTAATCTGGCTGCCTAGAACGTGCTGTTATCTTTTGCCTCCTATTGTTTGTTTGGTAAAAGTCTGCCCGGGGTTGGTTGTCGCGTCTCCCAATCCAAAAGCCCCACTTGGCCTGTCTGTAGCAGCTGCTTCTTCCCTGCCCCTCAGCGGCCACGTCTCTCTCCTGGTTTTCCTTTCAGCCTTCTGACGATTTCTATTTAGTCGGTTTTGACCAGATATTCTAGGCTTATCTTAAATAGTAATTACTCTCAGAGTTTCTTGCTGAGCCCTCTTTTTATAATACTACGTCTCCCCAAATAATCTTACCCCTTCCCTATGGCTTCTCTAGCCACCTAGGCTCTAGTATCTTACAAATCTGTACACTTATGACCTTGCCCTTCTTCTGAACTCCTGTTTCCACTGGGGCTCTAGCCAACACTTAAGACTCCTGGTCTCTCTTATCACCCTTCCTCTTCCATCATTTCTGGGGTCCCTTCCTTCTCCCTGGTGCTCTGTGCCCTGTCTGGGGAGGCAGGAGAGCAGAGTGTCTAGGCTTTATGCACCCCAGCTTTTATTGCCCACGTATAAACCTTGGCTACCTTCTTTAACCTTCCAGGTCTGTCTTGAGATGGGCATAAGCATAGTTGACCTTCATTTCTTTGCTCCCATGCTTCCCTGAGATTTCCTTTCCCCTGCTCTCCACATAATGATCCATTTCTTAATCGTTGTGAGGATTATCTGATTACAGAATCCTTTCCTGGAATTCGGTGGGATAAACTTCATAGCAGTTGGCTTTGCTCCTCTGATCCGGGATGATATGAGGTGCTTGCTATCACCTTTAATGTTTCATTGTAGTGGGAAGTGTAGTAATATAAGAAAAGAAATAAAACCATCACTATTTACAGAATGTGTGATTGGCCATATCGAAAGTCTGAAAGAATCAGTGGGTGTTCTATTGGAATTACTATGTGAATTTAGCAGTGTCATTGAACACAAGGTCCGTATAGAAAAATCAGTCATATTTCTACATATGAGCAAAAGTAAAAAGTAAAAATTTAGTAAAGATGGCAATTATAATCAAAATTAAAATACTGGAAATAACTTTTAGTTTAAAAAAGTAGTTTTCTTTGGTGCTCTCTAAATTAAAAACAATAAAGTGTCATTGAAAATTAAGAGAAGACAAATGAGGGGATATACCATGGTTATAGATGGGAAGATACAATATTGTAATGGTATCAGTTCTGTCCTTCTATAGTTTCAATTCAACCCCAGTATAAACTTCAGGGAGTTTTCTGAGGGAGAGGGTGTAGGGTAGGAAGAGGAGGCTGAGGTGAGTGACACTAGTAAACTGATTCTAATATTTATATAAAAATGCATTGGGTCAAGAATAGCCACAGCAATCTTGAAGAAGAATAGAATATCCAGACCTGTTGTTAAACTATAGTAATTAAGACAGTAGTGCAGTAGTGGCACAAGGGTAGACCAGTGCACCAGTGGGGCAGAATAGAGGGTCCAGCAAACAGGCCCACCCATATGTGGTCACTTGAATTTCTGATATGTTGCAGTACAGTGCTGTGGAGAAGAATCATCTTTTCATTAAGTGTGCTGGGTTAATCCACATGAAGATAAAGTGAAGATTGGCCCATTATATAGTATACTAAAGTAAATTCCAGACGGATTGTAGATCTTCCAGTGTGAAGGGTAAAAAAAGCTTTTATGGTATAACATAGTAAACATTTTCATGATCTTGGGGCAAATATTTAACAAGACACAAAAATGCTCACTGTAAAGAAAAAGATTTGATAAATGAACTATATTATAACTAAGGTCTGTATTCCCTGAAAGCAATAGCATTTAAGAGAGTGAAAAGGCAAGCTGCTGCAGAATGGGAAAAGATGTTTGCAATATCTGTGTTAATCCAGGGAGTTGAGTCTAGAATGTATGAAGAATTCCTAGAGATCTTTCTTTTTTTTCCCTTTTAAAGACCACCTGTGAGAAAAGTTGGCAAAAGATTTGGACATTTTCGTTACAAGAGGCTACCCAAAAGATCAGCAAATCTGTGTAGATGTTCCCTAGTTCATTAGTCACTTAGGGAAATATAAATCACAGCCACTGAATGGTACTACTACACACCTACCAGAATAGCTAAAATGAAAGGGCAAGAATATGGATCAGTTGAAACTCTGAGTCATTCTTGATAGATCTTAAAATCGACAGAACCACTTTGGAAATATTCGCTGTTGTCTACCAAAGCTTACTATACCCAAAGAGTTACATACATAGCGTTACCAAAAGATATGTACTGGAATGCTCGTAGCAACGTTGTTCTCAGTAGTCCAAACCTGGACACTGCCCACATGTCTGTCAACGGTGGAATGGAAACATTGAAGTAGAGTTATATAATATAATGTTGTACTCACAACAGCAATGAGAATCAACGGACTGCAACCAAATTCAACAGCAAGTATGACTCACAGGCATAATTTCGAACAAAAGAAGCCAGACACAAGCACACACATTTCCAGGTTCAACGCCCGGTCTAGCTTATCTGCAGTGTTAACAAATGAGTCAGTATCTTGTGGGCTGGAAGCTGGGAGACACCATGAAAGGCGGATCTGGGGATCCTGGTAATTTATGCTTTCTGATCTGGGTGCTGGTGTATAGGTATGTGGTGGTTTAGCCGCTCTGTCTTGCAGCCCCGTAGACTAACCCACCAGGCTCTTCTGTCCATGGGATTCTCTAGGCAAGAGTACTGGAGTGGGTTATTTCCTTCTTCAGGTGTGTATGGGTATATTTTTCTGAAAACTCACTGAGCTGTACACTTAGGATTTGTGCACTTTCTGATGTATGTTTTTCTTTAGTGTACATTTAATGAAAAGCTGCACTGGTGTTATTGGCCTGCAAGACATAATAGATTTTGGAATATGGTTTCCTTCCCGTTAAACCTTACTTCCTTTGATATTTTGGCTATGGGTAAAGTAATATTGCTAGAGATTAATTTCAGCTGATGAAAGAGGAATGGTTTCTGGGTGGCTTTCTGTTATTATGGCATAACTTCCAATTTTAGTCCGTCCCTTCGGTCAGTTTACTTTACACATCTAACATGGTGCCATCCAGTAGACGTATTTGCAATAATGGAAATGCTGTCTCTGTTGTTCATCATGGTAGCCTTTAGCCATGTGTTGCTATTGAGCTCTTGGAATGTTGCAAGTACAACTGAAAAAATGAATTCTCAATGTAAATTTAAATGGCCACATGGTGACTATCCTATTGAACGGAACAGAGCCATCATTTATGTCTAACCTATTTAGGTGCATGCTGAATCTTCAGATTTCTGTCTGCAGTTCTACTGTCTCTTGAATTTAAGTCCCTCTCAATGCTGGTGTTAGCAGTGCTGTCCAAACGTGGGAGATTACTTCTTCAAGGACTGCTCTTTACTTGATAAGGAAACATGGCAAAATTTCTCTCTCTGTACGTTACATATGACTAGATCTGTCTTTGGATGCCCAGAAAGCATATTTATAATGCAGTATTTTGGGAAAAGTTACTGAGAAGTTACCTTTTTGAATAGGAGTATAGTAAATGTCACTGTTCTTCATACATAGTGATTTTTTTTTCTATTTTTGGTTATCTATGCGTTGAGTAGCACACATGTCTGTTGTTCTCTTGGAAAGTTTCATGTTAGTACCCAGTGCATTGTCATTCCTTTTTTCAGAAGCGGAGCCGTCCTGCCTTGGCAGCATGCTCATGCCCGCTCAGGAGACCGCTTGGGAAGAGCTCGTCCGCACTGGTCAGATGACACCTTTTGGTACCAAGATCCCTCAGAAGCAGGAGAAAAAGCCCAGAAAACTAATGCTCAATGAAGCATCAGGCTTTGAAAAGTATTTGGCAGATCAAGCGAAACTGTCCTTTGAAAGAAAGAAGCAAGCTTGTAATAAAAGAGCAGCTAAAAAAGCTCCAGCCTCGGCCACTTCTGAGCTGAGGTCAACACTCAGTGAAAACAAACCAGACGAGAGAGGCAAAGTTCTCTCGAAAACAGATAAACGCCTGAAAAAACACATCAAGAAACTCCAGAAGAGGGCTCTTCAGCTCCAGGGGCAGGTGGAATCGCTAAAGGGAAAGAAATCCTGGGATTGTGATGTGAGACCAAAGGCAGAGGGGGACTCTGAGGGTGAAGAGTCTGAGTACTTGCCCACGGAGGAGGAGCTGGAGGAGGCGGTGGGCTCCGAGCTGTCCGGGGAGGGCACTGACTGGGAGCAGAGGCTGGTGTTCAGTCGCCGGAAACGGCAGAAGAAAATCACTGTGCAGGAGATTGATGATGACTTTTTTCCAAGTTCTGGGGAAGAAGCTGAAGCCACGGGAGGAGGTCGGAAAGTAATGAGATGCCGAGATGATGGAGATGAAGATTATTATAAGCAACGATTAAGGTCAGTCCACAGGGGCCGTGTTTTATTGTAGGTGGCAGGTTTATTAATAAATAAGAGTTCTGGTCCAGCTTAGTGTGTTAGACCCCTGTTCATCCACAGGTTGGTCTTCCTACAGCCTTAGCCCAATAGAACCATCAGTTCAGTCGATTAGTCTTGTCTAACTCTTTGCAACCCCATGGACCTCAGCACACTAGGCCTCCCTGTCTATCACCAACTCCCAGTTTACCCAAACTTGTGTCCATTGAGTCCGTGACCATCAGAGCCCCTGAATCCTCAGTGGAGCTGACCCAAGATGCTTCTACTTCTGGGTCATCATTCAGATTTGGGGGCAAGTCTAAGAAGAAAAGCTTAAGGGAAAGGCTGAGTTGAGGCATGCAAAGGACTAAAGCAGGAGCTGTGTGTCTTGCTTTGGAGAGTGGGTGCCTTGCTACAAGGCTGGGGAGAAGGAGGAGGAGGTTGGCTTGTGTGGTGTATGCTGGGTGGAAGTAAGTTCAGGAGTACATGTGTGCATGCTAAGTCGCTTCTGTCGTGTCCGACTCTGTGCCACCCTATGGACTGTAGCCCGCCAGGCTCCTCTGTGCATGGAATTCTCCAGGCAAGAATACTGGAGTGCATTGCCATGCCCTCCTCCAGGGGGTCTTCCCAACCCAGGGCTCGAATCTGTGTCTCTTATGTCTCCTGCACTGGCAGATGGATTCTTTATCACTAGCGCCCCCAGGAAGCCCAAAGAACTGATTTTTGAAAGAATAAGATTGCTTTCCTAAATCCCTCCTTCCTTGTCTTAAAAAAGTAGTTGTTTAAAGAATATAAACCTTCCAGTGCCAGAAATGGGCTTTGTATGTCCAGGATACCCTTCCCTCTGTCTTTTGTGTGTGTGTGCTAGAGACTAACTTTGGCTTCTTATTTCCATGATGTTGTCAGTATCTGGTGTAAGTAAGATAAAAGGAAGGTGAACACATTTGTTTTTGGAGTCAACATTGCCTGTTGCCACACATATTCTGTGAACCAAGAAAACCAGTGTGTCCACTGCGGTGTCCACTGTGTCTCACGGAGCTCTACGCACGCTGTGTGACTCAAGTCTCAGCCCTTAGCTTGCTAAGAGCACTGAGAAACTCAAGGGGATGTGAGAATCTGCTTAACAGATTACTTTTTTTTTTCGATTACTTTTAAAATATTTGCTCCCAGGATATTTTTTTCCCAATCCTCAACAGTTTCTTCTTTTTTCTCAGTGTAGGGAGACCTAGTTTATTGTAATTTTGTAGCTTCCCACTCACCTTGGAGAATGAAGATTGACCTGATATTCTTTTCCTCTTGTTTAGAACTGCTGACGTTCTCCATCCGTATTGCCACATATGTTCCCTACCTCACCTTTTAGATGTAGATGAAGCATAGTTCTTTTCATAAATGATTTGAGTACCTGCATCCTAGATCCAGGTCTTTAAGAGAGCCCTCACAACTCAACGCTGCAGTAATACCTTACGTGGCAAGACAGGGTTGAGGAGTGGCTTAATATTGGTCATTTCTTATTGAAACTTTAAAGTTACTTTGCACGTTTCATGTTTGTAAAGTTGTTTGAGGGGTATTGTTCAATACTCTTGAACAGTGAGCGGCATATTTTTTCCTTGACTACTGTAGAGAATTAATAAAAGTGTTAATCTCACCGTATTGATTGTGAGTGGGATGAATATTCTTGCCATTAAATTGAGTCAATATTAAATGTATTTTAAGTTTATCAGTGTTTTGATCAAGAGCAGTTTGTTTTGATTGAATTTTAAAAACAAGTTTAAATTCATAGCAATAAGTTTTTCTTAATAATGTTAAGATTGTAAAACTGTTATATCCAAAGCCATATCAGAAGTCAGTTTTTTGCTCAAGTTACAGTAGAATCTCAAATGAGTTTCAGAAATATCAATAACTCTAATTGCCACCAAAATACTATAGGTCTTAAAATTTTGTAGCTATAGTTATTAAGGCAGATAATTGTTAAACTGCAGATACCCACATTAAAATGTTTATAATTACATCTCCCTTGGTACTCTTTGAATTAGGGGATGTTAAAAGAAACTAAAATGCTCAGGATTGAGCATATTAAGGATATTTTAAAATTGCCAGTCACTCTATATTTTGTTATTTCTTGTTGTTGATCTTTGTAGACAGATTGAAATTGTAATGGTAACCCCTTGAGTGAAGAAAAATATTAGGATTTCTTATCCTATTAATAGCATGGTTTGATGATTGATGATCAGAATAAAGTCCCATATAGTTTACAAGGGGCTTCCCTGGTGTCTCAGTGGTAAAGGATCTGCAGGAAATGCAGAGTCCATCCTTGGGTTGGGAAGATCCCCTGGAGAGGAAAATGGCAACCCACTTCAGTATTCTTGCCAGGAGAACCCCATGGACAGAGAATTCTACAGTCTATGGGGACTGCAAAGAGTAGGACATGACTTAGCAACTGAACAACAACAAAAACTAGTTTACAACATAGGAAATGAGTTTTTCCTAATGGTTAGAATTTAGAAATATATCAGGGGCAGGTACCTTTTGAACTTAAAATATGTGTTGAATTATACATATTTATATAACAGGGCTTAACTTATAGCCATGCTAATTACAGTGTTGTTTTGAACTCTTAGAAGTAAAAGTGGATGATTCCTAGACATCTCACCTGCTTAGTTCTCTCAACTTAAGAGTCTTATGTCTTTCATTAGCCCTAGGTTAGTCCTAATTAGGTATCTTTGATTTTAGTTGATGTTCAGCAGGAATACTCTGTTAGACCTTTTCTACAGCTTAACATTTTCTGGATCTGGGTAATAGCACTTACAATCCTACTTTCTCTGACTTAGCCCAAGATTTCAGGTCAGTCTTGGAATTTTTAACCATCTTTTACGCTGCCTGTGTATTTTGCCTTTTCCACATTTTTATCCTGCTTTCTTCTCTGTCCTGTTGCATTTGCAGGCTGTCTGCTCAATGGTGTTCCCTGATTTTCATAGCTCTGGTTATGTACCGTGATGAATGGGCCACTTCTTAGAAACAAATATTCTGTTGGTTCTTACTCATGTCAGTGCTAACAAATCTTACAAAGCATCCATAATTTTTTATTTTAATTTTGTAGTACTCAGGTTTCCATTAGGATATGGCTCTCAGTTGTGAAGTCTTCCATAAAATCCATTGCTTTAGGATCTGGGATCTCCCAGGGCCAAGCACTTAATAGAAATAAGACACATTCAGTGTTAGGTGATATGTGTCCCAGGTTGAGTCCAGAGTGGCCTGGAAGACCACATGTTTCATATACGCACCTTTCCCTGCCAGATGATCAGTCCTGGTTCCCTCAGTGTAGTTGGTTCATTTCCCAGTTGAGATATGAGGTGAACTCCATTGCTTCATCTTTATTTTCACTGCATGAATGCCCGACTCCATTCTAAGACTCCATTCCTACAAGGAATCTACAGTCTTTTAGGGAACAAGGGCACAAATGGGACCTACCAGGGTGAAGAGTATAATTAAATCAGATGGAGGTGTTTTAGGGAAGATTTTGTGGAGGAGGTTGGTCCCAGTGCTGGGCCTGGTCTGTGGAGTGGTTCAGATATGTTGATATGGACTGGAGGATGCAGGTTAAAACACTTGCCCTCAAACTTCTTTGCATCATTGAAAAGGAAAGTACTTGCTTTACTTTTGGGGGGCACATTATTTCTGCATGGGAAGTCCCCTAATTTTAGTTGTTGATCCTATGCATTTGTATCTGTCACATGTTACAGTTATAGCAGGGTGTATACTTTATCTTGGCCTTTTCAAGTTTATCAACTTGCCCATGTTCTCACTGGTTAAGAGCTGGGGTTTGAAACCAGGACTTGGAGTTGGGTGAAATGGGCAGTATCTGTATATGGCCACACGGTGGTGCCAAGAATCAGGACATAGCCACCCCTCCCTCCCTGGACTGGAAACCAAACCCCAAACCCAAGTCAGTCGGATAAAGATTTGGGGAGGTTGCTGGGATGTCTAGAAAGCTTGACAGGTCTGACGTGGTGGGGATAGAATTTTCCTCATGGCGTGGTGTAACCCAATCTGTAGTCATGGTGCCCATTGATAAAACTGGTTTCTGATACATTTTTAATCTTACAGGTTTTTCTTTTATCACATTTTAAACTTTATTTAGTGTGAATAGCTTGGAGTTAAAAAAAAGTCAGATGACTCCATTCATTGTGTAGATCTTACAGAATATCTGAAGCCTCCACACGGCTAAATTGTCTGGGAAAATAGTGTCTTCATCACCCCTCCCTTGAGCACTGTGGCTTCTGTGGCAGGGGTGAGTTGGACCCTGGTTTGGAGAGTTTGGCTGTATACATGCCTAGTTCTAGAAGGGGAGGGCTGTTGTTGTTTTCAGATGCCAAGAAGAGTCAAGTCCAGGAGGGATAAATGTTGAAAAAAGTCTCTTGGATTTGAAATTTGGAGGCCTGAGCAAGGGGGGCATCCATGAGGGAGGGGAGGAGGTTGTATGAGAACTAACATAAGTGACATTAGTGAATGCTTACCACCTGGCAGTGCTTCAGTGGTTTAGTCCTCACAGCCCCCTAGGAGATAGGATCCTGAGCCAAGAAAGCTGAGATCTTTTGCCCAGAGTTGCAACAAGTGAGAAGTCTGGTGCTGGGGTGGAGCTGAAGGTGGTTTGGGTCAGGAGGGAGTGGTCTGTCAGCATGGACTGGTGCTGTGGACCCAGAAGAGCATGGCCTCAGTGATCAGTTTCTCCCATCGTTTGATGAGGACAACCTCACACTTCTACAGGTCCCAGCCCTTGCTTGAAATGGTGCTAAAGGCTGTGCCTCCCACACTACCAGCTTCTCTGTCTCCATTTTCTTATCTTCACAGAGCCTCTTCCTCTTGTCTAGAGCCAATCCCTTTGCATTGTGGTTGTCCCATGTTTAGATTAGATTTTTGTTTGCACTGCAGTCAAATTCAGGTCACAGTTAGGCAAAGGCCAAATTACATTGTAGAGTCTGATTTGCTTGTGTCTTAAAAACAAAGCAAGCAAACAAACAAAAAAAAACCCCATATCATTTGATCTCTAAAAATCTGAGTTTGGTTAAAATTTAATCTAGATTTGACCCAGAAACTATAGTTATTTATTGACTGTTCTTGTCATCAGTTTCTGGGAGTTAATTGCTTTCTTAAGAAATAAACTTCTATTCTTTTTTTTTTTCCCCTTTTTCTTTTCTTGTAGTAATCTGTATTTTAGAGAGAGAAGAAAAAGTTAACTCCCTTAAGGAGGTTTCATAGGGAGTATCTTTGCTTCTTTTAAATGACGAAGCTAAGACACAAATGAAGACTAATTCTGCTTCATGCTCTGCACACACCTCTCATCCTCAGCCCCAGTGCATAATTGTCTGCATCAGTCTTAATTTACTCTGTGAGATCTGGACTCCTAACTGAGGGTATTTCATCTGCTCAGATGTGCCAATTAAGTCCACCCAGATAGACCATAAAAAGGCAGATAAGAAAAGTAAAACACCGAGTATCTCAATTTAGCAAATTAGACTAATCTGTGAGGGATTCTTAGCTGTCTGAAATAGAAAACCTATTGCACCACAGAAATGCAAACTATATTAAATACCCAGCTTGGTGCCTTGAATATATTTTTAAAAATCAAATTGTACTCACTGTGCTTCTGTTGTAGAATTTCTTTCATGGATATTGCAGTAAGTGGAGAATGATCCTGGTATTGAAATTTCACCCTATATTAGGAATGATTTAACTGTATGATGTGTGACTTTCCTCTCACAATCACTACAGATCTTAGTGGCCCTTGCAACTGAAAATAGGGCAACAAGGTCAGTTGTAAATTTCAAGCAGCAAAATATGTGACTTCCTTGGAAATTTTGGAGAGGGCATAGTCATTTTGTTAATTTATGATCTCAGCCTCCTAGTATTTGACAGTTCCCATTAAGAGGTATAATTTGCTTTTTCTGTAGGTTAGTGTAGGCATTTGAATATAGGCAATACAGATTGAAGGTTTGTGACACCTTGCCTTGAGCAAGTCTATCATTGCCATTTTTCCAGTAGCATTTGCTCACTTCGTATTTTTGTGTCACATTTATAATTCTCACAGTATATCAGACTTTCATTATTGTATTTGTTATGGTGATCTGTGATCAGTGATCTTTGATGATTCTATTGCAAACAGGTCGACTCTAAAGCCTCAGATGGTTAACATTTTTTTAATTAAGTTTTTAAATTAGGGTATGTACATTGTTTTTTTAGACATAATACTATTGCACACTTAACTGGACTACAGTATAATGTAACATAACTTTTATATGTACTGGGAAACCACAGAATTCACGTGTCTTGCTTTATTGCAATATTTGCTTTGTTACGGTGGTCTGGAACTGAACCTGTTATATCTCCAAGGTGTGCCTGTGTATTGGTTTGTCTGGTATTAAGTATATTATGTGTTTTTTCTTGAAGAGATCTCTAGTCTTTCCCATTCTATTGTTTTCCTCTATTTCTTTGCACTGATCACTGAGGAAAGCTTTCTTATCTCTCCTGGCTATTCTTTGGAACTCTGCATTCAAATACGTATATCTTTTCTTTTCTCCATTGCTTTTAGCTTCTCTTCTTTTTGCAGCTATTTGTAAGACCTATTCAGACAACCATTTTGCCCTTTTGCATTTCTTTTTCTTGGGGATAGTCTTGATCACTGCCTCCTGTACAGTGTCATAAACTGCCATCCATGGTTCTTTAGGCATGGACTAGAGATCTATTCAAGAAAATTAGAGATACCAAGGGAACATTTCATGCAAAGATGGACACGATGAAGAACAGAAATGGTATGGATGTAACAGAAGCAGAATATTAAGAAGAGGTGACAAGAATACACAGAAGAACTGTACAGAAAAAGATCTTCATGACCCAGATAACCACTATGGTGTAATCACTCACCTAGAGCCAGACATCCTGGAATGCGAAGTCAAGTGGACCTTAGGAAGCATCACTATGAACAAAGCTAGTGGGAGGTGATGGAATTCCAGTTGAGCTATTTCAGATCCTAAAAGATGGTGCTGTAAAAGTGCTGCACTCAATATGCCAGCAAATTTGGAAAATTCAGCAGTGGTCACAGGACTGGAAAAGGTCAGTTTTCATTCCATTGCCAAAGAATGTTCAAACTGTATGCAGGTCAAGAAGCAACAGTTAGAACTGGACATGAAACAACAGACTGGTTACAGATTAGGAAAGGAGTATGTCAAGGCTGTATATTGTCACTCTGCTTATTTAACTTACATGGAGAGTACATCATGAGAAATGCTGGGCTGGATAAAGCACAAGCTGGACTCAAGATTGCCAGGAGAAACATCACTAACCTCAGATATGCAGATGACACCACCCTTAGGGCAGAAAGGGAAGAACTGAAGAGCCTCTTGATGAAAGTGAAAGAGGAGAGTGAAGAAGTTGGCTTAAAACTCAAAGATCAGGAAACTAAGATCATGGCATCTGGTCCCATCACTTCATGGCAAATAGATGGGGAAACAGTGGAAACAGGGAGAGATTATTTTTTGGGGCTCTAAAATCACTGCAGGTGGTGACTGCAGCTATGAACTTAACAGACACTTGCTCTTTGAAAGAAAAGCTATGACCAACCTAGACAATATTAGAAAGCAGAGGCATTACTTTGCCAACAAAGGTCCTTCTAGTCAAGGCTATGGTTTTTCCAGTAGTCAGGTATGGATGTGAGAGTTGGATTATAAAGAAAGCTGAACACCGAGGAACTGATACTTTTGAACTGTGGTGTTGGAGAAGACTCTTGAAAATCTCTTGGACAGCAAGGAGATCCAACCAGTCCATCCTAAAGGAAATCAGTCCTAAATATTCATTGGAGGGACTGATGCTAAAGCAGAAACTCCAATACTTTGGGCACCTAATGCAAAGAACTGACTCATTTGAAAAGACCCTGATGCTGGGAAAGATTGAAGGGAAGAGGAGAAGGGGACGACAGAGGATGAGATGGTTGGATGACATCACCAACTTGATGGGCTTGAGTTTGAGTAGGCTCTGGGAGTTGGTGGATAGGGGGGTCCTGGCGTGCTGCAGTCCAAGGGGTCGCAAAGAGTCGGACATGACTGAGCGACTTAACTGAATTGATGTGTTTTTTCAACCCAGATTATCTGTAACCAGAAGAACTGTTAAATTGATTTCACTATTACTTGGATCAGTTAGCAGATGTCCAATGCAGAGTGAGTTTTGAGCTACCCTGTGCAGCAGCAGGGTGTGGCGGGAATGGCCATCTTTCCTCTCCTTAGACTTTCACACTGATGTTTCTTGAGACAAATTTGAATTGAAGTTTTAGTTTGCTCTTGTGCAAGTGTTTTCATTGTATAGCAGTTAGAGAAGTGATTTTGACCTTTTGGCTGGTGCTGTGAGAAAAAGGATGATTTTTTTTTGCAAATTTGAAAATGTTTTTGAAACTCAAGATAATGTAACAAGAGCACAGACTCCAGGTTAGAGCCTTCACATTGGTGATCTTGAGCAGGCTGCTTTACCTGTCCCTGCCTACCTTTCTTTAATTAAGAAAAAGAGATTAAGAATAGTATCTGTCTCATAGAGTTGTAAGGATTAAATTATTTAATGCATGTAAATACTTGAAGCACTACCCAGCATGCTTAATCAGTTACTCTTAGTTGTTATTATTAGGGTGTGTTCTGCCTCTATGTTTAAAAAATATAGTATGTATTAAAACATAGTATATATGTAGATATAATTTCAAAACATAGCTTGTCCACGGCTGGGGGCGCATTTTGGTTGTTGTTCAGTCGCTAAGTTGTGTCCAAGTCTTTGCGACCCAGTGGACTGTAGCACACCAGGCTTCCCTGTCCTTCATTGTCTCCCAGAGTTTGCTCAAACTCATGTCCTTTGAATTGGTGATGCCATCCAGCCATCTCATCCTCTGTCGCCCCCTTTTTCTCCTGCCCTCAATCTTTTCCAGCATCAGGGTCTTTTCCAGAGTTGTCTTTTCACATCATGTGGCCAAAGTATTGGAGCTTCAGCTTCAGCCCTTCCAGTGAATATTCAAGGTTGGATTTCTTTTAGGATATGTGGCATAGTGGGTGCAAATCACAGGCCATGGGGTCAGAATGCCTAAGTCTTACCGAGTAGCTGTGAGGTCTTGTGTATCTGCACATCTGTAAATGGTAGTACCTTCTTTAAGGGTGATGTTAGGATTACAAAAGGTAATACATCTGAGACATCTGGCAGATACCAGACACTCAACAAAAATTAGCTAGTCTTGTTATTTGTATGTCCACTAGATAAAACATTTTCTAGTAAGATTTCATCAAGCCAGTAAGAGGGTCTATGAGAATCATGAGGAAGAGCTTATATAAATATGTATATGTATGAAGAGATAATGTCTTTCCAGGCTAAAAAGTGCTTTTAACAATTGTATTTAATGTGCATTGCCAACTCATACTGCATATGCTGTTATAAACTTGGTTTTGTTTAATGTTAGGCTTTTCTTACCTTTCATATATTTCTTATTAATATGATTATGCCCACTTAGTGATAAAATATCTATATAAGTACATTATTAACAGTTGAGGAGAAATAAAAATTATTTCTCCTTTGAACACACTAGGGGGCACTAGACATCTGCCTAGGGGCCATTCTTCTAACCAATAGCCTGCTTATTGGTTCTGAGTGTGGGTGGGTCAAGGTTACACTGGTTCTTTATAGTTTTCTCTGTTCGGAGGTCAGTGTTCCAGATCCTTCTCTTGTGCCTTGTAAGGCTTGGTTTTCTGCATCTTTGCTGCACTCAGTGAGTAGGACGTCGTGCTCAGAGTGACCATAATAATCTTGATCTTGGCTGATAGTACAGGCGCAGTAGTGTGATGACCTTCTAGACTTGGTACACTTAACTCCTGCCCACCCTAGATTGCAGTTCCACAGTGTCCTGACATTTGTTACTATTCACATTTAGCATACAGTTAATTCAGATTTCTCAGTTTTGCTTTTTTGTATAATCTGCCAGTAATTGTGATGTAGTATCTGACATGTATGCAGTATTAAAAATAGTTTCCAAAGCATATAGTAAACATATTACTTCATTTAGTCCTATAAGAACCTATTATTTGGCTCATTTTGTGGTCAAGGAGACAAATGCAGTGATGTTAAATGATATTTCTGAAGTTCAGACCTCCCCTTACTAGTTACAGACCTGTAATGAAGCTCTCTGCCTGCATCCAGTATCCCCTTTTCAGTGGGTACTTACATTTGTGTTTTTTGTTGGCTCTGCTCTGGTAGCTGCCACTGGAGTCTGAGGGACTGGAGGAGTTAGAAAACCTCCCAGTGAGTAACACACTCACCTCATTTTGTTGGGTTGCAGCTGTGACTATTATATGTATGGATTAAAGAAAAGATGAAAGTGGGAGCACTAGAAACATTATTTCCTTTCTAGTAATGTAAATATAGATTAGGGCTATGTAAACTTCTTTTTTCCTCTGCCAAGAGATGAATCCTTTCATAAAAAGTTGAATCTTTTGCCCAGCCTTTCCCACCTGGTCCTTGGGAGCCTTGGACCCAAACTCAGGACTCCTTATTTTCTTCCCATCAGCTGGTGTGCAAAAACCAGTCCTGTTGCAAAGTGAATCCCCTAGGAAGCCCAGAAAAACAGAAATGAGGAATTGAAAACAACTTAAAAAATTTTTGTCATTCAATGTAATGAGCTTACTCTCCTCTTTTTTTTATTTCCTCCTTATAAAACTCTAAATTAAACATCTCTGACTTTGCAGTCGCTCTTGGCCAAGCCTCATTCTTTGCAGTGGACCCAGCCATGTTTATGCAGTGGCTACAACCCAGAGTAGTATTTCAGTCATGCATGTAGAAGGGGCAGGAAGTGCGGCAGGAGGCAGACCTAAACGAGCTAGAACAGTACGTTTCTTCAACTATTTCTGAGGGGCCATTTTATGACTGTTTTCAAGTCATGGTTCTCTGCCCCTGGGTCTTCCTCACCCAATTCTGAACCCTGTTGATTCCTTCCTTTAGCATTTATCAAGCATCTGGTGAGGTGGGCATTATACTAGTCTTTAAAGATAGAAAAATGACTGAGACTGTCTCTGGCCTCAAGTGGCTCTCAGTCTAATGGGGGAGACAGATACAGATTTCAAAAGAAGCTCACTCTCTGGTAATGGAGACATCAGGTGTGCCCAAGGTGGGTGGTGTTGGGAAGGCACCTAGAGGATGGGACACCTAACTGGCTGGTTGCACAAGACTTCTTCCAGAGGTGCTACTTGGGCAGAGGTCTGAAGGGTCCCCAGGCACGTGAATGAATGTGTGTGTTGCGGGAGGGAGATTGGGGACTTTACAGGGCATGCAGATGCACAGTGATGAGTGGGCTCTAAGGTTCGGCATGGTGGCAGCTGGCTGTGTTCTGCTCTGGCATTTTGAACATCCTTGAGATGCTGGAAATTCTCCTTCGAAAAGAAGTGAACTTCTCATGTGTATTCTCAGGGTTCCATCGACAAGGCATGCCAGTAGGTTACAACTGAAGGACGTATTGTTTCTGTACAGTTCAGCTGGTTGTGCAGCGTTGCTGTCTGTCGGGCCTGGGTCCGAGCCGCTGCTGACAGATCGTTATTGCAGTCTCAGCCCCCAGGGCCCACAGCCTGGGCCAGGTTCTCACTCCTGCACGAATGTGGCGAAGCCAAGGAGCATTTGCCCTGTCTGCATCTGATTGGAATTGTAAGTTTATGGGTTCTCTTCTAAGTAGCTGCCAGCAGCATCAGCAGTGGGCTGACTACGGCAGTCGTGTGGGGAGTTGGAAACCCTGCCAGAGAACACCAGGCCCGCTTCGTTTTATGTGGCTGCAGCTGTGACTCTTACATGTGTGACTCTTTTTAAATGAGAGGGTAGAAAACATGAAAAGTGGTTACTTTTTCAAAAATGTAAATATTGGGCTATTTACTGCCCCATTCTACTTTTAAAATCTGTCATTAGCTTATTTATTGAAATAATTGAATTTAGACATTTCGAGGCCATTTTTCAGATTTCAGATCTCTGGGTCCAGATCTTAATTTTGACTCACCCCTAGCCATTTTTAGGTTATTCTATAGTTACCTTGTTGTTACTATCAAATAAAAAGGTGGCCATACTTCATGACAGTTTATTATTTACACATCTGTTATCGAACTTTTAAATTGACCTTTTCCAGCAGATATCTTCTGATGGCTGAGTGTCTTGACTCATGGCGATCTTGCTCTTCACAGTCATTTACTGAGCATCCATTTGGCAGATTGTCATAGTTTTTGAGCAGATGTACCTGCTCTGGAGTCCTGTCACACGCTCGTGCTGCGTTGCGTTCTCGTGTGCAGATTGTGTTGAACTATATATTGCCCCTGTTTCTTCCTCTGTAAATGAACATTGTGACAGTTCACTCAGGGTTGTGTGAGGTTTTAGGAAGTACATTTGGTTGTATATAATACATTAATTCACTGAGCACCTAGTATATTCTTGTCTTATGATAAGTACTTTATATATGGCACCTCATTTAATCCTCCCCAAATCCAGTGACATAGATGCCACTCTTCCCTCATCTCAGAGTCGAGGAAACGTAGGTGCTGAAGAGGTTAAGTTGCTTGCTAAGGGCTGAAGTGGTAATACATGGCAGTAGGATTTGATTCTGGACCGTCTGAGTCTGAGGGTTTGGGCCTGTGCTCATTGGGCATATGTCAGACCTGCTTTATTGACAGCACGGAATCCCCTTTTATACCTGCAGACTGGGCAGACCGCTGAGCCTGCCAGATTGTAGGACCATCGAGTTAAGCACACTGAAGAGAGCAATTTTAGACCTGGTTGGCACCTGGGATGGGAAGGCATCTGGTTCTCTCAAAGCTGAGGTGAATCTGGCTCTCCTCCACCCCACTAGCGTGTCACGTGGTACTTCTTGTTGACCAACGCTTGGTGCTGCCCCACATTAGTGGCGCTGGTTAGATGGTCAGGTCTCTTGGTTGTTTGCCACATGAGGAATTACTGCTTTATATACTGGGAGAATCTCTTAGCTGGAGCCACACGTGCATGTGGTTTTATAACGCTGGTATTTTCTGTCTTTAATATGTGCATATGATTCTACTGGGACAATTTGTCTTCACAATGATACAGATACTTGTAGGCAATAATGATTTTTTTCCCCACCACCTTTAGTCATCTGTTAGCCAAACTGGATAAATGTTTGTCTCTTTTCATCTTTCTTTATGAAGCGGAAGGCACTGAAATGCAATCATTCCGTAGTGGCTTATGTGGTTTCCTAGGTGCTGTGTGTTCTGTGGCAACATGATGCCTATGTATTTCAGAGAAGAAGGAGAGAGAGGGAGGAAGCTGAAACTCTGTTGAAGCAGTGTGATGTGGTGGGAAATTTAATAGCCACAAAGATTAACTGGCTAAGTCTAAGGAAATAGCTATCATTTGTCAGTGAAGTTTAAGGTGTGAAACTCTTGTATGCAAAATATTCAATGACCTTGCTGTGCCAAACTTGTAAAGCCAGCATCTTCTGGTGCTTTTCTTTTTCTTCTTCTAAAATTATTTTTGAGTAGATGCAAAATGAAGTATTCTTAAGTGGCTGTGATTTCTATTTTTAAGTTTTTGTGCTTTTTTTTCTTAAAATTTATATTAACCACAAATTTGCTAAAAAGAAACACCTTTTATTATGCAAATGTTTGGTTCTGAGCTCTGATAGTAAGAATTTGGGTACTAAGGGCTCTCATTATCTGAAATTGCTTGCTTGCTAAATTTCAGATAATGAGAATCAGATATGTGTATGTATATATATATATATATACATATATATCAGGAACATGGATATACATCATTTAAGTTTCTAAGTTCTAATTGTAAGGGATACTTTTATATCAGAATTTCTCAGCCTGGCACTGTTGACATTTGAGACCGGATAATATTTTGTTGTAGAGGACTATCTTGGACATTGTAGGATGTTTAGCAGCATCCTGGCCTCTGCCTGCTAAATGCTAGTGGTATGTCTCCCCTCCCCCCAGCACTTGTAACAACCAGATTGTCTCCAGACATTGTCAGTTATCCTGGGGTGGGGGTGGGGGTGAGGGTCACCCTCAGAAGATGACCAGGTTGCCCCCCTGTTGAGAACCACTACTGTATACCATTGCGCTTACCTAAATTTGTAGATAATGTGCAACTCAGAAGAGGAGCTAAGACTATTAGAGCCACGGTGATTACTTTTAAGAAAGAAAAATACTAATTGAAGAGAGGAAGAGGTTGCCTTTAGAAGTTAAGCATGAAAAGGCCGTTAAAATTTTCCCATAAAAAACTGTCACGTATTAAACTTCACGGTTGTGTGATGGCTGTTTTCTTAGGCATGGCCATGTACTACCTCTTCCGTTGGCTGTTCTCTGGAAATCAGCAGCAGTGCTTATTTATAGGTTCTTTTAGTGCCCTGTGAAGTAGTTTCAGATCACCAACTAGTTCTTCCTTACTGATCACAGTTAAGCCTCAGCTAGCCCTTTTCCTTACTTTGAAGTGCTGAAATTTTCATCAGGCTAGAATTAAGCAGAGGACATGCTTTTAAGGTCTTCCAGCATCTATGCATGGGATTGCCTGTTGCCCCTGTGTTTGGCCTCTGTGCTGGTTTGGTAATTGGTGTTGGAAACCGTGTTCTTCCACCCGGCTGCGTGTGCGATATTATCCTCTCATGTTTTCCTCTACCTTCCCTCTCACTTTCTCTGTTACTCCTGCATAGTCAGGGCAGATTAATGACTTCTTAAATGCGTTGCTGTTCTCATCCCTTTCCTGTGAGCTTTCTGCTTGGAAGGCATTTATCTGTGTTACTGCTCTATTTCATTTCCACCATTTTGTGAAATTCAAAGTGTCAGTTGCATGCATACTGAAAAAAGCTATCCTATTATTTTGGAAGCAACTAGAATGTGAGACTGTTGACTTTTTTTTCCTCCATTATGACACCAGTGGCCATTTTAGTTACATGGGTGCAAAATTAGTCTTGACTAAATGGCTGCACCACCCAACAGCCTTGCTGTATTGCTAATACTCTCAGATCTTTAGACGCTTCTTTTATTATACATACGTGGAGTCAACCTTCTGAAATGTAAATGTTCATCTGAAAAGTGTCATATAACTAAATTCATAACTTAGATTTTATTTAGGGAACACTTTTTTTCCCTCAGTCGTCTAATTATCCATACTTTTATATTGTTGATGCCTCTCCCTAATTAAGTAATCAACATGTGAATCTGATACACAGTAATTTTGACCAAAAACTTGCTTTACGTTCCAAGATGTTGTGCTATTTTATGCTATGACCACCAGATCTTTAGCACAGAAGTAGTAATTATAAATAAAATTTATTTTTTCTTACATTGTCATTTTGGAGCTATGACATTTAGTATCTATAAATTTAGTTATATTGAAATTTCCACTGAATCTTTTCTAGAATTAAGTTCATATATCTTAGGAACTAGCAGAGAAATTTTCCCTTAGGGTATGCCGGGAGAGGAGCAAGTAGTTTTGATAATGAAATGAGACCTTACAGGAATATTTCTAGAGCGGCTATAATAATTCAAATGAGAATTGAATTGAAGAGGATGGAAAAGAGAATCTTTTTTTCTCTTGAACATCAGTGTTTTGGGTAATGATGGCAGCAGAAAGCTAAAGGACAGTTCTATTTTGTCTGTTTTTTTTTTTTTTCTTTGTATTACTTTGAACTATCTATTTTAATCTGATTTAGAACCAAAATAATGAAAATATGGTTTTGTTTTCATGGTAGGAGATGGAATAAACTGAGACTGAAGGACAAAGAGAAGAGTTTGAGGCTTGAAGATGATTCTGAGGAAAGCGATGCTGAATTTGATGAAGGTTTTAAAATGCCGGGTTTTCTGTTCAAAAAACTTTTTAAGTATGTGCCATATGTTCCTTCCTTTACATCTGTCATCAAGCCGTTGTGTACAAATTAATATTTTAGGAACTACACAGTAGTTACCTGTGGGCCCTTAAGGTACTTGCAGCAATTTATTTTGAATACGGTTACTGTCAAATGAAATTTTAGCCACATGCTGTTCATTAAAATTAGATGATAATAAATTGACTAAAGTGTGCATTCAGTGTGTTTATAAACTTATAAATCTATGTGGACCTGTCTTAGCAGACTAAAGACAACACTTTAAAAGCTATTTATATCAAGTTATTTTGTTGTTGTTTTAGCATTTTTAAGGGGCCAAACCTCTAATTTCTTAAATCAGATTAATTAAGAATTGCTTATTAAAATCAATATTGCAGAGGTTTTATTCTTCTGTGTTGAAATAAAAAACTTTGTAGAGATTATTTTTTTGAGTGTCTTATATTGTACCTAATGATATAATGCTTTTGAGCTGACCAAATGTGTATCTAAGTATTTCCTGCAGATGTTAATCTTACATCAAAAGAGAAGATGTAGGCATACATCTTCAGGACTGAGTTTCTACTTGAAACTATATTTTTATATATGAAGTGGCCCAGGGTTGCAGAAAAATGGATGCCCTGTGGTAGATGTGTGTCCATAGCCTACAAGGTCCGGGACAGTCTCTGTGATGAATGTAGGTACTGAGCCAGGTTTTCAGTTTCATCCCTCCTGGGATTTACTTAACAAGGTACTTTAGGAAAGCTTCCTTGATGCATATAGGAAGTTAAAGTGTACTTCTTTCTATCTCTTGTATCATCACTTGGTAGTTGGGTGCAGGATATAAACATCTTTCTTTGAGACACTTAGGTTTAATCTCCTTCGTAGATTTAGCTGATAGCCATGCCTAAAACTTGTGCAAGATGTCTACTTAAAAAGAGCCTGCTTTTTATGTTTCCTCTCAAAGAGCTTTTATTATAATTTTAACTTTTCTCTTGAGGGTGGAGGGGACAGAGGGAGTAGTTATTTTAGTCCACTAAACATATAAGAAAGCTGAATCCTAAAGATGTGAAGTATCTTGGTTGGGTTGCTATACTGGACAGAACTATAAAGAAGAACTGTAAGGAATCTCTAGTAATTTTTCGAGATGTTTTATAGCCTGTAGAAGTGGCTACTTTGGCTTTTGCTTTTCCCAAATGAAAATTAACTATGGAAAGATAAATAGAGATAATATTTATTGGCAACTCTTTTCATCTTCTCTAAAGTGATTTCTTACTAAGAAACAGGCCAAATAGTATCTGTGTTGTACTAGTGAAAGGAATACACAAATTACAGATTAGTTTAATGAAGACAGGATACTTCTACATGAGTATTAAGTGATTTGGCAGATACCCTCAAGAATGAAGTTGAATGTGCATTTTTGTCTAAATGTGGCACTTTGTAGCAAAGAAATTTCAGTTAATATAACTATACTTACTATTAAGAGTGTATCAAATTCAGTGTATTGACTGTTAACCTTATTGTAGTTAGTGTAAATACATGTTTAAAAAATATTTGTCTAAATTGCACATTCCTTGAAAGTATTTTGTTTTCATTTTTTATCTCTCAGAAGCAGAATTTTAAATATTTCATAAATGTAACAGGACTTCTGTTTCTTTTATTCTGCTATATGAAAAAAAAATTTAATATCATTGGCAGAGTCTCCATTTTTCTTTCATGATTAAGTTTTAGCCAGGCCAATTTAATTTTAAGCTGTAGATATATTTTTACCATATTTACCGCACTCTGTGGAATGAAATTAACAGGGTGTATTTGTACACAAAGGAGTCAGCAGGTACTGTTATCTATTTAAGTGCTATTGTCGGCACGATCCTGGTTAACTTTTAAAATTCTGTTTCAAAAATTTGCTCAGCAAATGTATTTGAGTCTGTGATATAGCAATCAAGTGACAAAATTCAGTCTTTTGACCTTTTAGCCACACTAGTAAATGCAGTCTTAGGTTAATGTGATAATGCCAAGATACACCAATTATCTTGGTTCTTTTGTGGTGCTTCAGTCTCATAGGGGAAGCAGAGTATAGTAATTTTGTTACTCTTTTACAGCAGTTTGTAAAAATCTTCATAACTTTTCCTGAAGAGTAATTTTTTATGTTTTCAAAGGTTCTGAAAACTGAATTCCATAGCCTGCTTTCATTTAAAGTATGTAATTGTTTTACAGTGTTTTATTATTAAGGAAATTAAAGCAATAAAACCTGAGTTAGTTAGTGACACTGCTGGAATCAGAACCCAGGTCCCGAAAGTGCTCATCCAGTGATACGCTGCCTACCATCCAGTGTGCTGATGCAGCCCAAGGGCCTTCATAGAAAAAGGGATCTGTTCCTCACCATCTGTGCACAATGTCCCCCGGTGTGGTTGGGGATTTCCATGTAGTGAAGTGACTTACAAGGCTGTCTAGTGGGGGTTTTTCCTTAAGTCACTTCTTTAGTGTTAGTCAACTTCTTATGCACACAACCATATGCTGTTTGAGCACCCTTGGAGATTATATCTGTAGGTGAGGAGACATTGGGCACACTGTCTCTGCCTCTCATGGGTCGCCTAGAATCCGGACGACCTAACTCCCTCTGGATACCATGCTGGTCACCCTTTTGTACTCCTTGCATTGTTTCTCGATTGTCCGTCTCTGGGTTCTTTCAGTTGATTGGCTCCAAACAGAGAGGGATTGGAGCCATGTTGGGTCGAGACAGTGTCATGTCATGGGAAAACATTGGAATGACCGCTGGGAGATTTTGGCCCCTGTTCTTCCCCGAGGAGTTGGCCCCCTAGTTTTGTAACTCAGTAAAAGGAGGCTGGTTGACTGGAATTTAGTGGATTGTGAACATACATCAATTTTTTGGGGAACTTTCTGGACTACATTTTTTTTCACAGCTGATTTTCAAAAAACCACCTTCTTTTAGGGTAGCCATCTCACTAGCCTCGGTATTTTCTTTGGGGAAAAAAAGAAAATTCTTTAGCTTTCATTGTCTTTTAAGTGCTTTTTCCTTTAGATTTTTAAACTTGGCATATAATCTTCATGCCATTCCATAGTGTTAAATCTGTCTTTCATTCTCAGAAATTCTTTTTAGAGGGGAATGTATTATTTCTATTTGACCTGTACTTATTTAAAATCAAGCTTAAAATTTCTTTATTTAAAATTTTAATAGCTCTGACCTCTGTATCTATGATAAAGTCACTGAATCAAGTTCTACTTTAAAATATTAAAAGACCTTTTGTGTTTTTGAGCCTTTAAACTGGTTTATTTTTTTGCCTCTGCTAGTAATATGACAGACTCATCAGTTATGTACTAATTTTGTGATTAGCCCTATTCTTTAGACTTGTTTATGGCCTTAAAATTAATTTTTCCTATAAAAAGATAATATGATTACCAAGTGACTTTTCAACAGTATATACTATAAATTGTGGTCTTCTCTGTCGTGCTTGTTTATACTGTTCAGATTGGAAAAGTAAATGTTAATGCATCTTTTCATAGAAAAATTATTAGAACTTTATATAACTAAAAAACATTTGAGTTTTTTTTTCAGGAAGATATTGAATAAAAGATAATAAGTTTATGCTTGTTTACCAGGCTATTTCTAATGTTGAAAAAGAAATGAAATAATCCCTAATTACCCTATCTATCAGTTTAATTAGAAATGTGTTAATGTTCTGTAAAGAAAAATGTGTGATTTTATGCCTTAGGTAATCAAAAATGTATGACCTTATAAATATAATACTCATGTAAAACACACATCCGGCATGTTTCTCTGACTGGTACTAGAACCTCACTAAATGATTAATTCATGAGTACTTTCTGTTATGATCTGTATTACCCACCATTTGCCATTTTCTTTTTCTTGTTGGTGTTCGTTGTTGTAGGTACCAGCAGACAGGTGTTAGGTGGCTGTGGGAATTGCACTGCCAGCAGGCAGGAGGAATTCTGGGAGACGAAATGGGATTGGGCAAGACCATCCAGATAATTGCCTTCTTGGCAGGTCTGAGCTACAGCAAGATCAGGACTCGTGGTTCAAATTACAGGCAAGTGCTCCTCTGCAGACTGTCAGTCTGTGGAGCTCAATTAATATTTCATCAGATGTATTGCTGTGGAGGAGGGTCTTGTGAATTATTGATGACATTTCAATTACAATATTCCTTTAATTCTTTTAGTGGGGGACATCAAAGGAAAATTTTTACGAGACAATGGAGCTGTAGGGCAGGAGAAATTAAACATGTAACACTTTTAATGAATTCCAGGCATTGATGCTTCATTTTGCAGATGAGCCCCACTAGATATTTTGGGTCAATACAGTGTCTAAGGTTAGCTTCTACAAATGGATTGTTTACAAACTCAATTATGTTAATATCAATAGTTTACACAATATGGAATTTTAAATTAGACATAATACCTTTAGTTCCATTTATTAAATTTTACATTAAAATATTTGTTCTGGCAGGAGACCAGGTGAGCATTACAGTAAGTACAAAGTCTGTTCATGGGGAAAGTTGACTCTTTGGAGGATTTCTTTTATAATCATTATGCGTGATAACATTTGTAGATAGTGCTTTTTTTTTGTCAAATGACATTACATACTTGTCTGCTCACTATGCTTCCTCCCTGCTCTCCCAGTCTTTAAGAATTTTATATAAATTTGAAAGTCAAAGTCTAAATGATAGTAATGTAAAATGATAGAAGACTATTTTTTGGTTTGTAATCTTTATTTTCTTTAGGAATTCAAATAAACTATTAAAACTTTAATCTTCTGAAAGAATAAACATTTAACCTATTCTTGTGCTTTGTGATAGGACTGAAATAGTTTATCTTGAAATCCAGTGAGCATTTCCATATTTAAGCTGTAAGTTGGCTTTTTATGTAAATCAGTAATGGTAGATGAATTATGTAAAACAATTAATGCTAGATGAATTATATGGGATATTTAATTTTAAACCCAGATAATCCAGCAGCTCCTTGGATTCTAATAGGCTTTACCTAATGAGTAACAGCAAGATGTTTATCAGACACTTATGTTGTAGAAACCACAGGCAGTCAGAGGATGTGATTTGACGACCCCTTTAAAAGAGTGTATAGTGTGCCTGAAGGCAGACACAGCAGAAAGTGACCGTTTACACTCTGGTTCATCAACAGAAATGTTTACTGGAATGTTGTATATGTTGTGGATTAAGTTGCTTCAGTCGTGTCTGATTCTTTTCGATCCCATGGACTGTAGCCTGCCAGACTCTATCCATGGGATTTTCTGGGCAAGATTATTGGAGTGGGTCAAATACAAACCATAAAGTGCTGAGTAAAGAACTTTTTATTTTAATCTTCAGAGTTTTTTGCTTTGTTTTTATTCCTTACTCTTCTCATTAATTTATCAGATCAACACATCCCAGGAGCAGTACTTAAAGTTTTATTATATTTTAGAAATACTTACTGGAGAAGACAATGGCAACCCACTCCAGTACTCTTGCCTGGAGAATCCCAGGGACTGGGGAGCCTGGTGGGCTGCCGTCTGTTGGGTCGCACAGAGTTGGACACGACTGAAGTGACTTAGCAGCAGCAGCAGCAACAGAAATACTTACACAGTTGTAGGAAGGGAAAAATATATTGGGAGATTTTAAAATATTAAATGTTCTGTTGTTACTACAATAAAGTGTTGAAGCCGAGTTTTTTCTTCTGATATTGAAATTCTATTACATTTGATGTGAAAACATTCCATCCCAATGGAAAAGTCAAAGTTGAAAATGGGCATTTAGTTTTTTCTTACCTAAAACACTAATTTACTGTTTATAAAATGCTTTCTCTGTTCTAAACAAGCTGTTTGGTTGGCTTGCCTTTGCATTTCTTGTTTGTTTTGGTTTGGTTTTGATAAGTAGAATGCCCCAAGCCGCCCCAGATAGTTCTAAGACTATCTTTCTTTCCTTAAATGATTTCTGGGATTTTCTTATTTCCATCTCTTTTCTTCCCTTCCTTTCCTATTATCATGAAACTTGTGTGAGGTCTGATACGCTGGGCCTGGGAAACCTAAAATCATCCCTGCAGTGTAGTTTTGATCAAAAAATTAAAACATGTTCTCTTGAGTGGTGGCAATCCAACCAGGAATGAACTGTGGGCTAATAATGAGCAGCAGCTGTAATCAATTAACTATCAATGTGTATCTCCATTTTTCCATAATGAAATAGTGTGACATGTTGGATTATAGCCCAGATCATCTTTATTAAAATAGTATTGGTAGAAGTGGCTTCCCAGAATGCAGTTATATATCAGCTAAACAGTTGGTCTCAGTGAATAGAGGTGTTTGGAGGAGCTTGGTCCCTTTTCCATGCAGGTGCCAGGGCAAATTGTATAACATTTTCCTCACAATTTTATAGTATGTCCTCCTCTGAAATTAGATGAACTTGGAGTCTTCCTCTAGGTTTATGTCCTCAAGAGAAATAGTCGGATGTATAGTCAAATCAAGTTCTGCATGAGCCAGTATTGCTTCATGGGCTGTGTAAATTTCCTCTGAACTCCTACAAGTTGTAGATTTTGGGGCTTTTATTTGAATGTTCTTAGTATTGTAATTTTAAGGTCAGTGATCCTGAAACCATGGATGTCTCTGGGATACCAAGAAGGAACTTAATGGTAAAAAGTTTTTTATTTTTGTTTCTTTAATGTGTTTTATATGTAATGTCTTTTAAAAAGAGGGAAAGCATACTTAGATGTGGTTAATAAAAATCTATACTGGTTGTTTTCCCAGTTCGTAATATATACAGCATATACTTTTCTCTTTGCCATTCATATTATAATGATACGCCCCTGAACTTTATGATGGAGAAGAAATAAATGGTTAACCTTTCAAACTTCAGTTAATACTCTGAAGTCTTGGAGATCATTTAGGAAATACCTAATTACAAATAAATGGCCTGAAAAAGTTAATAAACTTTAAAAGGTAAATATTTTTACTTTGTAATTCCTGATAAGTTCAAGGCTATGAGTGGCAGATTTCTATCCTGCAGGTTGAAATATTTGACCATGGAGGTATTGACTTGTAAACTTATTAGGTAATCAATGATAATCAAAGATGAAAGAAACTGTAGCCAGTTTGATAATTGGTACTAATTGCTCTGGTACATTTAGCCCTTTCTTAAGATCATCTCACTGGTATTGAGGATTGGAGAAGGGTGGGACAGTTGATGTGATTGTTAATGGATGTGATTGCCCCTTCTGTGGTTCCAGAGCAGTCTAGGTCTGCTCCTGCATTCCCACTCTGTGAAAACCTCCATAGTCTCTTAAGAGAATGGCAGAAATTGAAGGGCATAATAATGCCAGATGGATGTTAAGCCAGAATAAAATGTTGGCCTTAAATAATATTGTACCAGTTGACAGTGACCATGTTATAAAAAGAGTATAAATGCTGTATGACCTGCAGAAGCATACATAGGTATTTATATTTATTTGAAAGTGAGTTTGTTTTTAAATATTTTAGATAGTAAGTGCATACTGATAGCTCTCTAATTGCTCTTGGAGGATAGAAGAAGTTGCTATGTTTAATCCTTTTAGGGAGTATTGTCACAGAAGGGGCCAGGGCAAAGCTGTACTCTCCCCAGGTAGTTTGAGGGGACCTGCCCTTGGGTGGGGGTGCTGAGACACTGCTGGGAATTCTTCAGGAACTGTCAGCTCCTGGCTTCTTGTTATCTGAACCCATTCTCTGGAGCTGAGGGGCAGGGGCAGTAACTAGCTGAAGGTTGGGAGGATTTAGAAGTGGGTGGAGGTATTTTGTTAAAGGATAAGCCTTATTTAGGTTCTGGCTTGTTTTTATACAGAATTACAAGGTATTTTTCAGTTCTGCAGATTATTTTTAATATTTCCAGTGCTGTGTGGTTTAGTTTACAAAAAAAAAAATTTAAGTTTGAGAATATTTATTGAACTGTAGCAAAACAAAAAGTCAACCATGATCTCCAACTCAAAAATATTCTCTTTTAATGTTTCAATATAATTTTCTTTCAACCTTTTAAAAGAAGTTTTCATTAAAAAAAGCCAGTATTCTTTCATTGCCTTCTGTGATCTAGATATTGAGATCATTTAAAGAAGCTATCCCTGTGCTATGAAGGAGCTTACAAAGGATGTCCTGAACACAAATGCACGTGCATGCACGCACACACACACACACAAAAGGTGATATATATTATGACAGGGTTAATGTAGAGTCCTAACTAGTGTGGATGCACCAAGGAAGGGGCCTTAACCTACTTGGAGAGACAGGGACAGGAAGGGAGGAAGTTGAGGGCTAAAGGACAGGTTGAGGATGGTTGAAATAAGAGGGAAAGAAGGGACAAGGCGAAGGCTGAGAGGTCAGAGGAGTGTACACTTTGTAAGAACTCAAAGAGTGCTGGCCGGGGGAGTGCTGAACTGTGGGGGGCCTGTCAGGATGAGGGCTCTGGAGAGAGGTGATGCCGAAGAGGTGGCCCGAGGTCAGATCCTCGTGGTCTTATAACAGCAGGGTGAGGTGTTTGGACTGTCTCAGGAGTAAGGGACAAACATGAAAAGGCTCTTAAGCAAAGGGATGAGGCATTCTGATTGTGCTGTCTTGAAAAGATGGTGCTAGAAAGTGCAGTATCCTGGGTAAGAGAGGACAGAGGCCAGAAGGGGAGTGTTAACAGTGGAGGGACAGAGTGACTCAGAGAGGAAGCATTTGTGACATGAGCTCTGTATCGGTTGAATGCAGTGAAGAACAGGAGTGGGCAGAGGCCTGAATTTCCATTAAGGGTACTTGGGGACTGGATGACAGTTCTTTCCATTGGATTAGGAAACCTGGGGGGAGGGACAAGTTGGGGGAGGATGATGTGTGGTACTGTGGGGACATCTGAGTGGAGGGACCAGCCGGCAGTTGGACATCCAGGCAAATGGTACTTTGGAGCTCAGAAAAGAGACTGGGGCTGGAGACCTAGATTCACTTTACCAATATAAAGAGAATGATTGAAACTGTGAGGGTTACTGAGATGGTAGTATGGGGAAAGTGTGTGCAGTGGGTAGCTTCGGATATTCAACATCTTTGTGGGCAGCAAAAGGCAGGGGACAGAGAATGACAGTTTAAAAATCACCAGTGACTGCTGCAGAGTGAGGTAGGCGATGTAGGCTCCGTCTCAGCTCCTGGTTGCTGCTGGTGGCTGAGTGTGAGTCTAGTATTGAAGAGATTCCCATAGCTAGTTTGACTTGGCTTAGGTTTCATGTTCTGCACCGACTGACACCCGTCTCAGCAGGACTGAAGGTGGAGCTGGACTGAAGGTGAAGTAGTAGAAGCACTAATTAGTGGGGGTCTGGGCTCAGACAAGAAAAGGGGCACCGGTTCCAAGTTAACGGTGGGAAGGAGGGCAAAAGGGTACTGATTCAGTCTGCCTGTGGTGTACTATGGAAGAGGATATTTTGACTGCCAGTAAAAAAAATCCTGACTTCAGTTTGGGTTAAATGTTTACATAATGTGTGATACGTCTAGGAACCTACCAAGGAGGTAGATTGTAGACAGCGTGATCAGAAGCAGCCCAGTGGTATTCTCAGGGGCCCAGATTCTCCTGAGGCCAGTTCTTGTGGTCATAAGATCGCTTTGCACAGTAACTCAACTGCCAGTGGCTACTGGGCCCTTGTTTCCTTGTTCACACGCAGCAGAAGAGACCCAGAGAGGACACTGTCCCTGACCTAGAGCATAAGTGCTTCTTTACCTTGAGCCCGCCAGTCTTCCCAGGCCCCTCAGTGGACTGGCGCGCATCTCTGGGGAGTGCTGTGTGCTAACAGGCCACAGATGAACTATGTTTCCTGCTTCTTCCCTCTTTGCCATAACCAGACAGTGGTCCGAGTCCCATCAGGTACATGTCCGGGAAGGAAGAGGGGACACCTGCACAAAGTTGTTCTGTTTGGAAGGAAAAGGGGGAGAGAGGAACGTTGACAGAGTGGCCATGACCAGTTTTCTAGCTCCCTATGTGTAAATGAATTGGGATGGTTCCATAAATTATGTGGTTTTTAGAAAGACCTCGAAACATTTTCCAGGTTTTCAATATTCTTCAATGATGATTTCAATGGTTATATGATTTTAATGGTTTATTGTATCTTAACAAATCCTAATAGTATTTGCTATATTACTATTCTAAGCACTTTATGGGTATTGATTTAAACTTCATATAACTGGCTGTTGTTCCCATTTTGAGATGAGAAACTGAAGTTCCATTAGTGTGTGCAGAGCTGGGGTTCAGACCTGGGCAGTGCTCCTAGCTACTTGCCTGTGCAGTAGTAAAGAAATAGGATGGTTTCTTTAGCCTGTCTCTTATTCACAGATGTTCAGGTAGCGCCCACTTTTTCTGCAGAACAAAGAATGCTACAGTGTGTATCTTGGTCCACAAATATTTGTCTTGGGATTGTTTGGTCAACATGCGACTCTTGTTAAGGCTCTTGGTATGTAGTGCTTAGCTGCTTTCCACAAAAACTGTGACGCTTGCAACTCTGTTGACTGGGGCTTTCTGGGAGAAATGGTCACTGGTGCTCACCCACTGGTTTTGTATTCCATGGAGAAGCGAACAGCATGATGTAGTGCAAGAGCAGGCTGCAGCTATCAGAAGACTGATTTGAGATGTTGCTCCATCTCCTGGTAACCGTGGCACCTTGGGCACACCAGCCTTCAGCGGCTTGAACACTGCAGGATTCTTATCCTACTGGCTTCCCAGGGCTGCGAGACTGAGTGAAACCCTGTGGGTGAAAACTCTTGATAAACTATAAAGCTTCAAGCTGATTGAATATATTCTTATGTTCACTTAGGTTGGTATATACCATATATGCCTTCGCTAATCTGGAATAGAAGAAGTGAGATAAGTTTCCTTGTTAGGTAGTTTTTGTTTGATTTACTTTACTGTAGATGATATTTTTAACATGTTAGCTGGTGGTTCCTCTTAATACATGCATCCACTCATTGACGAATGGGGTTGTAGGGATTTCACTAGGTGGGTTTATCCTCAGTAGGATTTTCTTTTTTGAGCTATAAAGTTTTGTTTGTTTCTTTTTTTTTTATGTTTTGGTAGTTAATCATCTGTACACTGTCATTCATGGTTGTCTTTTCCTCTTGGACATTTTGGGTGCAGGTTCGAGGGGTTGGGTCCGACCATAATTGTCTGTCCAACAACGGTGATGCATCAGTGGGTGAAGGAATTTCACACGTGGTGGCCTCCATTCAGAGTGGCAATTCTGCACGAAACCGGGTCCTTTACCCACAAAAAGGTAACATTACAATACTTCAGTACCTTTTTGCTTGTTAAAACCTTCCATTTTACATGATTGTTTTTGCTTTGATCTATTTATTTCTCAGATGTATATTCCGATATTTCTTTCATGCATTTATCGTCTGTGATTCAGTTTAGAACTCTGTATTTTCACAGCAGTTATGAATGTAGGCTTTATCATTCTAACAGCCCATGGTGATGACAAGACATGTTCTTGTCCAGTGAAACACAAGCCTGATACCCTGAGTGGGACCAGAAATCAAGGGCCTTATGCAGTAGTTAACTGGCTGGATTTGAGGCATTACTGGCTTTAAACAGGTTTAGGAAAGTAGGTACAAAATGTAATTAGTATTCTAATCAGTAAAGGCATTTGTTAACATGCTTTTAAAATGTGTTTTTAATGAGCGCAAGAACAGCCTGCCATTTTGAGATTTTCATTATTTGTATTATTGCCTTTTAGTTAATTAAGTTGCTTTTTGTTCTCTGAATCCTTGATTGCCATTTAAGTATAATCACTGTTTTTTGAAGGTGGCATTTCTTCACTTGTTGTTTTAGCCACATCATCAAAAAGGAAATTTTTCATCTGTTCTTCTATGGGTAGCATAGATAGCTTGTATTATGCTTTTTTAATTCTCATTTCTGTCTCTCATCTAGACTGTAAGCTCTGCAGAGTGGAGACTATGTCTTCATCATTTTTGTATCCCAAGTGCCCCTATAGCTGAATAGATGATAATTACCCATTTTCACTGGGGTTTGCAGGTTACTCTGTAGATGAGCAGGGGCAGAGTTCTTCTCTGCTTATTTTCATAGCTCTTGAGTAAGGTCTCCGTGCCCCTATGAAAGCAGTGTTAGCTGAGAAGGCTGGTGAGTTAAGCACATGTGAGCCACTAAGCTCCAATGTCTTTGTAATTCTGCCAAGATCCCCTTTTCTCCAAATTCCTGTTTATTCATGATCATGAGTATGCAGAGCTTTTGATAGAAGTGAAACAGGAGTATCTATAATTTGGTAGATCCGGTTTGGTGAGGTGGAATCTTGCTTTTACTAGCTGTGGTTGAAACCAACTGACTTTGCCCTGAGTTTTAAACAATAAATGGAAAACAAGTGAGTTGAAATAATTAATGAAGTGAGGTAAACGCTGCAGTTTTTAAAAAGTGTTTTTTTAGCAGCATGAAAATAAGTTTCAATCATTTTTCTAGTCAAGCTAAATTGTTGTAACCAACTTGTTATCACCCTTGTAAAATATTTTTGATTCCTTTTTTCACTTCATTGGCTTTTGACATTTCTTAATGTTTTGTATTGCAGAATCCTGTACTAGAATTCATTAGGTGGTGGCATATCTTTAAAAAGCATGTTTTTCGCATGTTCCTCTTTATCCTTTTATTTTCTTCTGTGCTTTTTCTGTTACACCTTTATCATATCATGGCCCACTTGTATTTCTTCTGTTAGCCTGAAAAGCAGTCTTCATGCAAACGAAATACATTGACTAATGAATGGAAATAGAATTGACATTGGTCAGTGCCTCTGTTGATGAGTCTTGCTTCCTTAACTTGCTTGGAGGGCAAACAAAATCTTAAAGAACAGATGATTCGCTTTCTTTTACAGTGATCTGCACCTTCTGAGATGTCTGGTTATGCATAGATACTTGCATGCATATAATTGCTCATAATTTTTCTAGTACTTAATGGTTTACCGAGGACTTTAATTTCAAAGTTTCTTACTTAAGTTTTGAGGAAAAGTAAGGAGGCTTGTGTTTTTACTCTGACTCTTAATTCTTTGTACAGTTCCTTTTCTGTTATAAAGTATCTCATATCTCTAAAGATGTAAGCTGTTATGCAAAAGATTGAAAAGGTGTTCTTCTGTGTCTTTCAAACCATGCTATCCACTTAGAAACACAGTTTATTATTAATATTAGTATCAGTTTATTATTTGTGATGATAGCATATTGAAAATATGTTCATTCCTCTGCACAGACCTTGTTTCCATTTCTGGAAACACAGTTCCTTGTTTCCGAACATTTCTGAGATCAGAACCCTGGCTTCTGGATTAGAACACTGAGCGCGTCTGACCCCTCCGCTGCTTCCTCTTGTATCTGTTCTGTGTGTGCAGGTCGTTGTTACCCCCGGGCACACTTGGTGACTTACAGGTGCATGTTAAATTGCAACAGAGTTTGCATTTCTTAATCACACTTCAAACATCCTGCAAGTGCTGTTCTGTCCTCTAAGCCAGCATTTGATGTCTAGCTTCCTTTCCATCCTGTAGGCTGAAATTTCTCTTTTCCATGGGGAAACACTCTGTGCCCACTGGCTGTCCTGTCTAAATATAATGGCAGCACTCTGGCATAGGGACATTCAGTGCTGGAGAAAACAGGGAAGGGGAGAGAATTTCTCTTTGAGAAGCTTAACAGTGTAATAATGCCAGAATTATTATTCTTATTCAATAGATTATTATTATAATTTTTCTAAAGATTTGTTGTAACTGACAGATGTTAAACTTTGAAAATTTTGGAAGTTTTTCATTTGGAGAATAAATATCAAATGATCAAAGAATTTCTAATAGAGCTTATCAATCATTTTTCTTCCCTAAATTTCCTTTTAGCTTCCCACCTCTCTCACCATGTGATCCTATATTATCTTTGTTAATATTCTCTTTGGTTGACAGAATAATTTTGAATTATCAAATGCGTACTCAGCAACCATGCAAAAAAAATCTGTGGCCAATATTTTCAGTCAGTGATCAGATTACATAAGGGCATTTTCAGGCTCTGAATCTCCTTTAATGGTCAGTTGAAATCTCATTTCCTAGGAATCTAGGATTTTCCTTTTCTCATTATGTTTTATGATCCCTTTTTCTAGTGGAGAGAAACTTGATACATAAGTTGATTCATCTTTATTTGTTGAATAACTGTAAATACAATATTGTAGGTATGTGATGTTATTTGGGTTGCAAAAACTGGATATGATGTTTCTAACTGGCCTTGGAAAACTAACCATTTTCTTGGGGAAAGAAAATATGTGAAAAGATAATAGAAGAAGACAGTTTTATAATACTTATCTCATAACTCACATCAGGTGGTGGCATCTTTAGCACTGTGTTGTAAAGTTTATTTAATTATTAAGGACCCTTTTTGCAATTTGTTGGCAGATGTCTAGTGAGAAATGTCTTGCTTATATTCTGAAACGGTTGTCACTTTAAAGCTTTCTCACCTTTCCCTGCATTGTAGGATATGATAATACTGTGGAGTAGTTTTGATATTAATAACTCAAAGAGATTTATCATTTTGATCCATTCATGATATTTAGAGCTATAGGATTAGGAAATGCAGCAGTGGCGTAAAGATTTAAAAGCATAGATTTTATAATTACCAGGCCAGGGCTTGAATCTTGGATCTGCCATTTTATAGCTTTGTGACCTAGGGCAAGTTGCTCAGCTTCTCTGAGCCTGTTTGAGCTCCTGAAAATGGGTCTTTTTTTTAGTAATTTTTTGAGAATTTGTTGGGTTCATATGGGTGCACAGTAAACTTAGTGTGCTCCCCAGCGTATCGTGTTTACTCAGGTAATTCCTACTATTGAAAACAAAGAATATGGTAGGCCTCTTCATCTCAGTACTTGAGAAAAGACATTCTGATGTTTCTGATTGATTCAATATATATATATATAATATTAATATATTGATTATATATAAAATTCAATATAATTATACTTGAGATAGAACATTCACACTTGCTTTATCAAAAATATTCACAGTCCTTCACATGTAGGCCATTTTCACCTTGTGTCTAGGTACATTGGCTCTGAATGGATACAGTGAAACAGAATGTTAAAATTCTTTTTTGGGAAAGGCAGGGTGTGACCAAAGGATGTGACCCAAGATGCGGCCATCTGGCACAGCGGCCATCACGTGTTCTTTAAAAAGGCCCGTTGTCTGAAACGCTAGCGTGAAAAGACTTGGCTTTTTAAAAAGCTGAGAGTCAAGAAAAAACATAACGAAAGTAGAAAAGGACCACATGGTCCCTCAAGCATCCTAAGTGTTTCAGATCCACTCCAAGTACACAAATTCTAACACAAAGTGATGTTAGTTCCTATTAACTTCCGAGACGGCGTATACACCTCATACAAGAAATGATAGATGCTACGCTTGTTCTGTAAGGAATATTGTAAAATTATGTTGCTGGGGCCCTTTTTTTCTTCTTTGTCAGCACAAATCCTTGTTTATTAAAGATTTAGCTTGAAGGAAATTTTAATTAATTACAGGTGTAGTAAATCCTGCCTGGGAAGCTGCCGGGCTCTGTTTCCTGTGAATGGCCTTCATGTGCCTGTGTTCGTCTGGGCTCTCCCCGCTGCCTGACAGTGTGATTTATGGCTGTTGTTTTCCACCAGTCCACTGTTTGCCCTCTAGGAGGGATTGGTCTCCTGAGCCTCTATAATAACAGCAACACTTTCACAGACATCTTTTAATGACAACAGCACTGCATTCAGTAAGTCAGGCTAATTGCAGATGTACCCTATTAATTGCAAAAACTAGGAGAGGTTACATATTTTACAAGCTTTTAATTTGGAAACCGCCCGAGATGATTTGTCTTAAGTGTTTGGATAGAGACCTCCATAATATTCAACAATTCACCATTATTGAAACTCTGGTCTAGGCAGTTACAGAATTCTGAGATTGAATCAGGTGAAAACAAATAGTCTTAGATGTGTTTTTACCCAGTGGCTGTTAAGTGGAGGTTATATTTTCAATGCAGACATTCAGCAAATTTCTTACTCTTTTTATAAAAGAATCTTTGATTCTTATTCATCATCATACATCTTTCTGAATATGGTAGAAAATTTGTATTTCTATAGCTATAGCTTAAATCACAGAATTTTCCAAATAAAGTTTAATTCTTAGACATGCCCATGAAGCTAAGCATCACTCTGGTGGTGCATAACTGGGAGGCTTGGCATCCCATTTGTTTAACTGTGGTAGAGGGATGTCCAGAATCCAGTTCAGGGTGGTGGTCCTCGGAGTGTAGTGGAATGACGGTGGTGAGTTGGTGAATTCAGCAGCTAGGAGTTCCAAGGTCATGAACAAGTGAACCCACATGGGCAGGGTTTGGCTGTGATGCATTGGAGACCTTATAAATGTGAGTGGTAATTTCATTTCTGCTATATTTCAGGCCCTAAACAGTTGTTGTTTTCCTCTCCCATTTTTCTCTGTGCACACAGTTTCATGCTTAGAACTCAGAGCACAGGACATGGCTGTGTGTCCATTTGCTATTGTCCCTCACCCTGCCTGCTTCATGATTTCTAGCAGCCACTGCTCTCCCAGGAGGAGGGGGATAGAGTTGCGATGGCTGCCTGCTCAGTATTCCAGTGGAAAATTAAGATGCAGAGGAGCTGTTGCAATCACCTCTGGCTTCTGAAAATCTCGGCACTGGTGGGATGAGTGCAAGGTGGAGCAGTGTATCTCCAGACAGCTTGCATGTCTTTGCTGCACACTCGCTGCCATGGTGGGGCCTGAGGCCATGGATAGCATTGTGGTCAGAGAGAAGTGGGTGGAGGCGAGGCAGTGCATTCATCATAAGGTACCAAAAAAAATAGTCAGGAAATGGTTGAATCAGGTCTGGCCTCTGTGCAGTTTTGTGCAGGCACTGAAACTCATGAATAGGGAGAAGGTACAGCAGTGTCGTATTAATGATACAGCTCTCATTTGTCAAACCTTTGCTAGTACCAAGTATTACAGCTCTTACCTCTGAAGTTTTAGGTGAGCCCTGGGGTGTGTATAAGACAGTTTCTCTCTCTTTTCCTCTTTTAAAATTTCCTTGGTCAGTATTACACCCTTTATATTCTTTAGAATTAAAAAATGTTCTAATTCTTGTTTATTAATATTTTTGAAGATGTTGAGTTTATAAAATTTATATGATTATGATTATATGAATGATTGTATTAGTTTTCCTAATATTTAGCAATTCTACTCCTGTGACGCCTTATTCACTTAGTATAGTGCTAGATTTTTATTTATAAAGTAATGGATATCTAGTGAGGGGTACATGTGAGTATGTTGCTTCTGTCAGTTTTGAAAACAGGGTTTTGCTAGTCGTCTTGTTCTGTATTTTGGAGCCATTTAAGTCACAGAGGTGATACTTGCTTCAGTCATAAAACCCTTGGGTCTAGTAGACTTCTGTTGGGAAAAGATTATCATTGTTTTCAAGTCTTTAAGTACGGACTGATTGGTTTGTCTCATTTTTCTTGGGTCCATTCTGGTAATTTATCTTTAGTAAGCGTCCTCTGTCAGGTTTCAGATGGCATTAAATTGCACACTGCATTGGCTGATATTTTGTGTTCACTGCCTCTGTGGTGACTCTGACGTTTCTCACGTTGCCATGTTAGTCTGTTCTTCAGGCTGACTTTACAGAGGTCTCTCTTTTGGGGTCTTTTCTGAGAGCTGTTTACATTTTTTCTTTATCAGTTCTACTAAGGTTTGTCCTTAAGCTTCACTAATTTTTGTTTCTGTCTTACTGTCCCTTTTTCACCTCTTGCTATGGCTGCTTGGTTTGATTTCAGCCCCAGTGGGGTGTGAGGAATGAGGATTTTTATGTGGGCTGAGGCTCTGCAGAGAGTTGTCAAAATGAGCTCACCGATGGCAAGCCTCAGATCCTTTGTATCCTGACTTTTAAACTTTGCGTTGCCGTAGTCTTCCTCTCTCTTCTGACTGTTGAATTCTAAGAGGCTGTGGCCGTGTCCCACAGGTTTTTGTTTGCATTTCCTTGGTACAGCTTTAAAGTTCCCATGTACTTAACTCTCAGTGCCAGTCTAGGTTTTGGCCATACTCTCCTAGTGGAAAATGTCACTGCTGTCAGCCCGCTGTCGCATGGCAACCCCAAAATAAATGTTAGGTCGGAAGTTTAGTTTTGTAAGTTTAGTCGCTCAGTTGCATCTGACTCTTTGCGACCCCATGGACTGTAGCCCACCAGGGTCCTCCGTCCACAGGATTTTTCCAGGCAAGAGTACTGGAGTGGGTTGCCATTTCCTTCTCCAGTTAGGTCTGAAACCACCTATCTATTTCCTATTCCTTTCTTTCCCTGACAGTGGTTTGATAGTCCTACAATCTGTCTGTTTTCTGATATGCCGAAGACACACGATTAAACCACCACCACAAGAGCAGCTTCCCAGGGTTAAAGAATCTGCGTGCCAAGTGGGAGACCCGAGTTCTATCCCTGGATTGGGAAGATTTCCTGGAAAAGGAAGTGGCAAGCCACTCCAATACTGTTGCTTGGGAAATCCGATGGACCGAGGAGACTGATGGGGCTACAGTCCATGGGGTCACAAAGAGTTGGACATGACTTAGTGACTGAACGGCAGCAGCAGCTATTACTAAATGGGCTTATGTTTTTTGCAAATGTACTTTAGCCTGTTTTCTGTCATGGTAAAGAATTGAAGAGTATTCATTACCGCATTATGTACACCCCATTCTACCCTTGGATAAGGGATTTTTTTTTTTAGTACACTCTTATTTTTCTCCTGTTCTCACTCTTGGTTGGTAAACTAGACTTGCAGTAATGCAAAAATAGATCCTTTTCATATATATATATATTAGATCCTTTCTTAACAGTTTCATTAGTATTTAAAACAATATTTTAATGTTTAATTATTGTTGTAATAATTTAAGATTGGTAAGTATATTACATGTTCATTTCAGTTCAGTCGCTCAGTCGTGTCTGACTCTTTGCGACCCCACGGACCGCAGCACGCCAGGCCTCCCTGTCCATCACCAGCTCTTGGAGTTTACGCAAACTCATGTCCATTGAGTCGGTGATGCCATCCGACCATCTCATCCTCTGTCGTCCCCTTCTCCTCCAGCCTTCAGTCTTTCCTGACATCAGGGTCTTTTCAGATGAGTCAGCTCTTCACATGAGGTGGCCAAAATATTGGAGTTTCGGCTTCAACATCATTCCTTCCATTGAACACCCAGGACTGATTTCTTTAATCCTCCCTTAAAAATATTTTCTTTCATAGTTAAGTAAGAGGCAGTGTTGCCTAATGCTTAGTTAATACTAGCTGTGGAGTCGGCTTCTTTTTTACACACAAATTCTGCTCCACCACTTCCCAGCTCTGTGACCTGATAATATTATTTACTCTCTCTAAGCCACAGTTCTGTCATCTGTAAGTTGGTGTTAGTAAGGACCTCTGTCCTTTCTCAGAGTTGCTGTGAGCTTCCCGTCTGTGCTGAGCCTCGGGTGGGGAGCTCTGCTGTCTGCTCTAGAGCAGTGTGTGGCGTCCTCAGCACCCTTCTCCGACCAGACCACGTTCTTAGAGTGACAGCACCCTGCACCAGCTGGATGTAGCATGCCGTTGCTAGGTCATCTCCTGCTAGTTAATTTTTTGTCCTTGCCCGTCTAAAGGTAGAATTTATTTTTTTCTGGCAATCATGACTGCTAATTTGGATCAGTGCAGAATTCCGAAGTCTTTGCTTTCTCCTTAAAATTATGGAAGGATTTTCCCTTTGTCCTCTGACATTTTCAATGTTGCAGAAAAGATATTCAACACAGGTAGGATCCTTTTCTTCTGAAGGGAATTTTTTAAAAAAACTCTTCTAATTAGAAGCTACAGCATTTCTCTTGTTTGTCTTTATTTTTGGAATTCAGCCATCTAGTTGGTATCTGTCTAGGTGTATGGCTTTTTCAGTGTGTTTGCCTGGCACTCAGCAGTGTTTTGCTCCGTGGACTCAAGTCTTTTCTCAGAATTTTTTGGTATCATTTTTAAAAATCACTTCTTTTAATCCCTTGTCCTCTGTCCTCCTTGAATTCATGTTACACATCATTAGAGCTCCTGGATTGGTCCTTCTTGTTGCCTTGACTTTTCCTTCATTTTCTTGTTTTTGTTTTGAAGTAATAAATCATTTTTCATCTACCTTATTTTAAGTTTTAATATGAAAGTGAAAAGTGAAAGTGAAAGTGCTCAGTCGTGTCCGACTCTTTGTGTCCCATAGATGGTAGCCTGTCAGGCTCCTCCATCCATGGGATTTTTCAGGCAAGAATACTGGAGTGGTTTGCCATTTCCTTTTCCAGGGGCTCTTCCCAACCCAGGGATCAAACCGAGGTCTCCTGCACTGTGGGCAGACTCTTTACTGTCTGAGCCACCAGGGAAGCCCAGTTTAATATGGAAGGAAGTTTAATATGGATTAACACAGAGGATATTTCTAAAAAATAAAATTTGGGCAAGTGTTTACATGTTACATCCTTTTCTGGTTTTCTTTGACTCTCTTCCCCCACAATAGTGAATATAGTATCAGCATTTACAACTTACAGATTAATGAAACGTAAAGTAGATTTCCAGTGTGATAACACAAAACTAGGTTGTATGTATTATGTTTATGTACATGTTTATAAAGTACCTTATATTGTATCATGGTTGAAAGGTTGATTTTAAGAGTCATGCTTCGGATGGGAAGGGGAGGGAGGCTTAAGAAGGAGGGGATGTGTGTGTGTGTGTATAAAATTATGGCTGATTCACACTGTACAGCAGAAACCAACACAACATGTAAAACACTTATCCTCCAATTAAAAAAGAATTGAAAAAACAGTCATGTTCATTTAACTTATTTAAAACTGGCTTTGCCATTTTGTCATTGCTTTAGGAGAAACTAGTTCGAGACATTGCTCATTGTCACGGGATTTTGATCACTTCTTACTCCTACATTCGACTGATGCAGGATGATATTAGCAGGCATGACTGGCACTATGTGATCTTGGACGAGGGACACAAAATTCGAAATCCAAATGCTGCGATCACCCTTGCTTGCAAACAGGTGTGACCTCTTATAACAAGGGGGGTTTCCAGGTGGATAATATTTCATTGAGAATAAACTCTGCTTTTAATAACACACTTAGGGAATCTTTCCTTGTGCTTTTGCATAAGGAGTTTGAAATACATGTTTTGCCTTAATGCTGAACACTTTTTGTATAATCATGTTTTCTCAAAATCTAATTGTTGATATTACTGAATGTCTCTTGTACAGATCAGTTATTAGAGTGTAACCACATCCAGCTCTAGTCCATAGCCTTCAACTTGAACAATAAGAAAAATTCTTCCATATATATACATTATCTGTGTCTACATATTTTTAATCTATATGTAATTGAAGAATTGAAGTTGCATAAAATGTCTACATTTTAGAGGAGACCAAAATGATATGTAGTTATGTTAAATGACAGGATTGCATGGGAGTGTTTTGGGATAGGGTTGGTGATCATGTGTTAAAGGTGAATTTAATAGAAAAGTCCTTTCTTTCCTGTAATAGTTCCGCACTCCTCATCGCATCATCCTGTCTGGCTCACCGATGCAGAACAACCTCCGAGAGCTGTGGTCTCTCTTTGACTTCATCTTCCCAGGAAAGCTGGGTACATTGCCTGTGTTTATGGAGCAGTTCTCAGTCCCCATTACCATGGGGGGGTATTCAAACGCCTCCGCAGTACAGGTAATGTATTGGGCAGGTAACACTTCTGGCATTTTAATGCTTAAAACAATCCTACTAAATACTATACTTTGTAGCCAAGTCTTTCAGAATGTAAGGTGAATGGCCCAGCTTATAAAAATCAGTTATTTTTGCTCAAAAGCACATAATTTTCCAGATGAGCTTTTAAAAGTTATGTAAAGTATTCCAGAGCAGTCAGAATTCTGAGACAAGAGTGAATTCATTCTGAACAGCACATAATTGTGCAGATTGGGGTAGTGCATCTTATAAAGTCGTGTAAAAGCTTAGGAAAGGGGAAACCAGGAAAGACTTAAGAAGACATGTATCCTTTAACCTGATTCTGGGAAAACAGGCTGGAAAGAGAGGAGTATTCTAGGTTAGAGCAACCATTTGCATGCAGCTACTCTGTATGGCCACAGGCAATGAAGAAATATGCTCGACTCAACTGGAGATGCTTGTGGGGGAGTTGCAGGAACGCTGTGGATGCTGGCAGTGGGGTCTCAAAGGGAGGCAGAAACGCTTAGTTGGGGAAAAGCCACTAAAGGTGTCTGAGCAGGAGCTGGTAACAGCTCTGCTCGGAGGGTTACTCAGGCTGCAGGTAGTTGTGGGAGGGAGGCTGGCTTTGAGGGACCTGCTGGAGTTGTTGGGAGTGAGGGTGAGGAGAGCCTGGACCTGGTTGTGGGTGGTGGTCCTGAGAAAAGAAGGTGGAGAGCAAGAGTCCCAGGTGGCATTTTCTAGACAGAACAAACAAGATGTGGAGGTGGATAAGGAAACTGATAAAGAAAACTGGGTGGGGGAGACCAGACGAGCTCTGCTGCAGCTGACCCCTGAGGTTTCAGGCCTGGGTGACTAATAGAGTGGGATTGTCACACACAGAAACATCAGGGGGTGAGGCCACCTGGAGGGCAGTTTGTGGCATTTGGGGGCAGGGTCTCTGCATAGCCCTTTGGCGGGGCCTGTACCTGCCAGGTTATAACAGAAATAAAGCCTGACACCAAAAGAGGTGGTCACATATTTTGAAATGTTAAAACTAGAAAAAGGATATTAGATCTTTAAAATTGGAGGACTGTCGAAAACCATTTTAGTACCTTTAAAATTTTGAGATTAAATGAGTTTTGATCTTCAGTTAACTTTTATAAGAGCTCTCTTCCTCCATTGAGTCCCCATTATCCTTTAGGTATCCTGATTTTTTTTTTCCCCTAACTTTTTACAGTTCTTGCAACTTTCTCTTAAGTTAATTTCAAACTTAAGAGAAAGTTGTAAGAACTGTAAAAAGTTGGGTTTTAGCATTTTGCTGACATTTTGCCATGTTTGCTTTATCTTTCTTTCCCACCTTCTCCCCTACCTCTCACACATGCATGCAGAGTTTATCTTTTTTTTTTCCTGAATCATGTGAGTATGTTGCAGACACTATGCCCCTTTCCTCTACATCCTTCAGTTGTGCTTACTAAGAACAGAGATGTCTTCCATAACCGTAGTGTAAGCATCCACAGCAGGAGACGATTTGTAGCAGTGATGTAATTCTGTTATTTAATCTGCATGTCATTCACATTGTGTTAGTGGTTCCAGCAATTCCCATGTCTATTCAGTTTTCCTTTCATCTGACATAGTTCCTCTAATCTTTCTCTTGCCTGCATGACTTGACATTTTTGAAGACTGCAGGCCTGTTATTTTGTGGAATGACACATTATTGGCGAGAATATCCCAGAAATGACATTTCTCAGCGTTCCATTCCTGTCTGGAGGCACATGCTGTGGGTCTGCCCCTTCATTGGTGTGGTGGTCTGACTGCTTGGGTAGGGTGATGAGTGTGCTTGATTTCTAAACTCTTTGAAGTTACCTCTTCTTCTGTATAGTTGATAAGTCATGGGGGAATACTTTGAGATGATGTAAACATAGTCTCATTTCTTCCTTGAAGTCTTTATTCCAGAAATTTGTGCACTTGTCTTTTTTCCTTTTTTAGATTGTAAAGTCCTTGGGAGCAAGGGTGTTGCTGTTATTTGCTCCTTTTTGTTTAAGACCATCAGTTCAGTTCAGTTACTCAGTCGTGGCCGACTCTTTGTGACCCCATGGACTACAGCACACCAGGCTTCCCTGTCCGTCACCAACTCCTGGAGCCTGCTCAGACTCATGTCCATCGAGTCGGTGATGCGATAGTTGCCATTCTTGGGTAGCTCAGATGGTAAACAACTCACCTGCCAATGCAGGAGACATAAGAGAAATGGGTTCGATCCCTGGGTCGGAAAGATCCTCTGGAGGAGGGTATGGTAACCCACTCCAGTATTCTTGCCTGGAGAATCCAATGAAGAGAGGAGCCTGTGGGCTACAATCCATAGGGTTTCTAAGAGTTGGGCATGACTGAATCGATTCAGTACACATACAGACTTGAGTGAGGTGTTCTTAGGATGTTTTGAAATGTTTTCTTTTCTACTATGTTAATTTTTTAACATAAATTTTTCTGTACTGATATATTATGGTCAAGCTTTTTTTATTACTCATTTTGCTGATAACCTCTTTAAGCTTTGGTTGGAGATTGTCTTGTTCCATTAACTAGTATATAGTAGGTTGTTAAGCCTATTTAGATTTTTTTAAGTATCAATAATTTATTGAATTCTTTGTTTGCCTTTAAGTGAATTGCAGGGGGAGTGGTTTCCTATGCTGTGGGTCTTTGTTTTTCTCCAGACAGTTAATACCCATCTCATGTGGCCGTGCTCCATTACAGAGCCATATGCTGCATTTTAGGCTGTAGTGACCTTTCATTTCTGGGATCATAGGGCTTTCCTTGAATTTACTCTCCGAATCTCCTGTGGGCAGTAATCTCTGCTTATTATCTGCTGTTTCCCTTGCTGTGGCGTTTCCCTAGAGTTAGCGTTTGATCTTCAGTTTTGTGAAGTAGCAGCCCCTTTGTGGCCATTGGAGAATATAAGATTATAAACAGATTTGTTTGAAAGCAGTTTTTTCCCTGCCGGGGGGATGGGGTCAAGCACCGAATAAATCTCTAGTTTAGGGTTTCCTAAAGTATATAACAGTAATTAAGTAGAAGTGGAAGAGGGCACAAAATTACCTGGTTGCTCTTTTGTACATTTTTGGCTAATGAGAAGTGTTTTTTTTTTATTTGTTTTTACTGATCATCTTATGAAAGCTATTGCATCCTGGAGTATATGGAACTTAAATTTTTCCAAACCATTTTCCAATAGTTTTGTACAACCATTGATTATTCTTTTTATAAAAAGAATTGAAACTTTGGAATCAGTTGTGAGGTAAGAGCAAATGCATTCCTTAGACAGAGTAATTGTTTCCCTTTTTCTCTCACTAAAGGTTAAAACTGCTTATAAGTGTGCGTGTGTCTTACGAGATACCATAAATCCATACCTACTGCGGAGAATGAAGTCGGATGTAAAAATGAGCCTTTCTTTGCCAGATAAAAACGAACAGGTCTGTAAAACCAGGAATTATCAAACATTCCTAAAGCATGATGTACCTGTCATTCTTTCTGCTTTTCACATATAGAATCGATGAGGCTAACAGGTATGATTGCTGATGCTGTGGGGCAGGTGGGTCTGCTGTGTACACCTGCCTGGGACATGTGAGCCTTCTGGGCTCAGGAGTGACTAAAAGCTGAGAAAAGGTGGTCACCATGCACATTCTTCAGGGAGTTTTTCCCCTTGGATTTTGGAGCGTCTAAGGCATGGAGTACCTACCAGATGAGGATGAGTAGGTTTTTGGATGTAGGACAAAGATGGAAGGGTTGTCCTGGACCTCACGTAGGGACCTGTTGGTCTGAAAATAAAGGAAAATAACCACATGTGGCAGATGAAGAAGTATTGATAGATTATTTTTGAGACTGATGATTAGGAAATCAAGCCTGATAGCTTCAGTTTCTATTTTTATTGTTTTTGTTGGATTTTTTAAAAATTCTTTTATTTATTTTAATTGGAGGATAATTACTTTACAATATTGTGATGGTTTTTGCCATACATCAACATGAATCAGAGGTTGAGACAAAGGCAGTGGCGTGGAGTAGTAGACACAGTTGGCCGGCACGGTAGGGGTTGTTGTCGGAGACCAGTTTGGTAATCTTGTATATGGCTTAGAACTCAGGAAAGGGGGTGCTAGCCAGCATTTTGGAGCCTGGTCGGGCTTGCTGAAGTAAAGTCTGGGTGAGGGGCTTGCGAACTGAGAGGGTCTGAGCCCTTGGAGGCTGGCATGGAGGAAGGGCTGTGAACCTGGTCCTGAACTTCCTTGGGAGCAGGAAGCCAGGCTTCAGAGACTCAGAGGTAGTGGGGTGGGGACCATGGTGCATGGGGATCACAAGGTGGATAGATGATGGAAATGGAGGGGCTGTGAAGGAGGGACCTATTCATTGTTCAGCTCTAAGATGTATATTTGTTTTGTTTTTAATAAGAGGCACATTGTAAAAACTATATACATCATGCTTGTTCTGATTAGTTGATTTTGTTATTTTAGTTATTTTGTGCTGTTAAATTTTTTTAAGTCTTTTTTTTAATTCTCCCTGTAGGTCTTATTTTGCCGTCTTACAGATGAACAACACAAAGTCTACCAAAATTTCATTGATTCCAAAGAAGTTTACAGGATTCTCAATGGAGAGATGCAGGTCAGCCAAATAATATTAATAGAAGCTGAAGAGAAAGAACTGTGGACCAAGAGACATGGGGGAGGAAAGGAAACTAGTGCTAGTCAGAGATGCACTATTGTTACCATCTTGAAAACATCTGGGTGTGAACCTTTACTTCCTTTGAAGCCCTTCCAGAAATAAGAGAACACACAGTTTGAGACTGCTGCCTTTTTATCTGTACTGCAGCGCTGTTACATTTGAACCCAGCACCATGTGGTCTAGCGGAGAAATGCACTAGACCACGGGGTCTGTAGCGCTGGGTCCTACAGGAATTGCTGGTTCTATGTAGAATGTCGGGAGCAGCCCGGGGCTGCTCTGTACATGGAGGAAGAATTATTATTATGCATTTTTGTATAAGTAATAGCGTTTTAGTTATTGGCCATACTCAGCAATATATGTGGGTAAATGTCTTTTTTTATTAAACCTACATAGTAAGTTTATCATCAGCTTTAATCAGAAGCTCCATGTAAACTCTTCAACTTCTTTGCGCTTCAGTATCTTAAATGTGAACTGTATTTTATTTATTTATTTATTTGACATGTAAATTTCCTTAGTCTTTGGTTCGTCCTCATTGGAGGCACAGCTGAGGAGCAGGGGACGCTCTGAAATTCACTGTCCTGCCGCTACATGGAGGCAGATGGAGATGAGTATGGGTGACAAGGCTGCCTGTGTCCCATAATATCAACATGTTTTTTCTTCCAGATCAAGTCATTTTTGTTCTTTTAACCATCTCTTAAAAATTTATTTCATCTGTCATTGGCATCTGTAGGGGGCTTCTAAACCATTCACGGTTATTCGTCTCTCCTGATTCCTCTGACTTATCTTCATGTGCCTCCAAGTTATGGAGCCTTAGGTGGCTAGGGTCAGCACTGTCCAGTGGATAGAGAATACAAGGCGTGTGTGATTTTAAATATTCCAATGGTCACATTAAAAAAGGCGAAAAGCATAACAGGTGCAATCAGCTTTAATAATATATTTTATTTAACCTGACATATATAAAATGTCATTTTAGTATGTAATCAAAACTTTTAAATTACTGAGATAGTTTACTCTTCTTTTTTTGTACTGGGTCTTCAGAATTGGGTATCTTACATTGGTAACACATCTTAGTTTGGACTTGCCACACTTCACGTGCTCAGTGGCCACACGTGGCTTGTGACTGCTGTGTTGGACAGCAGAGATCTCAAGGAAGAAAGATCAGTTACAGATGACTCTGGGGAGTGCTGAAGGTGTTCCTGCTTTGTTCAGCTCGTGTGTTATTTATTTAACTGTTTACTAATTAGAATAACCATACTCTTTGATTATTGCTCAATTTGTGGTTTCTCGTTTCCACTTGAACTTTTATACTGGTGAGTGTGACTGGAGTCACGAGCCGAAAGCTGTAAAAGGTGCCTACTTGCTTGTGGGTGGCCAGGTGGGCTCTCTCACCCTGGGGGTCCTAAGCCCTCTGCCTTGTGAACCATCCACACATTGTTTCCATCTGTGTATTTTCCATGTGGCATGTTTTCTGATATACTAATGTAAAACTCAATGGAACTTCAACCTCTGACTCACATAGTACACTATAGAACTTCTAGTGAGGTACTTAGGAGTATAATACTTAAATGCGTTTGCTAAGTTACATGGCAGATTTCCCTAAATTTTAGTGACTCAGTTCAGTGTAGTCACTCAGTCACGTCCGACTCTTTGCGACCCCATGGACTGCAGCACACCAGGCCTTCCTGTCCATCACCAACTTCTGGAGTCTACCCAGACTCATGTCCATTGAGTTGCTAATGCCAACCAACCGTCTCATCCTCTGTCGTCCCCTTCTTCTCCTGCCTTCAATCTTTCCCAGCATCAGGGTCTTTTCAAATGAGTCAGCTCTTCGGATCAGGTGCCCAAAGTATTGGAGCTTCAGCTTCAACATCAGTCCTTCCAGTGAACACCCAGGACTAATCTCCTTTAGGATGGACTGGTTGGATCTCCTTGCAGTCCAAGGGACTCTCAAGAGTCTTCTCCAACACCACAGTTCAAAAGCATCAATTCTTCGGCGCTCAGCTTTCTTCACAATCCAACTCTCACATCCATACATGACTACTGGAAAAACCATAGCCTTGACTAGATGGACCTTTGTTGGCAAAGTAATGTCTCTCTTTTTCAATATGCTGTCTAGGTTGGTCATAACTTTCCTTCCAAGGAGTAAGCATCTTTTAATTTTATGCCTACAGTCACCATCTACAGTGATTTTGGAGCCCCCCAAAACAGAGTCAGCTGCTGTTTCCACTGTTTCCCCATCTATTTGCCATGAAGTGATGGGACCAGTTGCCATGGTCTTAGTTTTCTGAATGTTGAGCTTTAAGTCAACTTCTTCACTCTCCTCTTTCACTTTCATCAAGAGGCTTTTTAGTTCCTCTTCACTTTCTGCCATAAGAGTGGTGTCATCTGCATATCTGAGGTTATTGATATTTCTCCCGGCAGTCTTGATTCCAGCTTGTGCTTCATCCAGTCCAGTGTTTCTCGCGATGTACTCTGCATATAAGTTAAATAAGCAGGGTGACAATATACAGCCTTGATATACTCCTTTTCCTATTTGGAACCACTCAATCATGTCCAACTCCTTGAGACCCCATGGACTGTAATCAGCCAGGCTCCTCTGTCCATGGAATTCTCCAGGCAAGAATACTGGATTGAGTTATTATTCCCTTCTCCAGGGGATCTGGCTATAACGCAGGGATTGAACCCAGGTCTCCTGCATTGCAGGCATATTCTTTACTATCTGAGCCACCAGGGAAACCCAGATTTCTCTTGAGAATGGGCATGATATTTCTTATTTATGTTTAAAATGTGAACCAGTTTTTTATATACTGTGAACCTCATACCTTTTTTTCTAGAGGGAGCATCGTCAGCAATTGAATATGACCCCAGTAGATATGTTTAGTCCAACAAGACTTTTTTGTTTTTAGAGAACTTGCCCTGTCAGGAAAAGATGTGTAAAGGTTCTTCCCATTCCTAATATGCTGTGACTGGGGAGAAAACTAAAAAGCTGATGAAAGGTTACTTCTTAATCTGTGTTAGGTATTGAACAACCTCCTTCTTTTCCTTCTGGAGTGAATATTATTTTACATGTGGTGATCTGAGTGGACATAATTCTTTTGTACCATAGATCTTCTCTGGACTTGTAGCCCTAAGAAAAATCTGCAACCACCCTGATCTCTTTTCTGGAGGCCCCAAGAATCTTAAAGGCATTCCAGACGAGGAACTAGGAGAAGATCAGTTTGGATACTGGAAACGTTCTGGGAAAATGATAGTTGTTGAGTCCTTGCTGAAAATATGGCACAAGCAGGGCCAACGAGTGTTGCTGTTTTCTCAGTCCAGACAGGTGCGTATACAAGCCTCATACAAGAAGCAAGTTGGTTCTTTATGACTTATAACCAATAATAAAAAAAAAAATGGCATATGGTTAAAAATGATTCCAAAGGCAAACCCACTCACTGATACTGAAGTGGCAAGCTGCAAACTCTTCAGGAGATGGATCTTTCTCTAGAGTTGGTGCCCAGAAGTTGGCTTTTTAAAAAATAGACCTTATTACCATGTGATTTTGGGGTGTGGGTGAGTTTTGTCTGAACTCAGATGTCCTCCGTTTTTACAAAATTTGTAAGAACAGTATGGAAATACTAAAAATACTCTTGTAGTAGTTTTATTTATCCACCTCGGACCAAGAAACCCCTTTTTAATTTAAGCCTGTTGGGGAAGGTGTGATCCTGTTTACACGAGTGTCACATACTCACTGGAGGCGTACCTTTGATTTTTAAACTCTTATATCCTCCACCCCTTCTTCCAAACAGATGTTGGACATCCTTGAAGTATTCCTCAGAGCCCAAAAGTATTCCTATCTCAAGATGGATGGCACCACGGCGATAGCTTCCAGACAGCCACTGATTACAAGATACAATGAGGTAACAAGTGAACAGAACCATGAAGTCACATGGTGCCACTGTGCAGAGGGGGGCAGAAGGAGAGGTCTGCACCCGCAGTGCCTACATCTGGGATTGGGCAGCTGTTAACTAGATGCATTTCTGGGTCAATGGAATGTATGTATGTGTTTAAACAAAGAATGTGTATTCCTTTTAAAAAATCTAGTTTTCAAACATTGATAAAATAATTGCTATGAAAAGCAGAAGCTGTGAGTTGGGATCTTGACTGACCAAGGGTCTCTATAGCATAACCCATTGCATGTACTGCAACCGGGCTTCCATTGCAGAACATGTGAAGGCTGAGGTGAACAGCTGTAGCTGACTTGCCATGTGCATACTGAGTGTCATGTCTCACCTCTAGGACACATCCATATTTGTGTTTCTTCTGACCACTCGGGTGGGTGGCCTAGGAGTCAACCTGACGGGGGCAAACCGCGTCATCATCTATGATCCTGACTGGAACCCAAGCACAGACACGCAGGTCTGTTTATTTTCTGAAAGAAATGTGTTGGTGACATACGTCTGATGGCTTACACTCAGGAGCATCCCTCCATGCCATGTTAGCCTTACCCTAGAGCTCACATCCTGGCTGTGTCTTGTCTTCTGCTTGGAGGGAGGGTCCTCTCAGTTTGTCTGTAGCATCCACACTAGACGTGGGTGAAGAGAGGATGTGGGAGGAAACTGACACCATTGTTTTTCATGTAGAGCTGGCTTGGTCTGTTTTGTTGCCTGCCTGTTTGTCTTCCTTAACAGGTCTTGGGTGTATTTAGCCTCATTAGCCAAAGTTCTAATTTGGGGAGTGGAAGGAAGTAACTGGCTGTTAGTCAGTGCTTGTTGCTGAGAAGGGCCCTTGTTGAGCTGCGTTTGTCTGCTGTATCCTGGAGAAGGAAATGGCAGCCCACTCCAGTACTCGTGCCTGGAAAATCCCATGGACAGAGGAGCCTGGTAAGCTACAGTCCATTGGGTCGCAAAGAGTTGGACACAACTGAGCAACTTCACTTTCTTTCTTTCCTTTTTTCCTCTGCTGTAGGCCCGGGAGCGAGCGTGGAGGATAGGCCAGAAGAAGCAAGTGACGGTCTACAGGCTTCTAACTGCAGGCACCATTGAAGAAAAGATTTACCATCGGTCAGTACACACAGCTGCACTCCTTGACCAGAGCTGCTTTCCAGGCTGTGGGTGTGCAAGAGGGAGAGGCCTGCCGCCAGGTTTGGGAGCAGGGAATTTTTAAAAAGTATTACTTCAAGAAATCTTGCCATCTCAGAGAAACAGTTGCTGTAATTTGAGAGATGTATGTGTTTTTTTTTTTAATAATTTCTTGTATTTTTTCTTTCTCATTAAAATAAACTTAGATGGCTTATTGTGTGTGCTTTTTTTAAATGTCTTTCAGTATGATTGTTTTTAACCTTATTAATAAACAGTTGCTGTAAGTTTAGAATCCTGAGGTGCAACCAAACATTGTTTCATACCAGCTTAATTTTTATCTTTTTAGACAAATCTTCAAGCAGTTTTTGACAAATAGAGTGCTAAAAGATCCAAAGCAAAGACGATTTTTCAAGTCCAATGATCTTTATGAGCTGTTTACTCTGAGTAGTCCTGATACATCCCAGAGCACTGAAACAAGTGCTATTTTTGCAGGTATTCCATGAAATAATTTAACTTAAAGTAATGACATATGTAAGGATTATGCAATATGACATTAGCATGTTTTTCTCTTTCATAGGAACTGGTTCAGATGTTCAGACACCCAAACGCCATTTAAAAAGAAGAATTCAAGTGGCCTGTGGAACAGACCAGAATGTCCCAGTGGGCAAAAAGTTCCCTGATTGTAAGACGTCTGCAAATGATGCCATGTCATCTGAAGAGATACCTACAGCATCAGGCACTGAAGTGAATGCAGTGACTCCTGACCAAGGCATTCCTTTGAACGATGCCGCTCAGACACCTCATAGTCTATCCAGCAGTGAGAGGCTTGGGGAAGAGACAGACACAGCCTCCAGACCACGGGAGTCCTTAGCAATTCTTGAAAACGGGGATAGTTCAGATTCTCCAAGAATCAGCAGAGCGTGCGGGATGTCTGGTGAGGAGAAAAGCATCAATGAAAAGGAGAGTCTTTCTGATAAAAGAGAAAGCTCCCAGGTTCAGAGAGAACAACCTCTTTGGGAGAATGAGCAAACAGAAAATAATTTTTATAAACACAAGTCGAAAATGAAACATCACGTGGCAGAAGAAACCATGGAGAAGCACCTGAGGCCGAATCAAAAGCCTAAGAGCTCTAAGCACCACAGAGACGCCAAGTTTGAGGGAACTCGAATTCCACACCTGGTAAAGAAGAGGCAGTACCGGAGGCGAGACAGTGAAAATGAGAGCGAGGCCAGGGAATGCAGCCACGACGACTATGTCCTGGAAAAGCTTTTCAGAAAATCAGGTACTCGTTTTGCTGAACTTGCCGCAGGTATGCTAAGAACAGAACCGAGGGGCTGCTTCTGTGGGAGCAGGCATCCCTGACAGAGCGGAATGTGCCCTCAGCTGGAAACATTTTTCCTTCCAGAAGTCAGATTTGAAGTGTTCCAACATTTTCAGAAATGATTTTATTTATTTATTTATTTTTGGCTGTGCGGGGTTTTCCTTGCAGTGCAGGCTTTTCTCTAGTTGTGGTGAGCTGGGGCTACTCTCTAGGTGTGGTATGCAGGCTTCTAACTGCAGTGGCCTTTATGTTGAGGAATACAGGCTGTAGGGCGCACGGGCTTCGGTAGTTGTGGGCTCAGTAGTTGCTGCTTGAGGGCTGTAGAGCACAGGTTCAACAGTTGTGGCATACAGGCTTTGATGCTCCAAGGTGTGTGGGATATTCCCGGGTTGGGGATTGAACCTGTGTCTCTTGCACAGCAGGCAGACTCTCTACCACTGAGCCACCAGGGGAGCCCTGTAGTGACATTTAAAGAAATCATTTCACCTCTCTTTCCTAGGAGAATTTGAACCTTGGATGAACAGTGGGACCTGACTTCTCACCAAACGCAGGAGGGGTACAATGCTTAAGATAGATTGTACCACCTGGACATTCATAGAATATTTCTCTGCATGCTCTCTATATCTGATTTTCCAGCCACAGGAGAGTCAAGTGACAGATCACGGGGAGAGGAAGGGGCATGGCCAGAGGCAGGCACTCTGGAAGGAGGAAAGCTGAGAGCTAATATCAAGGGAGAAAAATTAGGAAAGCAGGTTTAACAGTTGCTCAGGACCCTGCAGGACAGGCCAGCCTGCACAGCTGAATCATCCCTGGGACTGTCTTGCTCAGGTCTCACAAGTCATTGTGTTCCCAAGGTGACGGTCTTGAGTTACCAAAGGTCTCCAAATGGGTCTCTGTTCAGGAAAGCCTCTGGGCTTGGTGCTTTCTTGTAAGGTCGTTCATTGATAACTTTCTCTGTTTTTTCCTATAGTTCCTGATCTGCTCTCTTAAGAAATTATCTATGTTATTTAATTTTCAAGTTTTTTTGCATGGAGGCATAGAAAATACTCTTGTAATAATTTTTTTAAATTGACTGTTTCAAGATAATTTTCCCCTTGTCATTTCCAATTTTTGTCTGTTTCTCTCCTTGTTCCTTGATCAGGTTAAACCAGTAGGTTGTTTTGTGATTTTTTTTTTCAATAAACCAGGAGTTTGATTAATTAATTAGATACATGGTTGTTCTCCGCCTTCATAATTTTTGTTTTTATCTTCAATTTTGTTGTTGTTTTAATGTTTTTGGTCCTAATTTTTATAAAACTGGTTTGTAATTCAGTTCACTTATTTTTGTTCTTTCATTTTTATTAACATAAATATTTAGGTCTATGAATTTTCCACCTATGACTGTGTTAAATTCTTCTGGTGTGTAGTGTTTCTGTGATCATTACTTTTTAGAAATTATGTAATTTTTGTTTTACTTTTATGTTTTCCCCCTTCAATAGAGGATATGTTAGTAGAAGGTTTTAAAGTTTTTCAGATAGCAGGGAAGAGCTTGTGGAAGTGTGGTAATTAAAACGTTATGCTTTGATGATACAACGCAGCGATGGTTGACAGCCCTTCCCTCATTGGGTAGAGATGCAGGTGAAGATCTGCAACGTTTGTAAAAGTTTGTGGGTCCTGGTGGTCATGGGTGAATAGCAGCCAAAAAGGTTCGTGCATTTTTTTCGCCACCCACAACACATTAGCCTAGACAGAGGAAAACGTGTGATTGTGTCTGAGCTGAAATAGCGTGTTCGCTGTTTCTTTTGCTCTTGCCAGTGGGCGTGCACAGTGTCATGAAGCATGACGCCATCATGGACGGAGCCAGCCCAGACTATGTCCTGGTGGAGGCTGAGGCCAACCGCGTGGCTCAGGATGCCCTCAGAGCACTGAGGCTCTCTCGGCAGCGGTGTCTGGGAGCGGCATCTGGTGTCCCCACTTGGACTGGCCACAGAGGGCTCGCTGGCGCACCAGCAGGAAAGACGTAAGAGGCCGCCGCCCTGACATGCTTGTGAGGAGGCCCAACTGGCCAGGCTGGGAATGAGATCAGGGCGGGTGGGGACACTCCTGCTCTTTATCTGTAGGGGGAAATCCCTCGGGGGGTTGGGCCAGCCAGATGTGCGTGACTGAGAGAAATACACTCACCGTTTTACCTTCTTTGCTTTCATTCCTTCCTTTCCAGAGCCAATATTTTGGGAAAAGGAGAGATCTCTTTTGCTTAAGAGGTGATGTTATAAAACAGTAACTTATAGAATAACAGTTAAACTTTAATAAGATGATTAGCTATGTTCAGCAATCAGTAATTACTCTGCCCATTTAGAGTAGTTTTCCTACCTAGAATTCAAGGGTAGTTTCCACTGTGACTTGAACAAGGCTATTGAGTGGTTCTTACCTTGGGATGCAATAGTAATTTCCCAGAAGAGTAAAGTATAGGAATCTAAGCGGGTAGAGCAGAAGCATCACAGCTATGAGAGAATAACCATGCAGAAGAAAATTTCTCCACGAGTTTAGGTGTTGGAAGGGCATTCTCATCTCTAAGTCACAAAGTAACATTTTATTAACTATGACTCTCTTCCTTACTCAGGAGCAGATTTGGCCAGAAAAGGAACTCCAGTTTCTCTGTGCAGCATCCCTCTTCAGCATCTCCAAAGGACAAATGCCAGGTAATCTGATAGCCTTTCTGCTTTTCATTCACAAGATTTACTTGATTGAACTGCCATGGAAATCTCACTCAGTTCCACATGTGAAGGACGTCACTGGCATAATGACGTCTACTATTTTTATTTCATGCACTTTCATGCATTTATGAAGCACTTTTGTGTGACTTTAAAAAGGCCAGCTAATTACTAGAAAAGACAAAGCCCTTAACCCAAGATCCATAGTAGAATCTCTGTTTTGTCCTCCAGAAGTTCACACAGGGTAGGTGATGTGTGTTGCTGCCTATACTGCGTGCCCTACTCGGAGGTGAAGTGCTAGCTCGAGGGACCACTACTGTGTAGAATAAAGATCTAGAAAATCGCCTGAGTATTGTTTGCAATGTACAAGCTGCCAGAGTATCACATCCATCTCTCCCTGTCCTGCAACCCCCTAAATGCCTTGAGTGCTTCACTGAGAGTGAATAGTAGGCCATATTCTTGTCATTTAATTTCTTTTTTTTCTTCTTAAGGGTTGTGTTATTTATGAAATTTGGAAACTCCAAGGTTCAGATTCCTACTTTTAGATTAATTTGAACACATTTAGGAGTAAAGAAACTTTTTGACTTCCTGTTTTATGTTCTTTTAGCAGTTGGAATATGAAGAAAAGCTAGATTTCTGTTGCTGTTCTGAGGAAACTCATGTGAGGTGTACAGTAGTAAAAGATTTAAAAGTGAAGGAAAAGAAGTACAGTTCTGATACTGTTCCTTAATCCACGGTGCCCAGATCAGGGAAATTTTGGGAGGAAGAACAGGAAAAGCCCGCAGAGCCTGTACCTCCTGGAAATGGTTTTCTTAGAAGAGTTCTCTGGAAACCTGGCCCTCCTGCCATGCTCACCACTCAAGATGGTGATGAAGTAAATAGTGTAGTTTGGGGTTTTTTTAGGAAATGTTCTGTAAGAGCAGATGAATTTAGACACTTAATTCTCCCCTCCTTTCCCTTAGCATCAGATGGTGTCTCTTTCTTGCCCCATCAGCCTCAGAGCCTGTGGAGGAATAAGTGGGAACATAAATAGGAGATTAAATATATCCATGCACTGGTCTTCTTTCTCCAGGACAACACTGTGAAGAAGGATGGAAAAGGTCATGTTTCGGAGCATTTTAGTGGAAAAGTTGAAGACACAGAGTCTTTATCCAGGGCCCTCGCTTCGTCCTCACTGTTGGCTAAAATGAGAGCTAGAAACCACCTGATTTTGCCAGAGCGCTTAGAAAGTGACAGTGGGCACCTCCCAGAAGCTGCTGCTCCACTGCCCTGCAGCACAGAGCACGATGACCTTCTGGTGGAAATGAGAAACTTCATTGCCTTTCAGGCCCAGGTTGATGGCCAGGCCAGCACCCAGGAGATACTGCAGGAGTTCGAGTCCAAGTTATCAGCATCACAGTCTTGTGTCTTTAGAGAACTCTTGAGAAGTCTGTGCACTTTTCATAGAACTTCTGCTGGCGAAGGCATTTGGAAACTCAAGCCAGAATACTGCTGAGCAACATTACTTTTTGGACTTCTAATTGACTTTTTCTGGTGAAAACATTAATTATATAATTATCATATGTTTGTCAGTGGAAGTTGGCTGTATTTGATGTTTACTTTGAATGATAGCTAGCTACCTCATAAACAAAACTTTAGGGAAGAAGAAATTCTTCTCCAAAACTAAAGTTATAAAAATACCTGGGTTGACTTTTTTTTTTCCTCCAAAATGAATTATGTTATAATCAGGGACCTAACCGTTAATCCTTGGAACACACTTGTTCTTTTACCCAGATGTTATCAGGGAACACATTACTTACTACTCATTAGAAGTTTATAGACCAGAACTTGCAAGAATTCTTGTTATTGGTGCTAAAAACATGTCTTACATTCAGTTAGACCTGTTCAGATAATCAGTTCATCAGTGGCTATTAACAGTATCGTTTGGGTACCTCATTTTTAAATGCTTAAACTGATCATTTGCCACTCAAAAAAGAGATCAGATTTATTACCTTTTGAATCCTATTGATTGCCTTTAAATAGTCTTCCATTAAGGTACTGTTAAATTGGCAAGTTTTTTTATTTGTAAAGCATGGAATAGTTTGGTAATAAATGATGAGATGTATATTTGCAGAAGGTTATATAGCTTTCTCAGTTTAAAGTTGCTTTATTTTAAGCAAAGGGCACCTTTTTCCTCCTACACTGACTCTTGGTTTTAGGAAAATGAAATGTGTTTTCTTTTAAAAAAACCAAAAACTCAAGGTTAACCAAAAGTAAGTACAGATAAAACCATCAACACATACCCATGCATAGAAACATCACTCCAGACCACACCTGGATATACCGTCATCACCACACGGTGACCACCATTCCAGCCCTTTCTCTGCCTACACGCTGGGAGGGGACCTTGAACATTTTCCCCTTCACTCATCGTCTTCCTTCCTGAGGATGCTGGTAACTTTCTGTCAGGCTTCACTGCTCTCTTTGTCCTGTCTAGCCATTCTGTCTCTCTTTTCCCTTTGCACTCACCGTGACTCTACTGCTTTAGGGGTTTGGTTTTCATCTGCGTCTGTTTCTGGTGGTTGTTTAAGTGTTCAGAGTTCTGTTATGGAGTTTCGACCCTTTGTTTGTTTTCTTATCCTTGTTTTTCTTTCCTTCTCACTGTTATTTTTATCATCTCAGCTCTGAAGTCTTGTTTTCTTAAATTGACCAGATTCCTTAACTGTCTTCCGGAACTGTCATGGTCCAGTTTGTTTGTTTCCTAGATTTGTTTTCTCTGGCTTGCTGTTTTCCCTCTTCCTGATTTTTCTGTATTGTGCTTGCCTCCCTCCCGTCTAGCTCCTACTGAAAGTGAGCAGCTGGGTCCAGATCTCTAGTGAGCTCTTGTCTGCCACTCAGAGAGGAGGGCTGTGGGTTTCAGAGTCAAGGAGAGGCTCTACTGGGCAACAGAGAAGCTTTTGATTGAAGACTTGGGTTTTAGTTACATTTTCTGAGATTTTCTTAAATAGCTTGGTCTGTAACTCCCTCCCTTTAGACAGGAGATATCATAGTCAGAGTCATAATTCCCAGCAGGATTTTCTGCTTCTTTTTCTGGATTGTGGCTTGTTCATTTCATTCAATTTTTAGAGTGGTTCGTTATTAGAGGAGGAAGATCCTATCATCTTCATTCTGCCATCATTGTCTAGAAATAGTAGACTTTTAAATGTGTCAGTACATCCTAGACTTGATTACTTGGCTCAGAAGGGAGTCAGAACTCATGAATTTTGTTTCTGGGAAGTTCTTTTTTTGTTGTTATCTTTAACCTGTAAGAAAATTGCATCCCTCTTGTTCTCAGATTAAAGCACTGATGCTGTTCATGAGTATGAAGTGCTTAGGCATTATACCTCTGTTGTCTGAAATCTGAAGTATACTGAGCGAGGGAAGTTGTAGCCTTCTCTTCAAGTAGAAAATGCTGGCAAAAGTTATGATGCAGTCACAGCACAGTGGTCTTCACTCCCAGCCTGTCTCAGTCCTACCACCAGCTGAGACCCTGGGTAGTCACTGCCTTGCCTGTGTCTCAGTGTGGATATTGGTAAACTTTGTCATGCCTGTGGGTGGAGATACTTAGAGGAAAATACTCCAAGTATCATAGTTTTAACAATGTAGAATAACTTATTTATTTACATGAAAAAGAGTTTTTGGACCTTTAAATCTTTGAACAATGTAAATTTAATGTATTTAACATGTTATATTGGTATTAAGCTACAATAAAGGATTTTAAAATTTTGTGAAATGTGAAAAATTCCTTAGTTAAAACATGATCACTGTTTAAAACATTTCAAGCAATACTCTGCCTCCCACCCCTCTTGCTCCTGTTCCAGAGATAAGTACTATATTTGGTGTGTATTCTTCCAAGCTGTTTTCCATGCCTTTGCAGATACATGTGGCAGCAATTGCTGCTATAATGTCCATTTTTCCCTTCTCCTTTCCTGCAAGACTTCTGCTTTTTACCTGGACACTAAGGCTGCTCACTCAACACTCTGCTAAATGGTTAATTGTGGCCACGTGACAGGCAGTGGGATGTGAAGAGAATGTCCAGACTACGTCATGAAAGAAGGAATTAGGTATCCACCTCGCTCAACGTTCCCCTCTCATGCTGGCGAACATGCCTGTGGGAGCTTAAGCAGTGACACAAAAGGGTCAGAGTTGTGTGCTGAGGATGGAGATTCTGGCTGCCAGTCTCAAACTACTTACTTTTCACCTGTTACTTAAGAGCAAAATAAATTCCTGACTTGTTTAAACCGCTGTCTTTTGGAGTCTGTCTGTTACAGCAGCTTGTTTTGTTTTACATGTACTTTACAAAACTGCGATTACTATCATCCTCGTTATTTAACAACTAACTTCTCATTTAACATATGTGAGACACCTTTTCATTTTTCTAAGTGTAATTCTACCTTCATGGAATCACTGGACTTAAAATTAGGTGGATTTTTAAATTCAATGGATGTTGTGGAACTACCTCCTTCAATTCACACCCGTAAAGTTATGGCCAACCTAGACAGCATATTTAAAAGCAGAGACATTACTTTGCCAACAAAGGTCCGTCTAGTCAAGGCTATGGTTTTTCCAGTAGTCATGTATGGATGTGACGAGTTGGACAGTGAAGAAAGCTGAGCATTGAAGAATTGATGCTTTTGAACTGTGGTGTTGGAGAAGACTCTTGAGCGTCCCTTGGACTGCAAGGAGATCCAACCAGTCCATCCTAAAGGAGATCAGTCCTGGGTGTTCATTGGAAGGACTGATGTTGAAGCTGAAACTCCAATACTTTGGCCACCTCATGCAAAGAGTTGACTCACTGGAAAAGACCCTGATGATGGGAAGGATTGAGGGCAGGAGGAGAAGGGGATGACAGAGGATAAGATGGCTGGATGGCATCACCAACTTGATGGACATGGGTTTGGGTGGACTCTGAGAGCTGGTGATGGACAGGGAGGCCTGGTGTGCTGCGATTCATGGGGTAGCAAAGAGACAGGACTGAGCAACTGAACTGAACTGAAAACGACTATTTCTTCACACCCTTGCAAACAGTAGCCCATGTCAGTCTCGGGAGTTTGTTTTCCTAGCCAGTGTTATGGTTGAAAATACCTTGTTTTAACTTGAATTTTTCTGATTACTTAGATAACAAACGTTTACATTTGTAGATCCTCCTTTACAAGTTGCCTGTTCATGTTATGTTTATAGTTTTACTACAGGTCCTTTTCTGTCTTAGAGATATGTCTAAGAAGGAAAAGGCCATTGTTCCTACTATTATTGAATAGTCCAATCTTTTCTCCCTCACTTGTCTGTTTCGGGACAGTGGATCTAGATTCTGTTCATGTGACCACACACTTCACTGTCTGACTTGGTACAGTGTTGTGCTATCTATAGGCCAGTTTCCTTTCCTTCTTCCCCACCGCCGCTGTCTTATTCTTGTGCATTTTCTGTTTCAGGTGAAACTTAGAATCAGTTTATTAAGTTCCATTGAGATTGTATTAGTTTATACATTAATTTGAGGATAATAGACTTCTTTTAATTAATATAGTTTTGCCGTTAGTATCACAATAGGCTTCATTTTATTAGAGTAATTTTAATAACTTTCTTCATGAATGTCCTACACAGTTCATATTAGGTTGATTCCTAGCTATTTTATAGATGTTTTGTTAGGGATTTTTTTACTTCTACATAAAGATATGGAGAATTAGAACAGAGAACTTCATGATAGTATACAGAAGTTTTTAAATATAGTCAAATTCAGTTTCATTTTGTTTCCTTGAGAACCCTTTCCTAACTAAAGCCATGACTACATTCTCATAAATTCTCTTGTAAACTCCATGTGGATAGTTACTTTTTCTAGCACCTTTAAAAACATATTTCATCCTTTTCCTCCTGATTTATAAACCTTCATCTATCATTATATCTGATTTCCATGTAATTATGGGAATATCTCTGGTCTCTACTCATGTTAAATTGGTCTACTTAATTTTGCCAGTAACCTAACCCACTGTTTTAATCATTGTAGCTTTATAATTTGCAATCATAATATAATAGAATGATTCCCCTCATCTTCTAAGAAATTCCTTATTTCTTAGACCTTTGTTCCTAAGTTTTGGAATCAGCTTGTCACATTTGGATCTTGTTTTTGAAATTGTAATGACTGTACAGGTTACTTGCGAAGGATTGTTCACAATACAGAGATTCTCAACTATGAATAGAACACGTCACTCTATTTATGATACACATTATAAAGACATAATTCCATTGTATCTTTCACTTACATCTTAAGATGGTCATGCACATCTTACATTTATTCCTAATTCTACAGTTTGGGTTGCTGTCGTGACATTTTAAATATTCCATTTTTCAGTTTATAAACGAGTATTGTTGGATTTTACATATTGGTCTTGTATTTAGCAACCTTGCTGAACTCTTTTATTAAATCCAGTAAATCTATAAATTGTCCTGTATGCAACAATCTTGTCAGATGCAAGTAATGACAATTGTATTTCTTTCATTTCAATACTTAGACTACATATATCCAATATAATATATTTAACAATGATTGACATCCTTGCCTTATTCCTGACACTGAAGATTACTAAAGTTTTACCATTGAACGTGGTTGTTTTTACTTCCTGGCAAAGTATTTTTATCAGTTAAATGCTTTTTCCAGTTCTGAATCCAGTGCTGAATTTTATTAAATGCTTTTTCTGCATCTATTGATTTCATTGTGTTGTTTTTCCCCTTTAAATCTCTTAGTGTTGTAAAGTTCACAGTAATTTTCTAACATTAAAACATCTTTTAGACTCCTAGAATGGCAGTGTGAAAGGCTGTGCAGAAGTACAGTCCAGAAAAGAACTGTAAACTGGATGAAATTCCAGAAGACAAACTCCCCTCCCTGGAAAATTTAATGTTTCTAGAAATAATCTGTAAATAAGAGACAGTCAAGAAATCTGCTAAGTATTGGTAAGAACAGCTATAGTCTGTGACTCCTGACACAGACTGTTCCTTCCCTGCTTCCTCCCCATTTCAGTGTAATGACAGATTCTATAATCCAGGTAATCTGTAATCCAAGAAAATGGGGTTCCCTCTCTCAGATTCCAGTCAAGGAATATAGAATCTCATGGGAGAGAGACGTGCATTAAAAACATGCACTGGCTTGGGTCTGCTTAGGCAAAAAACCATGACTTGCTCATTTGGTTTGTCTTATGGGGAACTGGTCTATATTAAATTTACTTATCTCGACACAGCTTACTTCTAAGTCTCAGATTCTTTATATGTAAGATAGGAATAAATACAGCACCTACTTTATGGGTTTACTGTGAAGACTGGTTTTGGATAATGCAAAATATCAAGTATCGGGCATGTAGAATGTTCCCAATAAATGCTAACCAGTGGGGGAGAAGAGCACTCAGCTAATAAGACCCAGAGTTTGGACCCAGGTTGTATGGCTGCAGGGCCATCCTGTTTGATTCCTATTTGTATCCTGGCATCTCGAGGTGTCTGTCTGGATCTAGATGAAGGCCTCGGCCAGCAGTTTTCTGTTCTTTGTGGTCCTGACCAAACAAAATAGGCATGATGCAGAAGGACAGCTATGAAGTGGACAGGAAAGAGAACAGGAACCTTTTGCTTGTCATCTACACCAACAACAGGGGCAAGGAGCCCCCTGGGGGACTACCTAGCCCCACCCGATGGTGAGGATGGTTTCACACTCAGCCTGAGAGAGTGAGGGCTCTGTTGACAGTGCGCTGAGTGTCATGGCCCCTCTGACAGGCGGGGGGACGTTAGAGATGAAAGCTGTCTGGGACTAGCCCTTTGCACACTGAGAATTTAGTCAAAACCCTGAAGGAGCAGGACCAAAGCATGGGTATGCTGGCTGCTGGCCCAGATGGAATAGAAGCTGCGTTCAGAGTCCTTCCCCAGCCCTTGCCGGACTCTGACCCTCCCCTCTCTCCTGATCACTTTCCCTGCAGGGTCCTGCCTGGCTGGCCAGCATGAAGCTGCTCAGGCTCCACTCTTGCCACTGACCTGAGCCCAGTGACCCGGGTTCCAGTCCTGGCTGTTTTTCCATCAGTCCATTGTGATGGAGTTGGGGAGGGGTTTGGGGGGACTGGCAAGGCCTTGTTCTGCCCCAGCTCAGTCCCTCCATGGCTCTGAGGTTTTATCCTCCTCTCTCCTCTTTTGTGGGGCTGGAACCTGCAGAGCCACTTGGCAGTCAGAGACCCTGGTTCAAACATCAATATCCCCATCGCAGATAGAAGCTTATTTTGCAGTAAAACCCAACTGCGTAGGCAGGCACATGTGTTTGGGAACACTGGCTGTCTGGAGATCCAAATGGGAACGGATTCTTTAGGTCTGCAGAGCCTTCTGCTGTTTTACTATGGATGTGCCCTGAGAGCAAGACACCTCTGGGTATGTCTGGGCCCTTCTAGCCTGGCAACAGTTTGTGGACTGAATAGATGAAAGCACACCCATACCCACTTTCTTCAAATAATCCCCTGTCTGTAGTTGGTGGCCAGCAGACAAGCCTCCCTCATGCCTCTGTTCCCATCCACGTTTTTGTATGACCAGGACCAGGGTCAGGCTGAGCCAGGAAATCCCATGCAAGGGGGTGCCTGTGCCTTCCTCCCAGGGCTTCAGCTCTTGCAATGGTCAGGGACAGTTTGTGAGTGACCAGTTGTGGCTCTGCAGAGCAGAATATCACCTGAGGGAGGCCTCAGCTGTTTCCAAGGTCCATCCACTTTCTCTGCAGCTGATGCTGCCTCCCCAAATTCCTCCATCAGAAACTCCTTGGGGCGGCAGATGGTGAAAGCAGTCCTCACTCATCCCGCTCCTAGACTGACCCTGACTTTAGAAGGTGAACACAAGTAAGGCAAGCTGTCAGGCTCCTCTGTGTGGTTTTTCTGGATAGTTCTTTTCCCCTGAATTCTCTCAGTGGTGCTCAGTGGTGCTCCAGGGCTGTCTTTTTCTTTTCCTAGCCCCTCCTAAGCAGAAACAAACATTCGATGGATCCAGGAGCCTAAATGTAACACTGGAACAGAGGGAGTGTCTGGGAAAGCAGGGAAGCGGGCTTGCAGGGCTGAGGGAAAGTGATGTAGGTGATGGTGAGAATGGGGTCCTCCTGGGGGCTGGGGAGGAGGGCTTCCTGGATAGCCAGAGAACCAATGCCTTAAGAAGGAATGAAGGCTCTGCCTCCCCCAACTCATCGCAAGGGCGGTGAGGGGTCAACCTTCCTTCACTGAGGTGAAAGCCCAGAGCAGGTGGGATTGTCCTGGGCAGACACACAACCACTGCTGCACAATAAACTAAGAATATATATAACACAGATGACAAACAGAAGGGGAAAGTCTTACTGTATTTAAAACTCTTGCAAATCATCAGTCCTCCAGTAGGAATCATGAACCTTCCAATAGGAAAGTAAGCATGGAATACTCAGGCCTCCCCTTAAAAAACCCCAAAGAAATACATTACAGCAGAAGCAATATAGGATTCCCTGGGGGCTCAGCAGTAAGGAATAAGCTTGCAATGCAGGAGATGTTGGTTCAATCCCTGGAGAGGGAAATGACAACCCACTCCAGTATTTTTGCCTGGAGAATCCCAGGGACAGCAGAGCCCTGAAGACTACAGGCTATAGGATCGTAAAAAGTTGGACACGACTTAGCCACTAAGCAACAAACAGAATATATGTACAATAAACTGTTTAACCACCTAAAGATGAAAAAAAAAAAAGATAAAACAAGATGCCATGTTTGTTTGAGGTTTATCAGACTGTCAGAAATTATTTTCAAAGTCATCTGCTGCTTCCATGAGTATGGGAAGCAAGCCAGGCGCCCGGCCTGTGGGAGCTTCCATAGTCCCATGGCCCCTCAGTTGCCGCTGCTCTCCATCAGGCAGAGAGGCAGCCAAGCAACTGCAAATGAAACTTCAGGTAAGGCTGTCACTCAGCAACACCTCCGCACTGGTTTCCCCTAAATGATCTCCTTTCGTGCACCCTCGCATAGTCTCACTATGGCTCATTAAACAGCGATAATTAAAACAAAATATATTAGATTTGTTTATCCTGGACTTTGTAAGGCAATGAAGTTTGCAGTGGTGCTGGTGCAGAGCTAGGAATGCAGGACCTAAAATCAGCAGAGTAATTAGGGGAAGTTGCCTATTGTTGTGCAAAGATGCACTTTGTTGGGGTAATGAGCTCTCCCTGGGGGTGGGAGTCCTGGCTGGGGTGGGGGAGGGAACAGGAGGCTGCTGGAAGCTGGTCCAGCCAGGGGAAGAGCTGGAGTTGGTTAGCAGAATGCTGTGTGCGAGGTGTAGTTCTAAACACCGAGATGCTCCACTGAGCTTGCAAGCTAGCAGGGAGGTGGGCCAATAAAATGTGGGATGATGTTGATGGCTAAGAAGGAAATTAAAGCAGGAGAAGAGCTGAGAGTTGGGGACATGGGGAGATTTGTTCTGTGGTGGCCCTGGGAGTCTTCTCTTGAAGAGATGACTTTGAGCTGGGAATGAATAATGGGAAGGTGGGAAGTCAGCTGGCCAGGCTGGGGTGGGGACTGGGTACAGGAGGGGTTTCTCTGACCACCTGGGTGAGATCATTAGGACACTCCCAATGACCTCTTGCTCTTCATCCCCCCACCCCCTCCACCCTCTTCCCCAGAAGCAAGTAAACCACCATTTGTATAATAAAGACCCTTTGCTCAGTCTGTGGGCCCAGATGGAGCCAGAGGCTGAAGCGATGGGAAAGGCCCATTCCTGAGCTAGAGCTACCTGTGAGGCCCAGGATGGACCCCAGCTTCATTTGCAGTGCCCACCTGGAGGAGAAGACATGCCCGGCTCTTGCAGGAGGCATCAGCTCTATCCATTCATTCATCCGTCCATCCATCCATCTGTGCTGCACCCAGAAGACATTCACACGTTCTGAGCCCCCACTCTGTGCCAGGGCTTTGATGGGAGCAGGCAACACCCAGATAAATCAGCGGGGGCTCCACTCTTCATGTGAAGCTGTCTGTACAGCACTTCCTGCTGAAGAAGAAGGAGCGAGTGTCTTTGCAGTTTGGTGCCACCTGGTGGCAGTTGTTGGCTCTGGCTTAAATCAATAGGGGCGACTCTGGGTTGGGGGAGCGCCATGGGACGTCAGGATAACAGTAGCACTCTCAGAAGCTTGGCCAGTGGGTAATGCTTCTTCTTCGCCAGCCCAGTCAGAGGAAACTGGGCTGAGCCAACTAGGGCAAGAAAGAGACTTCTCCCTTCCTGTTTTCTGGTCTTCAAGATGGGGTTGCTCAAGGTTTCCCTTTCTGCCTTCCTCCCACTTCCCCTCTTCTTCTTTTAATCTGAGCTCACATTTTCATGAAGTCACCAGGATGTATGACCATTCTGTCTGGGTGAGAACAGAGGCCCCATCTGCTGGTGGCGGCCCTGGTGGTGGAGGAGCGAAGGAGATTTGGGGAGTCCTGAGGACCACTGTTTATACCCCTGTTCTAGGGAGAAATTAGCCAGCAGGCTAGAGTGCTAGAGTCCTGACTCCCCTGGTATTTGACCTGTGACTATATTCCTCCTTAGCCTGGGAAAGAAATCCCTGACCGCATGCTTCTCCCAGAACCTGCCTACACCAACTTCCAGCCCCCACCCCAGTGCCCCGTGGCTTTGGGTTTCCTGATTGTGATCTCTATCCTCCACAGTCAGCCTCCCAAGGGTCTGTTTAGGGGATTAGGGTCTTCCATCCAGATTGTCCCCTGGCCTGTAAGTCTTTACATCTGACTTTCTGGGCTGTCCCTGAGAGCCTGTCTGGCTTCAGTGTTGCCACCCAAGACTAGAGAGGGCTGATGCAGGCTTGTGGGATTTGTGTTACAGTTTTCAGTTTGGGGTAGTGGTCACTGATGTCTACCACTCATGAGGGCTGGTCTCCTTGGTAAAGCATGGAGAGTTGAAGGGTGCTCAAGGTAGTGAAAGTGAAAGTCGCTCAGTTGTGTCCAGCTCTTTGCAACCCCATGAACTATACATTCATGGAATTCTCCAGGCCAGAATACTGGAGTGGGTAGCCTTTCCCTTCTCCAGGGAATCTTCCCAACCCAGGGATCGAACCCAGGTTACCTGCATTGCAGGCAGAGTCTTTACCAGCTGAGCCACAAGGGAAGCCCACTCAAGGTAGAAGAGAAGCCAAAAAGAAAAACATTTAAGTGGGCATAGGCTTTCACAGAATTGGGAGCAAGTTCAAAAGACTCAGGCTTTCCAGGTGGCTCAGTGGTAAGAGAATCCTCCTGCCACTGCAGGAGATGCAGGTTTGATCCCTGAGTCAGGGAGATGCCCTGGAGAAGGAAATGGCAGCCCACTCCAGTATTCTTGCCTGGGAAATCCTACGGACAGAGGAATCTGGTGGGCTACAGACCATGGGTCACAAAGAGTTGGGCATGTCTTAGTGACTGAATATGCACAAATGACTCTCAGGAATCTTCAATAGGTTTATTGCTTGTTCAAGCAGTTTTTCTACTGGAAAATTTATCTGAAGAGAAAAACAATGGCTGTACGAATGTTCCACAACAGTCCCTCTATTGAAACAGCACTATGGCAGATACTGACAGTTCTCCACCAGTGTTCACTGTCCTTTCTCCCAGGATAACAGACCATGTGACATTCACCTGGGCACACGGATGTCTCCCTCCAGCGGGGTGGAGACGTGCTCCTGGCCCTGGGAATGCAAGCAGAGGTAGCATGTGTACCTTCCAGATGCTGGAAGGGCTGTGCCCTCCAATGAAGGGTGTGCCACCAACCCTCCTTCTCTACCCTCCCTGCTGGCTGTGAAGCAGATGTGGAGAGGGTCCTCTTGGGCTCTGTGGACAACGGCCACACCTGAGGGTGGTGGAGAAAGCAGATTAAAGGGAGCCCTGCCACTTCAGAGAGGAGAGTCATCAAAGAAGAGTGGACATCCACACAAGAGGGAAATGCACTGTCTTGTTTAAGCCACTGTTAAAGGTCTCTATCCCAACAACTGAACTTATATCCTAACTGTGTGTAGAACCACTAGGAATACTGTGTAAGAACATTTAAAGACACAGAAAGACATTCACAATATATTGCAAAGTAAGTAAAAACCAGGTAGTGTTATGGTCCCACTTTTGTTCTTTAAAAAGTATACATAAAACAAATTCATATAAAACATCCGTAAGCTCGACAACAAAATGTTAATGATGGTTCTCTTGTTGTAGCATTGTGGATGTTTTAAATTTCACTGTCTTATGTGCTTTTTAAAAAATATCTTCACATTTAATTCATTGATTTTTCCTTTAAACAACTTTTTCTGAGGAGCAGAATAAAAGGAACCTACCACTTCAAAAAAATCTATTCACTTAAAACAATCTTATAATCTATTATAAGTTCAGATGCCCTCAGATGTCAGGTAGAAATGATCTTTGTGTCAAGGGACCAGTGTTACAAAGAGGCAGGGTGTGGACCTTGGTCAGTGGTGTTCTGTACAATCGTTTTCACATTTCAAACATAATAAAACAAAGCCAATATCGATTCTGGTTAAACAACAACAACAAAACTTTCACCAGAATAGCCAGGTGAATGCCCCTTCAGAAGTTGAAAATTGAGGATCCTCTCCTCTTCCCTCATTTCTTCACTGGTACCTCCTCCCATCCGAACTCTATTTCTTGGTTAAAGGGATGAAGGTGGTGAGAGGTCAGAGCCCACTCAGACAATCTTGGGAGAGCTAAGGCAGACAGGCCATCCCTTAGATAGGACCGAATTTAGCACAGGCTTTGCCAGTTAGATGCTAGACCAGACAGAGGACATTGAGGGAGAGGGAGGGAGAGAGGGAACAGGGAGAGAGACAGAGAAGATGCAAAAGCAGAGAGGCTATTACCCATTCCCCAAACCCACCTCTCTTTACGGATGGGGCCTCACACATGCTAACCTCCACCACCACATCTATGGAGCCTTTTACCATATCATAAAGCGCTTCTTCTGAGATGGGAATCATTTATCTGTTGCAGATGAGAAGATGATGTTCAGGAGCTGGAAAGGTGCACTGGGGATTTCAGACACGAAACACCATGTATATTCTAGTACTGCAGGTTGTGAAGTAGGGAGAGAGAAAGCTCTCAAATGATTTGTGAGTCAAGTTGGGCAAAACAGCCTAGAAGTGCTTTCCTCCTGTAAGACTGCACAGTGTGTCCACTTTGCTCATGATTATCTCGGAAGTGACTGCATGTGACTATTCAAAAGCCCTCTGCAACCTTAGTAAGAGATACAGGAGAGAGGAGACAATTGGTTGGCCCTTGATTCATGTACTTATTTGTGCCTTGGCTTATCCTAGGGAACCTTGAAGGACACAGACCAGCACTGCAGGGAGAGGCATTGATCGCCAAATGCTCTACTGATGTCCATGTCCTCCTGAACTTGAGCCCGTAGATCTTGTCTCATTCTTATGTGTTCTATATTGCATGTCGAGTAGTAGGTGCTAGACGTTGGGTCAAGGGTAGAAAATGTCATGATGAACCCACACTGACCTGTTCTCTACCTTCAAGGCTTTTGGTCTACTTGGGGAGATAATATTAGAAGAAAAAATCACACAAGTAAACAAAATTAAAAGATCTTAAGCATAGTGAAAGAAAAAACCATCTCTTGCACAACATGGTTCTCAGTGAGTAACCGTTGGAAGAGTGCCAGGTGAAGAAAAAGAAAACTGGAGCTTCAGCATGGCATCAGGGAAGCTTTGCGGGAGCCCCTCTCTTCCCTGGCAAAGCTGAGCCTTGTCCATCTCTGCTTCAGCTGCCTTCTTGCAGCAGCTGGGCTCAGCCCCTCTGGCTGGAACTCTGGACTACACAGCTGAGTGTCTGGGAGGGGGCAGACTTGAACAGTAGGGGTCCACCCTTCCAGGGTACAGCCTGTCACTGGAACCTGGACTTAAATGAGCTCTGCTACAATGGCTATGCAAGGCTTTCCTGAAACACCAACCTCCTTGATCCCTGGGGGTCTTGTGTACAAGTGCATCCCCTGAATGTACCTGGCACAGACAGAACTGGGACTCCACAGCTATTTGTGGAACAAAATCAAAAAAACAGATTGATAGACAGGTACATGGAGGATGTCCCCAGTGTGTATCAGTAAGTCAAGCTGAGCCTTGCCACTCACTGGGCTGGCCTATGGGGTTCTATGGGCTGATCGGTGATAGGGTGGAGTGGTGGGAATTGCCTGCACCAGGCTTGCTCAGACATCAGTCAATTTCATTCAATAAATATTTATGCTGAGATTTAAATGGGCTCTGAGAAGCTCCCACTGAATGAGGTCAGCAGGAGGGAAGGGAGGCAAAGTGGACCCTACTCTTGGAGTGTGCTGAGAAGTTCTGCTACATATACCCAGGGCCTCTCCATGCTGGGCAAGATCATGGTGAACCGAGTCACAAAGGCAGAACCAGAGAGTATGAGCAGAGCTGTGAACTGGATGTGGGGGCAGGTACAGTAGGTTGGAAGAGGCGGGGTCTAACCACAGTCAGGAGTGGGCTGGTCAGAAGAGAAGGGGGAGGTTCCTCTAAAGCCAGGTTTGCAAGGATGTCACAGAGAAGTCACAGTTCTGAAGCACCTACTGGGTGTGTGTGTGTGTGAGTGTGTATGTGTGTATGAGAGAGAGAGACAGAAACAGAGAGAGAGAATAAGGTACTGATGTCCTGATGTGCTGATGGCCAGCCAGATATCGAAAGGCAGGGGTTGTCAATCCTGCTTTGTAGACAAGAAAGGGGTTTAAGAAGCCAAAGTTAAGCCCAAGTCTATGTGATTACAAACCTACTCCCTTCCCACTGTAGATGTTTACATAATTCGAGTCTATTAGAAATTAGTAAGCTTTTACTGTGCTTACTAATATTCATGTTACAAACATTTCATTAATAGTCATTTCAATTAAATTCTGCACATTTACTGAACACTTAGCACGGACAACTGACTGTGTATTTTGTTTCAGGAGAAGCATGTCTTATTAAAGAGGGCCAGTCAAGAGCACAGGGCTTGTGGCTGGGAGATGGACTCCAGTCCTGCTTCTGTTGTCAACCAGTTCTTCCAGGTGCCATTTTCCCCACTCCCCCTTAACATTCAGCAACTCTGTTATTTTATTCTTATGGGGAGAACTGCTTTACACTGAAGGGCTGACCTTGAAAGTTATTTGTCCTAGAGGTTTATTGGTGAGATCATATAGATTTGGAGATAGAGCTTTCTTCTATTTTAGGCTGGATCCTATTTGAGATTTCCTTGGATTGATTTCATTTTCTTTTCAGCAAATTATTATGACATCTTTAATAATAGCCAGCTACAATTAACAACTAAATGTTGCTAAAATGATTTTGCTCCAAGTCAGTGACTCCAGTAGATCCAGCAGAGTAGTCCTGGATGTCAGGATCTTAGAAATTTATTCCTGTAGGTTCAGCTTTAGGACATAGCCCAGACTATGGTCCAGCTCCCTGAGACTTTCCCTGCAGCAGGAATTGGGAAACAAGAGGCTGAGGGCTGATCCTGAGCCTTGTCAAGACCCTTGGGCTCTGGAGTGATGGCCAGGACACTGAGGACTGAGGGGAGATTTAGTTGTGTGCTCTAGGCAGAGAGGGTGCTTCTCCATCTGAAGCTGCAAAAAGATGCAGGAACATCCTGGGAGCCCCTCCCCCAGCAGGAGGTGGGCTATATTATGAAAGCTGCCCTTCTAGAGAGCTCTCTAGGGCAGAGAGAAGACCAGTGAATCCAGTGCCTTTCAGAGTTATCAGATGGTGCCAGTTTCCCTTCTCCCTGCTCCCTCCCATTTCCTTTCCTATCCAAAATCTCTAGAGATTGACTCCTGTGGCCAGAGATCAGGTCTGGATCTGCTGCACATAACACAGAGGGTTTGCTAGATAAATGTTTACAGAAGTGGACTGAACTAGACTCTGAAACCCCAGGGACTGTGGACTCTGTCTTTCTCAATATACCCCTTTCCCATCCTAATATTTGATAAGAATGCATTAACAGTCTGGAAATTATGCTAGACTCACAGAATTTTTGTCGGAGGTAGGAAAGTCAAATGTCTGCAGGAACCTGGTGGGTCACACACGTATGAGAAGCAACCTGGAGCAAAGTAGAGTGGAGTGGGGGCTGTAGGCAAGTAGAGTTGACATGCCCAGTCTAAAGGCACTCTATTTGAATTTCTAAAAGATATCTGTTGGCCAACTAAAACACCTCTGATACAGCTTAAAGGGCCTTGGTTTAGGTTTTCTAGCCAAATAGGTGTGTGCTGAGTAATACTCAGCAAACCAAGCAATGAAGCATGAAGGGAAAAATGTAAGGAAACAAGCTTGGTAGACTGGCAGATGGGGTAGGAGAAGGTGCCAAAGAGGGACTCTCCCCATGGTTCTGCTTCAGCCCAAGGTGGACTCATCTCAGAGACAGCCAGAAGAGGCATGTGCCATCTCTAAGTATCCAGAGCAGCTCAGAGTAGCATCTCTCCAAGAATGTGGCCCCCTAGTGGATCACAGTAGTGGCAAGACAACAGTAACAATAATGATAGTTGCAGCAAATGAGTGGCTGTTACTTGCTGGGCATTGTTTTCAGTGTTTCTCCCCTCCTCTTAATTGAAAAAGATAGACTTTATTTTTTAGAGCAATTTTCTATGCATAGCCTGCCCATTATCAGCACCCCCATCAGATGTTACAGTCAGTGAATCTACACTGATACATCATAATCACCCAGAGCCCAGAGTTTATATTAGGGTTCATTCTTGGTGTTGCACAGTCTTTGGGTTTTAATAAAAGTATAGTGACATGTATCCATCAGTGTAATATGCAGAATATTTTCACTGCCCTAAGCCCTTTAGCACTGTTTTTAATCTTCCCACCAGAATTTGTTGTAGGCATTTTTATCCCCTCTTTGTGGAGAAAGTCATGGGGGTCTTGAAAGGGCATGTGACCTGCTCAAGCTCACCTTGCTCATGAGGACTGGAGCCTGCTTGAGTGATGAAAAGCACGCACAGACTCTTCAGGTAGGGGGCCTGCCTCGGATGCAATGCTTTCTCACCTTGTGAGGATTAGGCAGATTAGAGCCAGCTATGAGAGCCCCCAAGGACCATATGGGAATACACTTTGTCCTGTGGTCATTGCAGGTGAAGTTATTGGAAGCTGGCTTGTATTTAATAGCTGCTCTTACTTTTACATGACAGTAAAACTAATTAATGATAGAAAATTTCCAAGATAATAAAATGCCTATCTTTTCTTTGTTGTGTGTATGTGTGTGTGTGTTTATCCTACTCATAGCACCCTGTTCATCTAGAATTTTAATTAGCTGCCATTTCCCCCACATATTCCATCATGTTTAGCAAACCAAACTTTCTTTGCTGGCAATTTCCAAAACTACAAATGACAACAGATTTGCAGAGGATATATGGGGTCCCTACTGAGCATGCATGTGCTGCACTTTCTGTCTTGGGAAAGCTTTGTGGCCACAGGGAGCTACACTTGAGAGGCTTTAAAAAGTTTAAATAGTGAAACAATATTGCAGATCATCCGGACACTTTGAAAACTCATAAACAAGAATTCAGTGTGTTCTTTTTTCCTCCCTGAAAATTGAAGTAGTTTTATCTGCTTGACCCCATTGTTACGGTTTTAATCTGTGTTTACTGAAATTTTTTCAGCTAAAGAAAGTTTTGAAAAGGAGGTTGGAAAAATCTCTTCTGAGTACAGCTGAAATGTCAAATCCAACACAATGCATTCGGACTCAAAAGATGTTGACAGTGGTGTCTCCAAATGTTTTTCCATTTTCCTAAAATAGAGCAAATGGTAAGAAACAAATACCATATGTGATGTTGGAGACACTGACCTGGAGTCTCAACCCCCTATATTTTTTAAGGATTTGAAATTCTTTTCAGGAATCAATTAAAAATAACTCATAATTCAACAGAAGGACAATTTAGGGCTTCCAGGTATAGATGTTCTAATTTCCAGCATTTTATTGCTGCTTTCAGTATTTTTGCAATGACAGTTCTCTCTTCATAGAGAACAAGCTTAAAATTAGAAAAATCAAACACCCATTAGAGAAAGCAGATTTACTCTCCTATTAATTGATACGGAGATGGAAAGCTACCATCACCCAGACGGGAGCCCAGTGCATCCCCTGCAGACATTCTCAGGGGCCAGAGCCTGGGTCAGCAACCACCCACTAAGCCCAAGCCAAAGTTGTCTTTTAAGAACAGAGGCTTGAATTTTCAGTGGTAGGGATGCGCTGCACTAGGGACACGGCTCTTTAACAGCTGCACACAAATCTTAGGGTGTGTGGTACTGCCTTCCACTTGATTTTATTTTTTTTAAGTGAACAATCTTGGAAGTTGAACTCACTACTCAGTTCCAGCTTCTCTCTGCTCTGCTGGACAGGAGGTAAGCTAGCATGCCTGTTTAGTAACTAGAAAATGATTCTTAGAATGAAGACTGCGGCTGCTGTGTATTAAATATAGAGAAGGAGCCTTTGAGGACCAACCACACAATTGTATCCTTCTAGAGACTGGAAGCAACCCAGGTGGGAGTGGGGAAGGCCAGCGCTGATAGAATCTGCTGAAATATGACCCGAGGTTTTAACTTTGAATAAGCATTCCCGTCCTAATAGAAGCCCCCTCTAATGTCTCCTGCAGCTTTGATTTTGGAATACGTCACATTCCTCATTAAAGCAATCACTGTTAAAACATAAAGCAACACAGGATTTATTTCTTCATTAAACTGATGATCCGTATATGAAGCCAATTAACATTATGAGTCTGGTGAACATCAAGTGTAAAGAGGTTAGAGAAAATTAAAAGCAGTCACCTTGGTCTTTAGATAAAGAAAGTACACTTTTAGGTTGTAAATTATCAGAGTGTCCAAGCGGGACAGATCGGTGAATTTGGTTAATTGGAAAATACATTTTACCGCACAGGAATTAAGAAAAAATAACCTTTTCGTTACCGAAGCTCTTTTTTTAGAGGGGAGGGAAATGGTAGCAATACATGCTAGTCACCTCTTTCCGGTCCCGGCCGGGAGGGTCGGAGACAATCCGAGGGAAAAAAAGAGGGCCCGCATCGTCATCAAAGTTTGGTGTAGCCTTTCCTTTCTGTGATTGCTTGGTTGGTTGCTTATTCGCTGTTTTGCCAACAGGAACGAGACCGGCCTCGAGGCTGGGGGAGAGGAACTTCGGGGAAACGAGACCGAGGGTCCCGCTGGCTCTGAGCCCCGCTCTAGGTGAGCGTTTTGCGGGAGCCCGGCTAAGTGTCCCACCGGGGAGACAGCCAGGCTCGGGTGCGGGACGCTGGGAAGGCCGGGACTAGACGGAGAGCGGCAGGGGGACGGCGCCGCGGGGCAGAAGCTGGGCGTTGGGCTGAGGAACGGAGAGTTCGGCCCTGCTGCGGGCACTGGGCGAGCGTCCCAAGTGACTTTCTCGTTTTGGACAAGGAGAGGATTGGGACCGGCTCCCAACACCCAGAATCTGGCGGGGTGCGTCCCGCCGCCGCGGAGCCCAGGGCCGCAGAGGGGTCCTTGTGACCCGTCGCTTCCCTTAGCGTCCCGGTAGAAACAGGTGCCGCTGTCCAGGGTTCTGACCGACAGGGAGGCTCGGGGAGCGCCCTGCACGCAGACCCAGGACAAGCCTGTCCAATGCCTAAGACATCTCTGGGCCTTGAAAGGAAACTTCTTCTGCCGATGTCAGGAATGGGGACCTGAGACGGGCTTGGACCTCGTTGGTTTTGGGGGCCAACGCGGCGCTGGGCGCCTGGTTCCTAGGGTTCCTACACAGATACTCAGGTGCTCCTTGGAGCATCTTGTGGAGCCAGCCCAGAAATTTTCTTCATCTCGCTTCACAGGCACTCGGCTCTGGAGCGCACAGGGTGCTTGCAGGAGGCTGCCTAGAGTAGGTAGGAGTTGGAGGGGGCTTTTGACAGACCCAGGCACTCAAGGGGAGGCTCTGGCTCTTGGAAAGAACTCCAGAGAGCACGGGTGGTCTGAGGGAGACAAGAAGAGGGAGCGCGCTGAGTTTCCTGGCCTGGGCTGAAATAAGGGTCGGTTCTCAGGGCTCTAGCCCTTTCCGGATTGAGTGGAAATGGCTCTCTCACTGCCCCGTCAGCCCAGCTTGCTATTGCACCCGCCGCGCGGACCTGCAGGCATGCTCCCCCCTGGCGGGTCGCCTGGACTCCTGGAGTCGGTGGCCTTGGCAAAGCTGGCGCTGCGGACTCTCCGCTCAGAATCCAGCCAGCGTTTCCAGTGGTTTCTTCCTTGAGACGGGTCGGCTTTCTGCGCCTGGGAGTGCTGAGCCCTGGAGGGGCCTCTGAAGTGTAGCGGCCCCCAATTGTCTGTGCCAAAGTGGTCCTGCTTCTTCCTCCTAGTGGCTTTCAGAGGGTCATCCACGGGTGGTCCAGGGCCCTGGCAGGCAATCTGCCCTCCAGCTCCTTGCACTTTCCTTGAGGTGGGTGTCCATGTGTGGGCTGCCAGGCCTTTTGTTTCCCACTCACTCTGTCTTTAATATCAAGGCTGGATCCCAGGCGATGCAGGGACCCGACCTACTGCCTTGCCAGGGACCCTGAACGCAGCATTAGAATGTTTATAAAATATTCAATTTATGCAGTCTGTCCAAGAAGCCATCGTCCCAAAATAAAATCAGCAGTCTAGACGGAACACAGACACCAGAACTTATCAACAGTTGTCTGACTTGCATCTTCTGATGCATCTTGAGTGGGTCATAATACCAACTTTATTTTCAGTGGTGCATAAATTAATTACACGCATTTAATAACCAAAATATCATTATATTCCCCCTTTAATATCATAAAGGCTTTCCGCCAGGGAAGCACTTAATAGTGCAGGGGGCCGTAACGGGCTATTATCCTTGTGTAATGCTATTACAGAACCAATTATGCGCCATTAGACTTGCTTTTTTTGCAGTTTATGTGATTTGATCCAATCCCGCGCCCCTGACTTGAAAATTTCAGCCCGGTACTTTAGAGTTTAATTTTCACCCAGGCAGAGGGAAGGGCGGTCTCTCTCCGCTGAGTGTCTGCCTCGGATGCATTTTAAAAGTAATTGCGAAGGGTCCCACCGCATATCATTTGCATGGAGAAGCGAACATAAATTCAGGGACCCCTTGCTGAGAACAAAATCAAACTTTCCTTTTGTACGGTCGCTTGGAAAGGGAAGCCGTGTGCAAAGAGTCCCCCCAAAACCCATCCGATGGCGACAATTAGCAGCTCTTTGTCAATTCGCAGCCCGGGAGTGACCAGGCCTCTGACAAGGGGAGCCTAAAGTCAAGCTCCGGCAGAGAAAAAAGGTTTGAGGCAGAGGGAACTCAGGGTGGGGGTGGGGTGGAGTGTTCAGAGAATAATGCCTTTTGGGGTGGTGGTAGTGGTGATTGTTTCAACCTTCTAAAAGAAAAGAGGAAAGACATTCCTGACGTTTGCTAAGAAATGACGGATTTTTTTTTTTTTTTTTTACACCACGTGGGCCATTTGTAAGGCCCAGTAGACCTATCCAAGTTACTCGCTGTAGACAGCGCTGGAAATAATCAGATTAAGGCCAATTATGCGTGAGATTATAAAGGCGAGTGCTGAGCGGCGGCGCGCGCTGTAGACAGACAGCAAGACATCTGGCCACTTCCCGAGTCACTTTTCTGGTCCTGCGGGCGCCAGCCGCGCGGAGCCCCGCCCGCTGCCAGTCGAGCCGGGCGAGCGGACCAGAGGCGGTCGCGCTCCGGCCTTCCTCTCCCGGCGCCCGCCGAGGTACGCGCGGCTCCCCACCCACACACCGAGCCTGGTGCGGCCGGCCTTGGGGCTGCCTTCCTGGCGGGGACTGCCTTTGATGCTGATGCCCAGGCGCGCTCGCCGACTCTGCTGCGGTGGCTTCGGTGCAGGGATTGCGGTGGGGACCCCTGGGAGCCGGGAACCAGACTGCGTAGTCCTGGTGTTGGGGCCGAGGCTGGGGGACTTCTGTCCGGGTGGTAGACCCGAACGGAAGGGCTGCCCACAGGGTCTCCGGCTTGCGACGACACTCCACCACTCCTCCAGTCCCCATAGAGGGCTGAAGGTGTTGGGAGGGGGTTTTCCAGGAAGGGAGCGCCCAGTGAGCTCCCGGGCCGGGTGGAGGCTAAGGCAGAGGGAGACTTAGACTCTATCGCTGTTTGCTCTGCAGCCGGGCCAGATCGACGCGTACGCGTGCCTTGGCGGTCCTGCGGTCACCCTCCCGAGTCCTGGCCGTGCAGTCGATCGGGCCGTCGGCGATGTTTTATTTCCACTGTCCACCACAGCTAGAGGGTGAGTAAGCGCCGAGCCGAAGCTGCTCCAAAAGGCCGGCGCCGGCCAGAAAGGGCCCGAGCGGCAGCTGGGGCTGGTTAGGTTAGGTCCCCCGCTCGCTCGGAGAGGGGCACAGCCACCAGCAGCCGGGTAGACCCCTCCCCACGTCCCGTTCCAGCCTTCCGCCCCCGTCTCCACCTGCCTCCTACCTCCCGCATCCCTGCCTGGGCTGGTCTGCCCCAGGCACTGTGCATTGCCAGGACAGGCGGATCCTCCTAGCACAGATGCTGGTGTCACGCCTCTAATCGAGACTCCCCTGCCCAGGGGGCTGCATCAATCTTTCACGGTGGACTAGGTGGACTGCATGGCCCTGGGCCTGAAAGGAGCAGGAACCACCTTCTGCCAGGCTGCTCTCACTCCCTGCCCTAGGCGGTCTTGCTCAGGGCCCTCAAGGTCTGCTCCAGGACAACGTGGCCCTCAGGAGTCCGGTGGTGTTGCCCACCAAGTGCCCTGGCATGGCTCCTTCTCTGTGACTCACTGGTTTTCTGACCCCAAATGCTAGCCGCTTCCCACTCCCATGGGCATCCCATGGCCAGGGTTTGGGTCTTTGAGGGTCTCCAGTTCTTAGAATCAGTTTCCCTTCAGGATCCTTGGCATGGTCCCTGCAGTGGATTGTTAGGCGGAGATAAGCTGGTGAGAAGGGGAGAGCTTGGATCGCTGGTCTTGAGGACTCCCCAGGGGTGGGCCTTCCACAAACAGAGGAGATTACTAATGCCTCAGGCAAATGCAAAGCCACACACTCTGGCCCTTTAACAGTGCCTTCCTCAAGTCTCAGCCTTGGGCTATCAGGATGTATAACTGGGAGCAATACCAAGACTTGGTTTTGGCAACCTACTCCTCTGATTTATTTGGAGGTGGGGGAGGTGAGTGAATTTTAGGGGTAAAGCAATCAAAGGCATGGGGCAGCGCAAAAGGTAGTGAGACCCTGGAGAACCTGAAATATCAGAGCATCTCCTTCACCATGCCCTGTGTACCTGGAGTAGTAGGTGGCCTCAGCTGGGCCACGCACAAGGGATTTCAGAAAGTTTGGTTTGTTTTTCCCATAGAAGCTTTTAAGAGTTCAGTAAGATTTTCTAAAGCAGGCCAAGGAAGACCAGTGTCCAAGCCCTGCCAGCTTGATCGGCATTCCTAAGAAGGGAAGGACAGACACGTGACTTCATTTTGCCTCCTTTTACTCCCAAGGACGCATACTGATGGGCTTTATAAAGGTCTGAGAGGTTCATCCCCTGACCTAGAACTGCAGGGAGAGCCTCTGCTTTTGCAGTAGATGCACCTTTTCTGCATATCTGAATCTCTGGTTTGGACTGACTGGGATTTGGCAGCCCACCTCTCCAGTTAAAGTGGGATAGTTGAGGTTTGGGCATTTAGCACATGGTGGGCTGCCAGGGTGACTGAAGGGGAAAGTTCAGCCTGCAGAGTGGGTTGCAGAAGTCAACTGGGGAGAGCCTTGGCCAGCCTATCGTGGCCCCAGAGCACTGAGCTGCCTCTATCCTCAGCTCAGCTCATCTTTCTTTCCTGCATCTGGGCACATCCCACCTTGATGGTGATTTTGATTTCTGTGATCAGAAGAAAAGGAGATGGGATTTTAAGAACTTTTTTTAAAAATTTCTCTACAGATGTGTCTCAAAGCCAGCTTTACAGAAAGGGGTGTTTTATTTTAGTTTAGTCTTGCTGGGGAGGAGGTGACTGCTGCGGATGGAAAGGCTGAGGACAGATCTTTGGAATCTGACATCTCGTTATTGCCTATTGGCTTTTTAATTTTTATTAATCTAGAAAGTCATACAGGAGAAAGCAAACATGGCTCATAATCTCACTTCTCAGTTAATTTTGCTGAAGTTAAATTAAAAAGTACTACATCTCCCTGCTCAGAAAATTCAAATAGAACAGAAACTTGTACACTGAAAAGTGAGATCCTTCTTCTCTATCTCTTTTTCTAAAGATACTCCCTATTGTTGGTTTCTTGTGATTCACTCAAGAAAAATGTGTTTTTACCTGCATTTACCCTCATTTATCTATTTTTCCTGTAAATGTTATGCCTTCTTTGTACTGAGATCATACTGCCACGTCATTCAGTACTTGGTTTTTCTTCTTCATAATACAGATTTTGGTGATTTTTCTGTGTTAATGTATGTAGATCTACTGGCTTATTTTAAATAGCTGTGTACTATTCCATTATATGTCGTACAGAAAATGTCTACAGTTGGGCACTTTGGTTGTTTCCATTTTTTTCTGTTACCATGTTACCAGGAACAATATTCTCTCTCTATTTTGGCACACTTTTAAAGTATATTTATAGACTAAATACCTGTATATACACTTAAAATTTTGGGAAGATATTGTCAAATTATCCTCTAATAAGTCTTCACCAATTCGTGCTCCTACAAATGGTGAAGAGTGTGTACCATTCATTATGCTCTTATTTGTACTGGTTATAATTGTGCATCTTATTTTTTTTTGCAAAAATGTTTTGTTTAATTATTTAAAGGTTTAGATTTTCATAACATTATCAACTGTTCTATTTATTTTTAAGTAAAAAACATGTTATCATATTTTCCTCTTTTATATTAGGTTATCAATCTTTGTTCTTATTAATTTGATCAACTATCAGCCTTTTTTAGGATCCAGTATGACATAAAGGGTTTCATTTAAAGATATTATATGTACACTTTGTGATACAATTTCGGAAAAGCAAGCAGAAATTTGTGAGGCTCACTGTGATTAGAGAGTCTTAGAGGTTGCACTTCATCTTCACCAGTCAGGTGCTTTGTTTTAAAAGGAGACAATTTGGTTTCCCACAAAATAATGGGACTAAGACTGCTTAGAGGCTGTCTCTTTGAAGTTTCCAATGAGCGAGAGAAAAATATTTTGAGGATTTCAAGGAGGAAAGCAATTTGGATGAGACAATGGAGGGAGAAGTCTTCACCAGAGAGTGGAGGTCTTGTGGCATAGGATGAGGGGAGAGTGTAATGAGTAGGAGAGACTCCTTTTAGGACATAGAATTTAAAAAAGCCCAAAGGACCTTGCTACTTTGGGCCTGAGGTCCTTCTGAGGGATAATGCCTGGGCAGTGTGATTGTCAGCTCCTAACGCTGAGCATGCAGTGATTCTGAGACCGGAGCCCATGGCAGGTACAGCATTCATTGGCTAATGGGAACTTGCTCATTTGTTTTGTTAAGAAGTCTTTGTGGACTGTCAAGTAAATGATGCACATTTGGAAAATGATCTGAATGCACGTTTGGGGCCAAACTCTGTTCCGGCTTAATATGACGAGCTTTGGAGGCTGCCAGGGAGAACTGCGGAAAGAATGCCTTCTTTTCAGAGAATCAGGAGCAGTGGGTCTTTTATGAGCCTGGCCAGAGGCTGGGATGCCCTTTGAGAATAGCTCTGTTGAAGTCTGCTTGGAATTCAGGACAGTCACTATTAGAGCAGATTTCTTGTTAATTGACATCTATATAACAGGTCCGCTATGGCACCGATGAGCTGTGACCAATGGTATTAATATTAATTTGTAAACTTCTTACTTGCTCATACCCTGAAGTTCTAGGAGAGGAGTGCTGGGGAAATCTCTCGGAGATTTCTTTCTTTTCCCTTTCCCAGCCTGTCATCCTTATTGTTTATAGAAACAAGGAAAAGTAAAGTAACAGGTGAGCAAAAGGGAAACTTCGAAGCTTCTATTAAAGGATCAGAAGTAGAAGGGATGAGCTGAAGGTGCAGAGATGCAGCTGGAGCCAAATGAGAGCTCCATCTCAAGTCAGTGACCCTTCCTGACTCAGAGGGTCCAGAATTTCACAAGTGGATTTGGCTGTTTAGGGTAGTAAGGTTGCCATCACCCTATGAAATAGGCATAGTTGAGCTTAACATCAGAGAATCCTGGGACACAGAGAGAGAGAGAGCATGAGAGAGTGGAAAAGAGGGAACTCAACAACAGGAGCAGAGAAAAACACTTTTGGCCAGACGAGGTTCTGTCTGGAGGGGACAGGCCACTGCCTCCTGGTGAGGGTGCATAGCAGGGGCTCTGCAAGAGGACTGTGGGGGTGGGGCTGTGGTCAGACTGATCCAGTTTGCTCACCGCAGGCACTGCGCCCTTTGGCAACCATTCTTCGGGAGATTTCGACGATGGATTTCTGCGGAGGAAACAGCGCCGTAACCGGACCACGTTCACTCTTCAGCAGGTGATGACGTCCCCCTTCTGAGAGCCAGCCATTTCCTGCCTCCAAAAAACTCAGAGTTTGAGCAGCTCTTCTTTGTCTTTTAAAATAAGGCTGCTGACTAATTATGTTAAACTGGATCTTTCTGCTTTCTTGAACAATTTGTGTGTCAAGGAATCTGTTTGGAAAGAGGGCAGAGGACGGTGACCTTGTGATCCCAGATAGTAAATGAAGAGGCAGTGATGCTGGTACCCGTTTGTGTCAGGTTGATAATCTCGGGGACATGTTCACATCAGCGATGTAGCAATATCATTTCAACCTCGAAATAACCTTCTGAGGAAGGCAGATCAGGTATTCTCATCCCCAGCAGATAGACGAGAAAGCCCAAGAGGTTGAGGGAATGTAGAAGGTATTGTTGTCCATCGGTGGAAGGACTACAACTGGAACCTTGACATTGTGTTTCCAGGGCCCTTAAAGCTGTCATTCCCCCAGAGCACCCTGGAGCAGAAAGCCTAGGCGGTTTCCATGGAACTGACACAGTGAGGGCTTGTGCAAGTTGCTTCTATTCTTCCAAGCCCTATAGTGAAAGCCACGTGGGCTGCACTTTAAATGTAAAGGTATATACATTTTAGTACCTCTCTCCTACCTCTTGGCATAACCCTGAGGTTGTTAGTGAGTCTTTGCTCCTAAGTCAGCCGCGGTTGAAATTTTAATTCTGTGGGATCTTTTCAAAGAGCTCTTTTCTTCCTCTTCCTCCCCTATTTGATCTGTGAAATGACTTCCTCACCACTCATAGAAAATTTGAAATACGCATCTGTTTCCTTTCACCTAGCCACAACCTCTCACCAGTAAATATTTTTTCCTTTTACCAGCTAGAAGCTCTGGAGGCAGTTTTTGCCCAAACACACTATCCCGATGTCTTTACCAGAGAAGAGCTAGCCATGAAAATCAACCTCACAGAAGCCAGAGTGCAGGTAAACCTTCTTTTTAATTATTTAACTCTCTAATATTAAAACTGGCAAACTTTTTTTTTTTGACATCATGACTGGAGAGTGCACATTTGGCCAAAGAAAGCAAATGAAGACTATCTGTCATTTTCATGATGCACTTTAATAACATCAACATAATGTGGAATATTAGATTAGGTTGATTAATCGGTCATTCATAATTAACTAGTGATAATGTTCTACACTAATTTGTCCGCGTCTCTAAGGTACTAAATTACATCAATGCACATCCATTTCCTTGCTTTGGAAAAAAAAAAAAAAAGCTGAGATGCTATTCTCAAAGCAGTTCTGACCGCTCTGGGGTAGGGCCGGTCAATTGCAGAGAACTATGTTTTCATATGGGAACAGTGTAGGATCTGCTTTCCAGAAATTGCATCATGTCCAACTTTTCTCCAGTGTGTGGACTCTTTCAGCAAAGTGGATATGAAGAACAAGGGCAATTTAAAAATCTTTAAACGGCAGCATCTAAGGGCTGCCTCTGAGCTGAGCGTGGCCCGCAGTGACCGTCTCTAAGAAGGATTTCTTTTTAGAAGCTCCATGGTGATTACATTTAAGTGCACAAGCCCATCGAGCCCAGCAGATGTGCCCGAATGCAGGAGGAATAGATTCGCAGCGCCGCCTCTCTGGGAGAGCTATTCTTTGAGCACAATTATATATTCATTTTATTTATGGGGTTTCCTCCATGCTGTTTCTGTTCTTTTTTATGTAGGGGCTTGGGGTTAAGACTATGCAAAGATCTAATTGTAGGAAATATAATAGTTTGCTTTCGGTTCCCCTGGGTCATGTTAGTATCTCTTAAAAACCAATGGCTGAAGAGAGATAATGGAATTCTGAGCAGTAAATTGGGGGTTGTAAACAAATTATTTCCCCTATAATCAGATTATGTGATCCTGATTATTAAATCTGAACATGAATCATTGGTCATATGCGGGCAAATTAAACTGATTATTATTTGGAAATGAAAATCTCCTTTGGCCAGGATGCTGTTTATCCTTTCTTTTTTTAATGCTAGCTTGCCAATAGCTGCCTAAAGACTGAACTGCAAATTGAGATAAATGACACAATTATTGAGCATTCAGAAGTGGAAGATCATAACTTCTCCCTGAAAGGTGCAAGGGTGAGATAGGGGTGGTGACAATTAAAGCTGGGGATTGTTGTTCAGGCTATTGTTGGCTATTATGCAAACAGACAATGGTTGTGAAGCATTTGTTTAGTGAGCTTCCATGTGGGGACATGGCTTTGCTGGCGGGAAGGGAGATGTGTTTACATTTATACCCCTTGCTCATTCAAATATGATTAATGTTCTATAAAGCAGGGTCTTAATCGAAGCTGATGTTGTCAAACAATAACTAAATAGGGAAATAAACGACTCCATCATGCTCTTTCCTCAGAAGCAGGCGAACTGTCAGTGCAAAGTCATTAAAATATGATAATGAAAAATAGCTCAATTAAATGTTGTTATAGCTGTGACCTTCATTCAATTAAGACGCCAGAAAGTGTCTGCATTTTGCTTTGCATTTAACTGCCCTAAATTTAGAATATAGATAAAATCATTATTCAATGGTTGCTGATATGTGCAATTAAAAACCAACTAGATTATAAAAGAAAGAAACCCAGTTAAAGGAGAATGAAAATTCAGAGGTGGGGTGAGCCTCAACTCCCAGGCTCTCTCCTGGGCCAGTCAGTCTGTCGACAGGAGGACGAGAGGATGCCCAGGGGAATAGAAGGGAGGTCTAGCCAAGCCCTTTTTTTTTTTTTTTTTAAACCAGGACTAATCTCCCAGGAAAGATGGGAAAGAGGTTTAGCTGCATAGGGTTAAGAACAGCACAATTTCACTGACCTCTGGAGACACCTTGGGCCCTGTCTGCCTGGCTGCCCTGAGACTGTCCTATAAACACAGTCTTAGTTCCCAGGGCTTAAAAAACTTCACACCGGCCTCTAAGAAGGTGCTCAGAGCAGGTGAATCATAAGCTGCCTCCTAACCTGAAGATAGTGCAGATAATAGCACTAGCCCATGTTCACCGCGTGATTAATTGGGCTGTGCCAGGCACTGTGCTCAGTATTCTTCATGCGTCTCTGTTCATTTTCCTAACAATGCTTGCAGGGAAGGTGGGGCACTATCATTACTCCCAAACAATTTGGATCATGGTCCCTAGCTAAGCCACTGGGCTTCAAATTGTGGATCTGCCACATAGCACTTGAATCATCTTGGACAAGTTAAACACTTTTGTGTTTAGTTTTCTTATCTGTAAAATGGGGGTAGAAGAGCGGCCTGCTTGAAAAGATTGCAGTGGATTCTGAACCAGATTCCCTGGGATCCAGGATTCTAAGCTGGAGCCGAGTCCAAAGTCAGTGTTTCTATTGGGTGCACAAGTGATGTACTTGTCATGATGAGATGATGTGTCAGGATTAAATCACATGCGTGAGTCCAGACATACTCAGGCCAAACCTACTGGAAGAGAGAATGAGTATTTTGCATGAGGAAACCGCAGGGCAGTGTTTTACAAACTGCTTTGATGATGACTCCCCCCTTCTCCCCATAGGAAACATATTTCACATCAAATAAATGAACTTGCATTCACTGAGAATTTCCACGAGAGGGTACATTTACTCTTACTCTGGGCAGTGCATTTGGATACTTGCTGTGATTTGATACTCATTTAAAAATGCCTTCCCTGGTGGTCCAGTGGTTAAGACTTTGCCTTCCAATGCAAGGGGATGTGGATTTGATCCCTGGTCAGGAAGCTAAGAGCCCACATGCTCATGGCCAAAAAACCAAAACATAAAACAGAAGCAATATTATAACAAATTCAATATAGACTTAAAAAATAGTCCACAGTAAAAAAAAAAAATCTTAAAAATGCCTGTCACATTTTCCACACTGATTTTCTGACACTTCTGTGGGTCTGAAGCTGCAATTCAGGGAGCATCACTTTGCTAAATCTTTGGAGAGAGGAGGCCGTGCTCCCACACACCTGCTGTTAGGTGCCTATGGGCCCAGTCATGGGGATAAGGCATTTGGGTTAACTTCTAGTTGCTTCCTTCTGTCTGATTTTCTGCCTTCTCTGGGTGTGTGTGTTTCCTTCATGGACTCAGGTTTGGTTCCAGAACCGAAGAGCCAAATGGAGGAAAACAGAGAGAGGGGCCTCTGACCAGGAGCCAGGAGCCAAGGAACCCATGGCAGAGGTAACGCCTCCACCTGTGAGAAACCTCAACTCCCCACCCCCCGGCGACCAGGCCCGGAGCAAGAAGGAGGCCCTGGAGGCCCAGCAGAGGTGAGGCTGGCTGAACTTGGGCCTGGGGGCGCGGAGGCTGGTGGGAATCCAGGTTGAGAACTCACCCTGTGACTTTCTTTCTCTGTCAGCCTGGGACGCACTGTGGGTCCCACAGGGCCGTTCTTCCCCTCTTGCTTGCCGGGAACCCTCCTGAACACGGCCACCTACGCCCAGGCCCTGTCACACGTCGCCTCCTTGAAAGGTGAGACTGGACTCTGCTGACCTGCACCTCCTCCCCAGGGATGGTGGAGATTGTTCTTGATCTGGCCCATCCTTGCACCTGGGGTGGGTGCAGCTCCTTTTCTCCTTTCAGGCTTAGCCAGGGTTGCAGACGGCATCCTCTTGCATACGTGCTGTCTTGTTTGATTTCTGTATGTCTTGAGAGTACAGGTGAATGTCATTAAGTTTAGTGCACTGGCCAAAGGACTGGCTGAGAGGTGGCTGTTTCAGAAGGGGTCACTGCGTTGGTACTGATTTTATTATTTTTTAATTGAAAAAAAATTTTTAATTGGAGGAAAATTGCTTTACAGTGTTGTGTTGGTTTTTGCCATACAACAACACGAATCAATCATAATTATATACATATATATCCCCTCCCTCTTGAGCCTCCTCCCTTCTCATACCCTACTCCTATGGTCATCACAGAGCCCCAGGCTGAGCTGCCTGTGCTGCATAGCAGCTTTCCACTGGGTATTTATTTTACACATGGTAGTGTATATATGTCAATGCTACTTTCTCAATTCATCCCACCCTCTCCTTTCCCCGCTCCAAGTTGAACAGTGTTAGGAGCTAGCCTGCAGCTCATGGTGAGGCCTGCAATGGACAGGTGTCCCACCTTGTAAGGACCCTCTCCATGCATGCAGCTCACCCACCAGCCTTCCCCGGGGCCTCCTGATGTCAGAGATTGACATGCCTGCTCAGTCGTATCTGACTCTTTGCGACCCCATGGACTGTAGCCCACCAGACCCCTCTGTCCTTGGGATTTCCCAGGCAAGAATACTGGAGTGGATTGCTATTTCCTACTCCAGGTCAGAGGTCTGAATTTTTAGAGCTTGTGGTTTTCTCAGATTTGCTCTCTTTCCAAAGGATGCTATTGTTTGAAAGGTGGAAACCGTCTGGGGCATTTTTGTCAGGCCAACGGAGAGGGACTCTGATGGGACTGTCCATTGGGGTTTTCTGGGGCAACCCACTGGATGAATGGGTCCATCCAGTGTCTTTTAGTTCTTGGCCCCAAAACCCACTCTCTGAGGAAGCCAGGCAGCTGTACTGGCCGGGAGCAGGGCTGTGCCCCAGAGTGGGTGTGGGGCAGCAAATGCTAGCTTTGGGGTTTGTCTATCACAGTGGGTCTGGGTGGTGGAGGTGCAGGTGTGGGCTATAGCCTTTTAGTAGTGGGAGAGGCCCCCCCAGGGTGTTTCCTTTGTGTTCTCTTCTAAGGTCTGGGGTCTCCTGGCCTCAAGGGGGTCTCCCTCCAGCAGGTTCTTCATACACACACACAAACACATCTGCATTGCAAATGTAGTTTCTGGAGTCTGAATGAGGGCATGATCCAGCCTCCCTGGGGAATCTCCTAAAGGGAGAGAAGGGGAGAAGGGTGTTCTAGGCACAGGGAACAGGCGTGCAGAGCAACAGGGAGGAGGTCCAGGCTTTTCTGGAGAATGGCCCATATGTTGGGTGCTCATGGGATGGTGCCAAGAGATAAGGTGCAGGGCCAGAGCTTGCAGGCCCTGGATGCCACACTCACTCGCACAGTGGGGTTTTTCACTGTAGGAGGTGGGGGCCTGAGGCCTAAAGCCACTTCTGATTGGTCCAGGCAGCTGGGCAAATCCTGGTGCGGGAGGATGAGGCTCAGCTCCATCCATCTCTGGACCCCATGCCCTCCCAGTGTTTCCTTCAGCTCCAGGGGCCACATAGAGGCCCTCTTCAGAGTGGCCTTGGGACACAGTCACAAACTAATAGACTGACAGGGCACTGAGAATGAAGGTGTGTGTGTGGGGGTCTCAAATACAAGGAGGTTCCGGAAAGAGATTACCGGTGGGATGTAGGTATTATTCAAGGAACTTGTCCAGACAGGGAGCAATCCTGTGTCTGTCTGTTGAGTCATCTCTGCTTTGTTGAGGGCCAGCTCAGCTCCTGGGAGTGACTGCTCATCCTTACCCCTTATAAATAAACATTCTCTGCTTGCCTCACTCTAGCCTCAAGAGTTGAATGTGAATTCCATGTCTCTTTGCTGGGATTTGCCTTCGGGGGATCTGTGGCAAGCTGAGGCCCTGGTGGAGGCCTGTGGTAGCTGAAGGATGGGAGAGAGGCCCGGACTGCTGGCAGGGAGCAGGGGGGAGTGCCTGCCTGTCACTGAGAGGCCGAAGGCAGTGGTGAGAGGGGGACACAGGACAGAGCAGGAGGAGGCAGGGCTGGGGGAGGGGCAGGCAAATCTGTCATCCTGCTCTTCTTCCTCTCCTTGTAGGTACTCCCCCCAATCTCAGTACACCCTTGGGGCCTGCCCTGAACTTGCCTTGCTGGAAACAGACTTTCCTTTGATGCAGGGGAATGCATGGGGTCTGTAGGACTCTGCAGAGGTGATGGGAATCACAGCGTGCACACCAAACCAGGGCACATCCTTGTGCCTTATGGTGACACTTGCTTGGGAAACTTGGACATCCTCACTGGAAGGCCTTCCTGGCTACAGTCAGGAATATGAGGTCTGCTGGGGCAGGCGGCACACTCCATGTTTACAGAGAGAGGCAGGCAGTGAGCGGAGTGAGTATGTGAGGCTTTACATTCTTCGCTCCCCCAGATACAAATGAGCTCTTGATCATTTGAAACATGCAACCTTCTCGGTCAGTGTGTCTTTTTCCCCCTTTTGAGCAAGGGGTGGGGAAAAGGCACGCTTTACCATCAGCAGTTATGCAAAGATCATGCTAAGGGGTGCCCTGAGATCCAGCAGAACTGGGCAGGGGTGAGGGGTGGGCTGGGGAGCATTTGCCCACTCAAGTGTCAACTGCCATTCAAGTCAGCCCCTGGTAGGCAAATGGATATATGGAACCAACATTGCCAGAACTACTGAAATTTCAGGAGAAGCTGGAAATTCAGATTTTTGTTTAGAATAATCCCATCTTTTAAATGTGGCTTCCAATTCTTTGGGCCAAATGGGTACATCCTTGGTCAGACCAGCCTGCTGCCTGCCTTTCTGTGGGGGACACTTTTACTCCACCCCTCCCATCTCTGCTTTCTGTGTTCTTCTCCCTGTAGTCACAGCTCCTTCTCAGTTCTGTCCTCCCTGGCAAAGTTCCCCTCTTGCTGCTCATCCTTACCCCTTACCACCATGGCCCTTACTATCTGGTCTCTCTGAGCAGCTGGCTTGTTAGTCTCTGCAAGCTAAGTTGTGTTGGAAAGGCAGGGAAGTGAGTGATTATTGAAAATCTTTTCCGTGCTCTGCCTGGTGGTGTGGGTGTTGTTGTTAAGTTGCCAGGTCATGTTCAACTCTTCGCAACCCCATGGACTGCAGCATGCCAGGCTTCTCTGTCTCTCGCTATCTCCCAGAGTTTGCCCAAGTTCATATCAAATGAATTGGTGATGCCATCCAACCACCTCATTCTCTGTCACCTTTTTCTCCTACTTTCAATCTTTCCCACCATCAGGATCTTTTCCAGTCAGTCAGCTGTTCACATCAGGTGACCAGAATACTGGCGCTTCAGCTTCAGCATCAGTCCTTCAAAAGAGTATTCAGGATTGATTTCCTTTAAGATTGACTGGTTTGATCTCCTTGCTGTCCAAGGGACTCTCAAGAGTCTTCTCCATCACCATGGTTTGAAAGTATTAATTCTGCTGTGCTCTGCCTCTTTTCTTCTTTCTTTCTTCTTTCTGGAGGAGGGAATGGCAAGCCACTCTAGTATTCTAGCCATGAGAACCCCATGAACTGTTTAAAATGGTCTCGCGTTTGGTCCCATGTAATTCTCACATAGGGTAGTGGAGTCAACGATGTATCAGGGAAACTTTAGAGCTGCATAATAGGTCGGTGGGGCTGGGATGGCTCCGAGATAACAGCTCGCATTAGCTGGGGGTACCTTTGCATTCTAAAAATGCCTGACCCTGTGAGGTGGCACTGCCGGCAGTGGGGTTTTCTGAGCTAGAAGCCTCCACCAAGGCAGCTGATCAGCACAGCCTTGCTCCAGTCCAGGTGGGCTTGGCTGTCCCTGGAGATGTGCTTGGCAGACTTGCTTCTGCCTTGGGTAACAAGTGTGTACCTGAAAGTCGAGTTCTGGATGCCCTGGGGTTCAACCCTTGATCGTTTTGTGGAACATTTGTTCAGCAAATGTTGAACATTTGAACATCAGCATTCCTTGAGCTACAGAAGTTAAGTGCATGGCCCAGTCTGGACCCAGGAGAGAAGCATTCCCAATTTTCTAGGCCTGGCTCAGTGCCAGGACCTCTGGGCTGTCACCCAGCCTCCCTCTCCTGAGTTCACCCACACAAGTGGCTGGGCAGCCAGGTGCTGGCAAAGCTAGTGCCCTGAACTCTGCTTCTCAGGGGCTTCTGGCCAACAAAGGGGAGCCCTCATGTTGGGAACTTGATGTATGTGGGTGCTAGAAGGTATATATCTGGGCTTCCATGCCATCCCTCTTTTCATAAACAAGAAACTGAGGTTTCAGGAACTTGCTCACATGTCATTTATATCAGCAATGTCTCCCCTTTCAGATCAGGGCTGATCTCCATGGGTCCTGATGTGCTGTTTCCTCCAGACACGATTTATTCATTCATTCCCTTGGGCGGGCACCTGTTTGTAGGGGCTTTGGACTCCCCGCCTCTTCTCCCTGGCAAGTGAGAGCAGCTCTGAGTGTACTGGGTGTGAGCCCTGGTGGGGGAATCTGGACTCACCCAGAGACCAGGACCACTGTCAGCTGGCCACCACAGCCCTCCAGCCCAGAGGTCCTAACCCACTCCTCCAGGCCTGAGGCAATTTGCAAGTAACCCACAGGAAAAGAATCAAAGGGAATTTCAGCTTCTGAACTCGGGCCAGTGCTCGTGTCTCCTTTCCCAGACTTTGTGGTCCTGGATCATATAGCCCTGAACTAAAGACAGCAATGTGCTGACCCTGCTCTGGATGGCACTCTTGGTATCACTCCCAAGACTCCAGACCTGAGACTCCAGACCAGGGCCCGAGGATTCAAGCCAAGGATGCACCAGTGCCCGGCCTAAGTGTGAGGGGAATGGGGGCTCCCAGTCCTGGACAGGATCAACTCTCTGGAGGTACATGGAGCCCCCTGCCCCCCTCCACCAGTGGTCCTAGAGTTGACTGCTTGCAGAGCATTCTCTATAAAGTTGAGGGACTCTGAGTTGGGAGTCCTGGTCCTCTGGTTCTAGGTGTTGTTTTGACAGATGTGAAGTCTTTGCCTGGAGAACATTGAGAGAGCCTCCAGGAGTGTTTGTGGGGGAGCTTGGAGGCTGGCAAGGTACAGGGAGCTGAGTTGCTTTAGGTGTTGGTTCTTGAAGTCCTTAGGTCCTTTAAGCAATTGTTGAGCTCACTTTCCTGGAAACACTGGCTTTGAGCATTCTTGGAATATTGGCTATCTCCTCCTGGAGTGGATAGCCCTGGAGGAGAAAAAAGGCAAGCAGGAGTAGATCCAGAGTGCTAGTTACGGAGGGACTGTGCTAGGTAGGGGTGCTAGAGCACAGAGCTGTGGGGTGTCCCCATGCCCTGCCTCCAACATGAATGGGTGGACTGGCTGAGTGCCGGCAGCTCCTTGACTGTGGCCTAGCACATGCTGGTGTATCTAGACTCTGCTTTTAATATTTTTATTAAGGAGGAATGTGGTCCAGAAAAGATGAAGGGAAACAGGTCTCCCGGCTGCTTTGCAGAGCTTTAGTACCCAGACTGAGAAGTCAGAAGCAGAAAACTATGTTTTCTTAGGAAATTAGAGGCCCTCATTTTCATTGCATGCAGAGACCTGCTGAGGGTAGGGGCCTGGGATTCAGAAGCAGATGGAAAGCTGGGAAAACCAAGATGAAGCTGGAAAGGACCCCTGGCTTTGGAAAATCTGCACAACTCAGAACTGGTACAGCATACACTGGGCTGGCTTGGTGGACTTGCCTCAGGCCAGGGACTGAGGGCAGAGACCTCCTGGAGTCCTGCCCCTGCCACATCCTGGGCTGGGTGACTCTGCTCAGCTGCCAGGCCCCAGGAGGCTGGGGGCAGCTCTGGGGTTGGAGCACTGGGGACACCCATTCAGCAGGTTCAGTGTTGGGGTGTGTGGTGGGGTTTTCATGGAGGGATGTATCTAGATGGGTCAGCAAATCTGCTCAAGCAATCAGGAGCCCAGGAAGCATGAGAGGTGGAGTTGGTTCCCTTGAAGGACAGGAGATTATGAACCCTCTGGGTGGGCTGGTTAAACAGAGAGCCTATATGTGTAGGTGTGGCAGCCTAGCCTGTAGTCTCTGCTGGGCAAGCCCCTGGATGGGCACTGGGCTAAGTCCACAGAGGGCAGAAGACTGTCCACTGGTGACAGAGCCAGGTAGTTGAAAACCACACACTTGTGAGTTTCCTCCTTTAATTATCGAGCAGCCGATTAGCCCAGTAGCTTTAAGCAAGGGCTCTGGGTGGCCTGCCTGGTGAGAATCCTCATGCTTCCATTCTTTAGCCATGTTAATTTTTTAATTTTTATTAACGCTTATTTATTTATTTTAATTAATTGATTGATTTGTCTGGACTGGCTCTTAGTTTTGGCATGCAGGCTCGCTAGTTGTGGCTCGTGGGCTTAGTCGCCCTGTGACATGTGAGATCTTAAGTTTCCCAACCAGGGATCGAATCTGTGTCCCCTGCATTGGAAGGCAGATTCTTAACTACTGGCCCACTGGGGAATTCCCTAGCCATGTACATCTTGAGTAAAGTATAGGACATCTCTACCTCTGCTTCCTCATTTGTAAATTTGGGGATCTTGACATTATAGGACTGAATTTATAGGACTAAATGGGGGGAGCATGAGTTGGAATATCTGAGGCTTCTAGACCAGTGGGAGGTGTGAGTTAACACTATCATTATTAACTAGATTCCTCCATTCTCATTTCCAAGTCACTGGGTCCCACTCATATTTCTAAGACCCAATAAAACGTCTTTTCTTCCAAGCTTCTCCTATCTCTGTGAACTTTATCACTTCCATGCAGACGTGCTAAGTCGCTTCAGTCCTGACTGACTCTTTGCGACCCCATGGACTATAGCCTGCCAGGCTCCTCTGTCCATGGGATTCTCCAGGCAAGAATACTGGAGTGGGTTGCCATGCCCTCCTCTTCCTGACCCAGGGTTCAAACCCGCTTGTCTCTTGTGTTTCCTGCATTGGCAAGTGGGTTCTTTACCACTAGTGCCACATGGGAAGCCCTTATCACTGCTGACATCTACCTATTTCCTGTAACCCCCATTGTTCTGATTTTTGGCAGTGATGGTGGCGCCTTCCCATCCCTGGTAAGACTTTCTGGTCAGGGCACTCATTCCCTCCCTGGGGTTTCACGCAGCCAGTGATGTGCTTTGTACTCCATGGTGGTCAGAGAGGCCCGTCCTGACCGGGCAGGCAGGCAGTGTATTTCTGTATTGGATGGCCCATGGAAACTGGAAAAGAAAAACGCAGCAAAAGACCCTACGCCATGAAGCCAGGGTTTGCGTAACAGTAATGAGTGTCCAGAGAAAAAGCCTTTGCAACACAAAGAGTTTTCCTGCACTGTCTTCATGGCCAGCCTCGTGTTCACAATTCACTAACGCAGAGGAGGTTATTAATGGCTGAGGGAAGTGCTTGGGTTTGTTCCGGGGAAGTGCTGGCCGCAGGACGGGCCACAGTAGGCGGAGGCCCTCTCCCTGGTGTACTCAGCCTGGCTGTATCTAACCTGTGATTCGGAGAGCTGGGTTTGAGGTGGAAACGCCTTACAGCTGCCAGGGGAGAGCTTTCATAACTTAGCTGTGGGGCCGCTGTCTCCAGCTAGGTGGGACATCACGGCTGACCGTCCTCAACAAGATGGGCACACAAAGGAGGGTGGGCAGCCTGAAAGGCAAGGCAGGGCTGTGGGGACCCTCAGTGTCTTCAGTGGACCCCTGGAGTCAGGCCTAAGCTGAGAGAACTGCATTAGAGCTGAGGAAGGAGGTCTGACCTCCTCTTACGTTCCCCTCTCCAGCTGCTCCAGGTGAGGCCTTGGTCCCACGTGAGGCCTGGGCGAGGAGGAGCCCAGAGGGAGCCAGACCTGGTCCCAGCTCTGTAGCCTAGCTCCATTCCTCCAGATTCCTCCAGATGAGGGTGTTCTCACATGCAGTGGATGCTCAGTCGATGCTGCAGTCAGAGTAGCCTTCCTGAGCCTGCATCACGTGTGTGAGGATGAGAAGAGAGGCAAGGGGCGAGGGGCGAGCGGCAGGGCATTCAGTGCTGGGAGAGGGTCTGGCCATGTCCTTCCTGGGAACAAAGCCCCATAGATACTGTAGAAGGTGCCCTCCTGACTTGGCCGGGGCTTCCAAGTCAAGGTAAAGTGTCCAGAGTCTGAGACTGGGAGACTGAGACTGTCCAATAAGTGTTTCCCCATCAAGGCTAAACTCAGAGCTGGAGGCAGCCTCTTCCTCTTTCAAGCCCCTGGAAATATTTTCCCCCTAATTCTCTTAACCACTTTTTCCTTTGTAAGCAATTAAAATTATTCTGTTATGAACTATGATAATCAGGAAAATTCAGAAAATATGCATTTAGAACTTACTGAATAATTTTAAGCACTCATATGCCATCCTTCTTCTGGAACGCTGACTGTACCCTAGAAGCCCCCGAATCCTCATGCCCCATTCTTCTCATGATACTTTTCTTCCCCCTAAAAGAAACCATTATGCTGACTGTAATGGTAATGCGGTTTTGCCAGCCACCTGAGTAGGCATTCTGAAATGCTACTGTCTAGTCTGAACTTTTTTGAATGGTACATGTGTATACATATAAACAGAATCATGTAGGATGTGTTTTTTGTGCCTGGTTCCTTTGACTTGGCATATGTGGGAGATTTATCCATGTAATTAGGTTTAGTTGTCAATTTTTTATGATATTCTCTGTTCATGATCAGATCATCTGTAGATAAAGAATATGTCTCTCCCTTTCCAGTCCTTATACAGTCATCCCTGGATATCCACGGGGATTGGTTCCAGGGTGACCTTCCGTACCTGCCATACTGAAACCTACCCATCCTCGAGTCCCTTACAGAAAATGTAATATAATGAGTACAGTTGGTCCTTTATATCTGAGGGTTTCACATCTCTGTATTCAACCAGTTGGTGGATTGATTTCAATTGGCTGGTTGAATCTGAGGACATAAAACCTGGGGATACAGAAGGGCAGACTGCACTTATTTCTTTTTATCTTGTCTAGCTGTGCTGGCCAGAACCTCTAGTACAATATTGAATAGAAGTGGTGATAATAGGCATCCTTACCTTGTTCTTTTTTTCAGTAACAGCTTTATCGAAATACAATTCACATACCGTGTGATGCATCCATTCAAATGAACAACTCAGTGCTTTTTGTATAGACAAGAGTTGTGAAACCATCATACAATCGATTTTAGGAAACTTTCATCACCCCAGACCTATTAGCAGTCAGTCACTGTTTCATCACCCCAACCCTCCCTGCCCCATGTTACCACTAATATTTCTGTCTCTACAGATTGTGGACATTCTGTTATTGCCACTGCGGATGTTTCACTGAGAGGAATCATATCATACAATATCTGATCTTTGTGACTGATCCTGGCTTTATGCCCTTTTTCTTGATCTCAGGGGAAAGCTCTCACAACCTCACGAAGGTTTCACCATCATGTTTGCTGTCTGCCTTTTTATTTTTAACATATAGTTTATCAAGTAAAGGTATTTTTCTCTTGCTCTAGTTTTCTAAGAGTTTTCTTTTAATTATTATTTTTAAAAAATCATGAATATGAAGGGATGTTGAATTTCATAGAATACTTGTTCCTAGTGCTGTTGAGACAACCACAGGATTTTTCTTTCTCAAATATTAATACAGTAAATTACATTGGTTGATTGTTTAACATTAAACCCATTGTGCATTCCTGGAATTAACGCAAATTAGAGGTGACATGTTATCCTTTTTTAGATGGACTGGTTGATATTCTGTTTAGAGCTTTTTTGTCTATGATTATGAAGAAATTGGCTCTTAATTTTTTCCCCTGATAACCTCTATTCTGAGTTTCAGTACTGTTTTACTTTACCCCCAATTTAGTATAATAAAAGTGGCAGCAGGACTTCCCAGCTATTTTATTATCTCTCCCAAGTCCAAGGATGAGCTGGGCTCAGCTGGGTGGTTCTGTTGCTGCTTTTGCCTAGAGCATCTCATGAGGTTGCAGTCAGGTGGTGGCTGGGGCTGACCCATCTAGGATGGCAACACCTCTGTGTCTGGTGCCCTGCCAGGGATGCTGTGCGTGCCCTGTGTTTCTCTCTTTCTCTCCTTGGTGGGCGTTGGATGGTGGTTGGATCCCAAGATTATAAAAGCAGAAGATGCCAGGTCTTCTTAAGACTTATATTCAGAACAGGCATGGTGTTACTTCTGCTGAATTCCATTGATGGAAGCTGCTCACAGAGCCAGCTCAGATGCAGGTGGAGGGAACTGCACACAGTTGTGAACACTGGGAACGTGGTTCATCGAAGGCCCTCTGTGGAGACTGACTGCACAGGTATTGAGGATACTCTGGCCTTGTGACATGAGTTGGGATTTAAAAAAAATATTATTTATTTATTTGGCCTCACCAGGTTTTAGCCATAGCATGTGGGAATTTAGTTGTGGCATGTGGGATCTAGTTCTCTGACCAGGGATCAAACCTGGGCCCCCTGCATTGGGAGTGGGGAGTCTTAGCCAGTGGACCACCGGGGAAGTCCTGAGATGTTTGTTTTTGAACTCACCTAACTTTCCAGTCCTGACTCTAAGTGCTTTAAGGGCACTGTCCTTATCTGACTCACCTCTAGATCCTTCTAAGGCATTCACCTCTCCCTTAACACAGAGGCTGCTGCAGAGTAGAGGGTAGTGAGGTCTGAGTAGGGCAGAGGCTCCCACTGCCTGCAGAGTTCACTACTCAATGGGAGAGCCTCTCGGCCTAAGGTCCACAGTGTGTGCAGCTTCAGGAAAGCAGCACAGCCTTTCAGGACCCCTGGGTTATTTCCAAAGGTGCAGGTGTTGGGGAAACAGGGCACCCGAAGGCTAGAACATGATCTGTCTTCATGGCGGATGTGGTTGGGTCAGCCCTAGCTCCTTTGTGCCTAGCCGATGTCAGGAAGACAGGGGTGGAGAACTCCAGCACTTAACATTTGGAAGGAATCTCCTTGATGAGTATGTTACCACAACTTCTTCAGGATACTGTGGGAGAAACTGAGGTTCAGAGATAGATAGGATTGCCCAAGGTCACATAGCATGTCTGCCAGAAGTAAGACAAGCCAGGGACCCAAGTGTCCCTTTGTCCAGTTCCCCACACCCCATATTGATTCTGTTCCTTTTACAAGCCCCTGCTGTCATTCTCTGGCTTTAAAAACTGCAACTCACTTTCCAGAAGCCATTTCCTATGGGTGCTGATGGGTTTGCCCTTCCTGCTAATCAATGGGGCCCTGGAGTGCAGAGCTGAGCAGAGGGCTCCTGGCTTATGCCCAGAGGCAGCAGGGGCGGGGAGGGGGCAGGCTGCCCATTCTGGGGGCTGCTGGAAGGAGGGAGGGTGGCACTCACTGGCATCGGGTCACCTAGAGTGTGTGTCCCTGTTGCTTCCCTGCTGAGGAGGGTTCTTGGATCTGGGTGCTGTCATCATTTGCTTGCCCCCTCAAAGGCAGCCAAGCAAAGAAATGGGACATCGATCCTGGCCCCAGATTGGGTCACAGCACAAGAAATGGTTGGTTGGGCTGATTCCCATCAGGGATCATTTTCTGAGTGAATAAACAAATGTCAGGACAGTGCATGCACACGTGGGAGTGATGGGGAGGGATGAAGCGTCTACTCCCCCAGGGTAGGGGCTTCCCTTGTAGCTCAGTTGGTAAAGAATCTGCCTGCAGTGCAGGAGACCCGGGTTTGATTCCTGGGTCAAGAAGATCCCCTGGAGAAGGAAATGGCTACCCACTCCAGTATTCTTACCTGGAGAATCCCATGGATAGAGGAGCCTGACAAGCTACAGTTCATGGGGTCCCAAGAGTCAGACACGATTTAGCAACTAAACCACCCCAGGGTAACCTGCCAAATGAACCTGGGGATTTTGGCATTAATCAGGTTGGGTAGCTTTGTGTTGACCATAGTTTTTCTTTTCATGGGATATTGAGGAAGATTAGGACCTGAGAGATGGCAAATTTGAGGAATCAAAATATGCTCCCTAGATCAGGAAGGAGAGACTTCCCCTTCCTTCCTCCCTCCCCCAAATATAATTGAGTGCTTTGTATCCAGAATGAACATTTTAGTTTTAGAATCAGGGCTGTGGGGTGAGGGTAGGTGAAGGCTCTTACCCTGCAAGTTTGGGAGGTGAGGTGGGTACAAAAATAAAAATTATAACACAGAGATGGGAGAAAGCACTTTGGGAGTTCTGTGATAGAAGTCACTTGGGAGTGAATTGGACCTTGTTGTATATTTGATTATTGGTGAACACACTTAGCCATGGCATTGAAAAATCTCTGCTTAAATATTATAGGTGTCTGCCAACACTGTTACCCCCACACTCCTTGCAAACTGTAAGGAACTGGTATTAGGAATCACAGAGCGTGTTTATTCTACTTTGCTATGAAGCAAAAAAGAAATGAACTATACGTATATGAAAAGTTTCGTAAATCCACTTACTCACTTACTTGCTCAATATTCTTACCATTAATGTGAACATTTAGCAAAAGTTGGTGTGCAAGAGCTCTACTTCTAACTGAAATTGTCATTCTTGTGCCTTTATATGATGAAAATGTGCTATTGGCAGAGACGAGACAGAACTAACTTAATTTTTACTGTCAGTCTCTGTAGTAGATCAATTAAACTGCCGAGGAGATCAAATACTTCAGACTGTATTTATTACATTAAGTATTTATGTTCAGGCCAAGCCTTTAAAGCATGATGTCATATAGGAATGTAGGCCGATTAAATCAATTCAGCAGAATTTGCTGTAACTTAATGGAAATCTAATTTTGTGTTTTAATTTAGTGTCCAGGAGGTAGTAAGTTCTTCAAACAAAATAATTTTCAGTCTGCACTTGGGGAGCAAGAGGCTCTTGCACAGGCTTGGGTGATGGCACTTGTGGTAGGTGAGAGGGAAGACATCCTGGCCTTGTAGGGGCTTTGCTGGCTGGAGGGTTGGGTTGCATCCTATGCAAGGGATCACTGACTTCGATCCCCACCAAACAGGAAATCGATGAAATGTTCCTAGTGGGTCCTCCACGGCCAGTCCTCAGCTCCATGTTTGCCAGTCAATAGCTCCAGTGCAGACTGAGGCCATTAGCAGTCATGGAGTCTTGGCTGGGTGCTGAGGACACCGTTCTTACTCCTTAGAAACCTCGGTAGAACTCTCTTCTAAAGGAGGGCATCTCTCCCATCATCTGAATGAAAGGAGATGGGAAATCACGAGTCACGAGAAAGACACACTTATTGTGAGAGTAATACTCGGTCAGTTTAGAAAACGCGGAAAATACAACAAAACACAAAGAAAAATATAAAGCTTATCTTAGCAGCCAGAATCAACCATGAGGAATATTTGTTATTGGTACATTTGTTTTCTTCCCATTTATAAATATGTATCTTCAATAAATTTATGTATTTTCAAACTTATTTAGAATTAAAAAATTAATCAAATGTTTAAATTTATAAATATTTTCTATTTCTAAATAGTGTTATATACTATACATACCTGTGACCTTATATTGATATGGCATATGGCTGCATATGTGCATATACACATATGTACTATGTATGTATGTATGTATTATGTATGTACAGATATGTAGATATATATACACATATATACACACACACACAAATGGGATTAATTTTGACTTACTGTTTTTTAATCTACTGTTTAAATTTGATATTTTACTATGACTATATTTTTGCACCAAATATCCTCTTACAATATAATTTTGTCATAGCTTCAGTGCGTTCAATATGGTGATTATAACTTATCCATTCAAGTCTCTAGAATTGGGTGGTTAGTTTCTTCATAATTTTTTGTTGCTAATTGCCACACAGGAATGACTTCCTTTGTAACTAGTTTAATTTTTAGACCACTCATGAATTTAGCTTTTTGACAGATAAAAAACGAAAGAAAACTAGAGCCCCAAGTATGGAAATCCAGACATTAAAGAATGAGACTTTTGAAGTTTGTTGGCTTACTCCTCAAGATTCTGTTGGCAGAATAAATTATTCTACTTTTCTATCTGATGGAAACGGGCTCATCAAGGAAGCCACACCGCTATGAAAACAGTGTAGGGACTGTGTGTAAGGCGGGGTGAAGGATGTTTACAGCACAGCCATGCATCTTGAGGAGTATCTCACTGTTCATTCTGTGCGTCCTCCTGGATGCTCAGAGCAAGCCTAGTTCTTTGCTGGTCACTGAATTGAACTGGTAACTAGAACAAGCTGTGCATTGTAACTTACTCTTGCCTTTTATTTTGTATGTGGTCACGGAAATAATAATTGTTGGAGGACTTAGTAGTAGGTGCTTTATAGAAGTAGATATATTACCTCTTATAGATGAGGAAGCTGGAGCTTGGAAAGACGTTGTGAAGTCCCATGAGCAGCTAACGGTGGAACTAGGAGTCAAACTTCAAAGTCCATTTCTTCCTCCTCTGCAGGCTGCATCTGGCTTTCAGACCCCAGAGGTGTCCTGTTCACCATTCTCATTTTATAGGATGTTGATAATTATGACTTGGTTTTGGCATAGATATTTGCTAAAGTATCTGCTACCACCCTGACATAGTAAAGAGGAGGACAGTCTCTTTCATGGCTTACTCTGTGTCACTCCATCACTAGCAGACACAGACTTGGTGTGGTTTTCAAAGCCCTTTCAAGCATCATCCTTTGCGGTGGTTCCTGTGGCCAGGACCGACAGCTTCAGGCCATTTTAAAGCTTGCCACTTTGCTTGCCTTGTACTAAATGGCTCCAGGTTACTGTGCATGTTGAATTTTTTGGCTGTTTTATAATTTTTTTGTCTTCTATCTCAGTATTACCCATCAATGTTTCTATTGATGAGTAACTACTATTAGCAGTCTCATTGCTTTCTAGCTTGTGGCAGCCTTGTAAGACAGAAAAGTTATGTTAGCTGTGCATTTGAAAGTCTTCAAGTATGTGGTGAGGGCCTTGAGCCTACTTTTTGTGGGCAAAATGCATGCGTTTTTGAGTCTGGGTTTTCACTTGGTAACCATGGGTTCATCATTCATATTTTGCTATTTCTGTGGTCAACAGTGCTCTGGGCTGATAAAGTTGTTCGGGCAGGAGGCCCATGGAGAAATCTCATATTGCTGTTAGTACTGTGAAATCATGGAGAAATCAAAAGTTGGGTCTAAAAGGATCCTATTTGTAGAAATCATTTTCCCCTCTGTGTTAAAAAATGGTTATGGGAATTAAGAGAGATGCTGGCTTTTGGATAATTTAAGTTCGGTTGAAGTTAGTTGAAATTCTGAAAGCATGTTTAAGTTGGAAGGAAGACTTAGCTTTATGATTCACATCCCATTCTAAAACCACTCATTTTTTGTTGAAAGGGATTTAAAAATGTGTCTGTTAGCCCATAGTGTGCATGAGGATTCTCTACAGCATCCTGTCAAGGGGGCTTCAGTGTCCCATGCCCAGAAACCTATCACCCTCAGAGAGAGACCAGCATACACGCTGATGGTAAAGAAAAGAAAACCCCTCTTTCTCTCCCTCCATCTACTGCTTCTACTCTACCCTAAACCAGGGAGAGGCAGTTACCTCATATCCACTGTGCCTAAAAGGCCCCCATTCTTTCACTTTTCACTCCTCCCTACAACTCCCTCCCTCTGGCCTGACGGTCTGACGGTGACTTTACCCTCCTTTTTTCTGCAGGTTCTGCCCCTGTTAAGGCAACTCACAACCATATGGTGTCACAGTGAACCTACTGTGAAGTCATACTGATCACATGCTCTACTGCTGAGATACATCCCCCTCTGGACAGCTGAATCTTTGGGCACAGATCATAGACTTTACCCATTTCCCTGATAAATATTATTGAGTTAGATTTGGTTCTATGTTTGCCTTTGAGCTTGTCTGTTGTTCAAATGGCCTTTCTCTGTCTTGTCTATATTTGCCTTCCGTATAGGCATGTCTTCCGTGTTCTCATCCAGGGAGGGCAGGGTAGGGCAGAGAGGAGGCCATTCACAGTGGGTCATTTTTTTCGGCATTCCTCCATGTGGCTTTCAGATGTTTATGTCTCCACCAAAGAGCATCCCTTATGGCTCAGCTGGTAAAGACTCCGCCTGTAATGCGGGAGACCTGGGTTTGATCCCTGGATTGGGAAGGTCCACTGGAGAAGGGAAAGGCTATCCACTCTGGTATTCTGGCCTGGAGAATTCCATGGACTAGATAGTCCGTGGGGTTGCAAAGAGTCAGACAAGACTGAGAGACTTTCATTTCACAAAGAGCATCACCCCCCTCTGATAGACAATCAGCTGCTGTTCAGACTTGGGGTGTTGATGAGGAAAGAGGGAGACATCTGTGACAGGCTCTATGCCAAAGACTTTTGTTGGCCTGAGTACATCTCTCAAGGTCTGATGTCCTGCTTTGGGAATCCCCACCTGATCGATACTGTACAGTCAAGGGACAGAGAAAGGACTCAAGGGAGGTGTACATACCTCATGATACTTCCTCGGCCAGAGATGTGGTGGGTTGGGTGGGTTGAGGGTGCTGCTCATGGATACGTGTGTCCTGGGTGGCCTGAGGCACTTCGGGGGTCCTTTCCCACTGGAGAAGCAATAAGGAGCCCCAGTCTTAAGTGGTCTTCATCTTCTTGAGGACCTTGACCTCACCTTCCCTCTGCCTTTACAGTTTTGTTTTAAAGAATTTATTTTTAATTATGGTGAAATACACAGATGATAAAATTTCTATCTTAACCATGTCTAAGTATATAGTTCAGAAGTGTTAAATATGTCCTTGTTATTGTACAACCATCATCACCATCCATCTACAGAGCTCTCACGTCTTTCCAAACTGAACTGCGTACCTATTACACCTCACCCCTCCCTCCCATCCCCTCAGCCTCTGGCAACCACCATTCTACTTCCTGCCTCTATGAATGTGACTATACTAGGTACCACATACAAATGGAATCAAACAGAATTTGTGTTTCTTCCGACTGTCCTAGTTCACTTAGTATAATGTCTTTGAGATTCATCCATGTTGTAGCCTATGTTGGAATTTCCTTTGTTTTAAAGGCTGTATGCATAGCCGTGACAGTTTATAAGCAAAGTCTCCCAGAGTCATTGGGTTCATCTGGTCCTCAGTTTTCCCATGTCTAGTGTAGGGGGTGAAGTAGGCAAGCCGCATAGACTCTCTCCCTCCCACAGCCTCCGTTCCATGAATTAACTTATACCTTCCTGGGTTTTGTGGGCCAGGAATGTAGTTACCGGTGACTTTTGTGGGGAGTTGCCTGTTGCAGGTGTGAACTAGCAGTAGACTGTGGATCCAGGGGTTTGTGTCTTATCCAAGTAGCACTTCATCTTGCAGGTGATCTGCTCATCACTGAGTCACAGCCTAATTAACGCCCTCTCTGATGTTATGTTACGGCCTTGCTGGGGATGACAACCAGCCTGAGACACGTATGCTGAGCCTGCCCCTCTGGGGCTTGTCTGACATGGGGTTGGCTGCCCAGGCCTGGGTCTGGGGACTGTGGCCCTTTTAGGGTCCCCCGCAGCCCACAGCCCCAGTCAAGCTCCCCTTGGACCCCCAGCCCCTCCCCAAATGTGCTGAGGGTGGGGGTCTAATATCAGTCTTCTTTCTTTTGAACATTCATTTAAAATCAAACTTATGTGTTTAAAAGAAATGCACAGATATTGTAGAAAAATGAGAAAAGTTCTAAGCAGGCACAGAAAGGAAAATCATCAGTATTTCCATTGCCAAGAGGGTTCACTGTGCTATTTTCTCTTCCTGCTTGGCTCCCCTTGTGAGGGATTTGGAGGGGAGGGAGACCTCCCCTGCTGGGTGAGTCCTGGCCCTTGGGGTGGCTCTTGGGCTCAGGGCACAGGCACTGCTCCCACCCAAGATCGCAACCCCTGGTCTCAGTGAGGCCGAGACTGCTGTGAGTGTGTGGCTGTCTGTGAGCATGCTGGGAGAAGCAGAACCAGCAGGCTGTGGGATTTGAACCCTTTAACTTTTTGTTTGCTTCCTGCTGTCACTGGAAACGTGACCAGGTGAAAGCCAGCTAGGGGTGCAGGTTGTGAAACGGACTCTCAGAGTTCTGTGTGTAAACTGGCATTTGTGATTCTTTTCACACCCATCTTGCCATCTGCTGCCAGCTGTATTGGCCCCTCCATCAAAATTGAGGCAGGAAGTGATGGCTGCATTTTAACCTCCTATTACACTCGAGGAGAGGGAGATGACCTGCAGGAGAAGGCCCCCTTCGGTAACAACTGTGTGGACCTGGGCAATTCCTGGAGACTTGTTTCCTTACGTGGAATGTGGGGCTGAGTGATGCCTTCCTCTCAGGCAGCCAGAATGATGACAAGAGACCACGGAGGGTGCTGGTAAGGGTGAGTTTCCTTTTGCTTCTGAGCAGGCTTGGAGAGGAAGAGAAAGATGCCCAAATGTCCTTCCAGGGAGAGAAAGGAGCCTGACTCCAGTACAAGGAAGCCTGTCCCTGGGAAAGGAGATTGGGTATGCTCCAGCTGCAGGCATGGTTGATGCTGTTGAGGCTGCTTCCTGAAGGTTGACCCCACAAGTGGGTGCCAGGCCTGGGCGGCCCTTCCTGTGCCTGCCACAGCTATTTCTCAAGGGCCTGGCCCATTCCACATGCTGTGCGAAGGGTTGGGGACAGAGTTAGTGATTTAGGCCCCCTTGGGGGTGTGTAGGGCAGACAGACAACAAACCAGTCACAAACCATTAATGACCCACCTACTATTTGTGGTCAGTGCTGTGAAGACATAAGCATGAGGCTCTGATGGAGCATATAACCCGGGGACCTGCTTTGGATGGGAGGTCCTAAGGTCCTAAGGTCCTAAGGTCCCTGAGGACATGATGATCAAATGGGGCACTAAAAAGAGACAAGAGCCCCGAGTTAGAGGTAAGGTCTCTTCACTCCCAGGCAGAGCCCAATGAAGGGTCCAAGGTAGAGGAAGGAGTGTGTCCTCTCTCCAGACAGAGGGACATAGTTGTTAAGGAGCCAGTCCTCTGCCTAGTGTGAGGTCCAGCTCTGCCACTTGTTATTTCACCTCAATTCTCTCATCTGCAAAAGGGGATAGAGCCTACTGCTTAGGATTGTTCCAAAGCTGAGATGCGCAAAGTCACAATGTGCTTAGAACTGCGGTGCTGGTACATACAAGGGCTTGCTCCAGTAAGCACAGCTCCTGTGTAGGGCTTCACTGTGATGGTGGTTTGAAAATCTGAAAGGAGGCCTGGATAGCACATGACAAGGATGAGGAGAGGGCAGTGGGGGCTCCAGCACTCAAGGTCTTGAAGACCACAGGGAGGAATTTCGATTCATTCAACAGATATGGATTTTGGCCCCAAACTACTCCCTATTTGCATTGCTACTTCTTCCAAAGCTGGTGAGCACTTTTAGAAGAGCCAAGAATTTAGAAAGACGGTAATGAGAACCCTGCATGCGAGACAGCAAAAGGAACGCAGATGTATAGAACAGACTCATGGACTCTGTGGATGAGGGCAGGGTTGGGATGATATGGGAGAATGGCATTGAAACATGTTAATTATCATATGTGAAATCAACCGCCAGCCCAGGGTTGATGCTCGGGGCTGGTGCACCGAGATGACCCAGGGGGAGGGAATCGGGAGGGAGGAGGGAGGGGGGTTCTGGAGGGGGAACAAATGTAAACCCATGGCGGATTCATGTCAATGTATGGCAAAACCAACACAATAAAGTAAAGAAAATTAAAAAAAAAAAAAAGAAGAGCCAAGGGGTGGGTGGAACCTAGAGAGGCTGGCTTTGCTGCCCGCTCCTAGGTCTTAGGCCTCGGGGACAGGCACTGACTCCCATGTTCTTGGCAGGGCCTCAGTGCACCAGCTCCTGCTCCCCTGGTGGGATAGTCTCTGGAGCTGGCCCAGACTGGCTGGGGCAGAGGCTGTGGTGATACTGGATGCTCGTCTCCTGTAAGAAACACACATGGTGGGTGGGGGGGCACCATTTGACCTGTCCAGAGGCTCAGGAAATCTCTCAAATCGTGGCATGCTGGCAGCTGAGTCCACCCACCCAGTCTGGATGCAGCTCTGTGTGTCTTCTGCCCCCACACCTGCCCTTGTGGGGGTGCTACCATGGTTCAGCTCTGTTTGCAGAGCTTGGATGGTCATTAGGACCTCAGGATTCCGTGGCTAGACTCTCCATGTCCTCCCCATCACACACAAACACACGCATTCTCACACACACACACACACACACACACACACACACACATTTACACCCCTTTCTCTCTGTTGGTCTCCATCTTGGAAACGGTACCTCCATTCATTCATTCAAACCCAAGTGTCATCTGTGAATTCTTTTTTCTTTCACCCTCCACCTACAGTCTGTGAGCAATGTGCATAGGCGCTCACCTTGCGCAT
>ML662447.1:7258594-7561094 GCA_007570785.1 Antilocapra americana | reverse complement strand
TGGGAAGAGGGAGAGCTCAGCCTCATTGCCTGTCACCCAGAGAGGGCTGAATACATGAGTTCATGAGAATAACTGGGCTCAGTATTTGCACCCCAAGAGGGCAATGGAGGTGTAACAAGGGCCAGGTGGAATGAGTGAGTGAAGTGAAAGTTGCTCATTTGTGTCCAACTCTTTGTAACCCCATGGACTATAGAGTCCATGGAATTTTCCAGGCCAGAATACTAGAGTGGGTAGCTATTCCCTTTTCCAGGGGACCTTTCCAACCCAGGGATTGAACCCAGGTCTCCTGCATTGCAGGTGGATTCTTTACCTTCTGAGCCACCAGGGAAGCAGATGACAGGTGGAGAGTTGGGGTAACTACTCTGCGTTTTTCACCGTCTATGGACTCTGTCCAGGTGGGGCTGGCCTGTGGAGGGGAGGACACGCCATCCCAGCTTCTCCCTCTCCTGGGTCCATTCTGGCAAGGCAGAGGTCAGCCTGAGCCCATTTTATCTGCTCCTTGGCTAGCACACTTGGCCTTCACATCGTGTCTACCTGTCCAAGGGCCCACCTGCCCAGCAGGGATTGCAGCTGTTGATGGTGCCTGGAGCCACTGGACCCCTCCAGTGGCTTTCCCAGGGAGAGGAGCACCTAGAAGGGGCCCACCACTCCACATCATGGACCCTCACTCTCTCTTCTTAGTTTCCTGGCTTCATCAGGAAAAGTGGAACTCTGATGAATTCAGAACCTGACTGACGTGGCTAAGAGCTTGTTTTACCTGTTCAAAATCCTGACTCTTACTGACTGTGTGACTCTAAACAAGTCACTTAACCTCTTTGTGCTTTGGTTCTCTCCTGTAAAGAGGGAGAAATTATGGTACCTGCGTTGTAGGGTTCTTTGACGTTACATGAAGCGACTGCCAAGCGCTGCCTGGCACAGAGGAAATGCAGTGTAAACACTAGTTCTTCTTTGACCAAGCCTCACACATATCAAGGGTTTAAAGACCTTTTGGGAGGAACGCAGATGTATAGAATAGACTTGTGGACTTTGTGGATGAGGGTAAGGGTGGGATGATATGGGAGAAGGGCACTGAAGCATGTTAATTGTCATGTGTCTAATCAATCGCCAGCCCAGGATTGATGCTCGGGACTGGTGCAGCGAGATTTCCCGGGGGGGAGGGAGGAGGGAGGGGGGACCCGGAGGGGAAGCATATGTAAACCCATGGTGATATCATAACAATGTATGGCAAAAACAATAAAAAAAAAATTAAAAAAAAAATAAAGACCTTTTGGGGGTAAAAACCTCATATTCTCAAGAAGAAAACAGGATTGGCTGGCTGACATGCCTTCTCTGGGAGGTCATGCCCTCCCACAGCTCACATAGTTTTCCTAGGAAGAGGGGGTGGCAAACCCCAACTCCTCTGCAGGCTCACATCAATGGCTGAGAGCCTGGTATCTTGCCATCTGGGTCTTGGGATCCCAGAGCTTGCATGGGAGCCTGGAGTAAGAGCTGGGGTGCTGAGAGTCAGGTGTGGGGAGTTTAGGGGAGAGGAAAAGACAATGGCTTGGGTGCCCACCTCCGGCCCTATCAGATATCAATTGTCGTGGTCCCGGCCTTGCCCTGGGGCATGCCATCTGGCAGACACTGGAAATATGCCCACTCCTTGGAGAGGACACCAGCGGTAGAGCAGGGCTCAGATGTGAAAAAACCAACTCATTTAGACACTTTAAACTCAAGGAGGATATTTATGCTCTTTAGAGAGAGGTGCTATAAAAGACTTATAATATTCATAAAAAAAAGATAGCTCCATTTCTGAGCTCCACTCCTGGACATAGCCAGACTTCAGAGAATCCAACATTTGGTGAATTTTCTCTGGGACATGGCTAAACACCTTGGTGGTGAACTTGTGTACAAACATAAAGATGGAGGTGTGCCCAGCCCTGCGCCCAAGAAGGTCATGGATCCTGGGGTTGTGACATGCTAGGTGTCCCCTTGAGCCATCCTCACTGCCTGTCCTTGTCTAGAACCCCCTCCTGATGATAATAAAGTTCAGAATTGATTCGGAATTTAGATCTCCTGGTAGTATAAATGGTAAAGAATCTGCTTGCAATGCAAGAGACCTAGGTTCCATCCCTGAGTTGGGAAGATCCCCAGGAGAAGGGCATGGCAACCCACTCCAGTATTCTTGCCTGGAGAATTCCATGGACAGAGGAACCTAACAGTCCTTAGTCCGTGAGGTCACAAAGAGCGGGACATGACTGAGCAACTTTCACGTCACACTGTCTCAGCACCACTTACTGCTGTCTAAGGTGGGTAGTAAGCTAAGTGCTGGAGGTGGTGGTGGTCAGGCCCCAGGGATCTTCTGTCTGTGTGAAGAGCGGCATCTTTTCCTTAGCAGGAGCTGTTCTCCTGGACAAGCCAGGTCCACATGCTCCCTTAGTCCTGTGGCAGGAGGCAGGGTGACAGGTTTGGATAAACCAGGATGTCTCCCCTTACCTACCAGGAAGGATATTTTAGAGAAAAGTTCTACACCCTACCTGGACAGGTGTTTATAAGCCACCTGTTTCTGAGTCACTTCAGGGCAAAGTGAGGCATCTTCGTGGAGGGCAGCATCATCCAGGAGCATACGTACCCAGCACCCTAGGGTGTTCTCTTTGCACTCTGTCAGAGGGGTCACTGAAGGCTGGGGCTCGGGATTGAGCCTTCTCTTGCTGCCACTGTTTGCCATCTGCTCTTGGGCCTCTGGGCTGGGAGGATGGCCTCTGCAGAGCAAAGCTCCTCATTTTCTGAGCCTGCTCTGTGCAGGAGATGAGCCATTGCTCTTTAGAGCTCTTCCTTTGGACGTGGGCACTGCCCCCTCCCACCGGTCACTGGTTGCCTGACACTGCTGGGTGCATCCTGGCTGTGGTGCAGGGTCAGGGACCCAGAAGAACTATCAGACAGTGCTGAGGCTGTGGTTCTGGCTGTGGAGCCCTGGTCTGGATCAGCTGGGGGCCCCAGATGTCACAGCAACCTCTGTGAAGAGAAGCTTGTGCTGCTGGAGGGAAGAGGAGGTTTGCCAGCTGTCAAATGGCTGTACCACGTGCGTGGTGGGGGTACTCATCCAACTTGAACAAAAGATCCAGAGAGTGTGGGAGGTATAGGATGAAATGGCCCAAGCCAGGGGACCTCCAGGGTAAAGGCTACCCGGGTTCTGCCAATGGGGAAGTTGCTGCTAGGGGGCAAAGCTGCGACTCTGGCAGCCTGATGCCTCTGCTCAGCAGACAGAATCCTTGTCCTATCCCCTGGCCCTGGAGACCCTGCTTTGTGGCTGTTTGAGCTCCCCATCCATGGGAACATCCCCACAGGATCACAGCAGTGTGTGGTGGACGAAGTACCACAGATCTGGGAATCAGAGGCCTGAGGTCAAGCCCTTCTATTAGCTTGGTGACCTTGGGCAAGCTGTTTAACTTTCCTGTGCCTCATTTCTTAACTGTACAGTGGAAATAATTATCTTGATTTTGACTTCATAGGGTTCTGGTGAGGATCAAGGGAGATGATGCATGTGAAGGCGGTTTGTGAACAACTCTCAGGATAACAAGGTCATTTGTAGCACATTGAAACCATGTTGTCTGAAGCTGCCTCCTGCTGCAGCAACGTGGGCTGGGCAAAATGCAGCCTAAGAGCAGCAAGGGAGGTGGGTGGCCAGGAAGTGAATCTTGCAGACCCTCCCCTGGGCTTTGCCTGCTTCAAGGCCCCCTCCCCCTGCAAAGGTCTGGATGGGGCAGGGAGAGGGGCTAAGTGGTTGTGTAATGGCCACATCCCAGCGCTGGCCAAATGGTTTTTCTAGGAGTCAGCAAGCTAATGGCCCCGCAGCCGGGAGAGAGCTTCTCCTAAGTGGAGCACTTTATCTAACTGGGAACATAAGAGCTGCGTGGCCCCAGGCCACCAGGACTCAGAGAACAGCTGCTTGGCCGCATCCTTGAACTAGCACCTTGTCCCCATCGGCTTGCCTTGCACCTGCTGCCAGAGGCCCGTCTGCAGGTGGCAGCTGAGGTGGCCTGTAAGGGGCACAGGAGGCCAGCTAGGGGAGGGCTTTGAATCTACCCACTGTCTGTGGACCTTGGCAAGTCCCTTGTCATCTCCAAGCCTCAGTGTCCTCATCTGTACAGTGGAGACGATGGGGCTTAGCTGTGAGGGCACTGTGCCTGGCACATGGGGGTTACTGCTGCCCAGGAGGGCTGTGAGCTCTCCCAGAAAATGAGGACAAAGAGGGTGGAAGGGAGAGAAGGCCCTATAGGTGGAAGGGACAAGGGACACAAGAGCACAATGAACCAGGACACCCAACATGTGATGTAGACAGGCTTTGTTTCTACATGTCACATGGAAGTCCTGTTGACAGACGTCCAGCTGCAACTTACCTCTTATAAAGTAGGTCCTGTCTCTGGAGAGCTACAAAATATCACCCATTCTACAAATACTGGATACATAATTTTTAAAAAACCTTTTTCTTTTTGTACAGATGGAACCTGTTTGCGAAGCAGAAACAGAGACACAGGTGAAGAGAACAAACTTACGGACACCAAGGGGAGTCAGAGGGAGTGGGATGAATTGGGAGATTGGGACTGATATATATATATATTATATATATATATATTATATATATATAATATATATATATACTACTTTGTATAAAATAGATAGCTAATGAGAACCTCCTACACAGCACACGGAACTCTACCTAATGCTCTGTGGTGATGTAAATGGGAAGGAAATCCAAAAGGAGGGGATATTAGGATATGAAAGGCTAATTCACTTTGCTGTACAGCAGAAAATAACACAACATTGTGAAGCAACCATACTCCAAAAAGTTGTTTTAAGATTGTGAGAAAAAATAAAATGTCTTTATATTATTAACTAATTTTAGACTCACACGCATGTTGCAAACACAGTACAGAGCCTTCTTGTCCCTATCACTGTTTCAGCCAGAGAAAATGTTGATACAACCCTAGTACCATGGTCAAAGACAGGACATTGGCATTGGGATAATACTCGAAAATACAGACCTGATTTGGGTTTTACCTGTTTCTACATATGCTGACTTTTTATGGGGAAGGATATTGGCATTTTATCACATGTATATTTTCGTGTAAACATCTTCTACAATCAGGATACAGAACTCACCATCGCCTCTAAGAGACTCTCCCTCAACCCTAACCCGGCAACCACTGGTGTGTTCACCATCCTTATGCTTCTGTTTGCTGTCATTTCAGGCTGTTCTGTGTCTGGGATCATAGAGTGGCTATATGCTTTTTAAAAGTCGTGTGTTCAGCATGATGTGCTAGTCATCATGATTTAAAACATTAACTAGAGGGAGTGAGTAAACGTTAACTGGGTTTCCCTGATGGCTCAGCAGTAAAGAATCTTCCTGGCAAAGCAGGACACTTGGGTTCTATACCTGGATTGGGAAAAATCCTCTGGAGAAAGAAATGGCAACCCACTCCAGTTTTCTTGTGTGTGAAATCCCATGGACAAAGGAGCATGGCAGACGACAGTCCACGGGGTCACAAAAGTGTTAGACACGACTTAGCTACTAAATAACCAACATTAACTATATGTAACGTAACTTCTAAGGGGTCTGTCAGAAAACTACATTGACATTTATAAGACGGAGGAAATTTATTTTATTTTTGACTGTAGTCAAGTACACACCACATGAAATTTATCATCTTAAACTTTTTAAGTGTACAGTTCAGTAATGTTAAGCAAATTCACATATTCTTAACATAATGCTTGTGCAAACAGTCTGCAGCAGATTTTCATTTTGCATAACTGAGACTCTACCCATTCAACAACCCCCCATTCCTCTCTCCCCCTAGTCCCAGGAAACCACCATTCTATCTTTTGTTTCTATGAGTTTGGCTACTCAAAGTATCTCATGTAAGTGGAATCATGCAGTAGTTATCCTTTTGTAACTGGCTTATTTCACCTAGCATAATTTCTTCAAAGTTCATCCATGTTGTAGTGTCAGAGCTTATTTCCTTTTTAAGGCTGAATATTATTCCACCATATGTATAGACCATGTCTTGCTTATCCATCATGCATCAGTGGACACTTCAGTTGCTTCTGCTTTTTGGCTACTGTGAAAATGGCTGCTATGAATATGGGTGTGAAAATGTCTCTTTTAGACCCTTCTTTCAATTCTTTTGAGTACATACTCATGACTTACATTTCCCTAATGATTAGTGGTGTTGAACATTTTTTCATGAGTCTGTTGAACATCTTTTAATGTGAAAAAGTATTGCTGATAGGGATTCTGGAAAGGAATGAGTAGGAGAAGTGAAGTTGACTTTGGTGATGTCTTATTCACTTTTTGGAATAATTTGTCAAGAAGAGATGGAGTGCCAGCCTGTTTGTTTTGGCTAAGAAATCTATGGCAAGCTATAAGCAGAATATATAGATGCATTAATTTTCTGTGCATATAAATCATTATAACCTACAATCACATGGTAAGAAAAAAAATGGGGTAAATTTTTTCTTCTTTCCTCCTCTGGTTTCTCTATGTAGAGATGCCCTCTGCTATCTGGTTCTTTATTTCTGTCCAGAGATATTAATATGTATGTATCCTCTTGTCATATAAGTAGCAGTATATCATACATACTGTTTGATATTTGCTTTTTTCTCTTAAGTATATATTTTGGGGAACATTGCATATTAGCATATATGGTTCTGCTTCTGGAATGTTCTTCTGAAGCTAATTCTCAATCTACATGCCTGCATTTCCTCCATTGATGCACTTAGCCTCTAGAAGCTTCTCTCCATGTTTCCTCTCAGCATTTAGCAAATGCACTTCAACTGGTTTATTCCTTACACAGATGAGCACCCAATGTCCAGATTGGCCCAGTCAACATCAGTGTGAAAGCACAGCATTGTTGGTGGCAGTGTGCCTAATGACTTTGATCATTTCCTGCTTTAATTCCACTTAACAACTTGATGTTCTCCATTACACTTTTTTTTAAGATAATAAAAGCCAATAGTCTGTATAACACAAACACTGCTGTATGGATAAATATGTGGGTACTAAACCCTTGATGGACAGGGAGGCCTGGCGTGCTGCGATTCATGGGGTCGCAAAGAGTTGGATACGACTGAGTGAACTGAATTGAAACCCTTGACTAACTTAAATCGTCCATTGATCAGTTGATGTTCCAAAGTCTTAGCATGAGAAATTTGATTTAGAGGCTTCAGTATAATGGATGGAAATTCTGCCTGTGAGAAAGTTAATGTCTTCATGTCAAGTGTCAATGCAGACCCAAGTGAGAAGAACAAAGACATGAAGGACTGGAGAGGAGGGAGAGGAGTGGGGAACATAGGTTGAGGACAGACAGGAGGGTCCATGTGAACCAGGGTCAGCTCCACCCTATAGGAGATGCAGGGCGGTATCAAAATATGAAGGGCTGTTGGCTTGACTTTATCTTTTATTATAAAAATAATGATAATTAATGGATACTGTCCATGTGCCAGGCATTCTATCAGATGCTTCTCACTTATTATTTCTGATGCTCACGTAAATTTACTATTGTTTTTCTAATTTTCCATCTGAAAAAAGTGAGGCTCAGAGGTTTAAGTAACAACCAGAGTGAAACAGCTAGTGATTGGTGGGGCTAGAATTTTGACCTGGGGTCCTCTGATGGCAAAGCCCTGGCCCTGCCTTTTGCTACACTTCCTTCCCTAGTTCTACTGTCTCCAAGCAGAGGTATGTTCTCTGGTGAATTCCCAGGTGTTGTGAGCCCTCCTGCCTTGTTGGAAGAGAAGAGCAACCTGCTGAAGCAGTGTGGGTCATCAGACTGGACTGTTCACCTTCTCTAGGCTTCTTCAGCCCTGCTCACTCCAAGGCAGACAGCATGATTCCCTGTGTGCTGACATGGGAAGCCAGGCACCCCACTTCCCATTTCTCCAAGGCTTCTGCAGGCATCATGCACCTCCCCATGAGCAGACTGGTATTCCAAGCATGGAGTTACAGAGAGTTCCTTGGAGTTTTCACTGTCCACTGAGGCAGCTAGACACTCCCTCACAGCCATCAAATACCCCATGTGGCTCAGCCCATGGCCCCCACTCCCAAGGCCTTCCTTCTATTCTGTCTGGTTATCACCCTGCCTGATCTCCATCAGCTCCCATATTTTGACTGATTCCAGCCCATCTCCATCAGTCAGGGCCCAGCTGGCACCCTCCCATGGGTGATGGAGGAGACCTTATGAGACCTTATGAGAGGGACTGTTTTTAAGCATGTAGGTGTGATAAAAGAAGGCCAACAAGAGGGGGTGAAAGACCTGAAGGGCTGGTAACAGTGAAGAGCCATTCTCGCCTCTGGGCCTGAAGAGAGAGTACCACAACCAGTGACTCTGTTTCCACCCAGAGGGAACTGATGAAGAGGAGCCCTGGTCCTCAGAAGAGGGATCCAGCCACTGTCACCCCACAGTCTCCTGGCAAGAGGGCCAGGGGAATAATTTTTCCTCCCCCACTTTCTTCTGCTTCCCAGTTGCCTGCCTGTTCTCCATCGCCTGGGCGGAAGGCAGAAGGCAGGGGAGACCGTCAGTAGAGCAGAGTGGGCTGGAGGACGTGGAGGTGGGTGCTGGAGGCTGACTGGGAACCAGGCAGCACACCACCCCTCTGGTGCTTTTGGCACTTGGGTCTAATTCAGTCTTGCAGCCTGCCTGAGCTAGTTCTCCTGCTGATCCAACATGGTGAGGAAAGCTTCCTTGGAGGTGTGTGAGTAGGTGGTGAAAGGAGGATAAGATGTAGAAGAAAGTGTGAGCAGTTACAGGGCTTTGGGACCCTTCCATCCCATCTCTGGGCCCAGTGAGGCAGTGTGCCACCTGGCTCTGCTAGTTTCTGGAGCCCCGGCTCTGCCCTTCCCTCACAGATTAAGTGGTCATCAATTACTCATGAAATGGGTGGCACATCCACTCTCTTGCTTTCAATAATGTCTGCATCTTCTTCTCTTGAGGTCTGTTCTGAGCTGGCTCCCCAGTGCTGGTCCTTTTGAGCTCCTTCCTCCCAGGAACCAGGCAGAGCAACAGTGTGATGGAGCCCTGAGGGCATAGGGGGCGCATTGCCACCCACATTGGGTGCAGGACAGCCAGAATGGGACTGTTGCCACACACCACTGCCCCACTTTCTGCAAGGATCCTCTTCACCTTCCCAATTTTTTTGTATCTGCTTCACTATGTTTATGAGGGAATTAAGGAGCCGGTGTGGGGTTGACATGAATCCCCAAATTCCTTGTCACTTTCTCAGCATTTTGTATTGCTGGAGGAGATGCAAACATAGCTTGGGAGAAAACTTTCCCCCTCCTTCCCCCCTCCCTGCTTTCCTTCCCTCTTTCCTTCCTTTCACCTTCTTTGGCTCTGTACTTCCTCTGCCTCTCAGTCTCATCTTGTCACCATCCCTCTACACCCACTCACCCACATGGATGGGGAGGTATGGCAAGCACTTTATGAATGACCCCCAATGATCTCTGAAAGTGAAAGTGTTAATTACTCAGTCGTGTCCGACTATTTGTGAGCCTATGGACCGCAGCCCGCCAGGCTCCTCCATCCATGGGATTCTCTAGGCAAGAATACTGGAGTTAGTTGCCGTTCCCTTTTCCAGGGGAATTTCCCAACCCAGGTATCAAACCTGGGTTTCCTGTGTTGCAGGCAGATTCTTTACCATCTGAGCCACCAGGGAAGCCCGATGATCCTTGCCTGCTGTGTAATCCCCTTTCCTGGAGTGTGGACTGCATATACTAACTTGTTTCAAAAGAATAGGAGAAGTTGTGGGGTGTGGCTTCCCAGGTTAGGCTATGAAAAGATGGCAGCTCCCATCTTGGGAGCTGCTGAGTGTGGGGCCACCGGAATGCCAGCGAGGGAATGGTGAGGCCACCCTATGAAGAGGGCCATGTGGTGAGAAACCAAGGGATGCCTCAAACCAACAGCTGGGAGGACCAGACCCCCCTCCCACCTGCCCAGACAGGCTTGGAGAAACCCTTCCCCAGCAGTCATCAGATGAGACTGCAGCCCTGGCCGAAGCTTGATGGCCACCTTGAGCCATATACCAGCTAAGCCAGGCCAATTCTTAACTCATGGAATTTTGAGATAGTAAAGGTTTTAAGTTGCTTAATTTGGGGATAATTTGTTATGTAACAATAGAAGTGAAAGTGTTGAAAGTGTTAGTTGCTCACTCAAGTCTGACTTTTTGTGACCCCATGAACTGTAACCTGTCAGGCTACTCTGTCCATGGGATTTCCTAGGCAAGATTACTGGAGTGGGTTGCCATTTCCTTCTCCAGGGGATCTTCACAACCCAGGGATCGAACCCAGGTCTCCTGCATTGTAGGTGGATTCTTTACAGTTGAGCCACCAGGGAAACCCATTTGGGAGGGGAGATATTAAAACATGGAATGGAGGAGCTGGACCCAGGTATAAGTTGGCAGTAGAAACTGAGGGAGCCGTGCCTGTCCCCAGGATGGGAAGAAACAGAGAGTACGCCTTCCCCAGGCTGGGGCATCATCTAACAGCCTCACCAGTCTCAGGGAGCTCATGACAGTTATAGCTCATTGCCAAGGCTGAGGGGTGGTGGGAGACTTTATTGGGGTTTAGGAGGCTGGGGTCTCCTTTCCTTTCATTATGTACTGAGCTCAATGTCTATTTTATTAATAATACATGCCTAGCGGTGATGTCTGTGAATGAATGCTTGTCTCCCAAGCCTAATTGTTCTGTTGGGCAGCCCTCCTGTAGATTTATCATTGTCTTTCGTCTTTATTTAGCAGTTTTATTGCCAGTGATTAGTAATGGCAGCAGTTGGAGGCCCTCTTTATGGGGAAGATTCCTCTCTGTTTACTGGTGGGATGAATTCGGAATGAGGAGGTTTGTGGGTGCAGGAGCCTATCCCCTCCTTGGCCCGCCTCACTCAGCAGCCCAGGTCCCCTGGTGCCTCCACCACCTTGGGTTGCCTCCCTTCCTAGCACAGACACACCTGCAGGCTCAGCTCAGCCTCATCGATACCAGGGACTCTGGAGAAGGGAGTATGGGAATCTCGTCACGTTTTCCTCTCCCCCATCCCACTTAGGGAAACTTAGCATCCTGTCACCCTCTGAGCATCCCTCCCTGCCTAATCCCAGTACCATCTTGTAACCCCACATTCTTAGGAGACTATGGAAGCTGGGGAGAGGCCCTCTAGCAGACCTGGGGGTAAGGGTCATTTGCTGCATAGACAGCCCCACAGTCCAAGGCTCCTCATTGCCTGACTCACTATTGCTGCCCACCCAACCCGGGTCCCAGGAGTGGAGCTTTCTAACTTTGGGTGAGCCTGACCTTCTGTTGCAGTGTCCCTAGATGACAGCTCTGCCTCTGGGCCTTGCCCGAAGCCTACAGATCCCAACACTAAGCCCCAAACTGTGGGACTCTCATCTGCAGTATGGCCTACTGAGGCACGGTGCATCTCTGTGCCTGTTCTCTGTCTGACTGCTGAGAGCTAAACAGACCATAAAGTGAGCCCCTCTTGTTCCTTTGAAGGTCTGTGTAGGGCTTCAGGGATGAGGCTGGTTGGCAGGGATGGGTTTGTGGGGAGGAGCCTGTGTCTGTGGTTGGATGGAGTTACTTCTGCTTGGGAGAGGGAGCGGAGGAGCCAGGTCGGGGTGCTCTGCTTTCAGGACCCTTCCCTACCCCTCCCATACCCTTGTGGGCTGAACAGTGTGGTTGGGCTCTCCCTTGAGGATCCATGGTGTTGGCAAAGCAGCTCTTTGTAGTGGGCTTTTCGGGAGCACAGACCTGGGGTTTGGATCTCAGCTCTGCTTTGTATGTGTGTGTTTCTTGACCTGTCTGGCTTCAGGTTTTTCTTCAGTACAATGGTGATCATAATAGCCTACCTGAAAGGCACTCACCTAAAATAAGTGAGTGACCCTCACTAAAGGCTTCTAAAAAGTGAGCCCAGCCCTTTGAAGTAAGGAGGACTGGCTGGACAGAGCTTGCCCCCTGCCAGGTTTCCTTACTGCTCTCTTTCTGACCAGCCATCCCCTCCATGCTGGGCCCAAAGGGTCTGTCTCCTTTAACCCAAGCACAGCACTCCATCTTCCTCTGTTCTCTCTAGCATAATGGAGCACAGAGGATCCCAGCTGGAAGTTTCCATTGTTTTGGTGATTTCTTGCTGAGTGACAAATCACCTTAAAATTAGTGGCTTAAGATGCTGATGCTTTATTACATCTCATGGGTTCAGTGGGTCAGGAAGTTGAGAATAGCTTGACTGGTGGCTCTGGCTCTATATTTTTCATGTGGTTGCCCTGGGACAGGGGCTGTGGCTGGAAGGACCTGTATTTTCCCCCATGATTGACATCAGGAAAGCTCCTTGACTTAGAAATATCTGTTGTCATCATAGGCATTTGGACTGACTCTGTGGCCTCCCCGCACTGGCCAGCCAGGGGGTGGTGGTCCAGAAGGGATGCAGCTTCATCCTGGGGCCCCACAGAGGGTGCCGAACCTCCTATTTGACCAGTCCATGGGCATGAGCAGTGACAGGAAGCTCTCATTCCTCCGTCCTTCTGACAGTTCCCCCACGGACCCTGCGGAGGTCCCAGCCTTTCTTTTTCCACCCGGCTGTGACTATGACCTTCCCATCCTGCTCAGGCCTGGCCCGCTGCAGGTCTTGCTGGCCTGTTAAGCTGCTGCGATCTCTTTTTTTGGACTGCAAGGCGCCTTGGCCTTTGCTTCGTGGTTGGAGGTCTACCTCCTGATGCTCATATCCACACTCCTGTCTGTTACTTTCTGCGTGCATTTGGGAGCTTTGTCACTTCCCTCAGCCCTGTCCCTCTTGGTGCAGGGGCTTCAGACAGGCTCTGACAGGTCTCTCTTCTCAGGGAGGGGGTCATCTTGACTGTGCCCCTGGGCCCAGGCCAGGACTTCAAGCAGACAAGCCTTCCCTTCCCTCCTTCACTCCCAGAGGCCATGATGATTCCTACCAGGCTTGCTTCTAGGATTCTGGTCTTGGACTTGGCACAAGGAGGGAGGAGCAACTTTTTTCCAATTAAGCTGCATTTGCTTTGTCAGCTGAATCCAATTCCCCTTCAGTCTTTCAGTCTAGGAATTATCCTTTATTAAACTTGGGCCTGAACTGCAGCTGCAGCAAAAGCAGGAGCATCCCCCAGGTACCACTAGGCCCTGCGTTCCTAGAGGTTTTCCTCTCACAGCTTTTTCAGGCCTGCTTGGTGAGAGGAAACCCACAAACAATGACATCCTCAGCATTCAGGAATGGGAAATGTGGGTGCGGTGAGCAAGACCCCTCACCTAGCCTGGAGCTGGCTACTGCCAAGCCCTGAGTCTGTAAGGCCACCCATAGACCTCTACTAAGCAATGAGGGGCTGTGGTCCAGGGAACCAGGCTGATGAGCGCTTAGTGGGTATTGGGCAATGGGCGAAGTGCTTTCTGGATACTAAAGTACCCAGTCTTCATTACCATCATAGGAATCTGGAATTAGAATGGTCTCCACTTTACAGATAGAGATACTGAGGGTCAGAGTGGACTGCTCAGTCACTAAATGTGAAACAAGGGGAAAATGAAGTAGCACCTCCATGGCCACAGCATAAAAGAGGGATGATTAACCATGATCTCTTGTTTCATAGCATACCTGAGAAACCTCAGATGAGGAAGCAGCCTGCTAATGACTTGCTTCCAGTCCACCCGTGCAGATGCTCTGAGGGACCAGAATAACCCATCAGTGAACTTTGGATGTCACAGGCTAAAAATCTATCACATGTAACACACAGACCCCTCCTGAATGTGTACTGTGTCCCATGAAGAGACAGGAAAAACAGTCATGCCTGCACAGAGGACTCTTGAAAGTTCCCTTTAACCCTCCAAGAGGCATTGCTTAGCTCAGACTCCTTCCTATTCCCTATTCCCATGATAAATACTCTACTCAAAAAGCTGATGGGAGAGACAGAGCTGAGCTTTGTTTCCTGTCTCCTTGCTTGGCCTCCCTGTAACAAAGGCTTTCGTCTCTACAAAAGCCTGTTGTCTTGGTGTTTGGTCTTTCTGTTATGAGCCCACTTCCTGGATTACAAGTGGGCCAGTGGGCGTGTGAACCCTGATTCCAGGCCTAGGCCTTAGCTCTGGACAGATGGGGGGCCTCTTCTCAGCAGTGCCTGGGAGGTGCCTCTGTGGGGTAGGGACGTGGTGGTTTGCTCCTCTGCTTGTGTGGGCGGCAGGTCTGCAGGGCTCCTTTTCCTGGGGAGGGGGTGGGAGCAGGTATCTTCCATCTTCCCTCAGACTACTTGATTGAGGCAGGCCAGATACATACAGCCCACAGGACATGATCAGCAAAGATGATGTGGTCAGGGCTCCTTTAGCAAATGTGCTTAGCTGGGATCGGCTAGCATTAAATTGTTGAAACCCCAAGAACATGCTCAGGAAGCTGTTGGGACTTTTGGGAATATGAAAAATCTCTTCGTAGCTGGTTTGACTTCCTATCAACCTGCAGAGTTACCTTGTTTCAAAAACTTGTAGAGAAATTCACTGAGAGGTGAAGATGTCAAACAATGTATCCTCTAGAATTTTCTAAAGCTCCTTCATGCTTGATAATTTTCAATTCTACTTACAGAGTTAAAATGGATGTGTGGACATCTTAGGTGGTGATGCTATTTATCTTTTGGAGCCATTTCATTTTCTTGTAATAATATTAATTTCTCTGTCTATGGAACTACAATTAGATAGTTTCATTGGATTGAGGGGAAATGAGAAGAAAGATAACCAGCTGAAACTATCCTTCTTGTCTTGAATTGGAGTACCTTTGATTTTTTTTAGGTGACTTATGGGTTAAACCCACATCTGTACTAACCTGGCCTTACCACTTGGCAGCCAGACATGATGAAATATTTCAGAAGACTGTGATCTGATGCCGAGTTCTCCCTGTGTCAATAAATAGGATTCAGAAACACTCACCACTTTCACTTAATGCGGTTTGTCTAATGTCCTCATCACTTTAGCATCACGAGACCAGAGAATAACTTGGTTCTGACTTGGGTTTTGGATGTTGTTTTCAGTTCTGGACAAGCCTTTTGGCCTCTTTTGGTTGGCAGGCCTGGAATTTCTCATCAAAGAACATTAGCTAAATGTGAATGCCGACTTATGTGTTACATTGTGGAGCATCTGTTCCTGGGCCTTGGAGGCTTGAGACCCCATTTGTGGGGCCATAGCCTCCTTCCTTGGCTGCCCATATCAGAGGAGAGGGGCAGCAGAATGCCTCCTCTGGTGTGGTAGTGGCTTAACTCATCTAGGTGGTATTAACAATTTGGAAAGTGAGGAAAGATGATCAAAATTGCATTGATTGCATCTCCCAAAATATTCTTTATAGAATTTTGAAGAATTCCATGGAGTTTCAGTGATGTTTACATGTGGCCTACCTTGGACCTCTGTCAGGGGCTGGCACAGCCTGTGTGATGGACACTGTGAGCTCTTGGTCATTCTCCACTGAAGAGCCCTAGGCCCTTTGATCATTCCCTCAAGGTGCTCTGCATTATTGTTCCTCCCTGGGAGACACCTGGAAGAGCCATCAGTCATAGTAAAGGGGCAGAGCACTAAACAGAAGATACAGGCATGGCCTTTACCTACAGCTTCCACAAACCATATGTTCACCATTCTTACCACTATTCTATTAAACATGATGGTAGAAATAGTGGTTTTTCTGGGCAACTCAGGTGAGGGAAACGTCAGTTCAGAAGCTGATGAACATATCAGTTCAGTTCAGTTGCTCAGTCGTGTCCTACTCTTTGTGGTCCCATGGACTGCACCACACCAGACTTCCTTGTCCATCACCACCTCCTGGAGTTTGCTCAAACTCATGTCCATCAAGTCAGCGATCCATCCAACTGTCTCAGGATATGATGGACATATCAGCATCCAACCATCTCATGATATGGTGGACATATCAGCAAAGGTCTATTCTAAAGGCTACACTTGATTCTATGCTCATGCTGATTAGAAATGCTAGTGAACAACTAGCTAAGCAAGTACATTTTGATATGGCAAGACAGATGGATTAGTATTTAATGCATGTCATCTTTGTTTGATAGATCAAAGATGGGGAAATTCTTGTTTCCTTATAAGCTGATGCACCACTTTGTACTTCCTGGCTCAGATCAGGTGTCATTCCCACAGAAGTCCCCTTTTCCCTCCAGGCTGAGCCAGATGCCCTTCAGACCACTGTACTAAATCCCTTACCACGTGGGATTGTCTTTCTTCTCTGTCAGGTTTGAATTCCCTGGGCACAGAGATCAGATCTCATTATCATGGTATCTTTGATGCCCAGTGAAACACCTGGCACAGAGCAGGAACGCTGGAAAAGTAAAGAGAGGGAGGAAAGAAAAGAAAAAAAAAAAGGGTAAGAGGGAGGAATGGGGGGAGGAAGAAAGGAGACATTAATAACTGCCCCCAAGTCCAAACAGAAACAGAGAGAAATCTATTTGCAAATGAGTTGGTCTTCAGTGACTTCTGTCTCTGGAGGCATTATCTGCTTCTAAGGAACTTAGGTACTTTGCTGTGAGTGATGGAGGCCTTCCATCCAGCTGACTTTCTTGGGGGCAGATGTTCAAAGAAGGAATTCTTACTCTAGATTTGTGAGTGGATGCTGCATTCTGCCAGACGCCCTTTCCTGTTTTATATCCACAAGGGCAGAGAAGACTGGGGAGCTGATCCTGATCTCCAAGTATCTATCTTTTTGTTTTTAGCTCTATCGATAGCCCTGCTCACATTGCCCTGCCAACCAAAAGAGGCCAAAAGGCTTGTCCAGAACTGAAAACAACATCCAAAACCCAAGTCAGAACCAAGTTATTCTCTGGTCTCGCGATGCTAAAGTCAGACAGAAGGTGACTGATATCCAAATGTGTCTTTGTGTTCAGTTGCTTCAGTTATGTCTAACCCTTTTGACCCTATGGACTGTAGCCCACCAGCCTCCTCTATGCATGAAATTCTCCAGGAAAGAATATTGGAATGGGTTGCCATGCCCTCCTCTAGAGGATCTTCTCAACCCAGGGATCAAACTGGCATCTCCTGCATTGTAGGCAGATTCTTTACCATTGAGCCACTGGGGAAGCCTGGTGCCCAAACTTGAACTCTCCTCATATAAAGTATATTTTTCCTTGGGGGGACATGGTTACTGTAACTATGGTTATTTTTTAACTGGGGGACTCTTGTGAGGTAATTCTTTTCCTGGGTCCTAAGAATTTTGAAATGAGATACTGAGTGACTGAACTGAACTGATGCTATCTTTCCTATTTGAATAAGATGAAAACAGGTGAGAGGATGCTTGGTTTGTTCTCTTCAGTGGCATCCCAGGGAGTGACTCGTGGGAACCGGATTTCTCAGACAATGGACTGCTAAGTTCCCCGCTAACCAACCAGCTGACTCACCAGGTGTAGACAAAGCTCCTAGCATTGGGCTGGGGCTAGGGGGCTTATGGAGCATTTTCACAATGAAATTCAGGTGCAGTTGCACTTTTGTGGAAAAACAAGCAGGTATATAAAACTCTGAATCCAAATCACAACCCAGAATATGTTTAAAGCCCCAGTATCTGTGTGAGTCTGGGACATGGTGAGATGGAGGCCTCCCCATCTTCCCAGCCTAGAAATGGCTTGTTTGCTAAAGGGTCCAGGGCAATGCAGTCTGTGTGGTCCCCTGGGATGTGAGCAGTGCAGTCCTGACAGCTGTCTCGACAGCTGCCCCTTCTAAACAAGGACGAAGGCACTCTAGCCCCCGTCTTTCCCACAGCGCAAAAATTAAGAAGCTTACGTGGAAGCCCCGGGTAGAGGCCCAAGAGGCTGGCCTGTTTGCTTCCCAACACGTTGTCCATAATAGGCATCGGCTCACAGACCCTCACTGCTCTCAGCGGTGCAGAGGTGGTCACTGTACCCTGTTACCCTGCAATGATTCAGATTCTTTCCTCCAAATCCCAGAGGGACTTGGGAGGACTGTGATTTCCTTCTGAGCACAGGGCACAGGTACCAGTGATTAAATCGGGACTGTCAGGGCCTGACTTGGGTCCCAGACATCCTTGATGGCGGGTAGGGTCTCCTTCATCTTTGCTGCCCCAGTGCTAGTGGAGAGCCTGGCCCGAGAAGGCAGGGACACTGGGACTGTGGTGGATGAGTGTCGAGGCCACTCTGCTCCGGGGGGAGACCCTGGGTAGCCGCCCAATCGTGATGGCAAATCTTGAGGGCACGACTCTGTGCTCACCAGCACAGACCCACCACTGCCCACAGAAGAAAGTTAGGAGTCCAGGGACACCTCATCTGCAAACTTGTTTCACTTTTTACAAGGTGATCAGAAAATAGCTTTCAGAGGAAAGTTTCTTCAGGAAAGAAAACCCATTCTATTCAAATAAATATTTCTGCAAGATTGCCTTGGGTTGCTCCTCAGCCGTTTCCCCCCTAAGGTGAGCCGGAAGGGCTGCTGGGTCTGAATGAAGGTGGGGTGGCCCCTGTGTGACCTGACCTAGAAGGGGATATGCTGGGCAGTATGCTTGCCAGCCAGGGGTGCAGCGTTTCTGGGGGCCTTAGGTATGCTCAGGCTGTGAGCCAGCCCTTGAGGAGGAGTGGGTGGGATGCTGAAGGGAAGGCTTGTTAGGAATCAGGCTGGACACACATGGGTGCCAGGGTCAGGGGAGAAGGACAGCGAGGCAGGGAGAGAAGGAGAAAGAAAGAGGAGTGGGTCTGGGATCCAGGAGCTCTGAAGTTACTCTGCTTATGTGAGCAGAGCAGTGCTCTCCCAGGGAGGTGAGCCCTTCAGATCGGGTTTTCTCAGGATCCCGGCTTCCTCACAAATTTTAGGGATCTCAAACAGCTGAGTATGAGTTGGTGTGTGTGTGTGATTGTTCAGGGGGAGAGGGGAGTAGCTTTTCTGGGTTTGTTGTGGGGTCGGGGGCGGGTTTGTCCACTATGATTCTCAAGAAATGCCTTCTGTGGCAAAGTCCTCTAGGTCATTGGTAGAGATGATGCCCAGGCTTGGAGCATCTCCCCCCTCCTGCCCTGCACTCTGGGGAGGCCCCTTGGGGCGCTGGCCTGCAGAGGGCTGGGTGGGGTTGCCGGGAGCCTGAGAGGGCAGCTGCAGGGCTGCATCGTGGGCGCTCTGAGGCCTGAGGCCGGCTGCCTCGGCGGTGTGGGGGCGCTGCCTTAGGAAGGTGGGGGCGGAGAGCTGAGAGGAGCAGCGCAGGGGCATCAGAGCCGTCACGGGCAGGGGCCGGGAGCCGGGGTACAGCACATAGGGAGCAGCAAGGGCGTCCGGAGGGGTTGGCTCAGGGGAACTCCCCTCAGAGGATGGGATGGAGACCTTGACATATTTGCCTGTCTCTGGATCATAGAAGGTCTTGATTTTCACCTGCAGTGGCAGATCGAAGACAAAGTACTCTCCAGACTGGGGGTCTTGGAGGACCTTCTGGGTGGCAGGGTAAGGGGGCTGGGGTGTAAGGGACTGGGGCCCCCCAGGCCTCCTTTGGACTGGCTCTGAAAAGGCGGCCACTGAGTGGCGGTGCATGGGAGGGGGCAGGGAGCGGACCACGGGGAACCTGGGCCGGGGCCTCTCTCCGGGGGACAGTGGCCTACGCTCTGAGTCCTCGGGATGCAGCTTTTCTTCCCTGTGTTCCCCGTGCTTTTCCTGTAGCTGGTCGATCTTTCTCCTCTTGCTTGCCAGCTTCTTTGCCCGCCGCAGGGCCTTCTCCGTTTTGGGCGGGACTGCAGGTGGCTTGCCAGCCGCCCTCTCCAGCTGAGCAGGAGGTTCTGGCTTCTCCGGGAGGCCGGCCGAGCTGGTGGCCATGTCCAGCAGTGAGCCTCTTGGAGAAAGTGTCCTGAGGTCTTCGGCTGACGGCTCCAGCTGGGGGTCGGAGCCAGGTTCCCACGCGAGAGCATGCGTCAGGTCCTCCCTCCTGGCCACCCTGCCAGGGCTGGGGCCGGCCCAGGGGCTGCTGCGGGGAGGCTCCCCTGGCAGCAGGCCAGGCTCACTAGGGGCCTGGGAAACATCGTCCCAAATGCTGCTGGCGGCCGGGGAGCATGCACTACTCTCTTCCAGGGAGCTGGCATTAGGGGAAGCCGCCAGCTCACCGGTGACCCATCTTTTCCCTGGGAGACCTGCTCTGTGGGTAGACAAAAGGTGACTATTGAAGCCTTGCACCTGCTCTTCCCAAAAGGTTCTCAGCTGCTGTGGGGGTACCTGGTCTTCTGGGTCATCTTCCGGCAAAGTGATAGTAGGTATGCACCTTGGAGCATCCAGCTTCACCAGGTCTGTTGAACTGCTCTTGCCATTGTTAACCATAACTTTCTGCATGGCCTCTTGGGGTGGCTTCAGCCCCTGGCCCTCTCCTGTGAGTGGAGAAGATGGAACATACCATTTTGGGGCTGCCTGGGAGGTCTCCGACCTGGCAGTGCTGGGCACCCACTCGTGGTCCTCCAGCCCCTCATCGGCCATCCCCTTCGCATGTGTGCCCTGTGCACTGGTGGGTGTCAGTGTGCTGGGCATTTCCTGGCTCTCAGGGGCACAGAGACCAGCATCCCCTCCCCAGCCTGGCCTTGGCAGTTCTTCCTCTTTGTGGCCACTGCCCAGTGGGGACTCCGAGGACATGGACCTCAGGAGGGGCAGCATGATGGGTTTGATCACGGGGGTGGCCCTTAGGGTGTTGTCTTTAATTGCGAAGAGTATGTGCTTGTTTGAAGTGGAAGCTGGTGAAGGGGCAAGGCCTTTGGCATGTGAAAGAGCTGTATCTGACTTACTTCCCCCGGTCCCAGTACCTCTGAAATTAGCTTCCTCCCTCGTTGCCTTCCTGGGGCTACTTCCCGGCAAACTTTCTTCTTCTGGCAAGGATTCCAGGTTGCTGTGCTCCTCCATGCATGCGTTCCCGTTACTCACGGCACTGTATGCTAGCTCATCTTCCTCCATCACTTTCTCCTGCTCATCCTTCCGACCGTCACCTGCACTTCTGCCATTCCTGTCATCTTCCTGCTGGGTCTCCATGAACCACGTCTTCTGCTGATCCTCGAACGAGGCAAAGGACTGATCTGAAGAGCTGGTGCTGAATTTGGCCTTACTCTTGAGGCCTGGCATAAAATCAGACTGGCTGTCACTATAAAACACATCTTCCTCCTCAGGAGAAAGGGGCCCTGGGGAGAATTTCTGATTGAAGTTTGGATTCTGATGTCCTGCCTCTCTCTCGGGTTCTGTCTCTTGAGAGATGGATCTCAAGAATCCATTCTCTTGGCTGGGGGTCTTTGGGGTCTCCGCAGTCTTCCCTGCCTCGAGGTCTTCACTGCAAAGCTTCAGGGACAGATGTTTCCTGCGGTGGCATTGCCTGGAGTCTGAACGCCAGCCAGGTCTGGCGTCACCCACCTCCGATTCTCCATTGGTATCGTCCTTCTCATGGTTGTTCCTATTGGCAGCCTCGCCGTTGACACAGAAGGGGGCTTTGGTGATAGTTGATGGTGAGGTGGGAGTTAGGTAGTTGTCTGTAGAGGCTACATCAGGATCAGCTTTGGGGTCCTTCTGGGTACTGATGAGTGGCACAGAAGGGCTGTCATCTGGTGTCTCCTTAGAGAACTCATCCGGAGGGCTTTCCTCGAGCCCATTGGGAAGGAGTCCGCCGTTGCTCAGGGATTCTTGCTTGCTTCTGGTTTTCTCATCCAGGCCTTTCATGAGAGGTGAGGGACTGTATGTGCTTTTTACACGCTTCCGTACATCTTTGAGGTTGAACAGCAAGCTGGGGGCCTTGGATTTGTAGCTGTCCCGGGACTGACATTCACTGGGCTCCTTCTCTTGGTATCCATTTAGCTGTCCTGGGGGTGAAGGGATTATCTCCGCTGGCTGGCTGTCAGATGACTCCAGGACCTGTTTGGTGGGTATGACGGGGGTCAGAAGCTTACTGATGTTGAAAGGAGGATCATAATGCTCGTGGGGCTCCACAGGCATGTCAAGGGCATCCTTTTCTGGAAATTGTGCCTGGGGATTGTGCTTTGTATACAAGGCTGGGCCGCTCCAGTTGGTTTGTTTCTTCTCTTCCGAAGCATCTTGTAGACTGTCTTTCCCTCCCTTGCCAGACTTTGGTTTCCTCCAAGGGGCATGGGTTGGTTTCAGTGGAGGAGGGTCAGGCTGTGAGCTGGAAGTTTTTTCTTCCATAGCGAATATCTGGGCTCCCAAATCCCTCGACACCCAGGTTCCAGATGTGGAGAGAGTCCCTGCAGCCATCTTGTTCTCTTCCTGACCGCAGTTGGCCCGGACATGGCAGGGGGAGGTTTTGTGCTCAGGGACTGGGGGCTCTCTTAACAAGGGTGTGTCCTCATAATGCTTGAGAGCCTTGCTTTCTGGGACAGCGTCAGCAGCATCCTTCCTCTCGGGTAGCCTTGGATGGTGGGCATTCCATGACTCAAAAGCACTGTTCTCACTATGGAGAAAGGTCCCTTTGCGAGCCCACTCCTGGCCTCTTCCAGGCTCACTGGTGGCTGCTTTGTGGGCAGGAGAGGGGAACTTTGGCTCGAATGAATTTGCTGCATGTTCAGGTGTTGGGAGGAAGCTACTGGGGCCGTGACTGGTCATTTCGGGATTCTTGGGGGCTTCTTGCTCTCCGTGCTTCCGACCAGGCTGGTGGCTGGTCTGATGTGTGCTGGAGACTTCGGCAGGCACCCTCCTGACAGTCAAAAAGGCAGAATCAAAGCAGAAGTTGACACCGCTTTCTGGAAGAGGAGCAAATTTGGGGGGATTTTTGAGAGCTGGAGGCTTGCTGGTAGGAGGCCTGCTATCACAGCGTTGGCTCTCGGTCCTGTCAAAAGATTTGATCAGAGATGACACTTTGGAAATAGGCTTGTTGCTGCTCCTCAGGCCAGAAACTGGCACTTCCAGTCTCCTCTGGGCTGGTGTCAGTGGGGGGCTGCTTTTGGGGTACTTCTCTTCCCCTTGAACGTACTTGGGCAGCTGTTGGAATGTGGCTGCCCAGCCTGCATGCTCGGTACCTTGGGATGGTAACTGACTCCAGATGCCGCTTTTCCTGTGTGTGTGGCTCACTGTTCCCTGGTGAAAATTCCTGAACACCTGGTGGGTGATATCCGGGGACAGGGCCAGGTCAGAGTCGTGGAAGGATGCGTCCTCTGAGATGCACAAGCTCCGGAACGCGCGGTCCGTGAGGCTGCTCACCTCCTTGTCTGCATCATCCAGCACACTGCCAATGCTTGAGGAGTCGCTGAAGCCGTCCGTGCACTTCTTACTCCCTTGCATCGTCCGCCAGCCGGGAAGCCTGTCCCCGTCAGCCAGTGGGTCCTTCTGGGTGATGATTTCAGAAAGGTTGGATGCAGCTCTCTTCCCACAAAACTAGAACTTCCTGATGATCAGATGCAATTGCAAAGTGGGAATTTCTTTTTCTCTGCAAAGGGAAGAAGTGCAGGGTGTGAATATGATACCCAACTTAGTGGCATCATATAAGATGACACGCTGCCGTGCATGGGCAAGGGTGCCTGTGACGGGTGATTTTACGTGTCAGCCTGGCTAGACCACGGTGCCCAGGTTTTGGTCAAATGCCAGTAAAGCAGTTTATACTCCACAGTGCGAGTGGGACTTGTCCACAAGACTGAGAACCCCTGAGCAATAGGCAATCCCACTTCTAGTCTTTGGACTGGACTTGCAATATCAACTCCCCCTCCGGTGTTCAATGTGTCAGCCAGCCTAAAGGTATTAGACTTGCCAGCCCCATTGTGATGTAAGCCAGTTCCTTACAATAATCTCCTTCTCCCTCCATGTACATATACATGTATATATAAACATGGGTGTATACATATATATATATACATGGGTGTGTGTGTATGTATATATATATATATATATATATATAATAGGATATATATATATAATAGGATATATATATATGTGTGTGTGTGTGTTGGAGAAGGCAAGGGCACCCCACTCCAGTACTCTTGCCTGGTAAATCCCAATGATGGAGGAGCCTGGTGGGCTGCGGTCCATGGGGTCACGAAGAGTCAGACACGACTGAGAGACTTCACTTTCACTTTTCACTTTCATGCATTGGAGAAGGAAATGGCAACCCACTCCAGTGTTCTTGCCTGGAGAATCCCAGGAACTGTGGAGCCTGGTGGGCTGCCGTCTATGGGGTCGCCCAGAGTCGGACACGACTGAAGCGACTTAGCAGCAGCAGCAGCAGCGTGTGTGTGTATATGTATGTGTATATGTGTGTATATATTGATTCTGTTCTTCTGGAGAACCCTGACTAATACAGTGCCCCAAGTCCAGATGTGTCATTTTTGCAGAGAGAACTTCCCTGGCATCCCATGGGGGTGTTTCCTCCTCACCGTCTGTCACATTGCCTGGTTTATTTCCTTTGTGGTTCTGAGCACAATCTAAAATGTATTTCTTTCTTGACCAGCCTCTCCTTAGCCTAAAAGAACCAGGTGCTCAGGAGCCACTAGACTGTCTGCTTGCTGACTGCCCTGGTCCCAGAGCCACCCCAAGGGGGCACAGCCCCTACAGCTTGCTCGCCAGGGATCCTTCACTCTCTGACTTGCCCTTGGGTGTGGCCAGAGGGAGGTGCTGGTAGGAGCCTGGACTGAGCGGGACTCAGCATGCCAGGCGTTTCTGTCCCTCTGCCTGCTTCCTGCTCTGACTGTGGGTGCACGCTGGGCAACCCTGCAGTTTTCTCTAACTGCGGCCCCTCCCCTGGGCTCTGACTCTCCCTGCTGCCCTTACCCCGGCTGTCATTTCCTGAGTGACTCCACCTCCTGGGGTCTCCCCATTTCTGCCTACACCTCTGTTATAGCCCCTTCATTACATTCTTTTCTTCTTCCTTTTAAAATTGTGGTGACATACACAGGACACAAAATTTACTCTTAACCATTTTAAGTGTACGTTTCAATAGTATTAGGTGCATTCATACTGTTGTGCAGTCATTACCACCATCCATCTCCAGAACTTTTTCATCTTGCAAAACTGAACTCTGTATGCATTGAATAATAACCCCCACTCTCTCCTCCCCAAGCCCCTAGAAACTACCATTCTTCTTTCTGTATCTATGAATTTGACTACTCTAAGGTACCTAATTTGAGTGGAATCAAACAGTATTTATCTTTTTGTGACCAGTTTATTCACTTGGCATCATGTCCTCAAGGATCATCCATGCTGCAACATGTGTCAGAATTTCTTTCCTTTTGAAGATAATGTTGCATTGTTTGTATATGTCACATTTTGTTTATCCATTCATCTGTCAGTCGACACTGAGGTCTCTTTCACTTTTTGGCTATTGTGAATAATGCTGCTATGAACACGGGTGTCTGAATGTCTGTTTAAGATCCTGCTTTCAATATTTGGGGGCACATACTCAGAGATGGAATTGATGGGTCACATGGTTGCTCTACTTTTAATTTTTTGAGGAGTCATCGTACTGTTTTCCACATCAGCTGTGTCATTTTATACACCTGCCAACAGTACACAAGAGTCCCAGTTTCCATTTTTGTTTTTTTCCCCTGATAGTTGTGGTTGTGGGTGTTCAGTCACTCAGTTATGTCCTGCTCTTTGCAACTCCATGGACCACAGCATGTCAGGGTTCCCTGTCCTTCACTATCTCCTGGGGTTTGCTCAAACTCATGTTCATTAAGTCGGTGATGTCTTTGATTTTTTTACAGTAGCCATCCTAACATGTGTGACATGTGTAACACTGCATTCCCTTCTGGATTCTTTCTGAGGATGCTGTTTCCTGACTGGGAGCCTGATCACTACCAGTGGGTACATACCTCTGATGCCTAGAGCAGGCTTGGCCAGGGCTGGGGACGAGTATGTGAAAAGTTAGATAAAATAACAGGTATAGACCCTAGACTGGGCTCAAATGGGGGGCATTTGGGAATATGCACTTCTAGCAGGGTGCTGTGAGCCTCAGCTGCCAGATGAAACACTCACACAGCCTCCCCATTCATGTCAGCTGAGGAAGCTAGAGAGACGGCACATCCCTGCTAGCTTGGCCGGCCTGCACAGTAAGCAGAGGGGCCTGAACAGGTCTGCTAGGGATGGAGAATGAAGATGCTCCACCAGGGTGGTAGGGCTGCATGTCAGGAGTCCCAAATCTCATCCTGGCTCCTCATAGAAGGTCACCTACAAGGTGTCCCACGATGGCCCGATGCTAGTAGCCCTGATCTAATCCCAGAGGCTGGCCTTCCTCAGAGTTTTCTGCTTCCTGTCTCTTGCCCACAGCACTCTGGTAGCTTCTAATGCTGATTTGTTGGCAGGTTGACTTCTTTTTATCAATGAAAGGGCTGAGTTGGGGCTGGCAGAGAAAGCAAAGGACCTCAAGTTCTAGTAAACTGGATGAGCTGATGAGGCACCACTGACTGGCCCTGGAAAAGACTGTCTTTATGTGCCTTGAAAATCGGTGCTCTTGCTCCCCAGAAATAACAGTAAGTGCCATTTAGAAGGCACATGAAAGGGGAGAGCAGCAGCCCAGCCCCCTTACCTGGTCCACCTCACCCCATCTCCACCCCCTGTTCCCTCTTCTACTTTGGCTCAAAACCTGCAGAAGCTAATGCTCATGATCTCAGACCCCCACACAACTAGTTCTGACCACAGGGGTGGAAGCATTCTGATGTCTGGGGAAATGATTGCCTTTCTGATCAAAGGAACAATCCCCATTGTCTCCACTCTCTTGGTGCCCCTTTCTTCTTGCTTTATTGCACACAAGAAGCCTGAAACTATATTTGTTTGATCCCCTGGAGTAGGAAAGAGCAGCCCACTCCAGTATTCTTGACTGGAGCATTTCATGGGCAGACAAGCCTGGTAGGCTACAGTCCATGGGATCGCAGAGTGTTGGACACCACTGAGCAACTGAGTGCACACACACACCCACACATGGACACACACACAATTCAGCTTGTAACACTGAGGCGTTCACTTTGCAACCCTGAGGGAGAAACAATGCTGACTCAAGGTCAATTTGCTGAGGACCACTTGGCGGGCAAAATAACATTCCTGAGTCCTTGATGACCCTGCAGGGCTGTGAACCTGGGCCAGAACCACCCCCTCCTCTGGAATCTGTGTTACTGGGGTGGGTTGGGGGCCCTCTGTAGCTTCAGCCATGGTAAGTCAAGTTTTCTGTATCTTGAGGTCTTAACAATAGAGTCAGGGAGTCTTCTGGTATCCTGAATGCTGGGGTTTTGACCTCAACAATGATTTACTCAGTAACACTGGGGTTTCTCTACTTCCACAATAACATGGAAATAGGATACTTGGGGGTCTAAATTAGAATCTTAGAGTTAAGTAAACACCCCCAGTCAATTAAATACCACCTGCTACTAGCAGATATTTCTTATTTTTTAAACACTCATCTTCCATCCCCTCCTTTGAGCAAGAACACTTGATACCTTTTGGGAAGTTTCCTCCCCTCTTGGCCTTCAGTCTTCATGGGGCTGAAAGTCAAGGAGCCTGCAGAGACCTCTCAAGACCAAGGGCACATGTGAGACCCAGGGTAGCCTATGGCACTGTTTCTCCTGGAGCGATGTGAGGATGAAGCTTCCCTGCCCATCTTTGTCAGCAGCAGCACCTTCTTTTTGTCCTTCCTGGCTTGGAACTTCAGCCTTCTCCTTGAGTCTACAAGGGTTCCCATTTCCTTTTAATACTTACCCGTTTCTGATTTATTTGTTTAGTTTGTTTCTGTTGCATGGGACCAAAAAACCCAAACTGTTCTAAGGTTTGTGTCAGAATTCCAAACAGTTCACGAAAGCTGATCACTGGTATTTAGAGTATTCAGAAAATAACCGCATTCCTTCTGCCTCAGGAAGAAGAGAGACCTCCCTCTTGCTGGCTTCCTTCAGATACCTTCTTCCACTCTTACTTGATTGACCTGGGTTCAATGGGATGACCATAAGGTTGGCTTCATCTTCCCCGCTCCCACCCACTAATCTCCCAGATACCCTGGAACCTCCAGCAGAGTAACTCAAACTGAAGGGTTTCCAGGGCTCGTCTCTTGATTTAGTTCCATACCTGTTACAGGAGTGGGGGCTGCAGGTGCCTGCCTTGTTGGGTTTCAGGATCTGTAGTTTTAAAACTTCTTTTCACGCTGACATTTGCTGACATTGCTGCCCATCTAGAGAGAAGCAGAAGAAAAGTAATCTTGTTGGAACCCCTCAGGCCAAAAAACCAAGCAGATATTCAGTGCAAAAGATACCTTTAAGCATCAGTAATATAATTGGCTTTCGATTTTGTTTTAATTTCACATTTGAACTCAACAAAATTCCAAATATAGGCAAGGTAGTTTTATATCCCTTCCAATGTTCATGAATTTGTGTCTGGCCCAAGAAACCTTTAGGAACCTATTTCAAGCCTTTGGGATTTTTAATATGATTGGCTTGGTTGTGAATCACTTTTTGCTAGTCACATTGGCCCAAAGGCCATTTTCCCGTGTGAATTAATAACTCAGGTTTTGCAGTAAAGAGAATTGGAGTAGTCAAACTTGAATCCACTCACAAGGAAGAAGTGTTCAATTTACTGTTGGCAGAAACCTTAGGTATCTGTTTTGACAGCTAAAAGAACCCAAAAGCTGCCCAGGAGAATTTTAAAAGTATTCAGAATGAAGTGTGAACTAGTTAAAATAAATTCACTATGTACACTATAAAGGCATACCACTGGGGCTTCCAGAAGACTGTCTTCATCTTGTAGCTCCTGGATATTAATCCAGTCCACAATAGCTTATTAATAATATTAATAATCATAATAGGTCAAATTTGTGGAGTGCATTTCTTTGGAGATGCCCAGAGGCATTTTGTGCTGCTCACTATCTGGCTAGCCCACTCCCTGATACCCGAGGCTGTCCTTTGTGTCCTGACCATGCCCTTTTCCATAGCTCATGCCATATTGTCACTCATCATAACCCATGTGTCATCGGAACTGATGGTTGCTTCATTCGCTCCTCAACTAGAGAGAAAATTCCATGAGTCTAGGAAAGGAGTCTTATTTGCCCTCATGTACCAAACAGACCAACACAGAAGCCGGGTAAATGTTTGTGGCAATGCTCTGAATTGGGTGTCTTCAATTTGAATTTTAATGGAGGGCTAACAAACATAGAAGAGAAACAAGAGAGAGAAGTTCTACTGAGCAGGACCCCTGGCCTTGGGTCTTAAGGTGATTTGGGAAGCTCAGATTTGTGTCACTAACTAGAGAGCGCACTCCTCTGTCTGCAGCTTCCCCTGGGTACAACTTCGGGATGAGGGTGAAAGCAGTGCATGTCACATATGGACAAGGCAGAGGTGTAGAAGGCCATGCTGCCATTTACTTTGTGGACATTTAGGGAGCCATCGCTCTGTGCTGGGGTCACAGACTCACTGTCATTGCTGCTGAAACATGTTTTTCAGAGGTCAGCACAAAATCATCCTGCTCCCTGCTTTCACTTGTTTGAGGGAAGCCAACCTCAGTGGCTGAAAAGTCTGGCTCATAAAAGCATTTTTCAGGTGAAAGAGTACGGTTTCCCTCAGGCAACACGAATGAGGCAAATCATGCCTTGGAATCTGCCTTGATGAATATATAGAAACAAGAATGAATATTTATTCATGGTGTGGTAAGTTCCTATTTATGTCTGTGCCTTCAAAATCAATTTCTTCTTTTAAATGCTTCCTGACTCCTCACCCCCTATTATTCCCTTGACTCATTTACTCTGCCTTTAGTCTCCCCTCCCCCAGGGGATTGCCCAAGGGGGAACTTGGCTCCTCATCTGACTTTTAAGGTGCAATCAAGACCATTGGCCACTATCTTCCTGGGAAGCTCTCCCATCTTGATTTGGGAGATGTACACACTTTACATCTCAGCCTAATGGTTCATCCCTTATCTTCCTCTCCTGGACGGTTGGATTTCCTCTGCACCTGGTCCTGGGACCTCCTCTCCTCTCCCTTGATGGGCTCGCTGCGAGATTTTTCCCACACTCGTGGTTGCCATGAGCTTCCATGCACTGATTGATTGCGTGTCCGGGCCAGGTTGCCTGTCTGGGCCCAGCCTCTGTCTCCATCCTTCCCCTGAACAGCTCCACAAACTCACACATTTAATAAGGAACCCATGACCTTTCCACAGGCCAGCTCTTCCTTTGAGAGTCCCATAAATCTGACTCGCCATGACTGCTCCCTCTCCCTCTTCCATGCCTCCCCTAAACCAAGCCTTTTCCAGGTCCCACAAGTCTCATCTTTGAAAGGTCTCTTAGCCCCCTGCACACTGATTTCCATCTTCATGGTCACTGGGTGGCCCCAGCTGCTGTCATGTCTCTCTTGGGTGATGGCAGGAGCCCACTGTCATTCTCTGCTCCACACCCGGAAGCAGCTTTTAATGGACAAATCTGTTCATGTCAGTCTCTTGTTTAGAATTGCCTAATGACTTCCCAGTTTGAAAGAATGAAAATCAATTTCCTTAGACAAGTCTCCCTTTCCATCCTTATCTTGGACTATTTTTCTCTTCATGCTTGGCTTTCCAGCCACCCTGGAACTTCTACCAGCTTCTTTGATATGCCGTGCTACCTCCTACCTCAGGGTCTTTGCACAGGTGGTTCCCTCTGCTTAGAGTTCTTTGACTCTACCTTTCTCCTGTGAACCGCTTAACTCCTATGTATACTTCAGAACCCAGGTCACAAGCCCCTTCAATAAGGTAGATTTCTCAGGCTAAGTTTCTCTGCTGTCTGCTTTCATACCACGCTATACCCCTCTCCTTTGAAGTACTTATTATAATTTTAATTAAGTATTTAACTGGATTACTGTGGAATGCTTGTCTTTCCTGCCAGGCTGGATGCCTCACTGTGGCAGGGGCCCATGTCTGTCTGGCTCTCCTGGCTATCTCCCCTTGTGACACAGTGCATAGCACAAGAAATATCTGTTTACAAATTAGCAAATCCCTTGACTTCCATCATGATATTATCCACACTATTGACTGGCTTAGTGAGACTTTATTGGAAATGTCTTATAATCCAGTAGTTGTAGAATTATCACAAATTTCAAATTAGTGAATTTGAACCCAGGTGACTTAAATTTTTCCTTCTGATTCCAAGCCCTAAAAGATAGAAAATCTGCCTGTGGTGGGAGCTGGAAGCTGGCTTGAGCAGATCATCCTCATGCTGGCCCACAGGCTGGCTGGCAGAAGGTGTTCACTCACACCATGGCATATACCAGTTCAGTTAGGGTTGAGTTTCAGGCTGAATATATGCTAGCATTTACATCAAGGAGAAATAAGTGACTTCACGACTTTGCCATTTTCCTGTTTGTTTCTCTAATGGCACTCAGTGCTCCAAGTTGGGGAATGGTTTTGAATCTCTCTGGAGGGCTAGTGTCCAGAAAACAGTTGTTGTGTACATTAACTGTGGTGTTGATTACAGACACATTGCAAGTGGTCATTAACTGAGACGATACCTAAATTATGGGTGTCAGCAGGTGAAGTGTTGGCATCTGTCTTTATACAGAAAGCCCTGGAGCCTAGACAGACTTCTGAGAACTGCTCTCCCAACACTCCATCTGCAGATGCTGGGCATGGGTCCCGCAAAGCACCAGAGCGCACAAGGGGAAATGGGGTCCCCAGCAGGAACGCATCGATGGGGTTTTCCAGTTCAGCCTTCAGGGAGGGGCCGAAGGCTGCGATGATATAACCATAGAGAAGACATGCATGGGGCAAACTGGGCCTTGCACGCACTGCTGCTGTAGCCACAGGCAGGGAGAATTATACTGGAAGAAGTGTTTTGTTTTCTTTTCATTACCAGGATCATCTTTTTGAATTAAAATATGTCAAACAAGCCAGATCTGTGGGAGCATCCCCATGAACCACCTTTTTCTCACCGTGAGCAATGAAATAGCCTTTGCATGGTTGTTACTAAATTCTGACTATTCCAAAATGTTTTCTCACATGATGGTTTTCCCCATATCATCCTGAACGATGCAGTTGAACTAATGTGAATAAGTTATTTTGCACAGATATTATTTTTTTTCTCTCTCCTGTTCAACTCTCTTTTGTTCTTTCTTGAATGTCTCACATTCAAGGCTGTCTAGGTGGGGGAGCCAGCAGTTCCCTCCCTCCCGTTCCTGCCAGGCCTGTGGTGCCCTGGACTTACTTCCTTGGGGTGGTAGTCCCTTGTGTCTCTCTGTTCCCCAGTCACCAGTTCCTGACCACTTCCTCCTCTCTTCCCCTGTTCATTATAGAATTCTCAAAAAAAAAAAAAAAATTCACTGCATTATTCCACTTTATCTGCTGTGAATCCATCTTCCCAACAAAAGCTTTGAGCTCCCTGGGGGTGAGGTCCCCGGCTGGTTTATCTCTGACTGACAGGATGCCTGTGGCTCGGGGGCCATTCGTCAAGGCTTTCAGCTGCCCTTGCTGAGTATGCTTCTTGGGCCACAAGGATGTGATGACAGAGGTTTGCGGCGAGTGTGCAGCCTGGGAACTCAGAGTCGAAAGCTCTGGTGCCTCACGCTCTCCTGGTCTCTCACAGGACTCCTAGCTGGCAGCCAGCCCAGGCCTGACAGGTCAGGCAGTCCCACCTTACACCCCACCGGGCTCTGAGGACAGGAAGTAGCCAGGGAAAGGGAACCTGCTGGCGCCCCCTACAGACCCTGATCCAGACTGCTGCACATAGCTACTCAGGGCTAGGGGAGTATGGCGTGTCCACAGAATCCAGCAGACTTGCGCCCCTGGGATGCCTCAGCTCCTTACTCCTCTATGTGGCTGCGCACTGTCAGTTCTGAGACGAGATAACAGAGCCTCGGAATACTCTGTGTCGCACCGTTGCTGAGTGACAGAGGTGGGCTTGGGACCCCAGCCTGGCTGGTCTTGGAGTCGAGATGCAACAAGGGAGGTCACAGTTGGTGGTCTGGCATGGCTGGGTTGCCAGACTGGACAAATTAAAAATATGGGACACTCAGAGAAATTTGAATTTAGTATAAGTATGTCCTGTATTTGGGCCATACTTTGTGTTAGTCAAATTTCTCTATAAAATTAACCATCCCATGTTTATGTTAAAAATAGGTACCCAGTATTTATCTGAAATTCAAATTGCACTGGACATCTTGTCTTTTCATCTGGCAACATGAGGTCCTCACCAGCTCTCAGGACCCAAAGTGAATCACAGTCAGAGGAAGCCAGTCTGGTGAGTCAGTTCTGGGAGAACTCATAGCTGCAGTTACACGGCAGTTCAGGACACACTCTGGGATCCGTTATCACATCTGATTCTTGTGACCTTGCTGGAATGGGTTCAACAGGACTTTATTAGCACCATTTTCTAGGTAGAGAAAGAAAGGCACGGAGAGGTACAGAGTATTGCTCAGTGTCACACAGTTTGTAAAAAAGAGAATTGGGATTGGGATTCAGCTTAGGCTCACCACTTGACCACCCCACACTTTCTCCAGCATGAAGCCCTGACCCCTCTGGTCACTGGGCTCAAGCACAGAGGGCGTGCCCTGGGCTCCTGGGCTGGAGCTCAAGAGAGAATTGAGGATCCAAGGACACAAGCATGGTTTATCATTCTGTTCACCTCCTAAGAACTTCATAGCTCAGTTTTTCATGACAACAACAGCAGCAGAAGTGACGATTTGGCCGGTCAGCACAGGGTCCCTCCTGTATGGGGAGGCTCTGGTGCTGGTCCTTGAGAGCTGGGAGGGATGCTCTCCGGCTGCTAGGCAGTCCCTTCCCTTCCCCTTGTGTCCCTCCCATGTTTGCACAGGAAGCCGCTGGGGTTTGCTTGGCTGCTGGCTTTGACCACTTGCCTGTAGTGTGGTTTTTGAACTTGAGCTCTTTGGGTGGATTTAATTACCTTAATTGAATGGTGTTTTCACTTTTCAGTAAAGGGGGAAGCAGGAAGCCAGTGGAAATGACAGGGGTTGGCTTTATCACACCCAGAAGGCCCTAACAGATTGGAATTGATTCTTCTCGATCTTCTTTCTGGGTGTTTTTTTGAGACATTGACTTGGGGTTGCCTTGAGCAGTTTGGTATAGTGAACCATGAAAGCTGACTTCTTCTAGCTTGTGAATGCACAGATGTTGTACACACAGCCTCCACCACCCCACACTGGGCAGGTGCCCTGCTGGTCATTCTTGGAGCAAGCTGTTGACCTCTCTTGCATTTTCCAACAGTCTTCCTGTTTCAGAGGAAAGTCCTTGTCTATGTCCTATGTTTTACAAGGCAAAATCAACTTCCTCAGTTGGAAAGGGGTGTGGATATGTGTCAAGTGTCTACGGGGTGACAGGCCCATTGCTGCTGCCTTCCTGTCTTCTTTCATTCCTTATGGCCAGGAAACTGAGGCTCCCTGGGTAGCTTGTCCCATACAGATTGCTGGAGCTGGATCATATCCACCTTTGGCTCCAGGGCCCTGCAGTCTGGCCTTTGATGGTTCCTCCCTAGCTAGTTCCCAATGCAACGCTTGCTCTTTCCTTATAACTCCTTTGGACTTTTGAAAATCAGAAACTTCAAGATCATTTATATTCTAATAGAGGTTGACATGGACCCTCAGAAGCCACATTTGAAGCTCGTTCCTACATCCATCCACTCAGTACCTGTTCACGCCTCTGTTCTAGTGCGGGAGATTCAGCAGAAGCAGGGCAGAATTGTGACCTTTCCTTGCGGAGCTGGGATGAACTGAGGGATGGCGCTAGGCCGCACTTAGACGGCCTTATACTGGTTTCCATTGAGCAGTGCCTCTTAACCATATAAAATGCACCTTTGATTTGCACACAGGTCATCGCATACCTGGTTTGGCTATTTGGCTCCACTGGTGTGGTTCTTGGCACTCCAGGGTAGGGGTTTCTGCTTGCATCCTGGCCCAGCCTGGCTTAAATAACCCCAACCTAGGGAAAGGCAAGGGTTCTCACAAGAACCCCGAGGCTTCTATGTGTTGGGAGAGGACAGAGCCAGCTTCATCCAACCCCAGGAACATGGTTGGTTGGCACTAGGGACCCCAGCAGCAGTGCTGATTTGGCATGCATCTAAATCCTTCCTGAATCACATCATGTGGACAGAGGGCCTCAAAGCCCTGCAGTGTGTAGAAGTTCAGGGAATCCTAGGGATGTGACTGAAGAAACCAGCTTGCCTGGGTTTGCCAGGTGCAAGGGCCAGCTGTGACCTGTGGTTGCAGCCACTGTGGGTGTTCTGCTGCCCTTGGGAGACAGCTGGGGAGCAGAGATGCTTTCTCTCTGGGGCTCAGTGCAGCCTGACTCCCACTTCTGGCCTGTCCCGGTCCACTGTGTCTGGATGGGATGCTTCTTCGGGAGCCTCCGAGTATTGCCCAAACCTGGGGCCATGTCTGGAGTTTTAGGCATACGGAAGGTTGGGTCTGACCCAACCAGCACTTTCCATGACAGGTGGGTGCCAGCACCTGGCATCACACACCCGGAGGCATGCAGTTGTAGGAGATAAGCAGAGAAGCAAGGCACAGAGGCAGGGAGAGGAGGAGAGAGACGAAGAGATGGGCTGGGTTCCAGCAACCTGCTTTTCAGTTCCGTTTCTGTTTCCTGAATGCAAGACCAGGGCGGGCAGAGCAATGTTTTTCTCTCTGGGGCAAAAGCCCTGCTTTGTAGTGCTGACTGATTTTTCATGGCTGATTTCTGCTATGATCTGGCATCTGAGGCAGAGTTGGGACGAGGCATGAACATGGGCTTGTGGAGCCTCTGAATCCTGCAGGCTCCCATCGGATTTGCAGTTGCTCTTATATCCTTGGGCAGGGTTCTCACTCTACAAAGGCTAACAGAAGCACCGTTTCTGATCATTCTTGATGGCTGGCACTGCTGAGGATCGCTCCGTAAAGCTCCTGGTGGCCAGGTGGGTTGACTCAATCGGTGCAGTCTTTGGGTCTTCCTCTCCACTGAAAGGGGCCCAGGTCCAGCACTGGCTGGCTTCTGAGCATGACTCCACTGAGAGCTCTCTGCAGACACTGGGGAATCAGCCTCGGTAGCCAGGTGCTCCCTGGACGAGGTGCAATGGGCTCTCTTGTGAGCTCAGAGGTACCTTTATAGGAGTGACTATGCTGCCATCAAAGGTAAAAGTAGGAGCAGAAGAGACCTGAGTCTAAACAACTCTGCCCTTGCCTCCTTCATGCCTCCCCAGAGAGGGTGTCAATGCCAGCCATGTGCCACTGCCAGAGGGGGCCTTGGCAGAGTTGATGGAATGGTGAAAGGCTAAGAAACAAGAAAGGGCCAAACTGGTAGAAATGGTTTTGATGCTCAGCCCACTGACCCTTTGACCTCCTTGTTAGATGCAAACCAAAGTCCAGGGGCCACACCACTGCCAGGCCAGGACAGGGAAGCTACCAGAAGGGGGCATACAGCTCTTTCAGAAATACAGGGGCCACCGAAATGCTGAACCCACCTGGCATCTGGGCCAGATCCCAGCGCTACTCTGCATTTGCTGACTACAGCCTTGGCTAACTTACAGGGAGTCTGTGAGCCTCAGACTTCTTGTCTGTAAAATGGAGCTAATGATCTGTCCTGTGCATTAATAACAGGGCTTCTCAGCCTCTGTGCCACTGACTCTGCCAAAGCCCCTGGGGCAAGATCACTGCCAGCTGAGAACTGCTTTACAGAAAAAAGGAGAGAACATTAGTAAGGCCTTTGGAGCATCCTTTATTAGTTCATTCGTTCCTTCCTTCCTTCCGCCTTTCCCAGGAACATCCTGTCCTGTATTCTGGAAATGGTAGGAAGTGACATAAGATAGAAATAGACTAGGCTCTTCTGGGCAGCAGAAGGATCTGGAGATCAGGGCACGGTCCTATTCCAAAGCAGTGTCATTTTGGGCAAGTCACTTCACCTCTACCTACACTTGTGAAACTGGGACAAGAAAAACAACTTCAGTTCTGCCCCCTACCCTGGTCAGGGGGGTGCAGCTTCCTATGCTGGAGTGGGCTGAGGGAAGGAATGGTCATGAAATTAGCCCCTGAGGCAGCCACTGCTTGAGACTCACCAGGTCCTGGTCCTCCCCTAGCCTGGGGGCTACCTGCACAGAAGAAGGCCCACGGAGTCCTGTGAGCCCCAGCAGTCCTGCCCATGAACTTTACCCACACGCAGTCTCCTGGGCAACACAGAATATGTGCACAGTCTTTCTCTGTGTATGTTCCAGGAGCAGAGGTTTCCCCTCATTTTCCCCTCAACACACAGCAAGAAATATATCTACATTACAGCATACAATCAGCTCAGAGCCATATAATTATACAAAACAAGGAAAATTCATGAAGCAAAACTTACTTTACTTAAATGGACCACTCTGATATTTTCATCCTATTCCACAGTAGTCTTTTATTTAAAAAAAACAAAAAACAAAAAAAATCCTATGCGCAATGTAGTAAGTGATTTGAGGGCTCAATAATGAGTTATAGCTTGTAGTGTTTTTTTTTTTTTTTAACTGTTCTAGACCAGAATCTGATCATTTCTGACCAGGCTCTGCTTGGGGCTGCCCTGCTTATAGTGATGCTAGGTTTTCATTTGAATGAAGAAATGCAGATCCAAGGGCCAAACACTGTGACTGTTAGGGTCTGACCGGATTCACATTGTTAAGGAGAGGAGAAGACCACCCAGGTGGTGGGTCCATGAGCCAGGCCTTGCCTTTCTGCTTCATTGCTGCCTCCCTAGTTCTGTACAGCACCTGGGTCTAATAGAGGACCATTCATCTGTTAAGCAAATGAATGAATGAGTAGAAGAAATCCCCATATACAGAGCACCTGGCATGAGACAGGCACTTTGTATACTATATTATTGCTTCCTATTTATTACATAATTAGGAAGCAATTCTGTGAGGTGGAAATTACTCTAGTTTTTTTACAGAGGAAGACCTTGAATACAGAGATGTTTAATACTTGGTGATGCAGAGCTTGAACCTGGGGCTGCTGGAGAGGGAGAGGGTCTCTGCATCCTACATTTAAAGAGGCACTTCCAGGAGCTTCTGCTGCAGGCTGAGAAACTGTGCTTGACTCTACCCCATCCCACCCCTGGGCACCTTGTAGCCCCCTGCTCCTGGTTCTTATCCTCAGGGCTCCCTGGAGTTCATCTTAAGACCCACAGTCACCCTATCCCCTGTCTTCTATCCTGTGCATCCCTTTCCACCTGAGAGTCCAGCTTTGGCAGACCACCCAGCAAGACTTTTATACTGGACTGTTTATCTACTGTCTAATCAGTTAGACTTTGGACAAATCACTCAATCTGAGCCTCAGCCTTGTTTTTGTAACCTGGGGCTGATAGGAAGGTACAGCCTCATCCTTGAGGAAGCTTCTATGGACTATGAAGTGGGTGTTACAGGGGCAATTGTAACTCCACTCTGGAGAACCTTGTCCAGAGAGGAGGCTGCTTCAGAGACCCCCAGAGGAAGAGGCATGTGGGTTTGCTGGGAATGGGGTATCTCTCAGGTAACCACCCTCTCTCCAGCCCCTGGGAAGAGAGCCAGGCCATATGGGAGAACACCCCTCAAAAGTAGCCCTGATGGGAGTCCCAGGCTTGGGCAGAGAGAAGAAGTTCCAAGAAGAGCTTCTGGAACCACAAAGAGGGCAGAGGGGCACAGGGCTCTCCCCACCATCTGGACTCCATTTCCTCATCTGTAAATTGGTGCCACAGGGCTGGGTGGCATAGGCAGAGAAGCAGAGCTGCAAGAGCCACCACAGCTTACCCAGCTCCTGCTAACTGCCATTAAGTTCACATCTGCCATCTTTCTCAGGGGTCACAACCACTGGCCAAGTTAGATAGGACCTGTGTCAAAGGAATCTGAGGTGAAAAAGCTGAGAATCAGAGACGTTGAGCAACTTGCCCAAGATCACACAGCCAGGGAGTGGCAGAGCCGGGATTCAGACCCAAATCTCTGTGCCAAGTGGTTTTGCCCTCCTTGAGCAGCCAAGGTAGAGAAGATTATGGGGTGGGTATCTCCCTCTGCCATGGTGTCACCACAGGGTAAGAATGGGTGGAGGTCTTTCTTGTAGCACCTTCTCTTCCCATGCCCTTCTCTTCCCACCAGAGATCATTTGCTTTAGTAAAGCTAGAGAAGGCACCTGCTAGACATGGACATCCCATAAGAGCATCCAGCAGGGTGCCCTCTTCCTGGCCCCTGAACTGTCAGGAAGATATGAGTATCAGGGCTGGGGGAGAGGTGTCCCACAGAGCCCTTGGGGATCTCTAACCCCTCCTCAACCCCATAGACACATCAGAGCCCCACTGCCCCTGGCCTTTTCCTCACTTCCTGCTGGAGGCTAGGACACAGAAGGGAAATGGTTGGTTGGTAAGTGACAGCTGTCTTTTCTCCAACCCACGTGGCAGCTGTGAGACGAGCTCTTCCAGGGAAGGAAAAGAACTTCCCTGCTTTGGGGACACAGTCACGGAACTGACAAGCATCTCTCCTTCTTCACAGAATTCTTTATGAAGTGCTTAGAGTGGTGAGACAAAGAATTTGCCATCCAGGCGATCCTTCTAAAAAAAATTGAACAGTGCTCTTTAGACAGACCAGATTACTTAAAACAATGACTTGAGTTGAAGTGCAAAAAGCCAGTTTCTTGGTGTTCTCCTTATTGAGATCAACAAGGAATCTTTTCTCCTTCTCTTTGGTAAGACAGTGGTCCTTGCTTCTCAGAATGCCCTGGAGGGCTTGTTAAACAAAGTTCTGGGCCTACCCCAGAGATGCTCTCTCAGGATATTGGGGCAGGGCTAGAGCATCCAGGGACACTTGGGACCACACTTGGAACACCGCTGCCCTAGGCCTCGAGCGATTGGAGATTGGACCTCTTTCTGGGAGGTTGTACTGATGAGTCATATGCTCTTGGGCCACTTGGGGTGCATGGGGGTCAACGATTGGTTTGGGCTGTGTCTGCTTGGCTCTGCACAGGCTGTGCATATACAGGGTACAGAGATGAATCAGAAATGCTTCCCTCTCCAAGGGACAGTTGCCTGTGGGGGGAGAACAGGCGGAGATCAGTGCCAGATGCAGGGTTCGGGATGTGGGAAGAGGGTGGTCTCTCCAGGCAGTGCTTGCTTGAAGGCAGCTGGGAAGGAGCTTTGCTGCCAGTCTCTGTGCATGCACCCAGGTGGCTCCAGCCTCAGCACCCAGCAGAGGGGAGTGCGAAGATTAGAGTCAGACTATGTCCCATTTCCTAGCACTGTGCAACCTGGGCAGGTTCCCTCCACCTCTCTGAGCCTCCCTTCATTCTCTGCAGCTGTCCTCACCTCTGTGGGTGGTGGGGAAGGGTAGAGATGAAAAAATGACAAGGGCCCAGAAGAGACCTACACAGAGTAATGATTCAGTAAATGGAAGCTTACACCACTAGAGACCTTGGGTTTTTTGAAACAGACCTCCCTCAGAAGGAATTCCATATCTATCATCATGGTACTAACACCCACCAACAGGATTGCAGGGTGAGCTCCAGCCTGTAAAGACTCTAGTAGGTGCTCACTAAATGCCACTTGCCACATTTCTAATCTCCTGATGGAGGCGCTATAACATAGTGCACAGGGCATGGACTGAGGCCAGACCTCCTAGGGCATGGTTCTTGGCCCTAGGGAAATTACAAAACCTCTTTTTGCTTCAGTTTCCTCATCTGCAAAATGAGACTAAAGTAATACCTGCCTCCCAGGGTCCTTGTGAGGACCCAGTGAATTCGTGTCTGTGAGGTGGCTGACACCTGGAAATTGTCAACATCTCGTTACCATCCTCACCATGCAATCTACACCAAGCCAGGGCTAGGGGCATGAGGTCATGAGGACAGCTGTCTTTCCCCAACATGAAAGTGAGAGAGAAGCATGCCAGCGACTGCCCAGAGCCCCCAAAGCTTGCCTGTCCTTGGAACCAGCTCACATCTTTGCCCTCTGATTGGTTCCTCTGCCTGAGCAAACCGCTCAATTCCCTCATCTGAATGCTCATCGGCTGACCATTAAGAGCATCAATGTTTGTATGGTGGTTGTTTTCCCTGAAAACCGTGCTTGCATCTCCTAAGCTATCACTGGAACCAATCTGAGGAAACCTTGCATGCTACATGAGACAGAAAAAAAAAAAAAAAAAAAAAAAACCCAGGTCTTCTATGTAAGTATTTTGCATACAGAGTATGCAGTACGCAGCTAGATTCCTGTGGTGAACTTGGTGGGACACTTGGGCAAGAAGCAGCTCTGAGCCCGTGAGTTTAGCAAGTGGGTCTGAGTTCCCAACCCTTGATTGCTGGTGGTGCTGCATGTGACCGGGTGGCCCCAGGCCAGGGCAAGCCCGGGGCAGCTCTAACACAACCTGGCCATTGCAGGCAGGGCTCAGAGACACGAAACTGACCACCAGACTGGGCAGAGAGTGGGGAAAGCGCTGGTTGCTCAAGTGAATCTCCGTTTCTCCTCTGCTTTTCCTTCATCAAGCTTCAGGTAAAGGCTTTAACGTGGGATGTGGCTAAGATGAAATCCTTCTTTTAAGTCAGACCTTGAAGTCCTCAGCAGCTCAAGCCCACCTGGGAAGGGGCCACTCAGGAACAGAAGGGATCCACTGAGGCTAGGGAACAGTGTCTAGGTGCAGAGGCCCAAAGGAACCAAGGATTCCTACCGACACCAGGCGTAGGCATCTCCATGGGTTCAGAAGCTCTTCACTGTGCAGGGTCTTCTCTGGGCTAGAGCCTCCAGGTGCCAGCCAAGCTGAGAATGAAGGATACGGGGAAGGTTCTCTCCCCACTTTCATGGGCTGTGGTCCAGAAGGGTTGCTTTCTCTTTCGATGAGAAAGAGAAGTCTGTCAAGTCCTGGGGAGAAAGCCATTTGTGGTTCATGGCCTCCACTGGCTCCTCTTGGAGTCACGTTTGTAAACTCTCTGACAGCCGCACCTTGGAAGGGAATGCACTTCGCACCAAGCCTTCTTCAGCCCTGGGAACCGAGGGCAGCCAAGAACTCACTCTGTTTCAGCCTTGACATTGCTGCCACGTGTTACTCACTCATGCAGCCCCCTCCAGGAAATGCTCCAGAATGATAGGGATGACCTATATTGGGGGTGACACATCTCAGCAGTGTTTCACATGTTCTGTTTTGGGGCCTTGATCTGTGCATTTATAATGAGCATTGTCCTCTCCTTCCCTATACCCCCAGCTCATGTCCTGTAACCCCTGGGATCAAGTTGAAACTAAGAGGTGTTTTGGATTTTCCCAGCTGACGAAACGAGACATGAGTTGCATTATAGGGCTACAGATCGGCTGGGTCTGGTGAAATGTGATTTGAACTCTCAGACGGAAATAAAACCAAGACCACTGCAGCCTGTTGGGAAATGTCAGCACTTGTGTCTCCATAAGGCTGTCTTCTCTGAAAGCCCTTTTCATCTCTCCAGTAACCCCGGGTGGATGGAGTGAAGGCCTGAAAGCCAAGGAGGAAGATGGCTCAGGGCTGGCTCTGTTGGCTAGCAGGTTTCAATTACTGAGATTTCTGGCATAGGCTGGAGGAATAGGGCTATTTCCAGATGTGGGGCTTCCCCTTTCTGTAAGGGTCTCCTGGGCTTCTTTAGGGTCAAGAGCAAAAAGCAAGAAACACCAAGTCACTTGCTGGAGTCCCAGGGAAAAGACACACTCTTCCTCAGGGACCTCGGGGCCACCTGACCTTCCCTTGTCTCCTCTGCACACCTTTGTCTCCTGGGTTCCCAGGGGATCCAAGTTCCTATACTTTTAGGACCCAGCACTCCATCAGCCCCTGTCCTCCCAGCAGGCTCCAGTCGCTCCCATCCCAGTGAGCTTCTGGCCACCAGCGAGCAGGCACAATTGTTCCCCTCCCAAAGACCAAGGGGCAGATGCAGGCTGGACTTGGGTCACCCGGAGATGTCTATTTATAAACCATCCCGATAAGCACAATCTGCCCTGCTCAATTTAGGCCTTATTCCACAGCAAAGCTAATTCTCCCAGGGGGCAAGCTGAACATTTCCTGTACCAGCTAGACTGGAAAGACGGGCCCAGTGGAGGGGCAAGAAGCTCCAGAGCTAGTCATTGTTTCTGAAGGGTCCAGCTCTCAGGCTGTACAAGCTAGAATGTTTACTGCTGTTTGTGGGTGAACGGAAACAACCCATCTCAAGGAGTGATACAATAGGGGTCAGCAAACATTTTCTGTAAAGAGCTCCATAGTAAATGTTTAGATTTTTCTGGCCACACAGCCTGGGGCAGTTGTGAAAATCAGCCAAAGACATTATGTAAATAAACGAGTATGGCTGCGTGCCAATAAAACTTTATTTATAAAACCAGGTGCCCAGCCCATGGCCTTGGTTTACCAATCACTGTAGTAAAGGGAACACAAATACTGGAAAATTAGACCTCATTTAACACAAACATTTGTTAATCTACTCTCCAGGACTCCTATATTTTGGGTTTTAAAAAATATTACTTCAAATATTGTTTGTTATAATTGGGCTAGATATGTTGAAAGAAATGATTCGTAATTCAGTCTTTTTAAAAACAGCTTTTATTTTCTAGAGCAGTTTTAGGTTCTAAAAAAATTGAGCAACTAAGTGAAAGGTACAGAGATTTCTCATGTAGTCCCTCCCTCAGCCCCCATGCATAGCCCTCTGTATTATCAATATATCCATGGGTGGTGTTAAAAATCCTTAATAACTTCTTAAGGTCTATTTAACTTTTCATGTGTATTCAATATTGCTCTTCTTAAGGATCAATTCCATGAGGGAAAAAAAGATACAATGATAGATTTAGGCAAGCCCACCTGTGGGAGTCTGGTTGGGACCCCTGGGTTCACACCAGAGTCCACAGGCCATGATGTCCTGATGACCAATTGTCCTCTTTGTTACAACTAGCAGGATCCTGCCTGACCCAGCAGTGGGGGACACAAGAGAGCCAGTCTCCCACCCTAGAACCTGTAAGGTCGCACCCATTTGACAACACAGCACCCTGGACACACCCAAGACTTGTGCCCACTCAGCCATGTGGGAGCAGCGTGTCCTGACAGATGCACAGAAGGACAAAGTCACACCCGTCTATACCATATCCTCTGTTTCCTCACGGTCCACACGGTAGTCCGTCACCACGGCACACCCAGCACACGGAGAAACTCAGCCCCGACGTGCCCCTGGCCACTCACAGCAAACTGCACAGCGCCCTGACACAGGGCGGGCAACCTCCCAGCCCCGCCGGCGCAGAGCGCACATCCCTGCGGCCCGTGGGAGCTTGTGCCTCCCAGCCTCTGCAAGGGAACCAGACCGGCATCTGACCCTACCTTCCGCTCTCCGCAAGTCCCGGCTGCTTGTTCTCCAGGCCTCCCAGGAACAGGACAGGACCCTGACTCCTCCAGCAGCCTGGCTTTGCCCAGCAGCCAAAATTTCTTCCCTTGTCAGCCAGACTGCCCAGAGACAGAGGGGAATGGATGCAAGACCCAGACCTCTTAATGTTCACAAACCTGCCCACCTGAGGAAAATCAGTGACCAGAAGCTGGCCAGACACTGGAAGTTGGGGAAGCGTACCTAAATAGAGACCCAGCCGGGGGAAACCAAATGGTGTTCTTGGTGGGGAAGAGGCAAACAGTCCCCACTGCAACACCCGCGTGGTGTCAAGTAACAGTCAGATTAAACAAACAGCCTCAGCAGCTATTTTTACATCCAGATCGGCCACGGGTAATAGATAACTTGGGGAGTGAGAAATTGCTTGCCTCTTAGCCGGATCCTAACCCAGGATTCCAACTTGTATTCAGATTGATTTTTAATACTATTCTAGTGTGGAGGTTCGAATAAAAACCTCCTAAGATGCAAAGGAAAACATTTGTTTAGGGAAACATTATAAACACCGTATTGTGTGCCTTGGAACCAGCGCCCAGAGGCCTGCTGATGCCCTGGGGCAGAAATAGCCTGTTTCATCATCGGCTCGGAGGACCGCAGCCTGCATTCCTCGAGTAAGGAACCGTCCTGGGCTGTGCATTTGGAGCAAAATAACATGCCTGGCTGCAGGCTGGGGGAAGGCTAGCCTGGGGCTTCAGGGTAAGAGTCTTGAAGGATATGAAATAATCATAGAAGAGGCAAGGTAAGTGCCCACTGGGTGAGCCTGGCCATGGCAGATGTGGTTGTTGGCAAGGCCCAGGTGCCAGGTTAGAGCTCCCCTCTCCATCTCTGGAGGGCAGGCCTCTCCACACCCCTGAGGTGGGCTTATGTCTGCCTTCCCATGGCCACTTCCTACCTTGGCCTGGGGTCACCTACTCCCCAAACTGCCCATAGACCCACCAGGCTTTTTCCAATCCCCCTGCCTTTTTCCAACGGGCTCACCCCATGCCAGTTCCTGGGTGTTCTATTTATCTTCCCCTAAGCTGACCCTGGGAGAGCATAAGAGTTTTAATGCAGGAATTTCCTTCTTCTTTCTTTCTTTTTTTCGAGATCCTTTCTCACACTCCCCGGCCCTGGGGCCTGGAAAGGCAGAAGTGCCTGGTCCCAGACAGGTGTCCTGCTCTGTGGATGCCCAAAGCCTTTGGAAGTCTGTGTTGCACTGTACTTCTGAATCTATTTGTGGACTGCCCTGCCTGCCCCCGTGGATTACTCACAGCCAGCGACCTCAGTCTCAGCCCTAACTCATGGCCTGGCACCACCTCCAGCCTTGAACCCACCAGTAGCAGGATCCCAGGGAGACAGGTCTATGCACTTCGGTTCAAATGAGTCACAAAGAACAGCTCCTTGTGGCCCTACAAATGGAGTGGTCAGACCTCCAACCAACAGGACAACCCAGCCCTTCCTTCTCCCGGGAACCTCCAAACTTATCTTCTGAGGACCTGGCTCTGGAGACACCCGCTCACTGATCAGCACTCAGAGATGGTTTGAGGGACACCCAAAGTGAACCCCTTGATTCTACCCACCTCACTTACTTCCCCTGAGTGTCAAAATCAATGCTAGCCAACCTGGCAGATAAAAAAAATCAATTTGAGAGATCAATCAGCATTAAATCAAACAAAACAAACAGAACAATAAATAGAATTTAGAGCCCTAGCCCCTTGTATTTCCGCTAAATCACTTAGCCTCTCTGTGCCTCAATTTACTCATCTCCAATATGGACAGATTGCCTGTGCTCTGTGGGGTTGAAGATCAAATAAGCTCATGTACAGATATGCTTCTATATTACAAAGCTTCTCAAATGGTGGGCATTCACTTGCTATTTTTTTCCCCTGATTTTTGCCACATCTTCAACCATCTGTACCATCATTTACTTACTTTTTCAAAAACAGAGCTTTGGGGTCAGTAGCAATACCTGAGAAATTCTGGATTCGATGCTCTAGTTTTAAAAATGCACCCCCCCCACCCCCCACACAATTATACATTGGAACAAATATATAGCCAGTTTGTATGCTATCTGTTTTTGCCCCAAATCATTTTGTTCTGGATTTTAGGAAAAGTTGAATTTCTAAATCTCATTTTAAGGAGGAGTTTGTTTTGAGGAACGGGTAACCTGAGCTGAAACCATTCAACAGGGCCCCTTACTTTCCTCCCGCTCCTCAGAACGTTTCTTCCCCAGCTTACTTTTAATTCTTCACAGATGGAGAACATGACCTCATGTCTGGTTTAGGATCCTAGAAGTGGTGAGCTTTGCTGTGTGGCAGGTGCTGATGGTGTTTGCTTGAAGTGGCTGATTGGGAAAAGAGGACCGTAAGGATGGTTCAGGGAACATTTGGGGGCAGGGCAGTGGCTGGCAGCTCTGTCAATGACGTCAGCAGGAGGGGTCGAGAGAGAACAATAAAACGCAGTTGACCCAGCAAAAGCCTGTCCTGGGAGCAGAAGCTCTCAGAGTTTGGCCTGGGACCCCATCCAGCTAGGCTGACCATAGCTGACCACTGTAGAATCTCATTTCCCCCAGAATGTGCCTCCAGCTGCCCTGTCCTAGGGATCCCATGTCTGGCTCACTCCTGGTGGGGCACCGGCGTGGATCACCCCAGGCCCAAAACACAGCCAGACAACTCAGCCCAAGCTCCACCAGGAGCTCAGGGTCTGCATGAGCCGGAGCTGGCATCTTTCCGGGGGACGGGCCCAGGCAAAGTGACCACTCTCTCCCAGTCCAGGAGCTGTGAGCTGCGTGGAAAGAATGTGAATGAAGACACAATTCTAAATGTAGAATCACGAACGCTATGTGAGCTGGCTCCCTCATCATCCAGAAAAACAAGACCTGCTTGTACATTCTGCAAGAGCATAAATAACGCTGTCCTCAGGCGGCGTGCTGTGGTGTCCACTCCTTGCGGTGGCTTCACTGGCTCCGACTCTCCACAGAACCTCTGGAGCATCGTGGGAGCTGCCGGGCTGCCTGAAATGTGGAATGGGTCCTTCAGGCCAGTTTCCATTTCTGGGTGTTTGAAGTTCACATCTCCGCACATAATGTGAGGCAGCTCCCCTGATCCTTCTGCTCTTGAGACGTGGTTGTGCTGAACAGCTTGTCCGAGCTCTCTTCACCAGTGCTCAGCCTTCTTTATGAGTTGTTTTCATAAATGTCTTCAGGGAGTTGGTGCTTTCCCAAGGCTTAATAATAATATGTATAACAACAACAAAATAGTAATGTTGGTGTGCACATGGAAAACCTTTACTCTGGCCTGCACCATTCTGAGTCCTTATATAAATGAACCTACCCACTGTACTCTGTCTTAGGGCCCAGCACCATTTTGTTCTTTCACAATTGCTCCCTGCTGGAGAGTTAGGGAAAGATAAGACTGGGGAACCACTATTTGCTGAGCACCCATTATGTGGCAGGCACTGTCTGATTTCTTTTCTCCCTATATGTGATGACTGTTCATGCACCCTCTCTCCAGATGAGAAAACTGAGGCTTGCAGAGGTCCTTGATGCCACATGACTAAGGTTGGCTCTGAGGAGGCAGAAGAGGGTTCGTCCTCTGACCTGTCTAGACAGTAGGTCTCTTGCAGCCGCCCTAGTGAATCTCTCTTTCAGCCTAAGCACAGGGAACACGGCTTCTTTCCATCCACCTGTTCTGCTTGCCTCCCTCTGGGGGAGAGAGTAAAGTCTGGCCAGGGCATCTCCTTGGCTACTGATTTGTTTTGTTAACTGTGGGATTCTGTACCTGTGTCAGCACAGTGAAAGGGTGTCCTCAAGGCTGATGGCAGAATGGGGTGTCACTGCCACAGGACACTTCTCACCTTCAGACCCTTTCATCAGATGGATCTCCTTACCAGGAACTCAGAGTTATAGTGGCTTTGTGAAGGGATGGGGCATGATAATGGTGCCCAGCTCAGAAGAGCTGGATTTATTGGGGGGGGCCCTGTTTGCAACTCGTGGCTGGAAAACAGGCCACTGGCCCAGGTCACTCAGGACCCTTCCTTAGAGATGCTCCCCCTCTCTGACAAACCGGGTGCCAGATTGGTGGCTATCAAAGTCAGTTGAGGGCTATGTGGTCTGGGAGCTCTCTTTGAGGCCTTTCCTTTGGGACTCTTGGCTTAGGACTTTGCAATGAAAGATTTAAATGAAAACAACAACAACAACAAAAACAGAACCTGTACTATGAAATGAAGCAAATCCACATTATTAAAATACTACCAAACACCAGCAAAATCATGGTGACCAACTGAGAGGTTAGCCACCAGGAGGGACCTGGAAATGAGTCAGGAGGAGTGTGAGGGGTCAGGAACTGTGCTCCAGCTGTGCTCCTGAAGCACATGCTGGCAAACTTTTTCTGTAAAATGCTATAGAGTATATGTTTTTAGCTTTGTGGATCAGGCTGCCTTTGTCAGGGCTGCTCTACTCAGCCATGAAAAGCAGTTAGAGATGCTTTGTAGATGAAGAGGTGGGGTTGCATTCCAATCAAACATTATTCGTGGACATGGAGATTTGAATTTCATGTCATTTTCATGTATCACAAAATATTCTGGTTTTGATTCTCTCTCCTGTTTAGATATGTAAAATCCACTCTTAGTTCACTACCACTACTAGACCCTCTGAACTGTAGCCCACCAGGCTCCTTTGTCCATGGTGGGTTCTTTACCACTAGCATCATGTGAGAAGCCCACTCTTAGCTCACAGGGCTGTGCAAAAACAGGGGCAGATGGATTTGGGCCATGGTGTGCCAAACCCGAGCCACTCCATCCACTTTAGTCACCACCAACCTGAAACCTAGCTGGTCTGAAATGAGAAATGCTGTAAGTGTAAAACATACACTGGACTTCAAAGACTTAGTACAAACCCCCCCACAAAATATCTTCTTAGTAGTATTCTGTATTGAATATTGTATTGAACCAGTGCTAAAATGGTGATACTTTGAATATTTTGGCTTTGATATAATATACTGTTAAGATTGTTAGCTGCCTTGTATACTGTGTGTATTTTGATCCTCACAACCACCCTGGGAGGAAGCCATGCCTATCTCTATTTCCAGATGGAGAACAAGGTCAAAGAGGAGAAATCCCTTGCCCCAAATTATGTAATTGGTTGTAGAGATGGTCTCAGAATCAGGTGTCCCTGTCTTTCTAGACTGCATTGTGTTCCCCTGGTGCCTTAATTATTAAGATACTGGGAAAGCAGGGCCTTCCTGGAGGAACTGCTGCTCCCTATAATACAGAGAGGTGATAGCTGGGTTGTGCAGAGCAGCCTGACTATGGGGAAGGAGGATCTGGAGGCAGGTTGGAGTGCAAAGCCCCAGGGAGCCCTCTTGCTGTCCTGCACCCCCAGGCATTGCCTGCTCCCCTCTTCCCGAGCAGCAGCTGGAGAAGAAGGCTCTTGTTTCTCCTACATCTACTTCTGGCACAGGGGGAGCACAATTGTTTGACCTCAGAGGAGTGAGGTGAGGATCACTACTCACTCTGGCTCCAGTCACACCTGCTTCCTTGCTCTGCTTTATATTTCCCATTCTATCCTGCCCTGGCCCTTTGCAGCTGTTGACTCTGTTTGAAGAACTTCACCTCTGTCTTTACATGGTTCCTTCCTTATCCCCATTCAAATGTCTACTACCAGCACTGTTTACAATAGCCAGGACATGGAAGCAAACTAGATGTCCATCGGCAGATGAATGGATGAGAAAGTTGTGGAATATATTACTGTGGAATAATATAACACAATGGAATATTACTCAGCCATTAAAAAGAATGCATTTGAATCAATTCTAATGAGGTGGATGAAACTGGAGCCTATTATACAGGGTGAAGTAGGTCAGAAAGAAAAACACCAATACAGTATACTAATGCATATATATGGAATTTAGAAAGATGGTAACGATGACCCTATATGCGAGACAGCAAAAGAGACACAGATGTATAGAATAGTCTTTTGGACTCTGTGGGAGAAGGTGAGAGTGGGATAATTAGAGAGAAGAGCATTGAAATATGTATATTATCATATGTGAAACAAATCATCACCAGTCCAGGTTTGATGCATGAGACAGGGCACTCAGGGCTGGTGCACTGGGACGACCCTGAGGGATGGGATGGGGAGGGAGGTGGGAGAGGGGCTCAGGATGGGGAACACATGTGCACCCATGGCTGATTCATGTCAGTGTATGGCAAAAACCACTAAAGTAATTAGCCTCCAATTAAAATAAATAAATTAATTTTTCAAAAAAATGTCTGCTGCCATTTACCCTAACAGGAGAAAATATGTGTGTGCATTTACATGTATTTGCTTATATTAAAGGAAAACAATTTAAGAATAAACTCTAAGCTGAAACGGTTACCTCTGGGGACAGGAGGGCACAGGTGTATGAATGAGAGGAGGAGCTAGATGTCTCAGAGTCTGCCTTGTTTGGTGGATTCCATGTGCAGCCATGTGCATACCTTATCTTGTGACCAAACTAAACTAAATCAAAAAGTTAAAAAAGGCAGTCTTGAAAAACTAATAGCAAAATGAAACAAACAAATCTAATGTGTAGGGGGCATAATTTCACTAAGGGGAATTATTTCAAATGGTTTTAAACTACATTAGTTTGTTTCAACTTTCGTAAGGAGAGAATACCTGAACATAAAATTAACTATGAAGTACAATCTTAAATCGCTCTCAGAAATATAGATAGATATAGATAAAGCAAATTAGGAAGTGTGTTAGTGTCATGAGAAAACAAAGTCATTTTTTAGTGTTAGAGAAAAGAGCTGCAAATATAAAAGCAAAATGGTAAGTAAAACTTGGTAATGTTTATTCGATATCAATATAAATTATATAAAATAAAATATGCAGAAGTGTGAAATCAAGATATAGTTTCTCTTAAAAAAAGAAAAACATTTCTTAAAAGGCCTAAAAATAATAACCAACATCATAGCAATGACTCGCCTCTTTACCGACATTTCTGTCTCTGAAGATAGCTCATTAAAAAGGACACACATTCTCTTAACAGAAAATGTGTAAGAAGAGTCTGAAACCTCTGGTCACACCAAAGGCAGGCAGGCTGAGAAAGATGGTTGGGATGATATCAAAATAACTTAGGAGTCAACTGAAGAGGTTCCCACAGCAACAGATGGAACAGGTTACATTAGTACAAATAAAAGCCTGGGTAGACTGAAACACTGAGTATGTTTGAACTCATGAGCTCATAATGATGCTGAAAAAAAAAAACCCTAAATCAAAACCCAAATAACTCAAACAACCCTCCATGGTCCTGTTGGGCGATAGAAGGAGCAGGTTCATCCTTCTGGAAAGCTGAACAGGGTCGAGTGCCTCTCCCGACTTTCCTGTGTGACCTACACCCAATAGTCCGCCAAGTGATGCGTGAAGAAGAGTGGGTTGCCATTTCCTACTCCAGGGGATCTTCCTGACCCAGGGATTGAACACTTGTCTCTTGCATCTCCTGCACTGGCAGGCAGATTCTTTACCACTAGTGCCACCTGGGAAGCCCCAATAAATAAGGAAGGGTAGAACTGGAAGATGGTCATTTTTCAAACCCTTGACAAATAATGATCAAGACAATGATCCCTGAGGGACTCCCATATAAACACACAACACCCATGATGTACTCTTAAGAGCCAGACAAAAACAAACCTAAATCAGAACAAGTCTCTATCTCTGGATTTAACTACCTGACTATAGGAATAACAGGGACAGAGGAAACTGTTAAATGACACCATGAGGAAGTAATCAGCAAAATCCAGGGTATGGGAAACTCTATAGGACAAGTGACCAATTTCTTAAACAAATAAGCCACTGAAATCAGAGTAGGTGGAAGCCATTGATGATAAGATACTTGAGAGACACAGGGATGAAGTGCCACACTCAGATGCTCTATGGATCTTGGTTCCAACACATCCTCCATAGCAAACATTTATAAGACACTTGGGTAATCTGAATGCTTCCTGGGTGTTTGATGCTATTCAGGAATTACTGCTAATGTTTTAGACATGAAAATGGTATTTGAAAAAAAGCATCTTTATTATTTGGCAATATCTACACTAATACTTTGCAGGTAGCACTAGCGGTAAAGTACTCGCCTGCTAATGCAGAAGACATAGAGATGCGCGTTTGATCCCTGGGTCATGAAGATCCCTGGAGGAGGGCGTGGCAACCCATTCCAGTATTCTTGCCTGGAGAATCCCATGGACAGAGAAGCCTTGCAGGCTACAGTCCATAGGGTTGCAAAGAGTTGGATACGACTGAAGTGACTTAGCATGCATGCATGCTAATATTTAAGAATGAAATGATAAGACATCTGGGACTTTTTTCTGAGAAATGCAATGTATGGAGAAATGAGTTGGAGTATATGAAACAAGATTTTTGAAGTTGGGCATTTGTTACACTGTCTTCTGAACATGTGTATACATTTGAAATGTTCTGTAATTTTAAGAAAATAGAAAATTCCCTGGGGCAGGAACGAGAGGATGAGAGGGTCAGAGTGAGCCGAGAGGAAGGTGGGAGCTCCTGGGAAGAGGAGAGACGCAGCAGGGAGCCGGAGGACAGCGGCAGGCTCTGCGGGAGCCAAGACGAGACCTGGACTGTCCCTAGAACCACGTGGCCGAGGAGGTGGCACCTGGGCCTGCCTGGCCCGTCCCTCAGACTCCAGTCTGTCTGGTAACCTCACTTAGGGTTATCTGATATACAGTAGCTTTAGCGAGGCCAACAGCTCTACAAATATTGGCAGGTACACAAAGTATCAGAAACAGTTAAACGCCCAATTTTAGAGTTTGATTGGCTAAGGCTAGACTTAGAAATTAACACAATAAAATAAAAGAAAATATTTATGGAAGAGTATTAAGTAATCAGTGGCTTCCCTGGTGGCTCAGATGGTAAAGCATCAGCTTGCAATTTGGGAGACCTGGATTGGGAAGATCCCCTGGAGAAGGAAATGGCAACCCACTCCAGTACTCATGCCTATAAAATCTCATGGACAGAGGATCCTGGTAGGTTACAGTCCATGGTGTCGCAAAGAGTTGGACACAACTGAGCAACTTCACATGGGTCCATGGTTCCATTAAGTAATCAAGTAAAGATGGAGTTTATATAATTAATGTAAAAATGTGTATATATTCATGGAAAACAAATTTAAAACTGTGAAAATGTAGTTACAAGGAAAAAAGTTCTCAAATAATATATAGACAAGTGATAGGTAAAATGATACCTAAAAACCAACAAATTTTGCTTTGTCAGCAGAATACGGGCATGTGCTGGTTTTTCCTTTTACTTTCTTTTAAATGATGGCACATTTTCATTGAGATGATTTGCCGCAGGGTGAAGAAAACCTGTTACTACTTTTGACAAGAGATTAGGGTGGACCAACTTGCGGGGAAACCTGAGTCCAGAGTTTTAGTGAGACACTTTCCGTTCCCCCGCCCCACACCCCCGGCTGGAGCCACCTTCGCTTGGCCAAGGTGGGTGGTTAATTTCACTGGTGAGGTTAACATCCCTGGAATGGATGTATGGGATGGTGCGGCTAAAAATATCCCAGTGCAGGGGCAGTTTCTCTAGAAAGCCCAGAGCTGTCTACTTTCTCCCAAGGGCTGTGGAGGTCACTCTCCAGTGGCCAGTTTTGTGATGTGATAACCGTGTCTGGGGTAAAATCAGCTTCTGGACCCTTGCACATGTGAAGGAGCCCTTCTAGGCATTGCTTTTGCTGCAGAGGGTCACCTTGGGCCCTCAGAGTGAGGAGGGCATGCTCACAACCACGGGGGCTGCCCAGCTTTTGTACCTGTAATTCCACCAGAGCTCTGGCTTCCTTTTGGGGAATGCAAGGTGTCAAGACCCCTCCTTGCCCTTGGCCCCTCCATAGGTGGTCCTCTTACATCCTCCTGTCCAGTTTTAGAGGAGACTGGGGGAAGCAGATACGCATGGTGGGACCAGAGCTGGCTCAGGTGCCTTGGGAGGCTGGGACTGAGCCAGACTGTACACTCTGAGATGAGCAGTTCTGCAAGTCACCATGCCCGCTTCAGGTTCACTATCTGACACTTGGGTCTCAACCCTCCAAGACTATTACTGCTTCCAGAAGCTTCCAGTAGCCCACATTCAGAGAGCTGTGAGGTTTTTGCACAACTTCATGGGTATTCTTGCCTGGAGAATCTCCATGGACAGAGGTGCCTGGCAGCCCATGGGGTTGCAAAGAGTTGGACATGACTGAGCGACTAAGCACACACACACACACACACACACACGGGCATTTACTAGTTGGAGTTCTGTTGGCACGAATGGAATGTGGAGGGCTATCCATTGTTTTATGGGGTGTTGGCTCTCCATACAGCCCTTGGAGGAGGGCTCCGGATGCAGCCTCATCATCTCCCACTTTCCTGCAGAGGGAGCGAGGTCCTGGGGATTTGTGGAAGGCACATGGTGAATCCAGCAGACAACAGAGCTGGGGTCAGACCTAAGGAACCCAACAAGTCTGCCAGGGGCTTTCTGGCTCTCTCCTGGCCTTCTTGGAGGAACCAGCACACACCCTTCCTTTTACACCCCTCACTCTCAGCTCCAGACCTCAGGGTCACCTGGTGCAGTCTATGGCCAGAGGGGACCCAAAAGGCTGCAGGACGCTTTTGTTCTAAAGTAATTTGGATTGGTTGGCAGCCTTTAAAGACTGGGAGATTTGGGAGGCGAGGTGTGACAGTGGCATTTCTGACTCTTTTTAAAATGGAAGGTTGGGCACCACCGGATGGCAGGATTTGCGAGGTTGCCCTTTCAGACAAGGCATGTGTCTTCCTGCTGGCCACTAGCTAAATTCATCATTTTCATACCTGCCAGGACTGTTTGCAACTCTATTCTGAGCAGGGGATGGCTTAGGGTGTGCTGGAGAGGGATGGCTAACACATCTCAACGTTTCCCCAAAAGCCAGCTGGGGGGCCGGACCCTGAACACCCTGCCCATCAACCTCCTTGCACTGGACACCCTCAAACACTCAGAGAACCCGGTGTCATGTTGAGCTGAATTAAACCTTGAAGAACATGTAAACTAGGAAGTGTTCTGCCAGCATTAATACTAAATAAGGCTTATCTTCAGAAACATTTACCTGCTGTGAGCAGATATGTCTTCATGAAATATGAAATCCACCCAAATTTATTAAAACCGCCTGCGTCTAAGTGGGAACTCAAACCGAGCAGCCCTCCTTTAGAGCCTCATTATTATTATGGCATTATTTATTTATATCCTACCCTAAGACAGACATGATGTAATCCAGTAATTAAGATTGTTATGATTGAATATTTATTAAGCACCTACAATAAGCCAGTCACTGATCCACATAAAAAGAGTCTCTCTCCTCCAGAGCTGCCATCTTGCTGCCATGGGGAGCTCAGTGCCTCTCATAGGGGAGCAGGCAGGAGTTTAATGGATTTTGTCTTCCCTGAGCAAGCCTGAGAGAAATGATGCTGATCAGAAACTGGGCCCAGTTTAGTCTCGCAGTTCAATTGGAATGAAATGAAAACAATCCATCGCTGGCTTAGAAAAGAGATGGGTGTGCATGCAGAGGAGCTATCCACCCCAAGCGAGGCATCTCAGAACCCAGGGGTAAGCAGAGCTGTGGCCTCCTCTGGATGCCCCTGGGGCAATAGGTGTGGGCAACTTCCTCTGCATTTGTAACTCACCCCCAGGCCCAGACTGTGTTGCTCTTTTGTACTTCTTGTAAAATTAGCCCCTGCTCTGACAGGTCAGGGCTTCCCAGGTGGCTCACTGGGTAAAGAATCTGACTGCACTGAAGGAGACGCTGGTTCAATCCCTGGGTCAGGAAGATCCCCTGGAGGAGAGCATGGCAACCCACTCCAGTATTCTTGACGAGAATTTCATGGACAGAGGAGCCTGGCAAGCTATAGTCCATGGGATTGCAAAGGGTCGGACATGACTGAAGTGACTAAGCACTCACACACACGCACTGACGGGTCACAAGCCAACTGAAGCTGGGTCTCTGTGCTAGCATGGGAGCCGCCAAGGGAAGCAAATACAGCCACAGGCCTCCTGGAAGTCAGTCCCCAGACAAGGTCCCACAGGGAGCTTCCTCCATCTGTGCAGTACCACTGTTCAGAACAGCCTATGAAAAGTCTGGGCTTCTCTCTCCCTGGCTCCCCCTTTCCATCTTCTTCTGTCTTTCCCCACACTGGGCCGCTTCTCCCTAAAAGGACCTGCTGGGTTGTGAACTGGCCAGGATAGAGCCTGTAGGTTGGGTTCTCTGGCTTCTACCTGGACTCTGTGCTTGAGCATTATTTGTAAATTGAAAGAGTAAATAAATGAATAAAAGCACTAAGGGGTCAATGAATGAAACACTACTGTAAATGTATACCTGGCATTGATACATGAACTTCTACGACCAAGGGCTTCCCTGGTGGCTCAGATGGTGAAGAATCTGCCTGCAATACAGGAGACCCTGGTTTGATCCCTGGGTCAGGAAGATCCTCTGGAGAAGGGAATGGATGCCCACTCCATTGTTCTTGCCTGAAAAATTGCATGGACAGAGAAGCCTGGCGGGTTACCATCCATGGACTTGCAAAGAGTTGAACATGACTGACTGACTAACACTTAAACTCCACCATCACTGCCTGGAAAAATCTAGTCTCAATTTAAAGTTCAAACAGTGCCAGAAAATGGGCTTACAGAGGCATCCGCTCACTCCTTCAACGTCTGTGCCTCTATAGTTCTGGGTGCTGGAGACCCTGAGATGCACACTTGGGCCTGACCCCCATCCAGGTTCAGCCTTTTGCCCCTTGCTGGCAGGAGGTGGGAATTGCAGGTTGTATTTTCCCCATCACCAGGGAGGTGTGTGTGTGTATGTGATAAAGCCAGAGAATCTCCGCCCAGACTCCCAGGCTGCCGGTCATGGGGTGTTCAGCTTCTATAGGAAAAGCTGCCTAAGAGGCAAGGAGGCAGAGAATGAGCTGAGGACGCCTCCATCAGAGGCTGACTTGAATCTGGTGTTTGAGGGATGGTTTCGGGGATGAGAAAGCATTAAAATGGTCTGTGAGCAGTACGTGGAAAGGGGAAATGATGTCACAAACTTGTAAGTGGTGAGGAGTTCCAACAGCTGGTGCAATTAAAAGGTGTATTGGAAACTGAAAGGGCCAAGAAGCCATCTGCATTCTCCCTTTGGGATGAGGGCTCCTTCTTGCCTTTCCTCCTGCCCTCACTTCCTCTTGTATTTCCTTCCTTCCTAATAGAATTTATTTTTCTCAGTATAGACAATCTGACAATTTAGGAGTGGGGGAAAGAAAGTAGGGAAAAAAACCCCACCCAGGGAGGTTGACATGGGGGAGTTGTGCCTGTGTTGGATGGGGGTATATGGGAGATTCCTAGACCTTTTACTCAATCTTGGTATGAACTGAAAGAAAACTGCCCTTAAAAATAAAGTCTGTTCACAAACAGATGGAGAAATGTGCCGTGTTCGTGGATTGGAAGAATCAATATAGTGAAAATGAGTATACTACCTAAAGCAATCTATAGATTCAATGCAATTCCTATCAAGCTACCAGAGGTCTTCTTCAAAGAATTAGAACAAATAATTTCTCAATTTGTATGGAAATACAAAAAACCTCGTATAGACAAAGCAATCTTGAGAAAGAAGAATGGAACTGGCAGAATCAACCTACCTGACTTTAGGCTATACTACAAATCCACAGTCATTAAGACAGTATGGTACTGGCACAAAGACAGAAATATAGATCAATGGAACAGAATAGAAAGCCCAGAGATAAATCCACGCATCTATGGACACCTTATCTTTGACAAAGGAGGCAAGAATATACAATGGAGAAAAGACAACCTCTTTAACAAGTGGTGCTGGGAAAACTGGACAGCCACTTGTAAAAGAATGAAACTAGATCACTTTCTAACACCATACACAAAGATAAACTCAAAATGGATTAAAGATCTAAGCATAAGACCAGAAACTATAAAACTCCTAGAGGATAACATAGGCAAAACACTCTCTGCTATAATCCAAAGCGGGATACTCCATGACCCACCTCCCAGAATATTGGAAATAAAAACACGAATAAACAAATGGGACCTAATTAAAATTAAAAGCTTTTGCACAACAAAGGAAACTATAAGCAAGGTGAAAAGACAGCCTTCAGAATGGGAGAAAATAATAGCCAATGAAGCAACAGACAAACAATTAATCTCAAAAATATACAAACAACTCCTGCAGCTCCATTCTAGAAAAATAAACAACCCAATTAAAAAGTGGGCCAAAGAACTTAACAGACATTTCTCCAAGGAAGATATAAAAATGGCTAACAAACACATGAAAAGATGCTCAACATCACTCATTATCAGAGAAATGCAAATCAAAACCACAATGAGGTACCACTTTACACCAGTCAGAATGGCTGCCATCCAAAAGTCTACAAGCAATAAATGCTGGAGAGGATGTGGAGAAAAGGGAACCCTCTTACACTGTTGGTGGGAATGCAAACTAGTACAGCCACTATGGAAAACAGTGTGGAGGTTCCTTAAAAAGCTGCAAATAGACCTGCCATATGACCCAGCAATCCCACTGCTGGGCATATACACCGAGGAAACCAGAATTGAAAGAGCCACGTGTACCCCAATGTTCATAGCTGCATTGCTTACAATAGCCAAGACATGGAAACAACCTAGATGCCCATCAACTGATGAATGGATAAGAAAGCTGTGGTACATATACACAATGGAATATTACTCAGCATTAAAAAAAATTCATTTGAAGCAATTCTACTCAGATGGACGAAACTGGAGCCCATTATCCAGAGTGAAGTAAGCCAGAAGCAAAAACAACAATACAGTATATTAACGCATATATATGGAATTTAGAAAGACAGTAACGAGAACCCAGCATGCGAGACAACAAAAGGAACGCAGATGTATAGAATAGACTCGTGGACTTTGTGGATGAGGGAAAGGGTGGGATGATATGGGAGAAGGGCACTGAAGCATGTTAATTGTCATGTCTAATCAATCGCCAGCCCAGGATTGATGCTCGGGACGGGTGCAGGGGGATTTCCCTGGGGGGAGGGAGGAGGGAGGGGGGTTCCGGAGGGGAAGCATATGTAAACCCATGGTGATATCATGACAATGTATGGCAAAAACAATAAAAAAAAATAAAATAAAAATAAAAGCTAAGTAAGAAAAAAAAATAAAGTCTGTTAAAAACAAAAGCAAAAACCACCCTCTACCCATAAGCCCCATGTACTAGTTATTCATTCACTTTTTTGTGTGTGTGACATATTTGTGATCACACCATCTGGACAATTTCTTAACTTTCTTTTGCCATTAAACTTTGTAACAAAAGCATTTGTTTCCATGTTATGAATTCTTCTGAAACATTTTATTGAAGTATAGTTGATTCACAATATTGTGGTAGATTCTGGTGTACAGCCAAGTGATTATATTATACATATGAGTTCTTTCTCAGATTATATTTCTGTTATGGTAAATACTGAATTTAATTGCCTGTGTTATATGGTAGGGCATTGTTGCTTGTATATTATATTTTATAAATTTGGTTTGTATCAGCTAATCCTAAACTCCTAATTTATCCTTCCTCCCCTTCTCCCTTTGGTAACTACAGTTTGTTTTCTATGTCTGTGAGTCTGTTTCTGTTTTGAAAATAAAACCATATGTATCATATTTTAGATTCCACCTATAAGTGGCATCATTTGATACTTGTCTTTGTTTGATTTACTTCACTTAACATGATAATCTCTAGGTCTGACCCTGTTGCTGAAATGGCATTATTTCATTCTTTTTTTTATGGCTGAGTAGAATTCCATTGAATATTTGTACCATATCTTCTTTATCCATTTATCTGTTGATGGACATTTAGGTTGCTTCCATTTCTTGGCTATTGTAAATGGTGCTGCCCATACAATTGGGGCACATGTATCTTTTCAAATTAGAGTTTTTTCCCAGGTGTATGCCCAGAAGTGGGATTGCTGGATCGTATGTTGACTCTAGCTTTTTAAGGAACATCCATACTGTTTTCCATAGGGGCTGCACCAACTTACATTCCCACCAATAGTGTTGGAGGGCTCCCTTTTCACCACATCCTGTCCAACATTTATTGCTTGTGGACTTTTTAATGAGGGCCATTCTGACTGGTGTGTAAGGTGATACCTCACTGTAGTTTTAATTTGCATTTCTCTAATAATTAGTGATGTTGAGCATCTTTTCACGTGCATGTTTGCCATCTGTATGTCTTCTTTGGGAAAATGTCTATTTAAGTCTTCTGCCCTTTTTTTCAATTTGATTTTTTATTTGTTGGTTTATTTGTATTTGAGTTGTATGAGCTGTTTGTGTATTTGTTCAGTCACATCAGTTGTGAATATTTTCTCTCAGTCCATAGACTGTTTTTTCATCTTATTTATAGCTTCATTTACTGTACCAAAGTTTATGTTTGATTAGGTCCCACTTGTTTATTTTTGCTTTTTATTTCTATTGCTTTGGGAGACTGACCTAAGAAAGCATTGCTATTATTTATGTCAGAGAATGTTTACCTATGTTCTCTTCTAGGAGTTTTATAGTGTCCTGTCTTATATTTGAGTCTTTAAGCCCTTTTGAGTTTATTTTTGTGTGTGGTGTGTGTTGTGTTCTAACTTCATTGATTTACATGTAGCTATCCAGCCTTCTCATCACCACTTAGTGAAGATATTGTCTTTTCTCTGTTTTTTATTCTTGCCTCCTGTGTTGAAGATTAATTGACTGTAGGTACATGGGTTTATTTTTGGGCTCTCTATTCTGTTCCATTGATCCATACGCCTGTTTTTGTGTCAATAGCACGTTGTTTTGATCACTATAGATTTGCATTATTTTCTGAAGTCTGGGAAGATTATGTCTCCGGCTTTGTTCATTTTCCCCAGGAATGCTTTGGCAATTCTAGGTCTTTTGTGAGTCCATATAATTTTTAAAGTTATTTATTCCAGTTCTGTGAAAGATGCCATGGATAATTTGATAGGGATTACATAAAATCTATAGATTGCTTTGGGTTGTATGGCCATTTTGACAACGTAGTCCTTGCAATCCAAGATGAAACATTATTTTAAATGGCTTAATATTCTAAATTATGGAATTTCAATGTATTTGGCTCCTTAGGAAGCGCTACAGTGAAGATGTTTATAGGTAAGATTTTTATTTGGATTTATCGTCTCAAGATGTATTTGCAGATGTGTGATTATTGGATTGAAGAAATTCACATTATCAAGTCCTGTATGCATACATCTTGCCAAATTGCTTTCCACTGCCACCAGTGATGAATAAGCCTGCCTGTTTGACCACATCTTTGGCAGCACTGGGTATTTCCTTTTTATGGCTCCTTGCTACTATAGGCTGTAAGAGACAACTTTGATTATAACTTAGACCAGGTGTACAATGCCCTTGGGATGACACAATTACAGGACAAAGGTGCTTTCAGCCTTGCACAGGGTGAGGCACCCTTCCTGTTACCCACACTGGGACCAGAGGGAGAAAGGCTAGATGAGCGCAAGGCACACGCTACTCTTTAAGGCAGTCCAGGGATGCTACAAGACAGCATGGTATAATGCAGGGGGCTGTTTAGAGCTCTGCATGGGTTTGAATCCATTTTTTCTCTAAACTATTGGCTGTGTGCTTTTGGGCACGATGTTACCTCCCACGTCTATGCTTTCTTTAATACACATCTCTAGACTAGAAGGCTCCCGGGAACAGCTGTTTGGGGATACAAAAGGGATAACTTTCCCACAGGAGAACTTCAAGAAAGGCTTTCTTCTTTCTGCTTCATTCCCAGATCCCCCAGGAGTCAGGTCACAGTTGGATGTAGGCCAGTGCAGCATCTCCATCAGAGCTGGAAAAGACAGAGCCCACCCCTGTGGCGAGCCCTGCTTGCTGCCCTGCAGCTCTGGACGTTGCTGCCCACGCTGTGCCTGGCATACCCCACACATGGGTGAGGCCAGGCCATTTAGTGTTCTGTGGGGTGAGTGTCTTCAGGCCAGCCTTCCATCATTTTTCTTCCTTGTCTTTGGGATGAGATCATGAGAATCGAGCCTGGTAATTGCTCAGGAAAATAAGGCTTCTTTTTAATCAGGTGCTAAAAGTGCTTTCAGCAGCCTCGTGCAGTGCTGCTGATGGGAGCAGCTTCCAGCCAATTTTGTGACACTTCAAAGAGCAGAGGTAAAGCCGCTTCTGGGAAATTAGCACCATCACATCTGCCCCCAACCTTGATTTCCTTGGACCATTGAACACACAGGTCAAACTCAGAGATGGGAAATATTGATGTATCTGCAACACAACTACTGCTGAGTCCCCTGTTGAGCATTTAGGCAAATCACCTTCTCTGAGTGTTGCATTCAGTTTCTTCATCTGTAGAATGGGGGTACATCAGCTAAATCTTACCTTGTTGGGTTGTGAGGATCAAGGGAAGAGGAGAGAGAGGCATAGTGCTTATTGTGCTGTATACTTTTCATGCTATGCTTCATTTGCTCTTTTCAAAAGCTCCATGAGGTGGGGAGCATCATTATCTGGGATGAAGATTCACCTGCTGACAGTTCAGTTCCCCTTCCCAGTGCCCATGCACTGTTCTCATGGACTCCCTCCTATCGTTGCAGGCACCTAGAGATGCAGGAGCAAAGCTTGGCTTTGTAACCCACAACCAACATGCTTCTTAACTACCTTGTGCAGAAATTCCTCCTGCTACAAATGGCTCATTGCTTTGGCCTCTACCTCCAGACCCAAAGCACTGGGCAAGTCACAAATCTCCGCAACACTGGGGAAAACATGTGTTCAGAAAGAAGAAACTTTGCTTAGCAGATTGTTAAGGCTGTGTGGCTGGGGTGGTACAGGGTGGAGGTTCTCTCTGCTATCTCTGTCCCCAGCATTTTGGTTCTGCTCCCGATAACACGGTAGGTCAAGCATGTGGCTAAATATAGCCGCCCTCCCAGCTGGGCTGTCATCGGGACTGTCAGCAGTGTGTCTAAAGTTTTCAGACTGGAACTTCTCAGTTAAACTCAGTTATGGGGGGCAGGGATTTTGCTTTCAGAAGTCTTACCATCCTTCCCTTAAATTGTATACCCAGGGACAGACCCCATAGGGCTGACTAGAAGGCAGGGGAAGTAGGATGGGCGTAGAGAGAGCCTGTGCCTGCAGACCTGAGCGTGACAGCAAGCTGAGTCCTCACGATCAGAGTCTTGGGCTCCTATGTCCAATAGCCTTGGGAACACGGCTGCCTCACAGGAGCTGTAGGGCCCATCCTTCGGGCCAGGGTACATCACTGTCTCATCGCCAGCAGTGTGGGCACCTGGGCAACCATTGAACCTCTGAGCCACAGTGGCCTCACATGCAGGAAAGAGTCATGGTAACCTTGTGCTAGCTGTTATAGCGAATAAAGGAAAACAAGAAAGTGCTTTCTGTTGAAGCGCCTCACACTGGTGAAACTAGGCTCTGCCACGTTATAGGCTTTGCCATCTCTCCATCAGCCCTGCCATGAAGGAATCTGGTTTGGCCCAGAGAAATTGTTCTGAGCATCTCTGTGTGCTGGGAGCTTGAAGCTCCAAAAAATGATGAGTTCAAGGACACACAGATAGGATGCAGCAGAGACAGGAAGATACGCAGCTGATATTCCATCCTCCCTTTTCACCCAGGGACATCGTTTGTATTGTTCTCTGGTTTATTGGTCTGTGAATTCTTAAGAAGGAAACCAAACTGAGGACAGAGGGGGCAGGGCTGAGGGAGGGAACTCAAAGGGGGTTCAGTCCTGATGGAGCAGGTTAGGGGGTCCAGGACTGCTGCACGGATCCATCTGAAAACCCTAGGAGCATCATTCTATGTCAGTGCCATCCCTGGATTTGTGCCATCCTTTGCCTGTGTAGCTGAATACAGTGGTCCCTCAAGGGTCACTTTCTCCCAAGGCTGTCTTGGCCCCTTGAAGATACAGGCTGAGTGTGTTCAAACTTTTCCCCCAGCCTTCTGAGCTCCACAGACTCCCAGTTTAGGAGGAGTGGTTGAAATTTGCTTAACTGAAAGCGTTTATTTTTATTATTGTCTATTTCCCCCTGTCCAGTGGTACAATGCACCATAGTTAGTTTGTCTGGCTTTGAAACCTTCATTTATTCTAGAAGCATTTGTTTTGTAAATACCATGGGCCAGGCAATGGGATACAGCTGTGAACAAGACAAGATCTCTGCTTTCATGGAACTTACACTTGGGACTTGAGGGTGGGGATTTCTAGATGAGAGTAGAGAGAAGACAGGACCAGGCCATGTAGAGCCTTGATGGCTGGAGACATGGAGTTTGTATTTTATTCAGTGTTATAGGAAACCGATGGTGGGTTTAGTCACAGGGCCAATAGGATCTGATAAACATTTGAAGAAGCTTTCATAGCAACATTATTTGCAATTGTTAAGATATGGAAGCAAGGTAAGTGTCCATCAACAGATGAATGGATAAAGAAGAAGTGGCATACACACACACACACACACACACACAATGGAATACTACTCAGCAATAAAAAATGAAATCTTGCCATTTGTGGCAACAAGAATGGATTTGGAGGGTATTATGCTAAGTGAGATAAGTCAGGCAGAAATAGACAAACACTGCATGATACATACCACTTATATGTAGAATATAAAAATAACAATAAACTGGTGAATATAACAAAAAAAGGAGACTCACAGGCATAGAGAATAGACTAGTGGTTACAGTGGGGAGAGGGAAGGGAGGAGGGGCAATGTAGGGGTAGAGGATTAAGAGGTACAAACTGAGGTATAAAATAAGCTATAAGAATGTACTGTACAACACGGGGAATGTAGCCAGTATTTTATAGTAACTATAAAGAGAGTATAACCTTTAAAAATTGTGAATTACTTCATTGTACACCTTTAACTTATATAATATTATACATCAACTATACTTCAATGGAAAGATAAATAAATTAAAAAAAATTTCTCTGAGTGCAGCATGGAAAATGGAATGTTGTAGGATGAGATGGGGGCAGGGCCAGTTGAAGGCCACTGTAGGTGTTCAGAGGGGAGTAGGTGGCCTAGAAGGTCAGAGGAGAGAGGAGGGTGGGGAGGTTATTTGGGGTGGAATTTGGCTCTGGGCACTTGGATATGAGTGACGAGGAAGAGAAGACCCCAGCAGGACTCCCAGCATTGAGTGCTCCCTCACACTGTCTGCCAGAAATGGAGCAGCTTAAGTTTTAGGAAGCCACTATGCAGTGGGCTGGTTTCCACTGCTAACAGGTATTGAGTGCGTCTGTGTGACTGATCGCCATTATTGATTCATTTTAATAATCAGAGCAATCTAACAAGGCAGAGGTGCTGTGCTATGTTGTAATTAGTTGTTCAGTTGTGTCCGACTCTGCAACCCCATGGACTGTAGCCTGCCAGGCTCCTCTCTCCATGGGGATTCTCCAGGCAAGAGCACTGGAGTGCGTTGCCATGGCCTCCTCCAAGGGATCTTCCCAACCCAGGACTCAAACCTAGGTCTCTCTCATTGCAGGTAGAATCTTTACTGTCTGAGCCACCAGGGAAGCCCAAGAGAGGTGCTGCTGTTGTCTAAATAATTTGCTCTAACTCACCTGTCTGGTTGCCTCAGCATCCTGATTCTTCCAGAAAATTAGTCTCAGCTATAGCTGTCGTCTCTCCCTGGGGCCTCCAGCTCTGGGTATCAGAGGGAGCTTGGTTTTTGCCCACTGATGAGGGATCTGGTCCACACTGGAGAATTTCAAGTATACCCTCCCCTCTAGACATAGGGTTGCAATTCTTCCTCTTATGAGTTTGCTAAAAGCTAAATGAACTGTCCCAATTCTCTGTCTCTGAAACAGATGAGATTTACCCTGGAGAGGATGTGGGGCTGCATTGGACCTCCCAGGGGACCAGGCGCTCCTGCTGAGGGGCCCACTGAAAGTCTCTGACCCCAGAGACCCCAGCAGTGTCTTGAAGCCCATTTGGGAGTTTCTGCAGAACAAGAGAGCTCTCCTTCCAGTGGTCCCATGTAGATGCTCATGTGCAGTGGCTGTTCCACGAGCCAGTGGGGAGGGCTCGTGAGGGCAGCTGACATCAGCCCACGGTATTCCTGTCAGCATCGCATACTTCCAGCAGAGGAGAGAGCCACACAAGGTGAAGAGCATGGGCCTTGAAGCCCCCAGGCCCTGCCCTTTACCTTACATCGAAACTTCACCCCAGTATATCTTTGCATGGATCATTGGGCAGTTCCCTGGTCATAAAGGCATGCTCTTCTAAGTACAATGGGATGTGCCTGCTCAGAGTCTTGGGATGAACTGCCCCACGTGTGAGCTTGTGCACACACGCTAAGCATTGGTATGCGTGTGGAAGCATCACAGCTTTCCTCTGGACCACGAGAGAATCAGAATAGAGAGTGGCATTGGGGGCACTGGGTGCAGCTGGGGACCCAGCTACAGATCTGTACCTGGCACCTTGCACCTGTGAATGGGGTACCATAATCTCCACCTTCCAGAGGAAGAAAATGGGGCTCTGGCTCACAGTAGCCCTCCACGGCAGGGTCAGCCTTGCACCCCACCCTCACGGCCTACCTCTCGATATGACCCCTTTGGCTCCCGCCTGGCCATCCATTGTGTTAATTGAGCGCTTGAAAAGCATTTGAAGGCTAGGTTTGGTGCTTGAATATATTGCCACATTAATAACTTCAGAACATTTCAGGCCACATTGAAATAGTAAATTAGGACACGACGGGCCATATATTCAAGGCAGAGAGCTGAAGTATCATTTTATTACATGTGCCATGGAATTAAAGGCTTAATTTTCTTTTAAAAGATGGTGATGCATCATTTCCTACAGCCAGGTAAAAACAGTTAGCAGAAATGATTTATCTCTCCTTCCATTTAAAAATACGAAACCGGAATCCCAGGATCTAGCTCTCTGTTATTTATCTCTGCCTGGAGGGCACTTGAGACTTTGATCAGTCATTCTGACTTGAAGGACAGGCCAGATCCTGGTTGTGGTCAAGAGAGGGAGGTGAGGGCAGAGCAGTGGCTGTCTCTTTGGGTTAGGGGAATGTGGCTTCTCACACAAGGCTCAGAAGACAGATAGGCTGTGTTCTTTTCCTGACTCTGGCCATAGGCTGGCTCTGTGGTCACTATTTACCTCTTGAAGCACAGTTTTCTCAACTACAAAATGGAATCACAGGTGAGTTTATGGTGGGGCTGTTGTAAGGTTTTCATGATATTATAGGTGGAAAGAAAGTGGGCCTTCAGGGGCTCTTGCAAAACTAAGTCACATTCACGGAAGAAAATTTTAGAATGGCTCTATATTTTGACAGTACGTTATACTCATTGAGGGGTTTCCTGGGTGGCACCAATGATAAAGAAGCTGCATTTTAAGGCAGGAGACTTCAGGAATGTGGATTCCAACCCTGGGTTGGGAAGATCCCCTGGAGAAGGGAATGGCAACCCACTCCAGTATTCCTGCCTGGAGAACCCCATGGACAGAGGAGCCTTGTAGGCTGCAGTTCACAGGGTGGCAAAGAGTTAGATATGACTGAAGTGACTCAGCACAGCACCCTGCATGTACTGGTTAAGAGGGAATTTGGAAAATATAGAAAATAGCAAAGAAGAAAAGAAAGAAAATGGTATAATATGGCTTGGAGATGATCAATGTTATTTTCCCTTTTTTGGCATACTTTTAAAAACAAAATTCAATTCCTAAACATTTACAAATTAATATTCTGCTACTTCATTTTTCTGGCTTGATATTCCCAACACCAGTGTCATCCTTAATGACTGTCCATAACGTCTTTGCATGGCTGAATACAATTCTTATTATATGTAAAAATGCACACGATCTATATTGATCCTCTTTTGTTAGATCTTTACAGTCTTTCTTTGAAGAATACTTTCTGTGGTCGCTGTAACCAGCTAGTGGTGACAGAGGGTTACTAGATATTTATTCTCTCACAGTTCTGGAGGAGAGAAATCTGAGCTCAAGGTGTTGGCAGGGCTGAGTCGTCTTCAAGTGCCTGTCTAGCCTCTGGTGGCTCCAGGTGTTTCTGGGCTTGTGGCCGCATCCCTCCAGTCTCTGCTTCTGACTTCACATGGCCTTCTCTTTGCTGTGTGTCCGTCTGTCTCCTCTGAATGCTTCTAAAAGGAGACTTGTCAGAGGCTGTCACTGCATTTAGGGCTCCCCTGGATAATTAAGACTCATCTCTAGATTCTTAACCTCATTATATCTGCAGAGATTCTTCCCAAATAAGGTCACATTCACAAGTTCTGGGGTTAGGATGTTGACATATCTTTTGGGGGCCACCATTCAGTCCACAGCAGCCAGGGAACCAGGGCTTAAAGAAGTCCAGCTCTTGGTCCAGGGTCACAGGGCTTCCAGGTAGTGGAGCTGGGATTCTGTCCCAGGCATTTGGCCTAAATATATTTAATTCGTCTGAGCATCTTTTTATATACATGGGAGTCATATTTTAAACCTTTGGTTTTAATGGCCTCTTTGTCGAATGACAATGGCTGTCTCCTGTCTATGCTTTCCAGGCCCAGTCACTGTTGGGGACAGGCCCCACTAACCCGTCCTCTGATCTGCACCTACTAGCTGGGTGGAAGAGAAGGGAGCCGACATTCGCAGTATGGCAGGTATCTGCCCTCTGCCCCCAGGGTCTCCTGCTGTCTGAACCCAGCATCCACTCCATCAGATGCTACAGGTTTCAACAGCACTGGTGGATCCAGACGACAACCCTCAGCTTCTCGCCTTTCCTAAGGAGACCTTCAAGCCGGTCTGCCCAGCCCCCTCACTGGAGTCTGGGGAACACAGCCTCCTACAGCACCCTTGACCTCCCCTTGTGGCCAGAGCAGCTGAGAGGCTCAAGTGAGTTTCCTAAGGGTGACGTTGCCATGTTGTCCACGGCTTGCAAATCTGATTAATACAAAAGAACAGTTTGTGGGTTTCCTGGGGATGGATATGAAATCAGAGAAGGCTCCTCTCAGGGGTCCTGAGTTGACTTGTCACCATTTCTTGCTGTGGGCCTGAGTATTCGCCCTGGTAATCCCCTTTCTGGGGGCAAGAGCCCTCTGGTGAGCCTCTGCAAGGACTGTCAACACCCAGGAAGGGGAGGTCATGCCCCTTATTATTCCTTGGGTCTCCTGAGTCTTGAGCCTTCCCTGAGCCAGCCTGCTTCTGTGTCTGGGGACTGAGCCAATTGCTGTACTCTTGCAAATTGAGGGTCAGGGCAAGAGGAGGGGGAGCACTTCATACGTGACAGGGGCAAGGCCAGGTGGTTGACGATCAACCTAGAGTCATTCTGAGACTTGGATAAAATTATACCCATTTTAGGGCTTCCCTGGTGGCTCAGACAGTAAAGATTCCATCTGTGATGCAGGAGACCTGGGTTTGATCCCTGGGTTGGGAAGATCCCCTGGAGAAGGGCCTGGTAACCCACTCCAATATTCTTGCCTGGAGAATCCCCATGGATAGAGGAGCCTGGTGGGCTAGAGTCCATGGGTTTGCAAGGAGTTGGACATAACTGAAAGACTAAGCACAGCACATACCCATTTTAAAGATGAGGAAACTGAAAGGAAAAGATCACTTGTCCAAGGTCACATCAGCTGTGGGGAGCAGCACCCCTTGCCTCTGTAGTGGAGGCAGTGAGTCCTTTTCCACAAACAATCCCTACCACATACTGGTTCTGTTTCTACTTCAGCATAAGCTTAACCCTGAGAAGGTCATAGGCAGGCTTCTGCAGGAAAGACAGGGCTTGACAAGTAAATGACAAGGATACAGGTTTGGTTTCAGGCTTGGAATCTGAATGTTCTGACCATGAGCACCTGGGCCAGAGCCCAGAGTCAAGGGAGGAGGGTAAAGGAGGAGTCTGTGGGCTGCAGGTACCTGAGCCCTGTAAGTCCCTCGTGGGTCGCATGAATGTCCCCATGACAGCACGGGGCTGTGCTGATCACTCCATGTGACCAGGTGCTCAGCTGGAGTGGATGGGGACTCTGAAGCTCCGACAGACTTTCTCAAGAGGAAGGTTAAACAGAAAAGATGCCCAAAGTCCTGGGAAATGAGCCCAGGCTCTGTGGATGGAGATGGGAGCGTCACACATACTGTCTCATCTAACCTCCCCAGCAGTTCAGCAAAGTAGGCCTGGGCTATCCCCACATTACAGACTAGGAGATGAAGCTCTAAGAGGTTAAGTGACGTTCCTAGGGTAACACAGCAAGAGGAAGATGCAGCTGAGATCCAATGCTTCCTGAAGCTTGTGGCTCAGAACACAAGCAGGTGAAAAATCTGGCCCCATTCTTCCTGCGATAGCTACTCAGAAATTTACTCTTACAAGAAGAAGGGCTTAGAGACATGCAAGACTCAAGAGACATGACATGGTCACAGATGTGACGGAGGTAGGCCTCCTAGCTGGATCAGAAGCTGTTCCTGCTGTAGAGGAAAGCCTTCTGCTAGCTTTTAAGACTCCTGGTGCTGTGGAGCTGAGCGTCTTCCAGGCCCAGGCCTGAGGGAGGGGCCGGGTAAGGCGGTCTATGTGCTAGGACTTCCTCTGGACAACTCTGCCCAGCACCAGTCACCCTGGTCCCACTCAGCCACTAATCAGCAGAGTCCCTATCCACCCACATCCTTGGCACTATTGCCCAGCTTTCTGCCCTCCATGAGACAGCCTGCGGCTGAAATATCACCCTGTTAAGTCCCTCCAACCTGGCCCTGCTGAGAGAGTGCTCTTTACAACGAGGAGCGAGGGGAGCACGAAGGCTTACTCACCACGGCAGCATCCTCCTTGAACGGCAGGAGCGTGGAGGACATAACCACCCACAGACAGTCATGGGCTGCGTGCAGGGCGCCCGCCCTGGGCACTCACACTTCCTTTCTCGGAGCGGCAATGAGGCAGTGGGAAAGAATCCACTCCCACCCAGCTGGGCCTGCCCTTCGCCCAAGACACCAGATCTGACTTGGAAGCCAGCTGGACATTCCTGTTAGGCTGTTCAGAAATGGACTACGGCCCCACCGCTCAGAGAGGCCCAAGCGCTCCCGCCCCCTGCTTCCTCTGGAGCCTGGCCCTTCTCTGCAATGCCCCCATCCCAAGGGACTGGGTCTGTGACCTTGGTGAAGCCCTCGGCTGACCCGGCTCCCGCCCTCTGGCTCTGTTCGTTTATAAATAGGCCCATTTCTCATCCTGCTCCAGCCCAGAACTCCACACCCAAGAGGCAGATGCAACCTCGGGATTCCCTTTCCAGCCAAGGGCAGAGCAGGACCCGGCGGGCTCGTGGGCCTGAAGGATGAGATCACAGATTTTCCTGCAAATAGCAACACACAGTGGGCAGTCAGAGGCTACTTTCCTGTGGCTGCCCAAACAAATGACCGCATACAGGGTGGCTTAAACAACAGACGCTCATTGTCTCACAGTTCTGGAGGCCAGAAGTCTGAACTCAAGGGGTCGGCAGGCTAGCTCTATCTGAAGGCTCTAGGGGAGGGTTCTTCCTTGTCTCTTCCAGCTTCTAGTGCCCCATTCATTCCTTGGTTTGTGGACACATCTCTTCAACCCATGTGGTTGCATTGCTCGCTTCTCTCTGTCTCAGATGTCTATTTCTCTTATAAAAGGACATTTGTCATTGGATTTAGGGGCTACCAGGATACTACTGAACTTTCTACTTAGCACAAAATCCTTAATTCCACCTGCAGGAACCATTTTTCTAAATAAGGCCACATTCATAGGTTTCAGGGTTAAGACACAGACGTATCTTTTTAGGGGCCAGCATTCAGCCACTACAGCTCATTGTCACGAATGAAATTTACTGAGATAGCCGTCGACAGGTGGGTCAAACGAGGCAGCCTGAGAAAAGGGACTTGTTACAGATGCAGACTTTTGGGGTGTCTTTGGCTCTGCTATCCAGGGCTCCCTCGTGGCCAGGCCAGGTAAATCCTGCTGCTTCTGAAGGAGACTTTAATGATGGACTCTCCTCAGCAAAGCCGAGGGCTCAGGAATAGATTCGTGTTGTCTCCGGCTCGGCTGAGCGTGTGGGTCAGCACCCAGCTATTGGCTGGATTAGTGAATCGTCAATAGATCCGGTTGAGCTAAGACAGCTGGAGTAAGCAGACCACACATAGGCGCTGGTTATTTTGCTTTTGCGGTGACGTGGCGTGATTTGTAGCTTGGCTCTCGGCCACTATGACACTCACAGAGCCTGGTCAGCTGTCACAGTTTCATGCTCTTTGCTGAGTGAAGTGACCTGAGTGTAATTTCATGGTGCATGGAAAGAACACGGACTCCGGAGTCCCACAGACCCCTTGGGTCTGGCTCTGCCATTGCTTACCACTCACAAGAACTTCTCAAGGCTTCCTCCTGGGTAAAATGAGGAGGGACAAACCCATCCGGAAGCACTGTTGTAATTACAAACCTAGATTCTATCTCAAGGGCCTGGCACATAGTAGGCACCCATTAAATGGTTGTTTGGATTTGGGGTTGGGAAGCCCACCACCTACTATATGCAGAAGCTTGGACCTTCCACTACCTCCTCCGTCCTCTCTCCCTGGCTCCTAGTCCTATCATGTCTTGACCTTGTGTGCCCTGGCTTGGGCCATACCTTTGCTCCCCTGGGTCCCTGCAGCAGTTTCCTGAGCACCCTTGCTGCCCATGCTGCCTGCTCTAGGCCCACTTCTCACAGCCGCCGATGCCAGGGAAGCTCTGGTTTTGTCACATTCCCAGCCACAACGTGTTGATGTTTTCTCACCCCCTCTGGAACCTGGATCGGAGCCCCTCCACATCAGCCCTGCCCACATGGAAGCCTCAGGGATCACCGCTCCTCTTTCACGCCCCGTGTCCTAGTGCCCATGAGCCCTGCTCAAGCTGCCGGCCCCTCCCTGCCTCCTCTCCCTCAGTCCTGCCTCCTTCCCTAATCTCTCCTTTCTCTGCATCACTCTCCTCTTTACTCTCCCTCTTCTCTTTATCTCTTCCCCTCCCTTCCCTTAACCTCCCCATGATCCCCATTGTCCTTCTCTGTGTTCCTCTGGCACCTTGAACTTCCCACAACCACACCACACTGCACTGAGCCTCTTCTGGAACCTCGCAATGGACATAGCATCCTCCCATGGGAAGAGAAAGGTCATGGTCCAGAGCCCAAGCTCTGGAGCCAGTGTTTGGGACTGAACTGCCTGTGTGACCTTGGGTAGATCACTGTACTTCTCTGGGCCTTGCTTTCTCAGCCGTGATGCTTTTGTGAGTGACTCCCTGTAGAGCACAGAGGATGACTATGTGTTCTAGTCTAAGTGGGAGCTCTTTCTGTCACGGAATTGACAGCCTGGGGGATGTCAGATAAGATGAGCAATCATGCTGCCATGAGATAAGGGAAGTGTGGGTGCGTTGAGAGGACAGGAGGCTGCTTCACTAGCCAGAGACACAGGTGTGCCAATGGCCGCCCTCCAGAGGCCTTGGGCTGTGCAAGGACAGGGACTTGGCTATTGATAACTTCCAGGCCATACGACCCCACCTTCCACATTGCTGGACACCTTTTGAGCACAACACCAATCTGTTTGTCCACAATTCTCATTCTAGTTACTGCCACCTCCATGGGTGACAAATACGCTCTACAAGAACCACCCCTATCCCTTCTCCTGGACTCCACACACGTGCCTCTCACTTCTTGTCTCAGACTTCCTGAGACCAGTGCATGTGGCAACACCCACGGGGATCACCGAGCACTCACACAGTTGTGGTCCCAAAGTGTAGGAGTCTGTGTACCCGAGACCATCCCTGACCTGTGGAGGGGGACAGCCAAAAGATGAGCTATTCTCCACCTGAGTCGCAGGAGGACAATTCTGAAAGGCATTTCCAAAAGTTCTTTAGAAGTTTCTGGTCAGGTGGAGAACCAGTCCTGCTTAGCAGTGGGTAACCCATAATGAACCTTTGAGTTACCTCTCATGTTTTCTCTGCCCTCTTCTCTGCTCCTACACTTCACATCCCTGGGATCCCTCCCCAAAACAACTACCTACATCAGCCTTTTAACTTGGTCTCTACTGGGACCACTTAACCTAAAATCCCTAGCAAAGGTTTCCCTTGGGCTGACTGAATGCCTTGGGCAGGGAAGCCTGCTACATCTTCCAATGCTTCTTAGTAGGTGAGTCCCCTTTACGACATTGGTACCAAAGTAAAGAAATAAGGATCAGGCATGGAGAGTGGAGAAGGGCATGGCAACCCACTCCAGTATTCTTACCTGGAGAATCCCATGGACAGAGGAGCCTGGCAGGCTATAGTCCTTTGGGTTGCAAAGAGCTGGACTCGACTGAGCGACTTAACATGCATGCACGCAGGGAGAGAGAGACCAGACACTGGGTCCAAACAAGATGGATCTAGCTGAGGCTAGAGTCCAGGTGGCTGTGTTGAGGCTTCCAACCCCTAAACACAGTATGTTACTCTTATTTAGACCTTTGATTTCTTTCCTCAGCATTTTATAACTTTGGCATACCGATCCTATACATGTTTTGTAAAATTTATACCTTTTTCATTTTCTTTGGCACAATTACCAATGGTATTGTGTTTTAAATTTTTATTTCAAGGTGTTCACTTGTATGTGTAGAAATGCAATTTACCTCTGTGTGTTGATCTTATATTTTGCAGTCTTGCTGAATTCATTTATTCTTTCTAATTTTTTTGTGTATGTGAATTTCTTGTGATTTTCTATGCAAACAACCAAGCCATCTGCAAATAAGGACAGTTCTATTTCTTCATTTTCAATCTGTAAGCCATTTGCTTCTTTTTCTTATCTTATTGTAGTGGCTAGAACTTCAATTATGTTGAAGAGGAGTGGTCAGGGCAGATATCCTTTCCTTGTTTGATTTTTCATTATTAAGTATGTAGTCGTAGGCTTTTGTAAATATTCTTTATTGTGTGAAGTGGTTCCTTTCTAGTCCTAGCTTCTGTGCACGCATGCTCAATAGCTCAGTGTGTCTGACTCTTTGCGATTCCATGGACGTAAGCCACCAGGCGCCTCTGTCCATGGGATTCCCCAGGCAAGAGTACTGGAGTGGGTTGCCATTTCCTCCTCTAGGAAATCTTTCTGACCCAGGGATCAAACACATGTCTCTTGTGTCTCCTGCACTGGCAGGCAAATTCTTTACCACTGAGCCACCCAGGAAATCCCCTATTCCTAGCTTACTGGGAGATTTTTCTTTTTCTAATTGTCATACATAGGTGTTATATCTTGTCAAATTTTTTCCTGTGTCAATTAGTATGATCATATGATTTTTCTTCTTTAGCCTATTGATATAGTGAATTATATTGATTAATTTTTGAATGTTAAATAAACCTTTGTGTACTTGGAATAATTCCACTTACTTATGCTCCATATTTCTGGCCAGTTTACCTCCCTATTTTTTATTCCCTCCCTGGAGTTCACTGGGACCAAGTCACACTGACTCTATCTCTGAACTTGGACCCTTACCACAAGCTCAGCACTGTTATCCCACACAGCATAGCCACTAGGTGGTTGATGCTGGCTGAGCTGAACTTGAGTTCATCGTGTGTCCTTGAACTTAAAGCACAGGCTGCTAGTCTTTCTTTGGAGAGGCCCACTGGGAGTCTTCATTCAGTTTCTATCAGTCATCACTCAGCAGGTCCACCCAAATCCAACTCTCTGGCTAGAAGAACACTGTAGCAAAAATCCAGTGCATTCTCATATAAATCCAGATCAAATTCCATTGAGGCTGGGCTGGAGAATTTCTGGGAGCAGGCAGAAAACAGTTCTATCACATGTTGGTTTAGTGTTGCTTCTCTCTTCTTTGGAAAGGCAGAGAAAATAAAGAACCATTGGAATCCAGTAGCAAATGCCTAGTTATTCAGCCATGCAGCAAGCCTACCTTCAACACAAACCAATATGAACTGATAGCAATGTTCAATCATTTTTCATAGTCACTAATGAAAACAGTGCTGCTTCTGGCTGAGTAGTTCAAAGTGCCCAACAAATGAATTCTGAGTCCCAAGCGAGAACTCTAGATCTGGAAGGTCTTGGATCAACTAATGACATACCTTGTGCAAATTTTAAACCTCCCAGTAATGTCCATGCATGTGGCCTAATGGTACTATAGAGATTTTAAGATTGGTACATATATTAGTCACTGTAATTAAAATCCTGGAGTTATATTATATGTTATTTGTATGGCACTTTGTGATGTGTTTAATGCTCCCAGTTTCAAAATTATTAAAGCTACTGTCCCTGGGTTGGACAAAGTGATAAGGAAAGTAAGAATGTGATCTTATTCCCTTTTGATGGGGCCGGCCGGGAGGAGGATGCTTGAGGGATTTTCTTATAAAGAGACCAAATGCCAAATAAAAGAATTCCAGCTGTGCAACAAGAAAGTCGAAATGGTTTGTTAGGATCATTAATATTGCAATGAAAACTAATTAAACCTGGAGCTAGAAGGAGTTCATTAGTGATTTGGAGCCAAAGATTCTGCTTCTGCAGAGTTGGTTGTTGTACTGGGGAACTTGGAAATTTGTCAGCTGGGCATGGGGTCAAGCGGCCCTCTCCTTTTTGTAGCTTCTGAAATTGGGCTTCACTAATGATAGGCACTTGGCAGACCTGAGCCAAGAAATTTCCTTGGAGTACCTGAAGTGCCCCCTGGGTGATGTCACACCTGTCTAGGGGAGGGGGGTTCACCCCTTGCAGGCTACTGAGAATGAGCCTTTGAGGACAGAGAAGTGAGCCTTTGAAGATGGCGAAGTGGAGGGGAATTGGGAGGCTTTCTTTCCAAGAAATGAGAAAGGTTTCACATTGCAACTCAACTCACTTCAAGCCATTAAATAAAAGAAAGAAACCCATGTCTTCAACGGTAGTTTTGGATGACTAAAGTGCTTTCACACACCTCTCACTTGCTTCTTTCAATAGTCCTCATAAAATCACTTTATCATTTCTTTCTCCAAGTTGGTTTCCTGAGAGAGGGGAAGTTGTTTCTGTTGCAGGTTGGGTTTGTTAGGCAGCAGACTCTGAGATGGGGTTTAGCTGGCAAGATATCTATTAAGGAGAGCTCTTGGGATCAACCCTATAGAATAGAGGGTTAGCAGCAGGTATGGGTGGAGGGAGAATCAAACTTTGATCTTGTCTGACACTTCTGGGAGCTTTAGGGCTGGAGTGGCCCTCCAGAGGTGTCTTGATTTGGGTAGAGATGGCCAGGTCTTCATCCTTTGGCTTTGATCAGTCATTGCATGGTGGCCATCCTGGGAAAGGTGGGACCTAGTGCCTGGTAGCTCTGTGCTGACATGACTTGTGAAGGGACCCCTGCTTATAGCACCCCCAGCAGCTGGGGCAGCAAGTCCTTCCTCACTGGGGCTTATTGGCAGTGCATAGCAACATCCTCTGCTATTTTGTTCATCATCATTTCCTTTGACTCCAGCATAGTACCTGGCACACCTGGCATATCATAGGATTTAAAAATATTTTTTTGTTTGTTTTCAATTGGAGAATAATTGCTTTACAATATTGTGTTGGTTTCTGCCATATATCAGCATGAATAAGTCTTAGGTGTACAGTTGTCCCCTCCCTTGACCTTCCGTCCATCTCCCACCCTATCTCACCCCTCTAGGTTTTCAGAGAGCATAGGGTTGAGCTCCCTGTGTCATACAGCAAAGTCCCACCAGCTGTCTATTTTACACATGATAATGCATATGTTTCCATGCTACTCTCTCAATTCATCCCACTCTCTTCTTCCCCCACTGTGTACACAAGTCTGTATGTCTGTGTTTCCATTGCTCCCCTGCAAACAGATTCATCTATACCACCTTTCTGGATTCCATATATGTGCATTAGTATATGATATTTGTCTTTCTCTTTCTGACTATTTCACTCTGAATAATAGGTTCTAGGTTCATCCACCTCTCTAGGACTGACCCAAATGTGTTTCTTTTTTATGACCAAGTAATATCCCATGGTGTATGTACTAGAACTTTTTCATCCATTCATTTGTCATTGGACATTTAGATTGCTTCTATGTCCTGGCTATTGTAAATAGTGCTGCAATGAACACTGGGGTATATGTATCTTTTTCAATTATGGTTTTCTCAGGATATACACATCATAAGTTTTTAATAAATATTTATTAATGTAGATGGAATATTTCCCTTTTACACAAAAAAACTAAGACTTGGAAAGTGAAGTAAATGGAGGAACAAGAGTTAGAACAAAGGTCCCTCTAACTTTGGAATCCCAGCCCTGGCCATTTTCTCTTACCTCTACTCATGAACAATGAAGTCCATGAAGGATGTCTTTGAGTGATGAGCATCTGGCCCCTGGTACAAACAAAATCAGCTTCATCTTTCAACATCCAAAGAAGGTAACTAGGTTTTCTCTCTTTCAAGGCTTTCCTAGCCCTGCCTTTAGGTGGAAGATTGTCAGTGGGGAATCTTGTCACTGGGTCTCAAGAGGAAGGACAGAGGCTTTTCCAGCAGATCAAATTAACTTGGTCTTGAGTTTGAGGACCCCCAGAATGAAAGCTGGACCCTGCTGTCCACTCTGTGGCTTGACAGTTGGCCAGCCCAAGAGGCTGCTTGGTTCTGGGGTACAAGCAAAGAGGACAGAACACTTGGATACAAAGGCCAAGGGTTTCAGGCAGCCTGCCTTGAGCTGCTTTTGGATAGACTGTTACAAGGTCTCAGCCTCTGTGCTTTGCAAAACCAGAGCAAAGAGTAAATTTGATAACTAAATATACTAAAAACGTTTATGTTTCTTGATTTTCTAGTCCTTGGGTTCAGCACTTCTGGTGTGCCATGAGTGGGTTACACAAGTGCCAGCATCTTGCTTCTCTTGGCCCTGGCGCAGCAGGCAGGCATGGGGGGAGGCAACTGATCACCTCCAACCGCAAGCAGCCTCTTTTGTTTACTTCCATGTAACACATGTGTGCTGTATTCTAGAAAAGGGTGAGATGTGACATTTAAACCACTTTGAATATTGGAAGCAAAAAGTGCTATGCATTGTAGTAAGGATCTTCCACAGTTTTCCAAGTCAAGTCCCATGACCCAAAGGAAACGGCTTGCTCTCTCCCAGGGCTCAGAACAGCCACTCTTCAGCTGTCAGATCCTTGAGCCTCTCGTTCAAACTTCTCATCTTACAGATGAGTATACTGGGGTCCAGGAAGGTAAACACCTGGGCAATGGGCATGGAAGCAAGCTACGTTTAATTTGACATTATTAACTCTGCTCAGTATCCTGGAATGATCCATAAGAGATCATGAAAAATGCTAAGTACTTAATTATTTACTTTAACTGCATAGTATATTTTATGCATTATATAATTATCACCATCATAATTAATGGTTGTGAATTCTTCTGTAGCTGAAAGCAGTCTGCTGAAGGGAGCATTTAAATATCGTTTTCTTTGATGACAAAGTTAAACCTAGGCAGATGTTTCTTTTTATCTGCTAGTTTTTAAAAATTATTTATTTATTTGCCTGCACTGAATTTTAGCTGTGGCACATAGGACTTTTGTTGCATCGTGTGGGACCTCTCGTTGCAGCTCCTGGACTCTTTGTGGTGTGCAGGCTTCAGAAGTTGCAGACTGTGGGCTCTCTAGTCGTGGCACGTGAGCTGTGGAGCACACCAGCTCAGTAGTGGCAGTGCTTGGGCTTAGCTGCTCTGCGGCATGTGGGATCATCCCAAACTAGGGATTGCTTCTGTGTCCCCTGCATTGCAAAACAAATTCTTCACCACTTGACCACCAGGGAAGTCCCAAGCCAAGGTAGACTTTTGCCTTTTGTTTAATCCCAGGCAGCAGAGAGATGTCATGAAGAAGACACTGACCCTACTTCTCAATCTTCAGCCATCATTTCCCATTGTAGGGGCAAGAACACACCCCAGGACACCTGAGTGTGTTCACAGTGTTGGAAAAGTCTGCCTGACTTTACTATAGGCCCCCAAATGCCCTAATTTCAGAGGAGTGAAAAATTTAGCAGTCAGCTCTAAACCTTTCTAGTCTGCCTTTCAGAATCATTGAGGTAATTCGTAAGGTTTTGGATTAAGTTAAAATGCAATCAAGCAGGGAAATTAAAAATCTTGATGTTCTAAGAAAGTCTGGAGCCAGATTACCCAGCATTAGAAAGGCAATCCCATGGTGACATGGTAGGGCAGGATTCCCTCTTTTTATTTCACAATCTGGTGTATAGCTTTCATCCTCAAGGTCACCTCATGGTCCACGTTGGTGGAAAATGCCAGCCATCATGTCGGCATTCCAGGCTGGCAGCCAGAAAGAAGGTAGGAATGGTGGGGAGACTGAGACTTCTCTTCCCAGTTGAATAAATTTTCTGGTATTCCCATAGAGCAACTCATTTTCATTCCATTGACCAGAAACAGTCCCTTTAAATGCAAGGGAGTGAGGTGAATAAAGATTTTAGCTGGTATATCTTCTCCTAACTAAAAAAAACAGGGTTCTATAACTAGGTATGAAAGGAGGCTCATGGTTGGTGTAGATAATCACTGTCTCTGCCATGAGATTCCAGGAGATAATGGGTGCCAAGTCTTCAACAAAGTGCCTGGAACATGGTTCAGTTCTTATTTATTTAGCAATCATTTATGCAGTGCCTCTACCTCTTAGCACAGAGGTGCCCCTATCCTTAGGGAATTCTTGATCCGGGGCTCAGCCAGCAACAGAGGCGTGACATTCTCCAAGTAGACATAGCTTCTGTGATGGATGTTCTTTACATCAGTGGCATCTTTGTGGCTTTCAAAACATGGGACTGCAGATCTGGTCAGCCAAGGTTCGTGGGGATTGCCTGTGGTCTTCTAGGGTTCTAATGCATTAAGAATGTTCTGGGGGCTGCCTAAAGGGGATGTTCATGCTAGGCAGCATAGTGTGGTGGGAATGGTACAGGTGGGAGCCAGAGACATCTGACCTCAGGTCCCACAGTGATACTGATGCTAACTCTCAATGTGGTGAGCTTGGTTTCTGGTCTGGGAAATGGGGATAATGCCCCATACCTGGAGGACCATCATGAGAACAGTGACCAGCTCAGCTCTTGTCAAGATGCTGCTGCTGCTATTCTTTCAGGAACACTGAGAGATTCTGGTTTAGGGAAAGCATGTAACTTTATAGTAAATTTCGCTTTGTTGTTTAGTCACTAAATCATGTCCGACTCTGCTATCCCATGGACGGAAGCCAGGCTCCTCTGGCGAACAGTTAAACAAATCTGTGCTCTATCCATACCATTCTGATTTGTAAGGGTCTCTTAAATGATAAGGATATTAACTCCTTTGTCATATTTGTTGAAACTACTTTTTTTTAGTTTCTCTTATCCTTTTATTTTTTAAATGTAGTATTTTTGATATAGCCTATATAAGATAGATTGTGCAGTTTAGTCTATCACATTTTATTCTGTAGTAATTTTTATTGCTGATCTTAGAAGTGCCTCCATCATCCTGACATTAGTAATTATTGACATATATTTACTTCTATTTTCTGAGGTTTTATTATAAATAAAAATTCTATCTGATGACTAATATATTTCCTTTCCCCTTGGGTGTGATGTTCCCTTTATTGTCTTCTCAATTCTTATATATTTTGGAGATTTCTTTCTCTGCTTACTTAGTCTCTTCCATTGATCTGTTTGCAAATTCTTCCGCCAATAAAACACTTAATTGTTGGAACTTTAGTACACATTTTAAAATTTGGCAGAACAGTTCTGTATTCTTTTAAGAAATGCTTCCAACATTTCCCACTTGTTTATTTTTTAGATAATGTTTAGAATTATTTTGTAAATATTTGTTTCATTAAAAAATTCTACCACTATATTGATAGTAATTGTCTTAACTATTTAATTGGAAAACAATTAACTTTCTTCTTCCTTCCTCCCTCCCTCCCTCCCTCCTTCTCTATTTCTTTCTTTCTTTGTTTCTGCCTATCTATGGGACCCTGTGGTAAAGAACTTGACTACCAGTGCAGGAGAAATAAGAGACATGGGTTCAATCCCTGTTCAGTTCTTACAAAGATAAATGTCATGAAAAAGGGAGTGCTTCAGCCTCAGCATCAGTCCTTCCAATGAATATTCAAGGTTGATTTCCTTTAGGATTGACTGGTTAGATCTCCTTGCAGTACAAAGGACTCTCAAGAGTCTTCTCCAGCACCACAGTTCAAAAACATCAATTCTTTGGTGCTCAGCCTTCTTTATGGTGCAACTCTCACATCCATACATGCAGCATTGGGCACTAACTGGCCCCACACAAAGTTGATGCTTTGCTGGTGGCCTTCAGTCCCATCCTTCAGAGCCCAACCCACCCCTGTCTTGACACCCTGACCTCAGGCCTCTGGACTTGAACCCCACGCAGCAGCTCTCTGAACTGTGGGCTCCTGCCCTGTCACTGGGAAGTTAGGCCCCTCCAGTTTCCCCAGGCTCTGTCTCTCTGGCCAGGTCAGGTTATGACTCATGCTTGAGGAGGACCCCCCCTTTCAAGGCCTGTGTTCAGTGCTTCTTCCCTCCAGCCACTCTGCCCTGCCATCTCCCCTCCCCTGCAACTTCCCTCTCCAAGGCCCTGGAAATGTCCACTCTCCTCAAAGGCCCAGTGCCTGATCAACAAAAAGCTGCTGTGTGTTTTCCACTTCCAGCCTATGTTTATTCATCTTCCCGTGCTGCTCACCCTTCCAAGCTGCGGCCTTGAGCTTCAGAGCCTGACAGACAAATGCCTCACCAGAGCCCCGGGGGTGGGAGTCGGGGGGAGGCTAGCTTGTTCTCATCCGTGAGCAGCTGGGCCCAGCCTGGCCGACGCAGAGGGCCATGGAGACCCAAACTTGGCTTTGAGAGGACTCCTGGCTGAGCAGCCCCAGCAAATGTTGGATCTCAATTCCTCTAAAGTAAGAGGAATCCTTTCTCGCTTCCCTGGGGTGCCCTGAGAATGAATTATTTACTATTTGTAAAGCACTTTGTAGGGTTCAGTATCATTACACAGGGACCACAGGGCTCAAAAGCAACCCTGGATGCCTGACAGGGTGGTTGTTACTATTAAGCATTTATATAGCACTTTACATTGGCCAAGTGCTTCCCAATCATTTATTAGTTAATTCTCCCAGCACTCTGGAGCTGTCAGTGGACTTTGGTTGCCATGTCCTCCAATCTGGAAATGAGGTTGCTGAGGTCAGGTGAGGCCAGATGCCTTGTGTAAGGTTACCTGACTCAGGTGGCCTGAGTCACTGGCTCTGCCTTTGACCCTTGCACTACCTGCAAGTTTCATGTCTTTACAATCTTGTTGTCAACCCACTCTAATCTCCAGTGAGGTGCCCTACAAGTGGATGATCAGTTGCTCCGTCATGTCCAACTCTTTTATGACTTCATGGGCCGTAGACTGCCAGGCTTCTCTGTCCATGGGATTTCCCAGGCAAGAATATTGGAGTGGGTTGCCATTTCCTATGCTGGGGGATCTTCCTGACCCAGGGATCTAACCTGCGTCTCCTACATCTCTTGAATTGGCAGGCGGATTGGATGTCTGTAATATATGACCTCAGTGACCCTCCAGAGAATGCTCTCAATTTACAACTTCATGAAGGGATGAACACAGGCTTTGGAGTCAAAATCTGGTTGTATAATTTGTAGGATGGGTGATCGCAAACACATTTCTCAGTGCTCCTGAGACTTGGGGTCTTGATTATTAAGAATAGAAAAACCAAAGAGGTTGTTATGAAGATCAAAAGTGTTACATATAAGAGGACACAGCATAAGACAAAGGCTTCATACTTGTTAGGTCAAGCCTCTAAGTACTGTCATGGCACAGACAGACTTCAGCTTCAAAGATAGCACACGCTGGCCCATGGGAAATATTGTAAAGGAAAGCTTTGGATCCAAGAAATCCATGGGACTCTATCACATTCTTGCCTTCAGCTTGGGAGCCTAAGAGTAGAAAGGTACGGAAAAGGGCATAGTTGGAGCTACCACTGCTTCCATTACACATTAACACATCATGCTAGTTAAAACCCAATGAGTTTTTTCATTAATTAACAAATATTAACTAAGCATCTACCATGAGCTAGACACAGTTTGAGGAGTGAAGGATTTGGCAGTGAACAAGGGAGACAAAGAATGAATGAATGCTGATCAGGGAGTGAGTAGGGGATCACGTAGGAGAGGAAGGGGATGGTACATGCAAATGCCCTGAGGAAGGGAAGCCTTCAGAATGCCCAAGCAACAGAGAGAAGGGCCCTGTGACTATAGTAAGGGAGGAAGTGGTGAGGAGGTGAACTGGGTGAGGATTCAGAAGCAGCTCCCATGGAGTCCTGAATCTCAGGGTGAGGGATGGAATTTTATTCCACGTGCAATATCTCTGAGGGGCTGTAAGCAAGGAGGAAATGTGATCCTTCAGGTTGCTTTGTGTGTCATTACATCTTCAGCAGACAGGAATCTGAGCACTCGTCTCTGCCAGACTGTTAATCTCTCAGCTCCAAGAAGTCCAAAGTGTGTTTACTTAGTGACAGAAATGGAATGTTTTTGTCCCACCCTCTCCCCCTCCAAATTCACTGAAACCTTATCCTCAGTGTGATGGTATTTGAAGGTGGGGCCTTTGGGAGATGATTAGGGTCATGAAGGTGGAACCCTCATGAATAGGATTAGTGTCCTTATAAAAGAGACCCTAGGGAGCTCCCTTCCCACTTATACCATGTGTGGGCACAGTGAGAATATGATTGTCTATGAACCAGGAGGCAGGCCTTCATCAGAGATCAAATCTGATGATGTTTTAATCTTGGATTTCCCAGCCTCCAGAAATGTGAGAAGTACACATTTGTTTTTTATAAACTGCACAATCTGAATGGACTGAGCCACTTAGAGCATGTCTGAAACAGCCCAGTGAGGGAAGCCCCACTGCCCTCATATCCATGACAGCTGGTGAATTATAAAAATCCACCAGTCTCTCTCACCAGGTGAGATGAAGCAACCATGTGAGTCCTTGGTTCCCACATGCTGGTCCAGGGTTGACTGAGATGCTCTGCCCTACTTCACTCAGCATCTTTTTCTGCCTTCCTTTGTGAGATTGTTCACAGACTGGCTGTGGAAGGCTAGTCCATCTTTCTTCTCTTCTTGATGATCTGGGGAAATCTGCTACCCGCCAAAGCACTACCTCATCTCAGAGATCAGACAGATGTTGGTGGGTCCCAGATCCCCTTCCTGGGGTGCTGGAATAGACTCTCATGTCATGCAGGGCAATCTATGTGGGAATCATTTAGCTTTCTAGGAAGAAGTCCTTACCAACAAGAAGCTTGCAGTCTGGTTGGAGAAAAAAGACTTCAGTGTCTTAGAAACTGGATTGGGGGAGTTGTAAAGTGCTGTGGCTAGAAAGAACCTGAGCATCTTCTTGTAGCTCAAGATAAAGGCTTTGCACTGGAATGACACAGGGGGATGGGATGGGGAAGGAGGTAGGAGGGGGGTTCTGAATGGGGAACACACACACACCCATGGCAGATTCATGTCAATGTATGGCAAAACCAACACAATATTGTAAAGTGAAAATATACATAGATAAAAAAAATGAGTGACAAAACATAAAAGAAAATAATTTGTGAAAATGAAGATTGTAGATTAAAACTATTAACAGCTGGTAGCAGAAAACACATCTTGATATTATAAGGATCTACTGTATAACATACATCAATGTCAACACTAAATCCTTTAACTGCTTGCAAATTCTCTTCCTCCTCACCAGCAAATGTACTACTACATAGTTAATGAACAGTTGATATCCATAAGGAAGCAAAGTGTTTTAACATTCACAAAACCTGGCAACTGTTAAATAACCAGAAAATAAGGTGGATATTAAAACAATTTGCAAGAGTTCAAAAGAAAGTAACAAAATAAATAAAGTTTGAAAAGTAAAAGCACATGAAACTTGCATGTTCACTGAGTTCTTGTGCATACTGAAAAGCTTAAAAAAATAAAGCTCTCTTGGAGCTTTAAAGGCCAAAAAAAAAAAAAAAAAAAGATGAAGTCTGCAGTTACCAGGTCATACTTAATTAATGACTGAGTACGTCATCCCAACAATGTGTGGCTAGGAATCTATGCCCAGCCTAATGATGAGTGTCCTTGAAACCTCAGTAGTAGGGGAAACCCGTTGCTGAGAAGCTTTTGAGAAAAATAGGGCTGAGGCCTGAGATCATAAATGAAGTCATGAAGCTCTATACATCTATTTATTTTTTAACCTTCATCACAATAAAACAAAGGCAGCATACTAAATAAAGACAAAAGCATTGGCCTCTTACACATCCTAAGCTTGTCATAGCAAGAAGTTTATAATTACTTTCCATTTACCATTCCTTCCTTCCTTAGAATCTTTCGGTTTCTCTTCCTCACGATTTCAGCAAGATGCTTATAAATTCACTTGGCATGCACTGGGAGAACATGGTTAAAGGGGATAATATTTTCAAAGTATTTTCCTATCCGGTAACTCTTCATGCCCTGGGCTTCCCACCTGTGTTGGACAGAGTTCTTACCAGGAGACAACAAAATCTGAACTAGTTAGTTTCATCAGAAAGGGGGTTTTAAAATCATATTCGTTTGCTTACAGGACCTCCTGGGAAACCTGGGGATGATCTTGGCTGCTACACAGTCAGGAAAACTGCCCAGGCTTACACAGGACTATTCTAGTAAAACACCACGACCGTTGCCACCCCCTGCTTGACACCTATGACACCAGGCTCTCAAAATCTCATTTCAGCTGTTGAGAAGAGTCAATTGTTTCTGAAATCAGACTTCTGGGAGATACCATGTGCTATTGTGTGGCCAGAAAGTCTTGTTCACTTCATTTTCCAAGTCTGTGTGTCAGCTTGGCAGATGCTTGGTGGAACTCTCTCTGGAAATACAGTGTATAGCCCAGAATAGGAAGCTTGTAGCGGGTGGGGGCAACTAACAGGGTCAGCCAGCCCCCCACGGTAGCACTAGTTTTCAGTGCTTCAGGCAGAAAGCAGATATTAGAAATACCATGTCATGACTTAGCTCTGACTTTTCAAAGTACAGGCTTTTTTGAGTCTCTAACAGGACAATGTAAGAGTCAGGATTTGTAGAGAGAGAAAGCTTCTTCTAAGTTCTTGAAGCTCCCATGAACATGTTAGCAGCCAGGCCTGGCCAACAGGAATATCAAGGTTACAATAACATATTGGGTAGAGAAATTCAGGATATAGTATAATCATAGACCCTGCTACATGGGAAAGCAAAGCAAAAAGATCACCCTTTCTATTCTAGTGAGCTGTAAAAAGAGAAGAGGAAAGCACCAGGAAACATTAGCCAAAAGTAGAATCTTCATCTTCCCCTTCTTGGGGATACAATTTGGTGGGGTTGGGGTGCTTGGAAACATTTCTATATGCCCCCAATATCACTTCCTGCATGTTATCCTGAAAAGCTCTGAGCCTTAGGAGAAGAGAGGTGACACTTCATCACCATGGTTGACCTGCAGTGGGAGCAATGGTGTTCCACTGGCAGAAGATGAGGCTGATAGATAAACCACAGGGAGGGTGCCTGGGCAGCCTCCCAAACTCTTCCATCTGCTGGTTTTGTTGCCTCCTTAACTCTCAGCTCTCTACTATATCCTCTCTATCTGACTGGTCAAAACAAGGAAGTAAAAAGAGGAAGGAGAGTCAATGGAGGATGGTACAGGAAACTTCAGGGGTTTGGCCAGCAAGCAGTGAGTACCACTACCACCACATCTTTGACCAGAACCAAATCACGTGACATCCCTAATCGCAGGGGAGGTTGGATAATGTAGTTTGGCTGTGTACCTAGAAGGAAAAGGAATGCATAACAAAGTTTCTGTCCCATACCAAGGATGCAGATGTGTTGTGTGCCTTCGTGAGAGGACACAGTGGCAGCATGGGGTGGAGGAGTTCCAAGAGATGTCTTGAGTAGGCACCAAGTGCAAATGGAGGAATCCAGAGCTCTGTCCTGGGTGCCACAGGATGCCCTGGGGCCAAGTACGGTGAGAGGCTATCTGATGGACTGCAGCCCCAGGTAGAAACCTGATCAGTCAGGCTGTGGCAGAGGTGGGTGGAGAATTAGCCTGTGTCTGCAGCGCCCTCCCCTCTGTCGCCATGAGGCCACATATGCCCAGCATATGTGGCAATGATTGTTGCTATCCGAGTTTTTGTTTCTAGCTGTCCTAATGGATATTTCCATTTCCAGGATGGCTGACCATGATATTTTCATGTTTGTTACTGATAAAACCTGGGTTATGGGGTTTGACTGCAGCCAAATTCTACTCAGCTCTGCTAGAAAAGCCAAGAGTACAGGTAGTGGCTGGGGTTGAAGGCCAGGTTCAAATGTCAGAGACAGCTCTTCCTTTCACTGTCTTTCCTGTGGCCTTAATTCATTTAGAAGCTTGACTCACCTGGCTAGATAGAGCTGGAATTGCCCAAATTTGCAGTGGCTAGCCAACCAGCTCTCTCCTCTGGTTCTCTCTTTCACTTGTTTTAGGATTTTTTCCGCCTGCACCCCAACCAGGCCTCCCCAGACTTCCTTCAATACCTCAGGATAGCCAGAGCCTGTTGGTTGATGTCAGAATGGCTGAGAAGAATTCAGGGATCTGATTCCACACAGGTAGGCTATGAAGGTCATTCCCAGAGGGGCTGAATGTGCCTGTAAACAGATTATATGTATGTTGCAGCAAATTGTATGTGATAATGTATGTCGTAGCAAATCCAAGTGTTCTTTTCTTATGTAAACTCCTTACCGCCTTCTAAGAAGCGTGGATGTGCTAATTGGAAGTTTTTTGTTTGCTGAGTGCAGTTATCACGCTCTGTGTAATGGCTTCCATAGGACTGAATGCAGTATTGATTTGGGTGTGTAAGTTTAAAGGCAGAAACCAGGAAATTGTAAATTGTCTTCCTTAATAAGAAAGGAGTGGCAAATTGAGTGGTCTTGGGGAAAATCTAGGCACAGGAGGTAGTAACAGAGGAGATTTTGAGCAGAGATTGGCACACATTTTCTTAAAGGCCAGATAGTACCTATTTTAGGCTTTGAGGTCCATTCAGTTTGTCCTGGCTACTCAACTCTGTAGTTGTAGCACAATAGCAAGTCCTAGATGAAACCTAAATGGGTGGGCTGTTTCAGTAAAGCAGGTGCCTGTAGTTTGCTAACCCTTGGGAAGGTTGAAGGGATAGGATGGAAGATGGGTAGGGAAGGGAGGGAAAAAGAGAGAAAGAGAGAGACTGAGAGTTCATGACTAGCTGTTGAAATGTAACACTTGGAAAAAGAGACATAACTAACAGAAACTTTCCAACTGTGGCTCCACACACCCCACCTGGACAGGTTCTTTATGATGAATGCAAAAAAGTGTTGAGTATTGCCTTGTGGCTGGTAAGGGAGGGGTGAACACAGAAGCTGTATCCGGAGCAGCCAACAAAAGGGTCACTAGCAGAAGATAGTTCTCAGCTTAGTTCCTGATGCCTGGGAAACTCTTAGTATAATGTTCAGATGATTCTGATCAGAACCAACACCGTGATCCAAATGGCAGGGGTCTGACTGTGTCTCTAGAAGACCCTATTATTGGTGGAGAATTTGTTTGGTTTACAAGCCTGCTCATCTACCTGTTGCAAAACCCCATCAAGGACACCTTTCCACATGGAAACTCTGCTTTCCCCATCAGTGCTAACTTTAGCACCCTTGGTACATGATTCCTTAGAAAAGTATTGGAGAGAGGAGAAATGGGGAAGAAGAGGCAAGACTGAAGCAGATGGCCTCTGGCATGGGAGACCTACGTGCCTTTGAAAGGAGGGCCACCCAATGAATATCAGTGTGACTTAACCATATCTCACCTACTTGGTGAGCATGGACTGCTTATGGGGACAATGTGGGTATCAGGCCCTGGCAGGTTAATTTATTTGGAAATCTCTTCTTGGAGAAATATATCTACATTTTTTTCCCCTGTAGAAATAGAAGTTATGTCACCTTTTTTGTATGAATTAGCTTTATTTGGCTGCCATAATGTCCTACTTTTCTAGTCATGAGGCTGTTGACTTGGTTGTTAAGAAAACAGTACGAAAAGCACATCAGCCATTTTTAAAGCTGGTTATTTTGGTCATGAGGACATAGCCAGAATCTTTGTCTCTTTTGTAGTCTTTGGCAAATTATCTCAAGAGACAATTTTTTCACATTACTTTATATTTTTAAAAAATATAAATATTCTGTTTTCTAAACAATTGATTGCCTCACCAGGATGTGGAGCTTTTCTTAGAATGTGAGAGGCAGCAGGTGTATTAATTGTCTAGTTACTAAGATATTGTTATACATTCTCATTCATTTAATGTGAGCTTTCCAGGAAAAACATTTGATGCAAACATGATGGGTAATATCTTTTTTACTCAAAGAGCTCATGCAAATGTTGAAGAACATTAAGACCCCAACAAAGGCATGGAGACAGAACAACTCACAAAAGAGACATCTGAAAGATGCAATTAACACAACCCCAGTACCAGCTAAAAAATTAATGCTAGCTCCCTATGGTTAGTCTCATATGGTGTAAATTGGTACTCCTTTTTGGAGAGCAATCTGGCAAAATACTTGAAGATTCATGTTTATGATTCAGAAATCTCATTTCTGGAAATCTTTCCCAAGGAAAGATCCAAAATAGGAAGAAAACCTTATATTTTTGAGTTTCCTGCATAAGCAAACTATCAATACAAATTCAACATTAGTGAAATGAGTTAGTATATTATCTGATAAACTAATAGGCAGCCATCCAAGAGTTAGTTATGAAGACTTGGATAACATGAAAAGTAAAATGGGCAGAATTTAAGCAGTAGGTACAACAAAATATGCACATCATTCCAAAGCCCAGAGGAAATATACAAAAGTAATGTTTCTTTCCAGTCTTTGGAATGACATGGAGTTAAGAATAGCTTTTTTATAAAAAAGAGCTTTTCATTATAAAAAATTTCTAACATACATGGAGAAAAGGGAAAAAATACTGATAAACCCATCACCTAGATTTCACAATTAGCAACCTTTTGAAATATTTGCTTCATACAAGTTAAAAAACTTCAATAAACAATAATTTTTTTAAAATGCATGATCCACATGTCACAACAAGCAACATAATTTCTTTCGTGTGTGTCTTTTTAAAAAAATTAACATAATTTTGACTTAAATTTGGAGGAAGAATAGAATTTATATATACTCTTATTTGGGAAGATTCCCTGGAGAAGGAAATGGCAACCCACTCCAGTACTCTTGCCTGGAAAATCCCATGGACAGAGGAACCTGGTAGGCTACAATCCATAGGGTTGCAAAAAGTCACACTTTTTGCATACACATACTCTTATTCACTCACATACTCTTATTCTAGAATACCAAATATTAATGATTTGCCTCATTTGTTATATTCATTGTTTCCCCCCCATAGTCACACACACAATGATATTATTATCGTTATTTTTAAATCATTTGTCTTAGTCTGTTCCAGCTGCTGTAACTAAAATAACACACTGAGTGACTGAAACAACAATTATTTATCATAGTTCTGGATGTTGCGAGGTCTAAGAACAAGACACTGGCAATTCCAGTTTCTGATAAAAGCCCACTTCCTTGTTCATAGAGTGACATGTTCTTGCTGTATCCTCACATGGTGGAAGGGGCAAGAGAACTTTCTGGGGTCTCTGATATAATAACACTAATTTCATTCAAGAAAGCTTCATTCTCATAATGTAATCACCTCTAAAGGCCCCATCTGTAAATACCATTGCACTGGGAATGAGGTTTCAACATATGAATTTGGTTGATTAACATTATCATGAACTCATTTTTGTTGTTGTTTAGTCGCTCAGTCATGTCCAACTCTTTGCCACCCCATGGACTGCAACATGCCAGGCTTCCCTGTCCATCGCCAAGTCGTGGAGCTTGCTCAGACTCATGTCCATTGAGTTGGTGATGCCATCCAACCATCTCATCCTCTGTCTTCCCCTTCTCCTCCTGCTCTCAATCCTTCCCAGCATCAGTGTCTTTTCCAATGAGTCAGTTCTTCGCGTCAGGTGGCCAAAGTATTGGAGCTTCAGCTTCAGCATCAGACCTTCCAATGAATATTCAGGACTGATTTTCTTTAGGATTGACTGGTTGGATCTCCTTGCAGTCCAAGGGACTCTCAAGAGCCTTCTCCAACACCACAGTTCAAAAACATCAATTCTTCAGTGCTCAGCTTTCTTTATAGTCCAACTCTCACAAACATACATGACTCCTAGAAAAACCATAGCTTTGACTAGAAGGACCTTTGTCGGCAAAGTAATGTTTCTGCTTTTTAACACACTGTCTAGTTTCATCATAGCTTTTCTTCTAAGGAGCAAGCGTCTTTTAATTTCATGACTGCAGTTACCATCTGCAGTGATTTCAGAGCCCAAGAAAATTAAGTCTGTCACTCTTTCCACTGTTTCCCCATCTATTTGCCATGAAGTGATGGGACCAGATGCCATGATCTTAGTTTTTTGAATGTTGAGTTTTAAGCCAACTTTTTCACTCCCCTCTTTCACTTTCATTAAGAGGCTTGTTAGTTCTTCACTTTCTGCCATAAGGGTGGTGTCATCTGTGTATCTGAGATTACTGATATTTCTCCCAGCAATCTTGATTCCAGCTTGTGCTTCCTCCAGCCCAGCATTTCTCATGATGTACTCTGTATATAAGTTAAATAAGCAGGGTGACAACATACAGCCTTGGTGTACTCCTTTTCGTATTTGGAACCAGTCTGTTGTTCCATGTCCAGTTCTAAGTGTTGTTTCCTGACCTGCATACAGGTTTCTCAAGAGGCAGGTCATGTGGACTGGTATGTCCATCTCTTTTAGAATTTTCTGCAGTTTATTGTGATCCACACAGCCAAAGGCTTTGGCATAGTCAATACAGCAGAAATAGATGTTTTTCTCAAACTCTCTTGCTTTCTCAGTGATCCAGCGGATGTTGGCAATTTGATCTCTGATTCATCTGCCTTTTCATTAAAACCATCTTGGACATCTGGAAGTTCACGGTTCATGTATTGCTGAAACCTGGCTTGGAGAATTTTGAGCATCTCTTTACTAGCATGTGAGATGAGTGTAATTGTGCAGTAGTATGAACATTCTTTGGCATTGCCTTTCTTTGGGATTGGAATGAAAACTGACCTTCGCTAGCCCTGTGGCCACTGCTGAGTTCTCCAAATTTGCTGACATATTGAGTACAGCACTTTCACAGAATCATCCTTTAGGATTTGAAATAGCTCAACTGGAATTTCATCACCTCCACTAGCTTTGTTTGTAGTGATGCTTCCTAAGGTCCACTTGACTTCACATTCCAGGATGTCTGGCTCTAGGTGAGTGCTTACACCATAGTGATTATCTGGGTCTTGAAGATCTTTTTTGTACAGTTCTTCTGTGTATTCTTGCCACCTCTTCTTAATATCTTCTGCTTCTGTTAGGTCCATACCATTTCTGTCCTTTATCGAGCCCATCTTTGCATGAAATGTTCCCTTGGTATCTCTAATTTTCTTGAAGAGATCTCTAGTCTTTCCCATTCTGTTGTTTTCCTCTATTTCTTTGCATTGATCACTGAGGAAGGCTTTCTTATCTCTCCTTGCTATTCTTTGGAACTCTGCATTCAGATGCTTATATCTTTCCTTTACACCTTTGCTTTTTGCTTCTCTTCTTTTCACATCTTTGTAAGGCTTCCTCAGACAGCCATTTTGCCTTTTTGCATTTCTTTTTCTTGGGGATGATCTTGATCCCTGTCTCTTGTACAATATCATGAACCTCTGTCCATAGTTCATCAGGCACTCTGTCTATCAGATCTAGTCCCTTAAATCTATTACTCACTTCCACTGTATAATCATAAGGGATTTGATTTAGGTAATACCTGAATGGTTTAGTGGTTTTCCCCACTCTCTTCAATTTCAGTCTGAATTTGGCAATAAGGAGTTCATGATCTGAGCCACAGTCAGCTCCCGATCTTGTTTTTGCTGAGTGTATAGAGCTCCTCCATCTTTGGCTGCAAAGAATATAATAAATCTGATTTCTGTGTTGGCCATCTGGTGATGTCCTTGTGTAGAGTCTTCTCTTGTGTTGTTGGAAGAGGGTGTTTGCTATGACCAGTGCGTTCTCTTGGCAAAACTCTATTAGCCTTTGCCCTGTTTCATTCTGTATTCCAAGGTCAAATTTGCCTGTTACTCCAGTTATTTCTTGACTTCCTACTTTTGCATTCCAGTCCCCTATAGTGAAAAGGAGATCTTTTTTGGGTGTTAGTTCTAAAAGATCTTGTAAGTCTTCATGGAACCGTTCAACTTCAGCTTCTTCAGAATTACTGGTTGGGGCATAGACTTGGATTACCGTGATATTGAATGGCTTGCCTTGGAAACGAACAGAGATCATTCTGTCGTGTTTGATATTGCATCCAAGTATTGCATTTCAGACTCTTCTGTTGACCATGATGGCTACTCCATTTCTTCTAAGGGATTCCTGCCCACAGTAGTAGACATAATGGTCATCTGAGTTAAATTCACCCATTCCAGTCCACTTTAGTTTGCTGATTCCTAGAATGTCGACATTCACTCTTGCTATCTTCTGTCTGACCACTTCCAATTTGCCTTGATTCATGGACCTAACATTCCAGGTTCCTATGCAGTATTGCTCTTACAGCATCGAACCTTGCTTCTATCACCAGTCACATCCACAACTGGGTACTGTTTTTGCTTTGGCTCCGTCCCTTCATTCTTTCTGGAGTTATTTCTCCACTGATCTCCAGTAGCATATTGGGCACCTACTGACCTGGGGAGTTCATCTTTCAGTGCCCTATCTTTTTGCCTTTTCATACTGTTCATGGGGTTCTCAAGGCAAGAATACTGAAGTGGTTTGCCATTCTCTTCTCCAGTGGACAACAACATGTCAGACCTCCCCACCATGACCCGTCTGCCTTGGGTGGCCCCACATGGCATGGCTTAGTTTCACTCAGTTAGACAAGGCTGTGGTGCATGTGATCAGATTGGCTAGTTGTCTGTGATTGTGGTTTCAGTCTGTCTACCCTCTGATGCCCTCTCTTAGTGCCTACCGTCTTACTTGGGTTTCTTTTACTTTGGATGTGGGGTATCTCTTCACGGCTCCAGCAAAGCACAGCCGCTGCTCCTTACCTTGGACGTGGTGTATCTCCTCTCGGCCTCTCCTGCGCTGCGCAGCCACTGCTGTTCCTGTGGTAACCATCATCTTGGTTACTGAGAATAATTTAACACCATCTGTTACCCTGTCTCTGTCCTATTTTCTCTGATTTTCTGTAAAGTTGCTTATAGTTAATTTGTTCAAATCAGGGTCCAAACAAACTTTCTACTTCTTATTTGGTGGTAAGTCTCTTAAAGATATTTAATAGCTGTAATAGCCCCCCTTTTCATGCCATTTATCTTTGTAAGAACTGAACATCTCTCCTATGAATCGTTCATATTTTGGGTTTGACTGATTTTATCTTGCAAGTGTCATTGAATATGTCAGATTTCCTTTTATAGGCAATTAGACCCAGTTACTTGGTTATGTTCAGGTTCAGTTTTGTTTTGAAAGGAAATTTTGCTAGATGGTGTTCTGTTCTTCCTGTTGTATCGTATCATAAGAAGCATGGTATCTGGTGAATCCACTCTGAGTGATTACTGATCAGTGTCCACTCACTGATAGGTGACGTAAGTCTCTCCTATTACAAAATCCTTGTCAATCTTTTCCCAGTGGACCTTCAGCCATTGATGACTATCATCTAGATTGGTTGTCTCAAGGTGGCAAAACTGTAGTTTTCTAATTCCCTGGCCTTTTATCTACTCCTACACTTTATGTAGTGCTGTAATGTACTTGTAATTAAAAATATAAATACATAAGAATGAAAGTTTATATCAGTATCAGTAGTAAGCTGAGAGGCCAAATGGCATTATCCATACAGAAGATTTTTAATCTAGTTTCCCAGATAGTCTCGTTACCATGCCTCTTGAGAATGCACTAAAGTTTCCAGAGGCTGAGGGCTTATTTTGGGAAAGTGTGTGACCAGTTAAATCCCTTCATAGAAAAGGAATTAAAATGCACACACCCTCTTACTCAACAGCTTTACGTTGATATTAACACCAATGAAATGGCCATCTTTCTCAGGGTAATAGCTTCTGTAACCTTAGGACAGAAGTGTTTTGGTAGGCCAGTTTAAAGATAGAAACCAGGAGAGATGTAACAGGAATTTCGTTATAGCAATGTTCGCAGTATAACAACCTCAATGTGAATGGAGGAAGGAGTAAGTTAAAGGTAACAGAACAGAACAAGGTACAGAAGGCAAAAGGCTTTTGAGGTGTTTGAATCAATAGGGATAAATCTCAAAAACTTACTGTTGAGTGAAAAAATGAGGTACAGAAATATTCATTTTTATGTCAGTTATGAAAATAAAAATATGCCAAATATTATTTATTTTTGTGGATAGATATGTATCTATGTATATATGATTGTAAGACATGATTTGAAGGCAAAGTGAAAAATTATACAGGTAGCTACTGGGTTGAGGAGATGGCAAAGGACCTTACATTTAGCTGATGTGTTCTAACACTGTTTTTTAAAAAAGAGTATAATACTTGTGGGATTGTTTTTTTAAAGAATATAAGCACAGAAAAAGATGGAGACAAAATATCCCAAAGTAGGTGCAGTGTTTCACTGTCTCATATATGGGTCATTGTTTCTTCTTTTCCCATTGTTTTTTGGTACTTTATAATTTCCAAAGATTATAAAAGGGCAGAAGCTTGCTCTGCAGCAGCAATAGCTCATCCAAAAACGTCCCTGGAGGGACAACTCTCACTGTGATGTGATGGGTCCATCTGGACCGGCAGATCCCACTGGAGTGGGCACCAGGCCTGGGACTGTGGTGTCTCCCAAGACCCAATGGGCTCTTGCAGTCTGGGACCATCTGAAAGCCATGTCTCCTAATACAAACCTGTCTGCCCTTTTCTCAGAGGCAAACCCCTGGATCTTCTGGGTTCTTTTCTTCTTCTCCCTCCTTCCCCAAAGGCAAACAGTCCCCAAGAACTGAAGTCCCACTTTTCTCACAGCTTCCCCTGCCCCTAGCACTGCCGTCTCAACCCCAGTCCCTCTGGTGTAGATTCCAGACTGGCCTTTCTAAATCCCGTGGCACGTGACTATCTCCCAGGTGTAAAGATTCTTGGTAGCCCCTTATTGAGGCTGGGAACAGAATCTCAATAGCTTAGCCTAACATCTGTGGTCCTCTCTTCAATCTGACTCCAGCCTTCATTTCTTCCTCATCCCCTTCTCCTTCCCTTCCCCCATGGACTCCTTTCTTCCAGTCTGCGAACAAGAATCTCTCAGTAGAGCCAAATAGTCCACATGGTGTTTCTCAAACCTATGGCTCACCTTCCCCTGGCTGGCCTGGAATGCCCTTCCCTTCTGCCTGACTCTCACTGGCTTCTCTGTGATCTGCTCTCAGTAATCAGTCTCCCCTCTGAGTTCTCTCATCATGTATTATCCATGCCCTCATGCATTCCTTTCATACCTATTATAAAATAATAATAAAGTAATAGCTACTGCTTATTGAGTACCTCCATGTCAGGTGCAGACAGAGTTATTAACCAAAGCCATTAGTTTGATGGAGGGCCAGAGAGATGAGAGACCAGGAAAGGGTTGGCAGGGTCCCAGCCATCCAGGCTGTGGCTGGAGATGGGCTTTCTCAGCTTAGAGAATTCCTTGGGCACAAGAGAGTCAAGCACAAGAGGGTCTACTTGAAATCATTTGGGGGAGCTGAGATGGGCGATATGGGAAGAGGTCATTTTCTCTGATGTCTAGAAGGGGCCAGGTTGGGATACACCCAGTGGCTGTTTTAACTGCCCCCTTGAGAACTACTTCCATGCTGACCCACAGAGGGTCTAGGACTCTAGCAACAGGAAAAGGAACAGAGGCCATCACCCCTACTCTCCTCACTTGGCCTCCCTCCCCTGCCTACAAGGCAGGCTCTGAAAAGCAAAGAGCCCTGCTGTCCAGCTGCCTGGCTCTGGCCCCTCCTGCCCCAGCTAAGTGTATGCCCACCCCTACAGCTCCTGGTCCTATGGGCACACTGCTCCTTTGCCCATTACTTGAAGCTGGGATGGGTGAGCTCCTCAGCTTTCCAGGCTGCAAGATTCTCTTTCTGCAGTCTACAGTCCATCTTCTGCCTCCAGCTTCTAGTTGTCTCTAGTCCTTTGCTCAAAGTGGTCACTGTGCTTCTTGTCTCAGGGCCCCAGATTCTCAGCAGCTTGAAGGGACAGGATGGAGACACAGGCCCTGGGCTGGTGGCCTGAATAAGCTTTTATTTAGGGCTTTTTATTTGTCCAGGTGGCCTATATGTCTTTCAGGATAGGGCTCTGAGTCCTCAACACCAAACATCCTTAGAGAAAAAACAACAACCTGATTTCCAGATAGAGCCAGGGGAATTTTCGCTGCACAGACCGGGGACCCAAGGCAGAGACACTCAAGGAGACTGCAGGAGTCTGTCTTGGAGGCAGAGGACACTCGAAGAGCAGCCTTCTGGCCTCAGTGTGGATGTGGCCCCTTTCAAATGCCCAGCCTCTTGCCAGCTGCCGGGGTATCTGCCACTTACTGGGAAGCTTTGGGAGAGGCAGTGAATTTGCGGGGGTGTTTGGAATGCCATCAGCTTCCGGAATGGATGACGTGGAGTTTGCACATGGCCATTTTATTTTTACTCCGCGTTTCTCGAGAAAGCCTAATGGCTTCGAGTGCTCCTCTCTGCTCGTGAAATTTAAAAGGGGGAACAAGAGCACACATAATTATAATCCCACAGCAGGGCAATTGGCTTGCCTCTGACTATTAGGTCCCATTAAAGATGTAATATCTCTGGTGTCTCAGGAGAAATTCCTACTTATTTATGCTTAGTATTAGGGCAAATATTAGTTAGCATCAAAACAGGATGCAGTTAAGTCTAATCTGATGTCACCAGCAGAGCTTGCCTTATAAACAAAATAAGTGGCAATTACTTTCAAGCTGAACTAATAATTTTTTCAAGTGATTCCACTTGGTGTTCATCAGAAACGTTCACCAAAGGAAGGTGTGTTCTAGGCAAACGTGCAGGGTGTGCTTTTTAATCACACTTTAAATATACAAATGAAGGCTGCAGGGCCAGCTCCCCTCTCCTCCTTCCGAGGTTTTCCTGTGGGACAGTAATTAGGAAATATGACCCAATATAGGAAATGAGCATTGCTGCTTTTATGGGGATTTTAAACCAAATGGCTCTGCTCCGGTGACTGAAGGAGTTACTCCCAAGAAGCCCAGTGGGCTGCTCCGGGCTACCTGTAATTCAGACCTTATGGAAAATGGCTCCTTGTTCTTCTGGGAATACCTTTCTTGAGAGAAAGAGGGGAATACCCGGGAGAGGGCCTGGGGGCAGGCCTGGGTAAGGAGCGGGCCCAGTACTCAGCCTTGCTACACGTGACCAGGCAGGCTCTTCAGGTGGTGGTCTGGGGGCAACTCCTCTCTTCTGCACTGCGATCTTCCTGGCAGCCAGTGGCTGTGTGCTATGCTTTATTTCAGTCTTTAGCAGCTGGGCATTCAGCACATTCTCCAGAAGCAGAGCATCCTTAGTCCAGAACTTCCTCAGGTTGCGAATGTCACCCCCAGCCAGGACTCTCTGTGCCTTGTTAAATGTGCCCCTTAGTCTGACACCCACACAGCTCTCAGAGGGCTATGCCTAGGCCCCCCGTGTGACAGACGGGGCCATCCATCCCTCTGTCCTTCTGGGAGAGGCAGCTGCTCTGGGATCTCACCCATGGGCATTTTCTATGGGGCAGAGAGATGGCCCCAGCCCCTACACTGGCAGGTGCTGGGGGACCACGTACAGAACTGTGTCTCCAGGTGTATGTGAGCTGAGCACTCATCTCCCACAGGACTTGGGTCCACATCTGTGTCTCTGCACAGCACCTTCCAGGGTTGGCCCAGGGCATGAGAAAATCTACAAGAGCTTCAGATTCACTTCCCCTCCCAGGTTCCACCCTCCTTCCACGTAGCTCCATCTCATTACACCAACAAGGGGCACTCTCCATGCATCAGGTCTGGTGAGGTCCAGTGGCAGATTCACAGAAGAATGAAGCCCAGATTCTTCCTACACAGAACTTACACTTCTGGTTGAGAGAGATGGTAACAGATAATTAGTTGAAAACACCCAGGCTGAGATGAGTGCCACGTGGTAGGTAGAAAGTGGTCTAGAGAGGTAATCATGCCCATTTGGGAGGATGAAGGAAACCTTCAGGAAGGAGGGGGCATTTGCGATCTTAAAGGTCAGATACAATTCCCCTTAGAGGAGTTGGTTTCCAGGGATGCTATTCCAAGCAGAAGGAACTGCAGAAGGAAAGATGTGGAGCTGGGATGTGAGGGGCACTTAGACAATGCCAGGTTGGTGGCTAAATTAGTTATGTTTCTTTTATTGAAGCAACAGAAACCACTGACTATTTGTGGAGGCTAGTGGCACAGATTATCGTGCCAGCCATCAATCATTTCACCCTAAACACTCTGCAAGGTAGCTTCTAAGAATGAGCCTAGGACAATCTCAGGGAGTGGAGAAGGACTGGGGTCCATGTAAAGAGTTAGACTCAGGAGCTGTCTCACGGTTGCCAGTCACTGAGCCCCTGCTCACTTGGCTGTGAAGTAGGCTCCATATATGTCCCCTGACATGCAGAGTGTCACGGGACTCTGCTGTTAATCTCGCTGACCCATAGGAGCTGGCCACACTGGAGCCACTGGCTGCCAGATCCAAGCCTCACCAATTTTCCTCTGCAGCTCAGAGGTGGGAGGCAGAATATCAACGAGAGGTCAAGGTCCAATCCTAGCAAAGAAAGGGGGTGGCCTTGTTAGGTTAAGAAATATGCCCAGAAACAAATCTTATAAGAAGTTCCATCTATGGGCACACATGTTTGGAAACATTTTGGCTGCCACGTGGGTTGATAGAAATAGAATGTAATGAAACGGCAGAAATCGGTGGATCTTCACGAATGCATCACAGTCAGCAGGAAGAATGTGTCTGGGTCAGCAAGATGGCAGGAGATACAGGGCTGATAGAGAGGAAAGGTCAGTCACTGCAGAGCTGATACTCTCCCAATCTCCAGTGGGAGGCCCAGATAGAGATGGCGAGATGCTATGTGGGAGCCAGCGATGGGCCCCTTGGGGGAGGGTCTGGGCTGTGCACCGAGGTGACACTGAGCCTGCCCTGAGGAGCAGGGGCTCCTGGCTGTTCCTGGCCACCACTTGTGTGTCAGTTAGCAGTGTGAGCACATGCTGCCTGACCTGCCCTCAGAGTGCTGGTTGGGGCTGCACTCTCTTTTCCTATGGCTTCTCTGAGCTGGTGCCACGCCGGTGACAAGGGCAGCTTGCTGGCTTGACTGTTCCACTCTGACATTCAACGCACAGAGCCTTTCCTCAGAAAGAGAGCAGGGTACAGAAGTAGCCTCCCAGGGTCCGATCACATCACTCTCTTTACCCTTTGCCTTGAAATATTTGAGGGTCCCAGCCATCCACTTGACAACTATTTTAAGAGTCACGGGGTGTTATCAGCGAGCAGCAATAACATAGCGGGCTGCCTGAAATTTTTCCCTGGTGTGTATCTGGGAGCCAAAGCATTCCAACTCTCCTCCCTGCGAGATGGTCATACCCCACGCTGCTGCTGCTGCTGCTGCATCGCTTCAGTCGTGTCTAACTCTGTGCGACCCCATAGATGGCAGCCCACCAGGCTCCCCCGTCCCTGGGATTCTCCAGGCAAGAACACTGGAGTGGGTTGCCATTTCCTTCTCCAATGCATGAAAGTGAAAAGTGAAAGTGAAGTCGCTCAGTCGTGTCCAACTCTTAGCGACCCCATGGACTGTAGCCTAGCAGGCTCCTCCATCCATGGGATTTTCCAGGCAAGAGTACTGGAGTGGGGAGCCATTGCTTTCTTCATCATAACCCATAGGCAACAGCTTTTAGGTATGCTGACGAAGCTCTTTGAGTAGAAGAATAGAAGTATTATGTTTCCAAACGAATGTTTCATTGGTCAGCTAATCTTAAGACTGGAAAGGCCTCCTTTTATTAATAAAAATCACCTAACAGTAACAGGGCTCAGAGAGGGACACTGACCTGTCTGGAGCTACTCAGCAGGCAGTGGGGTTTGGGATTCTGATCGGCGGCCGCTGCACCACAGAGGCAGGCATAAGTAAGAACAGATGGATGGGTGCCTCGGGGGAGGGCTGAGAACCAATGACTTCATGTTTTGCTTTAGTCCACAGGAGACTGCAGAAGACTCTGGAAGCTAGAGCTATGGGAAAGTGAATCTTGAACCACTGAGATTCTGGTCCCAGCTTCCCACCTGGGCCTTCCTCCTCTGATGGGGGTGAGTAAGTGTGTGGGAGCTGTAATCCATCCTCAGGCTGGCTGAACTCATCCCTCATTGTAGTGGCCAGAGTCTGTCCCAAGTACCAGTTCCTCTGTCTTCCTGACACCCTTTCTTATTCCTAGGCAGCCAAATTTGTTGCTTTTCAGATTCCAGAGCTGTGTATATGGGGCCAGAATGATGGCATGACTCTTAGCATAGGTTATAGTATCATATGATACATGCTCGCTAAGTCGCTCAGTCATGTCCAGCTCTTTGCGACCCTATGGACTGTAGCCTGCCAGGCTCCTCTGTCCATGGGATTCTCCAGGCAAGAACACTGGTGTCAGTTGCCATTTCCTCCTTCAGGGGATCTTCCCAACCCAGGGCTTGAACCCATGTCTCCACGTCTCCTGCATTGGCAGGAAGGTTCTTTACCATGAGCCCCACCTGGGAAGCCCACATAGTATCACATAGACCTGGTTCAAATCCAGGCCCCACTGTGTAGCTCTGTTTGACTTGGTCCCCTTGTGTGCAATCGGTGATCATTAGAGTTCATTACACATGTCGTGGGGGCTAAATGGGGAGATGAATATGCAGCCCAGGGCATGGTGCCTGCTACACAGGATGCAACCCAGTGACTGTGACAGTTTTTAACACTGGCCTCAGACACTTGTGGTCTCCTGGAGAAGGGCAAAGAGGCTTTAGAGTCCAGAGGACCTGAGGGTATGTCCCAGCTCTCTCCACATGTCAGCTGCATCCCTGGGCAAGTTACTTTGTCTCTCAGCCTCAACTTTCCAACATATCCTGACATGTCATAGCTGCCAAACAGATCCCTGCCTTGTAGGAGAAAATTTGAGGGTCAGTGTGAACACGTATGTGAAAATACCTCTTTTATCTTTAATTTTATGAAATTTGATGCCAGTGTTAATATTTGTTAAGATTTGGCTGACTGAAACGATAAAGCAACTGCATTTGCTACATGTATTTGGAGATACTCATTCAAGCTCATCAATGAAACTTTCTAAATTCAGATTCATTATGACCTTTTCAGACTTATTTATTTGCGTGTTTGTTTATTTTGGGTTCCTGAGACACACAATAAAGTAAGAGTTGAAAGTGCTCTGGAGGGAGATCAGAGGCATCAAAGGAAGAGCGTGAGCTCGGGGTGTTTATTGCCTCAGATCCCTCCTGGCAGTTGCCTTGTTGTGTTTATTATGTGCAAGGGCTTGTCCCTCCCTTTAGGGTTCACTGCCATCGGGGCTGGTGACCAGGCACATTGACAGGCAATGACACCATACAGGGAATCTGAGTGGCAAAGTTTCAAGGCGAAGCATCCTTAGGGTCTCTGTGACCTGAGTCCAGCGTGTGGTCTGTCCTGCCAGCATACGGATGCAGCCTGTGTGGAATGCCAGGCCACTAAGCCAGCTTGTCAAGCATGTTGGTGACACACTTCCAAGGAAGGAGAATTCTGTTTTGTCCAAAGGCGATCACAGGACCAGAGGTGTGAGCTGCTCACTGTCTCTATGAGAACAGAGTCTCAACAGCCATTTGGCTTCGTTTCTACATTTACCAGACACTACAGCTCTCATTTTCCCTTCCAGCAATTAATAGAGGAGGCAGCTAGAGCTATTTCAGGGAACATGAGGAGCCACTCAAAGTGGCCAAATTGTTAGCAGTCGTGCTTGGAAATACAGCATAGCAATAAGGCTTCCTTCCAGGGCAGCCGCACTTCTAACGCAAAGGCATACATCTTGTGTGCGTGTTTGTTTTTTCTCTCTTGAGAAAGTAAATTAGTTAATACCAAAGAAGTCATTAGAACAGCGTCTGGAATAAAGCTCTGTATAGTTGTTACATATTGTGTTTATTATGTGCGAGAGTTTGTCCCTGCCTTCAGGGTCACCGGAGCCAGTGAACACCCAGGAAACAGATGCTATCCTCAGGTTAACCCTTGCGCTAACTGTACCAATAATGATTTTCCTTTGTCTCATCAGGTGTTGTAAAAGGCACAGGTTTGAGAGACAGACAAGCCCAACTTTGGATTCTGGATCCCTTTTATATTAACTTTGATAAAGCCCCCAGCTGTCTCCAACCAACCCTGATATCTTCCATTTGGGCTTCTCACACTGTTGGAATGACTTCAGCTGGGCATGTGGGGAAGCCGAGTTCATCGACCCTCAAGCTCTGGGCCGGATGCCTCCTCCCCCAACCCTACGTTCCAAGAAAGCTTTGCATGGTACCTGATTCCACCTTCCCAAGGCCTTGCATCTTCTTGACCACTGGGCCCAGAGACCCTGATCTCCTGGGGGTGGGACTCTTTCCAAGTGTAACACTGGTGCAGGGGTAAGACTCATCCCTGAACTGAACTTCAGACAACCTGCTCACACACACACCGTTGAGACAGGTCAGAGGAGACTCACATACAACACCACCCTGCAAAAAACTGAAATTACTTATTGATTTTTCTTTTTTTGGGAAGTTTCTCTCCAGATGCCTTCCACTCAGTCTACCTGTTGGCCTGTCCCTCAAGGGCCCCCCAGGCTTCTCACTCCTGTTTTGCTGCTGCACCTCCCTCCTCCTGTCTGCACTAGATAACACACGAACTCCAAGCCCTTCTCTCCAGAGTTGTATCCAAGTCATTTGGGTGATCAGCAAGCAAAATGGCCTTTTATTAAACGGCATTCACCTTTGCGAGAAGACAACTAAGGATATAACTTGTAAAGTTCTTTATTCTGTTGTTTGAGTGGCTTTTGTTTGTGTTTCCCTCCCAAGATGAATCTCAGACAAATCCTTGGGTGCAAAGAACTCTTTTGGGAGGTGAGGCCCAGGAGTAGGAATAAAGGAGGAAGGAGGGTGAGACTGGGAAAAAACTCATAAAATGTGTACAGCAAGGTGATTTCTATGTGTTCAGCAGAGGCTGACCTCTGCAGGAATCTCTGTGAAGCATTGCCAGTCAGAATTGTCTGTTTAAAATTCAAGTGGCTGGAGGATGTGAGTTTCTGTCCCCCAACATTTGAGTTGCCCAGGAAGTAGTTACTTCCCCACATTTCCAGACTGCCTATGAGCTAAAAGGGATGCCACATCTACAAAGAAAGCTCCGAAGCAGAGGCAAAGAGACCCAAGGCTCAGGCTGGAGTTGGGACACATGCTTGGAACTGTCCACCTGCTGTGGCTGAAAGTGGAGGTGGCCAGCTCTATGTGGGGCAAGATGCTGGTGGCATCTTCCACATAGTGGAGCACGTGTGATAGCTCAACAGCTCTTCCTCCCTTCTCCCCTGCCCATCCCCTGACCCTTCATACAGTTGGCTCATCATGAGATGCTGACCATGCCTGGACTCCAGCCAGGTCTATCTCTTATCCTGGATTCCACTTCCCTACCCAGCTGGGTGCCTGCATATACAAACCATGGTGGAGTGCATGTGTGTGCCCTGTGCTAACACCAGGAGCAACGATGGATGAGACAGAGGCTGTCTTCAGCTCTTAGGAGGGAGGAAAGGAAGGGCCAAGGAGGAACTCTGTGCCTGTGTGGCCTGGGGGTGATCAGTGGCCAGGAGGAGCCAGCTGCCAGCCTCTTGTGCTACTGTGACTGCATGATCCCTGGGATGAGAGGTGAGGTAGGCAAGGAGGATGTAAAGGAGCCATCCCTTGAGGGGTTCTTTGTCACCAGCAATTGGCTGAGCCAGCTCTGGTGCAGAGTGTTCATGAACCCCCTTTTCTGGCCATTGAGAGGTGGAGGTGAGATGAAGGCCAGGCTAGGGAGCTGCCTAGCTTGGGGAAGTGGGAGCACAGGAGTGGGCCTAACCCAGGCAGAGGTGGATTTGAGGCCAGACCCTTCTGGGTGGCCCAAGGAGGACAGAAGCATAGACATGTTCTGTTTCTGAGGCAGCCAGGAAGTTGGTGAGGACCGTGGTTGGGGCAAGGGGGATCAGTGTGAGGCCTTTCTACTGTGTGCAGACCCTGTACTGGGTCAGTGAGGGAACTTCAGTGTGGGCAGGTGTTCCTTGCCACCTTAGGGCATCAGTTTACACAACACCAGGCAGGCCTTGCTGTGAGCATCATCCTGATCTGACAGATGAAGAATCTGCAGCCTAGAGAGGTCACGTGACTTGCTTAGATGACACTGTGCATAACTGGGATCCTGGGACTCAGACAGTCTGGGTCCAGGGTGGGCTCCTAACCATGAACGACCCTGCTTCCTTCTTGGGCTTGCACTGCTGTGTGACAGCCTTGGGGGACCGCAGCTCATCCTGTAACCATGTGAGCCCTGCTTCTAAACACAGTCAGTAATGGGCAGAGTCAGCACTTCCTGCTCCAAAGCTCAGAATCCCTGTTTAGGGCTCAAGAATGGTCTGGACCCCTAGAGTCTCAACCCCAGATACTTAGGACATGGCTCAGTTTTCTTTCTTTCTTTTTTTTTTAATCAGAGAACTATTTCTCCAGCCCAGTATTGCTCACATCTTCCTGCCTGTCTGTTTTTGATCATGGGCTCTGCATGTTTTCCTCATATCCCCCCAACTCCCAACTTTAATTAGCGAGCACAATTGACTCACAGCCTCGTTCCTGGCATTGGCTCCCCTGGCACTCCCTGTACTGTGTCTCGGCTCTTTCCAGAGAGAATGACCTGAGGAGATGAGGGATGGCTTAGAGCTCAGATAATCAGCGGGATGGACCTCTGAGGAGAGGAGAGGACGAGGCCACCCCCAGAACCACAAAAGACGATGTCTGCACAAGAGATGATGTCTGACCCTGGAGAAAGCTCTTCCCAACTGTTCCGAAGCAGACAAAGCTCAGAACAGGATGTGATGAGAACACTAAATTCCAGCGGAAATGACAGAAGGATGCCGATAAACGGTAGATATTTGTCCCAATTGAGACCTAAGGCAGAAGTTTGATACAAATGGTGCCTAAGTGACTTGCATAAAATAAAATGGAATGAAATCTTGAAAGCAAAGGAAAAAATACATAAAACATAGCTCAGTTTCATGACTTAGGTTGCCGTGCATTTTCAACAAGGTTGGATTTAGGTTTTGTGAGCAGAAGTCACCAGGGGTTGGTTGAACACAGGAAGTGATTCTTCTGTGAAAGTCTTACTAGAAAAATCTCCTGGGGACGTCTCACCAGAGAGCCCACTTGCCAGTCTGGCCGCGATTGGCAGGCATTTGCTGGTGACTGAGGTAGATAAAGAATCTGTCTGCCAATGTAGGAGACGTGGGTTCAATCCCTGTGTTCAACCCACTGCAGTATTCAATCCCATGGACAGAGGAACCTGGAGGGCTACAGTCCCTGGGGTCGCAAAAGAGTCAGACATGACTTAGCGACTAAACAACAACAACAAAAAGGTAGATTGGACTGAGGGCTCTTTTAGAAGTGAGACCACTACTGTGACATCAATAGAAGTCTGGAAAACACAGAAAAATTGAGTGGAGAAGGCACTGACTTTCCCACAGGTTACTAACCCAAACAAAGCTATTTCTTGTCATGTTGTTGCTTCATTACCATCATTTTTCTCATGAATTTTTGTGACCATCTTGTGTAAACAGATTTTGTATATTGTTTTCTCCTAAAATGGCCTCCTCCATGTTAGCCTTTTGTCAAACTTGCTGTTATTAATTATATTCTATCCTATCAAATGTTTGTGTTTTCTGATTCAGTGTGTTCCTCTTTGAACATTTGGATTATTTCTAATTTTTCACTATTAAAGGTATATTTTGTGCATTGGGCTGTTTTCCATCTTTGAGATTATTTCCTTGGAAAAGATCCCCAGTACAGTTCACATGGCAAAGAACACAGTCATTTTGAAAGCTTTTGTTGAAAATGACCCACTGACCTTCTCAAGGAGGCCCTTTTTAGTTACCATCCCTGGGCAAACATGAAGTTACCATCAGGTACCCCCTTACAGCAGAGGCTTTGTCCTCTCTTTGTTACTTCCTGACCCCATTCATTTGTTCAATATTCATTGAGCCCTGCTACAGAACAGATATTTCTGTGTGTGTAGCGCAAACGAAAATGAGTCTGACACTTCCCTGTTGCTCAGAGAACACACAGTCTAGAAGAGAAGGCAGATGGTGAGGCCACAGCCAGGCACCATGTTTCCTATGTCTGTTGCTGCCCAGAGACTAGCACAGAGCGAGGCCACCCTTGTGGAGATGTCCATGGTTTTGCTCCCACTACACCCAACGAGCTCCTCCCGGGCTCCTGCTTTCCCCTCATTCCCTCTTCTCCCACCTCCCTCTCAGTGCCTCTTGAAGGACCCTTGTATTCATATCACATAACTCCCAACTCTCAAGTTCATAATGTGCTTTCAGCTTCTTACCCAAACCATTCCACCTTCTTCAGATTGACCAGGTAGTCAGATCGCCTAATTTGTTTTATTTCTGATTTTTTTCCTCTGCATCCCTGGGACCCTTTCATGGGCTCCCAGAGCCTCTGGGCTGTTTTCTCCATATGTCTTAGGCCATCTTGAGTTTCTTAATCCCCAGCCTGGAGTGCAGAGAGGATATTTGCATAGAGGCTGCAGCAACGTAGCAGGGATATACAGAAGCCTCTTGGAGCAATTGCGCTATCACCATGCTTCTCGGACGGCCTTTGGGAAAAGATGTGGGCAATGGCCTTCCAGAGAATTAGACAAATTAGGGTATTGGGGGGAAAAGAAGATTGTTTTCTTGCAGCTTCGTTAGGTGCAAGCTGTTGGCCTGGAGTTTTGATGTTCTCTTCAATTTTTCTGTGTCATAACCTGCTTTGAGGTACGAACTGTTCATTTAGTTTGATTCCCCTCTTTTTTCCCCAACTCTTGCACAGAGGTAAAGCCGATAAGAAGGAAGCAGTTTCCCCTCAGCCCCAGAGGACTGTGACAGCAACACTTTGGCTTGCCTCTGGTTACAGCCGCCGTGATAGTTCATATGTCGTAGCAATAAAAATGACCATAAACCTTACATGCTCATTAAAGTTAAGCAAACAGCCCCTCACTGCATCATAATGTACAGGTAGTTGCTAATAATCCAGGAACAGCATTGGGGCATTCAAGGAACATCTTTCCTATCTCCACAGTTTCTTAAACAACTTTAGAGACATATTTTTATTAAGTATATGCGAGGCAGATGATCTTAAACCTCAAGAAGAGTGTGCATAATAATTGTGTACTTCTCTAATGCTCTCCAAAGACCTATTCAGAGTCCATTCTGAAAGACGATAATATATCAAGAAGTTCTGCAAACTTCCTCCTAATGAAGACATGCCAATTTGAGACCAAGAATGTGGCCTCTAAGGACAAAATAACCACCGCTCTCAGTCTCTCGGTGTTTCGCTACTTTATTTCAGAGTGATTCAAAATCTAATTAAATTTCTAAACTCTAATGAAATTACAGAAGAAAAATCATTTAGGATTATATTATGTACAATTACTCACAGCTGAAAATTACAGTTACCCTCTTTCACCAAGATGGAGTCTCCTGGGAAAACCCTTGTTATTTATCTACCATATAAATCTGACACTTCTCTCACTATTTACAGGTTGGAGGTAAAACAGAATTAATTAAATGTATATAACCTGAATTGCAACAGATAGGTGGGGAGGGAGTCCAGAAGAGGAATGGACTGAGATTTTCTTCCACAAGAAAGGCTGGGATTGGGTATATAATGACTGACACTAGATTCTGTCTAAAAGAGAAGATGCTCAGAGTCTGGGATCTCTTGGGAGCAGAAGCATCACAAAGCTTTAGAAGATGAGCCTAGGGTGTAGGATGTTCTTTAAGTTATGTCTGGCTTTGAGAATCTTTAGCTTATTTTTCTGCAGGTAAGTGAAGATCTTGCTACCAGAAGTTTGCTTAGGGATGGTGGCCTGAATTTCCATTTTAAAAGGGCTCAGTAATGTGATCCATTCAGGCTAATATCATTAACCAGATGCTTTTGAGTCTTTAGCAGCTGATTAGCAATTTCAAGGAATGCATCTGCTCAGTCTTTTTTCTTTTTTTTAAATTTCTGTGAATGGGGCGTTTTGAAGGTGCCTCCATAGATACAAGTATTATCTTGTATTGCAACAAGTTGGGCTATGGTGGACTTAGTTTGCTGGGAATATAGACTAAGTAATTCAGATCTTTCCTCTTATTAAGAATGACTGGACATGCCAGACAAAAAATACATTTTAAAACATCTGTTTAAAGTTAATAGGAGAGAGCTAATAGGCAACGAAGAAGTATGTGAACAAGATCTGGGAGAAGAAACTCCAAATGTGCGTGGAAGTTAACAATTTTTTCTCCTGGAGGCATCTTTCAATTCCAGAAGAGGTGACTGGGAGGCTGAGAAGGGAGGAGAACCTACTAAGAAACAGGACCCTTGGAAGCCCTCCTAGCTTTGGGTCTGGATGCTAAAGGGCTAATTCCTAGTAGAAACAGTGGACCAGAAGTAAACTGTCCCTCAGAAGGAGTCAAGTCTAACGTTTATTCATTTTAGTCTCTGCTATGGTATTCAGTGTTGCAATTTTTTGCTAGAGAAGCATAGGATACTTTCCAAAGAAATACAAATCTACTTGAAGGAATATAATATCATCCTAAACTTAAAATTATTTTGTTTCTCTAATGTTCATATGTAATATCAGGGATTCAATAATGCAACCATGTATGTGAAAAGATAAAACACACTGGAAATAAAATAAAAATAAGAAAAATCAATATAATGAATGAAATTGATAGATGTTTCTGGTTTTAAGCCATTCTTGAATTCTTTGAATAAACTCTATTCCATTACAATTTATTAGTTTTTTTTAAAGTAAGCAGTTGATTTGTTAATACTTTACAAAAATATTTTATCTATAGTCTTATGTAAATATTTGTTTTAATACTGTCCTTACATGATTTTAGTATCATTAATATGAACTTTTATTAAAATGAGTAGGAAAGATTTTAGTCAATTTTTTTCTGTAAAAGTTTGTATAAGAATTATTTGTTGCTGTAGAATTTGGTAGAATTCATAAGCACATGTAAACTTGGGTTTTATAAAGGTGGAATGTCTTTGATCAACATCTCAGTTTTTTGGATGGCTATGGTACCTTTAATTTGTCTATGTTTCTCTTATGTTAATTTTGGCATTTTATTTTTACCAATTTCGTTCATTTTTTGAGGTTTTTACTTGCTTTTGTAGATCTTTATAACATTTTTATTTATTTATTTTTTTGATGTGAAATTCTTTCTTTCTTTATTTTTAAATTTAAATTTATTTATTTTAATTGGAGGCTAATTACTTTACAATACTGTAGTGGTTTTGCCATACACTGACATGAATCAGCCATGGGTGTACATGTGTTCCCCATCCTGAACCCCCCTCCCACCTCCCTCCCCATCCCATCCCTCTGGGTCATCCCAGTGCACCCGTCCGAGCACCCTGTCTCATGCATCAAACCTGAACTGGCGATCTGTTTCACATATGATAATGTACATGTTTCAATGCTATTCTCTCAGATCATCCCACCCTTGCTTTCTCCTACAGAGTCCAAAAGACTGTTCTATACATCTGTGTCTCTTTTGCTGTCTTGTATATGGGGTTATCATTACCATCTTTCTAAATTCCATATATATGCATTAGTATACTGTATTGGTGTTTTTCTTTCTGGCTTACTTCACTCTGTATAATAGCTCCAGTTTCATCCACCTCATCAGAACTGATTCAGATGTATTCTTTTTAATGGCAGCATAATACTCCATTGTGTATATGTACCTCCGCTTTCTTATCCATTCATCTGCTGATGGACATCTAGGTTGCCTCCATGTCCTGGCTATTATAAATGGTGAAGCGATGAACATTGGGGTACACGTGTCTCTTTCAATTCTGGTTTCCTCTGTGTTTATGCCCAGCAGTGGGAACTGTCAAATGGCAGTTCTATTTCCAGTTTTTTAAGGAATCTCCACAATGTTCTCCACAGTGGCTATATTAGTTTGCATTTCCACCAACAGTGTAAGAGGGTTCCCTTTTCTCCACACCCTCTCCAGCATTTATTGCTTGTAGATTTTTGGATTGCAGCCATTCTGACTGGTGTGAGATGGTACCTCACTGTGGTTTTGATTTGCATTTCTCTGATAATGAGTGATGTTGAGCATCTTTTCATGTGTTTGTTAGCCATCTGTATGTCTTCTTTGGAGAAATGTCTATTTAGTTCTTTGGCCCATGTTTTGATTGGATCATTCGTTTATTTTTCTCCAATTGAGCTGCAGGAGTTGCTTGTATATTTTTGAGATTAATTCTTTGTCAGTTGCTTCATTTGCTACTATTTTCTCCCATTCTGAAGGCTGTCTTTTCACCTTGCTTATAGTTTCCTTTGTTGTGCAAAAGCTTTTAAGTTTAGGTCCCATTTGTTTATTTTTGCTTTTATTTCCAATACTCTGGGAAGTGGATCATAGAGGATCCTGCTTTGGTTTATGTCGTATAGTGTTTTGCCTATGTTTTCCTCTAGGAGTTTTATAGTTTCTGGTCTTATGATTAGATCTTTGATCCATTTTCTGTTTATTTTTGTGTATGGTGTTAGAAAGTATTCTAGTTTCATTCTTTCACAAGTGGTTGACCAGTTTTCCCAACACCACTTGTTAAAGAGATTGTCTTTTCTCCATTGTATATTCTTGCCTCCTTTGTCGAAGATAAGGTGTCATAGATGCGTGGATTTATCTCTGGGCTTTCTATTTTGTTCCATTGATCTATATTTCTATCCTTGTGCCAGTACCATACTGTCTTGATGACTGTGGCTTTGTAGTAGAGCCTGAAGTCAGGCAGGTTGATTCCTCCAGTTCCATTCCTCTTTCTCAAGATTGCTTTTGCTGTTCAAGGTTTTTTGTATTTCCATACAAATTGTGAAATTATTTGTTCTACTTCTGTGAAAAATACCACTGGTAGCTTAATAGGGATTGCATTGAGTCTATACATTGCTTTGGGTAGTATACTCATTTTGACTATATTGATTCTCCCAATCCATGAACAAGTTATATTTTGCTATCTGTTTGTGTCCTCTTTGATTTCTTTCATCAGTGTTTTATAGTTTTCTATATATAGGTACTTTATTTCTTTAGGTAGATATATTCCTAAATTGTAGATCTTCATAAAATTATTTTTAAAACCTCTCAATTATGTAATCAGTTCAGTTCAGTTGCTCAATCATGTGTGACTCCTTGTTATAGTATCTTATTTATTTTTATGTTATTTCTCTTTCCCCTTTGGTAAGTCTTGCTAGAGGTCTATTGTATCAGCATTTGTAAAGAATCAGTGTTTCATTATTTCTTTGTATTGTGTAGGTTTTTTCCCCCCCTTTCCTACCTTAGTAATAAATCCCTAAATTTTATGCAGGGCACACAGATGAAAGACTTTATTTCCCAGTCTCTTTGCATTTAAGCCAGATCATGATTAATTTCTTGCCAATATGATGTAAGATGAAATGTGATACAAAATTTGTATTCTTTATTTTGTGAGTGTAAATGTATTAGTATGAATTTACTTTATTCAAACTGTTTACTTCTTGCTTTTTTTTGTCTATTTGATGTCTCAGTTTCTAGATATATGACATTCTCCAAGTATCATTGCTTATTTCTCTCTGCAATTCTTTCAATTGTTCCTTTATATATTTTGAGATTATACTTTTAGGTGCCTGCATATGCATGATTATTATACTTTCTTTTGTCATTTTTACCATATATGTAATATTCATCTTTTCACTTATGTCATTTTGCACCTTAAATTCTGCTTTATTCAATATTAAAATCACTACCCTATTTTTTGTATTTGTCTGATAAATATTTTTGTTTCTAATTTTAAACTTTTCATGAATTTCTTTCTAAAATAGATCTTTATTTAACAACAAATAGACAACATATTGAAGAATTTTAAAAATTTAATGCTAGTGTTTATCTTACAGTTATCCCTACTTACATATTTAAATTTTTATTGAAGTTCAATATGTATACAGAAAATGTGCATATAAAAATATATAGAGCTAAAAGAATTTTTTAAAAGCATGGCTCATCCCCAGCACTATTTATCCTTCCAGCATCTTTGCCTTTTTCCCCATTTCAAGTCATACTGTTTACTAAGCAGTATCCTAGCAGGAATATTACCCATGGAGTTAGATATTTGAGTTTGTGTAAGGAAGGAGATATTCCATTTTCAAAATATTTATTTACATGATGACATCTTTTAACACCAAATAAATTGGTGTTTATGCTAATTTCTTGTGATTCCAGGGCAGAATCTTAGCTGCAAATTGAGAATTTGTAGATAACTCGAGGCTTACTTCCCAGGCAGAGAAGCCAGGAATGATTTTTAATTCCTTCTGAGAAAATAAGGTGGAATGGGAGTCTTCTGATATTTGCTAGTGTTCTCTAAGCTTCTTGCATCACTGAAGATGTCTGGATAGCTGACAGTCTTTTACTCAAGATTGAAGTTAAGAAATAGGCATCTGGGATGTTTGTGTTTTTACCAGTCTTCAAATTTGATAAATGCCAACTTTTGCAACCTTCTAATAGATATGGGCAGAGAATGAAGTTCTTCTTTTTGATAATGAGGGAAACACTATATACACCATAGTTTCCTAATTATCACACAGCGTGCAGATGGCTAAGTATGGGTAAAATTGAAAGCCCATCTTGAGAAAGATGCTCTGTCCCTAGAACTCCCTTTGAACTGGGCTCTTAGCAAGCCATGCCTGTTTCTTTGACCAGAAGCTCCTGAGCCAAGGGGGCTTTATGGTGTCCGCAGCTTCTTCAAAGTCTCACTGGTAGATACCCAGCTCCTTGGCTTCCCTGGAAGCACTGGAAAAAATATGAGAATGAAAATTCTTTTTTGATTTTGGTGGTTTCATTTTTTTTCAAGATTGATTGCTTTAATAATGAATTTTGTATTAGTACCTTAATGGACTTTATCCTTTTTTATGATGACCTGGCCATATTTGAGAAAATTTAGAATTGCAGTATTATTCTTGGATCAGTAACAGAACTGTATACAGCCATGCAGAGATAAGGAAAGAAATTAAGCCATATGTAAGTTAAGGCATAAATATATATATGTGTGTATATACATATATATATATTGGCTATGCCACATGGTTTGTGGGATCTTAGTTACCTGAGCAGGAATCGAACCCAGGTCCTTGTACAGAGTCTTAAACTCTGGACCACCAGGGATCCCAAATTTTTATAATCAGAAAATAATATTGAAACCACATAACATGTATGGTAAGATTTATGGATCATATTTATATATAAGCATCTCTGTGGATCATCCCCAAAATGTACACATATCCTTACTTATTGCAGTATTTCTGACTTACTTCACTCTGTATAACAGGCACTAGGTTCATCCACCTCACTATAGCTAACTCAAATGTGTTCCTGTTTATGACTGAGTAATATTCCATTGTATATATGTACCGCTACTTCTTTATCCATTCATCTGTCGATGGACATCTAGGTTGCTTCCATGTCCCTGCTATTGTAAATAGTGCTGTGATAAACATTAGGGTGCACGTGTCTTTTAGAGTCGTGGTATTCTCAGGGTACCTGCCCAGTATTGGGATTGCTGGGTCATGTGGTAGTTTTCTTCCTAGTTTTTAAAGAAATCTCCACATTTATTGTAATTTACAGTCCCACCAACTGTGTAAGAGAGCTCCTTTTTCTCCACATCTTCTCTAGCATTTATTGTTTGTAGATTCTTTTGATGATGGTCATTCTGACTAGTGTGAGATGATACCTCATTGTAGTTTTGATTTGCATTTCTCTAGTAATAAGCAATGTAAAGCATTTTTTTGCGTGTGTGTTTTTTAGCCAGCTGTATGTCTTCTTTGTGGAAATGTCTGTTTAGGTGTTCTGCCCAGTTTTTGATTGGGTTGTTTGGTTTTATTTTGTTATTGAGCTGAACCACTCTTTAATTATAAAAGATTTTGACCCAAAGGGCTGCAGTACGCCATGCTTGCCTACAACCTCTACTTTTCTTCTTTCCCTGGAAACAGGTCTCTACACCAATTTACTTATGGAACTCAAGCAAGGTGATGAAGGGAAAGACACACATTTACTGATAGATACCCTCCTGTCCTCTTACTATTTCATTAAAGACATGAGCCAATTTAGGTTGGTTACTATTTTCTACTTGTCATGCTCTTATTTTTTAATTTTCATTAACTGTATGGTGAGCATTTCTGTCTACACATCCTCATGGGTGGTGGTGGTGATTTCATCAGTAAGTCGTGCTGGACTCTTGCGACCCCATGGGCTGTAGCCTGTTAGGCTCTACTGTCCATGGGATTTCCCAGCAAGAATAGTGGAATGGGCTACCATTTCCTTCTCCAAGGGATCTTCCTGACCCAGGGATCGAACCCGTGTCTCTTTCATTGCAGGCAAATTCTTTACTGCTGATCCACCGGGGAAGCTATATATACATCCTTGTACATTCATTCAATTCTTGCTGTAAACTGTGTTTCTTTCAGTGGGATACATGGATCAAAACTTGTGTAAACTTTTAAAGCAGTAGATGCTTATGACTAGAATGGTTGGAATAATTTAAAACTTATCAAACAACTGTGCCAGTATCTACATTTATCTTAATTATTCAATCTTTAATGAATAAAAAATTATCTTTAACATCTGTGGATTATGAATAAGTAGACTATATAATTGTGATTCAAATCTTTTGGTCCTTGTCAAACTTTGGGGAGTGAAAGGGATGCTATTATAACTACACAAAGATAATAGATATAAACCAGGACTTATCTGGGCAAAACTCAGCATATGGTCTTCCTTCTAGTGAAGCATAATAATCCATGCACCTGACTAGAAATTAAAGAGCTAGAATGTTGCCTCTACTGCCTGCCTTCATACTCCTTCCCTTATACCTCATTTCCTGAGCTTGTTTATAATTTTAATGATTTTTTAAAATATTATTCAATGAAAAATATGTATGTGTTCTCTGGATTCTTTATTGTTCAGTTTTTCTTGCTTCTGTACTTCATGAAAATGGTATCATTCTGCGTGTCATCTTTTGCAATTTGATTTTCTCACACATTATGTTTTTGAGTTTTATCTAAGTTGTCTTTGTCACTGTAGTTCATTTATTATTTGTCGTTGTTCAGTTGCTAAGTCATGTTCAACTCTTCGCAACCCCATGAACTGCAGCATGCCAGGCTTCTCTTTCCATCATTATCTCCCTGAGTTTGCTCAAACTCAAGTCCACTGAGTCGATGAGGCCATCCAACCATCTCATCTTCTGTCACACCCCCTTCTCCTCTTACCCTCAAATTTTTCCAACATCAGGGCCTTTTCCAATTTATTAATAGTTACATAATATTCCATTGTAAAATTCATCATGAATTATTTACCCACTCTCTTTTTGATGGATTTTGTAGTTCTTTCAAGATATTTTTTGCTATCACAAATTAGGCTCTGTGAATATTCTTTTCTGTGTGTCTGAATGTGCAGGTGTATGAGTATATCTGATTATATCTTTAGGAGTAGCATTGTTGAATCACATAATAAATCTTCAACTTCACCAGAGAATAAAAATTGTTTTAAAAAATGTTATATCATATTTTTTCACATTCTCAGCTTAACTTAAGCATTATCCAGTATTTTCACCCATCCTCATTAAAAGCCAATCTACACATAAACATTTGACACATTTAAAGTGTACAACTTGATGTACGTATACATTGTGAAATAACAGTCAAGCTAATGAACATATCTGTCCCCTCAGTGTGTGTGGGCATGTGTATCGAGAACAATTAAGATGTACCCTCTAAACAAATTTTAAGTACAGAATACAGTATTGTTAACTATATTTGCATTACTATGCATTGGATAACCAGACTTATTCATGTAACTCATGCCTTTTTAAGTCCTTCTTTTCTAAGCATTTACATCTACTGATTTCCTTTTAATTATTATTTTACTTGCAGTCCACAAATCTGATACAAGACATTATCATTCTGTTCTAGCTGTTTTTAATTTTCATTGCAACTTATTCTTTGACTCAGTTACTTAGAAATGCATTTTTAAATTTCTAAACATGGAAACTTAATGTATTTTTGGCCACTGTTATCTAATTCAGTTGCACCATGGTAAGGAATATGGGCTGTTTTATTCTTTGAAAATTTTGAGAATGGCTTCCTGCTTCAGATTTTTTTTTGTAAATATTGTATATATGGTTGAAAAGACAATTTTCTATTTTTTTGGACCAGCCTTCTATTTAAGTGTGGTACATCAATATGTGATTAAAAATCTTCCCTAGACTTAGTTTTTTACAAAGTTTCCCACAGTCTTGGTGGATTTGATGGTTTCTTCCGACTAGTACTGGGCTTTGCAGGTGGTGTTACTGGTAAAGAATCCGCCTGCCAATGCAGGAGCTGCAAGAGATGTAAGTTCCATGTCTGGGTTGGGAAGACCCTCTGGAATAAGAAATGTCAACTCATTCCAGTATTCTTGTCTGAAGAATTCCATGGGCAGAGGAGCCTGGCAGGCTACAGTCTTTGGGGCTGCAGAGAATCAGATACAACTGAGCAGCAGCAGCAGCTCGACTAGAATTACAGACACATGTGTAATCGCTTGCACTGTGGCTGGTGCTAAGCTGCTGGGAGAGGACAGAAGCTTCCTGGGCATGAGGGGACCATGCTGGAGAAGGCTCAGAGCTGCAGAATATCAGAGCTGCAGAGCTCTTTCCCTTTTGGTTGGCAGAGCAGGTTACCTCTCTGCCGCAGGTGAGGTCCACAACTTCTGTGCTCTAGGCTGGAGGCTGGGCTGGCTCAATCTGTGTGTGAGTGAAGTAAAGTGATTGCTTTATTCAATAACAGTGAAATCAATCGCCAGCCCAGGTTTGATGCTTGATACAGGGTGCTCAGGGCTGGTGCACTGGGATGACCCAGAGGGATGGAATCGGGAGGGAGGTGGGAGGGGGGTTCTGAAAGGGGAACACATATATACCCATGGTGGATTCATGTCAATGTATGGCAAAACCAACATGATAATGTAAAGAAAATAAATAAATAAAATTAAAAAAAAAAAAAGCTCTTGAGACCCTATGCTGTGTCAGGTGTGGGGCTCAGTGCTCTGGCCCCTGACCTCATAGGCTCCCAGTCTAGTGGGAAACATCCCAACACCTATGAAAGAGCAGTCTCAGGTTAAGAGCTGGGCATTTATTATAGGGGCATGGGGTGGGGCAGCACATTCTGGCCAGGAGAGCACCAGACCACACAGAGACTCCAATCACTCCCAGGTCCACTGGCTAGATGATGTCAGGCTGTTTTTTCAGATTCCAGCTTATGGGATTCCATTTTGAGTCTCTGTATTTTCCACTCTTCTACTCAGGTGGGTAGCAGATGCTGCATTTTCTGGTCTTAGGAGGTTGTGGCTGGGTGAAAAAGACGAAGTTGCTGCAGAAACTTCCCTTCGTGGGTTTAAATATGAATGCTTGAGCCCTGGAAGAGATCACAAGAGGTATTCTAGAGCAGAAGTTACACGCTGCTATTCGGTTTGACTTGCCACATGTGAGGGCGTCCCCAGTGGCTCAGCGGTAAAGAATTCACCTGCAGTGCAGGAGATGCAGGAGACACGGGTTGGATCCCTAGGTCAGGAAAATCCCCTGGAGAAGAGAATGACTACCCACACCAGTATTCGTGACAGGAAAATTCCACAGACAGAGGCGCCTGGAGGGCCACAGTCCATGGAGTCACAAAGAGTCACAGATGACTGAAGCGACTGAGCACGCACAGTGTGTGAAGGCAGTTTAAGATTAGTTGCCCAAAACTGCAAGTCTGATGTCACATCAGCTCGGGACCTCTTTGTGTACCTGAAACCTTGGGCCCACCTGAAGCGCCCCTGGTGTGTTTTCCGCATCCCACAGCCACTGCCCATAGATTACTGTGTCTGCACTGGCATTTTCTTTTAGCTTGCTTAGGGGAAACTGAAATCTGCCTCCTACAAATGTCTCCGTTAAGTGGGATAAAGATTTTAAAAGTCCACATGTTTCAGGAGAAGCAAGAGAGAGTATGTTTCCTGGTGCAAGTGAAGACCGAGCCAAGTGTTTAAAATGAAATAAAGTGTATCTGGGTAAAAGGATAAAACTTAAAGGTACCAAAATGAAGAAAATTGCATTCCCCAGGAACGGTGGAGACTCAGAGGAGCAAACACGGCTGTTCTGGAGGGGTCCCATTAGTGGGTGTCAGTGACTGCCAGTGCAACCTGATGGCCTCTGGCTGGACAGATAGACCTTGGCAGTGGGTGGTGCCCACCCATGGAAGGCACAGTGCAGTGTGAGAGGCGCAGACTGCCAGCCAAAGGCTTGGGCTCAACACCCAGTTGAGTGGACCTGGGGGTACCACACACCTCAACGATGTCATCCCCTCCTCCATCAAAGGCAGGCCAGTGCTAACACCTGACTCAGAGGATTGGGGTGGGGGGTCAAATAAACTCACATTCTAAGAGCGCAGGTGCTCACTGAGTTAGCCGTGTTAGGGACCTGGCTGAGGGATCCCAAGGAAAAAAGTGTTCAGTTTCTGCCTGCTCATTTAAATGGAGCTCTACAACTGTCTTTAAGTTGATTTATGTTTTTGCAAGTGACATTTCTTGCACACTGGAGTTGGTGCCTTGATAGTTAAGTATGTGTCAAGGAGAAGTATGGAAACATGTGACCCCAAATTTGCGTGCTGAGTCTGTGTTAACAACCAAGGGTCCTCCGAGGTTGGACACTTGACCTGGGACGTGTGAACCTGGATGGGAAAAAATTCCATCTCTGTCCTCTAACCTCTAATGGAAACTTAGCATTTCCTGCTAATGCAAGTGCAGCCAGTAAGCTACAGTGCCATTACCACACAGGTGGTTTTATTACTAGTAGGAGCAGTGAATATGTCCACCCATATTTCAGTTGTTAGAGACATCTCTCAGTATCATTTTGTCATAGCATCAAGATCGTGGTAGTTATTTCACTTGATGCTATGCCTTGTTATTTACTCTGTGGGTAAAGAAGCACATATATTTCTGTATCACAAGTCTGTTTTCTAGATATTTGGATAATTGTATTTCAAAGTAACTGGTTTCTTTTATAATCCTTGTGTGTGTGTGTGTGCACGTGCATGTATTAAATCATGTGCTAAATCACTCAGTCGTATCTGACTTTTTGTGATCCCAGTCAGGGATTCTCAGCCAGGTTCCTCAGTCTATGGGATTCTCCAGGCAAGAATACTGGAGTGGGTTGCTATTTTCTTCTCCAGGGGATCTTTCTGACCCAAGGATTGAACCCGTGTCTCTTTTGTCTGCTGCATTGGCAGGCAGGCTCTTTACCACTAGCACCACCTGGGAAAGGATCCCTAAGTACCTTATTTGGGGCACTTAAAGATGTTATTCTGGAAAGAAATCCATAGGCCTCTGGAACCTAAAGGAGTCTGTGGTCTTAAACCAGTGACTGGCCACGCTGGGGGCTTGGGGGTATTTCCTGTTCTTGCCTCAAGGCTGGGGGTCTGGGGGCTACTGCAGGAGTTGCACCTCTAGGCAGGCCAGCTTTGCCCACGTCCTTCTCTGAGACTTACCAGCTGAGGTTTCTGGGGAAGAGTCTGCACCCAGTCACATGTGTGTGGGGAAGATCATAGGAGATAATATTGGGTAATGATCAGTACTGTTCCCCCCGGTGCCCACCTCTCACCCCAGATGCCCTCATTGTGGACCATCTTCCCTTGGCTGCCTGTACTTGCTGGGATGACAGGGCTGAGAGGAACTGAGCAGTGTTGGGCTGTGGCAGCAGCTTCCTTCCCCATCTGTCACGTGGGACTTGGCTCCCATCCCCCAGAGCTTTGGGTCACATAGTCCCCCCTTTCTGCCCTTTAAGAAGCCCTGAGCAGAATGCCAACATGTTCTCCACAGCCAGAATGCTGAGAGTCCTCCTCCTTCTCCTTGGTAAGTGGTGTGTGAAAAGGGGGCTCATGTTCCCCTTTCTTGGCTGGGGTGCCTTAGTGAGTTGGAGACTGGAGTTTGCTAGCCCACTGGGGCTCAGTCCCTCAAGAACGTTAGTGTCCCTCTGGGCAGATGGCTTTTCTCACTTTGATGGGATAGTGAGAAAAGCTTTTGGTCTGTTTCACTCCAGCTGCAGCTGACAAATGATTCTGGGTCTGCAGAGGACAGCAAGTTTCCTGTGGCAGAAAGAGCTTTGGGCTTGGGACCTAGACAAATCTAGCTTTAAAGTGTGGCTCCATTGCTGGCAAAACAGAGCTTCTTAGAGTCTCAGTTTCTGAACCAATAAAAGGGAGAATAATAATGTTTACCTTCTAGGATTGTGTGAAAATTAAGTTAAATTTAATTAAGTCAAATGAAAATAATTATGTAAAATGAGAAAATGTAGATATGTAGATGCTTTTCTATTGTTAATGGTGAATCAGTCTTATTATGCAATAAAGCATGCTCTTAGTTACTCAGAGGTATTTTTTTTTAAAGTCGTTTTTAATCCTGTGATCAAAAGAGGAAAGAAGGGAGAGAGGCAGAGACTAATATAAAAACAGGGAGATATAGAGGGAGAAAAATCAGGCCAGAAAAACAGAGAGGAAAAACCCAAAAGAGATAGCGATCAAGACAGAGTGATGGTTAGAAAAATGCATAGATAACAGAAAAGGAAAGAGTCTTGAGACTTTGCAAAATCCTCTTTAACGTCAATTGGTATTTCTTAAAAAGGCAATGGATGTCTGTCTACACAAAGAAGTTCTTTGCCAAAACTTGCACTGAGTCAAGACTCAGAGGCAAGCAGTCTGTCTCGATTTAATGTTCTGTCTCTTGAGCAGCAGCCTGTATCCTGGACATGGGCAAAATTATTCTCACGGGCAGGACTTTGTCTAAAGCCTGCACTAAGCCCAGGAGAGAATAATGACCTTGACCTCCGGGAGTTGGCATGTCAGACAGATAGCAGCCTCTGCATCTGTCAGTTTACACATGGAAATGGCATGTGAAACAAGTGTCAGTGGCAATGAAAGTATGGTGAAACCCAGGCAGCCAGAACCAAGGATGTACAGGGCAGACAACGGGAGGTGTACCCGGTAAAAGTGACAGAAGGTGCTGCAAGTTCTAACCCTTGTTTCTGCTTTGGACCTATGTAGATACACAAGCCACTCTGTCCTGGGGGGAAAAAGTTAAATTTAAGGAGCCTAGTGAAAAAAAGGTGCAAATTATACCAACAGGTAATTCACTGAAGAATGACAAATAGAAATAAACCTTTAAAATGCTCATGCTCACAAGTAACAAAAGGAATAATAACGTCAAACATTTTGGAGTGCCTCTGATAAGCTGCATAGTCATATATATTCTGCTCAGTACTTTACATTAGCTCATTTTGTCCCCGTGTCAACTCTGAAATTAGTCCTCCTATTATCCAAGTTTTATGGATGAGATTTGCATTGTGATACTTGGCCAAAGCATCACAACTCTTTAGGGCTTTCAAACACTACTAGTAAAGATAGCAGTGATTGGCCCTGTGTGTCCAGCTGTAAATGCACTGCATGTTACTCCTTGCTCTGCTCTTTATGAGCCCAGAGAGCATGGGTAGAATATTCATCCTCATTTTGCTCAGTTTTCTCATCTGTAACTTGGGAATAAAAATAGTACAGACCCCACAGGTTGAGAGAATTCAATCTGTTACCATATTTAAAGCATGTAGCCAGTATCTAAGGTGAGGGGAGCATTCGTTATTGAGTACCAGATTCTGTAATCACAATTTGGTAAGTTGGAGCAAACTGTAGGCTGTTCACAGCCTTCTACCCCAAAATTCTACCTCCAGGAGCTCATCCTAATAACCTAATAGGGTAAAAGCTTCCTAAAATATTTAGCAGGATGCTATTCAGCACTGCTGATCACAGTGAAAACCAGAAACTAATGATTACCAGTCGGAATCTGGCTTAATCAATTATGCTCTAAAATTTCCAGTGAATCCGGTAAGTTTCAGTGAAAGACTTAACTTTCTCAGGACTGATCTGGGTAGAAGAGAAGAGACAAAGTCATAGTTACAGAGTCCTAGTTATGTCATTGCATTTTGCACATGTTTTGTTACCTTTCCAAAAATTGACGGGAAGGAAATATAGCAAATGGTTAAAAGTATCCTTCAACTCTTTTTAGGAAATAGGATTATGGGTCATGTTTTAGTTTCTCTGTGTTGGAAAACTTCATAATATTTATATGTATTCTTCATTCCAATAAATACATTTCTATGAAGAGAAAAATAACTACCAGCCTATTGAAAATTATAAGACAAACTGCACTTTCCCTTTATGGACTGGTGAAAGTGACATGGGTTTGGGTGGACTCTGGGAGTTGGTGATGGACAGGGAAGCCTGGTGTGTTGCAGTTCATGGGGTCGCAAAGAGTTGGACACGACTGAGCGACTGAACTGAACTGAACTGAAAGTGACCTAAGGATTATCTAGAGTAACCCATTAACAGATGGCCTGTAAAGGCAGGTGACCAGGCTGGTCATCCCAGGGTATATGTGAGAACTGTATATGAGAAGGCTTTTAGGGACACAGTGAGGTAGAGTGGCATCTCCACCTTGTCACCCTGGTGACATCCAGGCTTTCCTGGGGCCTGGGAAGAGAGACCAGGTCCACTGTTTCCCACACATGGAGTAGTTGGAGAGCTTCTGAAAAACCAGTCCTCAAATATTTTGAAACTATTTCTAAAACTTAGATCAAGGTGACAAACATTCATGGACCCAACACCCTAAATTAACACATTTCAAAATTTGGTTGTTTTTTTAAGATATCCATATTCAAAAGGAGATGGATAAATTAACACCTCCATCAAAGAAGTATGGCATCAGAGATGAAGTTAAACCCTTTGTCTCACTTCCTCTGTCTTGTTTACCTCCCTCTCTCTCCAGAGGAAGCAGCACACCTGCTTTGAGTGTGCTTCCTTCCTGGGTTGTCTAGGTGTTAAAATGTTGACCTGAATGCCCTCACAGCATGGGTAACATCTGTGTCATCTACCCATGCTGAGCCTTTGAATCAGGTGTCTTCATCTTAACTACCTGTATGAGTCTATTGAAATACCACACAGTAATTGCGCTATCCATTCCGTACTGACCCAGTTCAGCTTGTTGCTAGCTTTTCTCATGACAGCTGTAGCTGCAATGTGCCTTCTTGGTCCTGTCTCCTAGATCCTATGTGCAGTGTGTGCCTTAGGAGGCACGCCTGGAAAGGAGTTACTGCCATTTGTATGCGTGATTCTCCTCTTCTGGGAGGTGCTCTCCACCACTGAGGTCTGGATTATCTATCCTGCTACTGATTCAATAAAACTCGATATTGTCACATTTCTAAATTTTTTTGCTAGAGTTGTGAAATATTACCTTAAAAGTGTTTAGGTTGTGTGTTTCTGATTGCTAGTGTGAAGAACCATTTTCTATGTACTTATCAGACAGGTTTCTTTTTCTCTAAATTTCTTGCTGGTTACTGGTCTTTTATGTAATTTTTTCTGGATATTAAGTTTTTGTTTATGTCATGCATTGCAAATATTTTCTCTTATTATTGCTTTTCTTGTATTACTGCTTTTCTTTTATATTTGTGGTATTCTTTGCAAAAATCTCTAAATGTGATACAGTCAAATTTATGTCTTGTCGTTTTTGTGTGCTTTGTTTTTCTATCTTGCCTAAGAAACCTTTTTTTAAACTTTAAAGTGGTTGAATTTTTCATGATTAGGTCTTTAATTTATTTGGAATTTATTTTTGTGTAAGGGCTAGTTTTAGTTTTTTTTCTTTATAGAATATTAATTGTCTTATCATTTATTTAATCATCTTTTCTTTTTCTCCTACTTTGCAATACTTCTATCCTCATCTAATACGTGTCCAAACTGTTCATGAGCAGCATCATTATGCCCATTTCGCAGATGAGGAAACTGAGAAATAGAGCATTATTGCTAATTTACCAGAGGTCAAGGTAAGCGAGAATGCTGGGATTCAAACAGAAGTATTTTGATGCCCAAAGACTATATTTTTGGCCCATCAGTCAAGAATAGAAAATGGTTCATCGGGCAAAAACTGAAAAGGCTTTTCAAACTAGCCTTTCAAATTTTTATTTAAAAGTAATATAAAACCTAAGAAAGTTGCAAGAATAAAAATAGTACAAAGAACAGCTGTACAATTTGCTGATTTCTTTAATAAATTATCTCTCTTGCTTTATCATATTCTCTCCCTCTCTCTCTGTAGATAGGGAGATCACATGATAAAACAAATGTGGTTATATGTATATCTGTATTTATAACCTCTATTGATCTTTATGTAGATAATAGCTATGTTTTTATGAAACAAAATATCTATCATATATGGCAGATATATTTATTTATATACATATATACAGAGAGAGAGGCATACACACAGAGTTTTTTCCTGAGCCACTTGAGATTAACTTATATACATTACTTTAAAAAAACCCTAAATACATTAATGTGTATTTTTTTAGAACTGAAGATATGGTGCAGTGGTAAAGAATACTCCTGCCAATGCAGGAGATGCAGGTTCAATCCCTGGGTTGGGAAGATCCCCTGGAGTAGGAAATGGCAACTCACTCTTATATACTTGCCTGAAAAATTCCATAGACAGAGGAGCCTCGTGGACTATAGTCCATGGAGTCACAGAGAATCAGACACACACCACTGAGTGACTGAGCATGCACAATCTCTCACAAAACTACAGTCACAGGACAGTTATCAACTTCAGGAATGTTAGTATTGACAAAATACTTGCATGTAATCTGTCATAGTCCAATATTTCCGGAAACCTCACAGTGACCTTTGCAGCTTTCACTGTATCTCGGGCAAGGAGCCAGTGGCGAGGGTCTGGTGTTGTGTGTGGTTGCCATGTCTTTTTAACCTTCTTTAATCTGGAACATCTCCACAAATTTTATTCATCGTTTATGATACTGATGCTTGAGGGTTTCTGTCCCCGTTTTTCATAGAACATTCCTCAGTTGGGGGGTTGTGCGATATCCTAATGATCAGATTCCAGGGCTCCATTCCCCATCGGAAAACTCCGTAACTGATCTTGTGTCCTTAGGGTTTCACACTGGGAGGTGTAGGACAGCTTCCTGAGAGAGGCTGATGTACTTTTGACATAATGATAAAAGACTTACAACCAGGTTTTGGATAATAGTTGTCACAATTCTAAATAATTTGCCACTTAACTACCAACCAATCAATATTTTAAAATTTTGTTAAAATATTGTTCTAAGAAGAGCTATTGAAAATATCTGTGAAATTTCTAGGCATTTTATTAGAGGTTTGTACCTTCCTTTTTAGAAAGCTGCTGTATAAAATATTCCTGTAGACTCTAATTCCCACCCAAATGTCAGCCATCTGTCTTCGTTTTAATTCTGTTGGAAAGTACCTGCTGAAATCTATGTATTATTATAATCATGATAATAAAAGAAATACAATATCACTTTAATTATGTTCCAGTGACTAAAACATTCTTCACTGGAGGAGGCAGAGTTATTGAAGAGAGCAGAGGCTTTTCTCCCCCCTTAATTTATAATGAAAAGATGGCAGAGGCGGGGGTAAAGAGAATTAAATTCGTTTTTATCTTACAAGTCAAAGTCATCACTTTATGCCTTGGCTCTTACTCCCTGAGATCTTTGTAAAAATCTTTCCTGACAGCTTTTCCCTTGTTCCGGATTCTTGCCAAGACAATGGTTCAGAATCGTGTGGTGTGTGCCTTCCAGTGAGAAAGAATTCCTGCTGTATTAGTTCTCTTTGACCATGTAACAAATGATCATAAATATAACAAAAGAAAACATGCACTAGAGTCTTTCTCAGAAAGTCAGCAGAGGGTAAAGGAAGGAGTTAGGACCCCAGAAAGCCTAGGAGAAATTTCCTGATAGGTTAAGAATTCTCTTCATAATTTTTATCCACTTTCTAATTTGCCTTTTTTTAAAATGTAGAATCTTAAGAGTTCTTAATATATTTGGGGTTGGAGTTCTTTGTCAAATATGTGATCTGCAAGTAGTTTCTCTCAGCCACTAGCTTCTCTCTTCATCCTTATCACAGGGTCTTTCATAAAACAAAGCTATTTAATTTTAACTGCCTAATTTACTGATTTTTTTCTTTAATGTATCATGCTTTTGATAGCTGAGTTTTCACCAAAATCTCAAAATCTCACTAAATCTCAAAAATTTTACTTGCATTTTCTTTTATAAGTTACATAGCTTTATATTTTATATTTAAATCTGTGATCCACTTTGAATTCATTTGAGAATTTAAGTCAAGGTAATTTTTTTCTTTTTCTTCCTTTCTATCTTTCTTCTCTACTTTTCTTTCTTTCTCCTCCCTCCCTGCCTTCCTCTTATGAATATCCAATTGCTCCAGCCCCACTGGTTGACACAAAGGTTGTCCCTCTATTGATTTGATTTTGCTTGCTGCTCAAAAATCTATTGGTCGTACTTGTATGAAATATTTCTGTGCTATCTTCTCTTTTCCGTTGATATATGTGTCTGTCCCTCTGCCGGTACCACACAGTACTGATTTCTGTAAGTATACAGGTTCCAAAATGGTAGAGTGATCACTAGTACTTTACTCTTCCCTTTGAAAAAAAATTTTAGCATGTATAGTTTGTTTACCTTTATATGTAAATATAAGAATAATCATCTATAGAAACCAAAATCTTTCTGGAATTCTGATAGAAATTACATTAAATCTATAGATCAACTTGAGGAGTCTGGCATTTTTATTATATTGAGTTTTTCATGAAATCAGTATGTAATCCTAATTGTTTAGGATGCTTTTAACTTTCTTTCAGCATTGTGGGATGTTTAGCATATTAGACATTGTATATATATTACCAGACTTGCACCTAAGTATTTTTTGAGTGATTATAAATTGTATGATATCTAAATTTCCTCTTTCTATGTGTAATTGTTAGTATATAGACATATATAATTAGAAATATATATATGTATATAGAAGTATAACTGATTTTTGTATGTCCATCTTTTATCCTTCCCCCTTGCTGAATTGACTTATTAGTTCTAGGATTTAATTTTTAGATTTTCCTACATAGACCATAATATCATCTGCAGGGACAGTTTAATTTCTTCTGAAAAGTATGCCTTACATTTCCTTTTCTTGTTTTATTGGATTGGCAGGAACTTATACTAGTATGTTAACAGGCATATTCTCTATCTTAATGGAAAAATATCTCATTTTTCACTATTAAGTATTCAATATAATGTTAGCTGTAGGGATTGGGGTAGGTATTCTTCATCAAGTTGAAGGAATTTCCCTCTATTCCTAGTTTCTGAGATTTTTTTTTTTTATCATGAATGGATGTAGAATTTTGTCAAATGCTTTTCCTGCATCACTTTATACAGTCAGGCAATTTTTTCTTCATTAGCTCGTAATTATGGTGGATGACATTGATGAATTTTTGAATATAAAACTAGTCTTGTATCCCTAAATAGACTCCATATGGTCATGATGTGTAATTCTTTTATCTTTCTGAATTCTATTTGATAATATTTTGAATCTATATTCATGAGGAATACTGGTTTGCAGTTTGTGTTTTACATTTAATTTTGTCTGGTTTTAATGCCACAGTAATGCTGGCTTCATAAAATCAGTTAGGAAGTGTTTCCTTTCCTATTTTCTGGATGGAACTGTGCAGAATTGGTGTGAATATTTTCTTTAAACATTTGCTAGAACCAATTTCTCATGAAATTAGTCTTGCAGATTTCTGGTAATTTGTTGATTATGAATTTAATTTCCTTAATAGCTACAAGGCTATTCATCCTATTTCATATTAGTTGAGTTGTGATCTTTGTACTTTTTGAGGATTTTGTTCATTTTATCTAAGTCATCAGGATTTTATGTGTAGAGTTTTTCATGGTATTCTCTTATTAACCTTCTGAGGTCTGAAAGATCTATGTGATACCCTGTCTCATTTCTGCTGTTGGTAATTGGTATATTCTCTCTTTCTTTCTTTGTCAGTCTTACGAGAGGTTTGTCAGTTTGACTGGCCTTTTCAAAGAACCAGGTTTTTGTTTCAGTGATTTTCTCTACTCTTTTTGTTTCCAATCTCTCAGACACACATCCCTGATCCTAGAGGCTCCTGAAGGGAAGTGGCCTATGAGGTGAAGGCAGGATCAGTGACCTCAGCAGAGTCTCTGCCTATAGGAGTATTCCCCTATTCCTTGCACCCTGGGTGGGAGCCACAGCCGAGGGGCTCAGAGCTGTTGCTGACCTGGCTAACACACTGATCAGCAGACTTCTTCACTTGCTCTCAAATTAAACCATGCATGCTTCCTCTGTAAAGTCATGTAAGCATCTCTGTCACATCCAGACCCTCATTTATCCACCAGAATTGCTTGAACTGTTCCTTTTATTAAATTTGATTCCATTAAATAAGCGGCTAATGGTTCTCAGTAAGATGAACTGGGCTCGCGCTCTCCCTGTTGTCTGAATGAAACAGATGAGCAGCTGGGGGAGTTTCTGCCTGGAACCTGACTGCACCCACTTCAAAGACCTGTGCAAATCCTTAGGCCATGTCATCAAGGAATTGATGTCCAGAATTTGAGATGAAGGACCTAGAACTGGACCCATGGGCTATATCAAGGGACTGGAACACATGGACATCAGGGCTATTCCTTATGTTAACCAAATAGTGATTTGCCCCAGACTATTCCAGGACACAAAAAGTACATGATTTCAGGCCCCAGCCTGAAGGAGTTGACAGTCCATGGAGAGGACAGTTACAGTGTGTTATGTTAAGTGCTGAGATGAAGGAACAGGGAGGGAACAGAGAGGAGACCCTGAGCCAAACTAGAGTATCCAGGAGGGCTTCCTGGGAGAGGAGTTTTGCTGAAAGCAAATTGATTATACCTCTGCCTGACTGAAATCCTTCAGCAGCCTCCCACTGTTGCCAGGACAGACAAGCATTTATGTGGTCACTGGGTCTTCCTAGCCCATCATGTGGCCCATCCCAGGGCTCCTGCTCCCCAACCCCAAGAATATCCATCAAGTTCCTGTCCAGTCTCGTACTGCCTCTGTTGTATGAGATATGTACCACACCCCCCCAACCCCAGGACCCCAGAGATGCTCTCTCCTGGTGCTGTTTCCATGCCTGTTTGGGATCTCACTCCCTGCCACACGGTCACCTCGGTCAGGTCAGGGATCCAATCTTGCCAGCCACAGCTCAGCTCATGCTCAGCAACTGCACTTGTTTGAGTTGATTAGTGCATGAAGTAGAGGCTTGGCTTCCCGGAGCCAGTCTGCAGGAGCTGTGAGCAGGGAGAGACCTGGTTGGCCCAGGAGGACTGTGGGGAGGGCAGTGCGGGCTGGAGAGGAGTGTGAGGTGCAACCTGGGATGATGGAGGGTTAGTTGTGGGAGGGAGTGTGAGCCTCTGGAGGAAACAGGTCTTACCCTGAGGGCATTTTAGCAGCCCTGGAAGAAGAGCCCCCCCCCCCCCCGCCACCTCCCCGACCAGTGTACCAGATGAGCTAGTAGTAGGGAGAACACCTAGGAGAGAAGACAGGCTGGATGTGTCTAGGGCTTCACCAGCAGGGTCTATGCTGGCTTCTGAGACCTTGTTACACACTCACACCAGCTTTCCCACCGCGTGTGGCCTGAGGTCAGGGTGTGGCTAAGGTGCCACGTCTGTCACAGCTTGTACGGCAGAAGACAATGTTGGATCACCGGGCTTGAGGCTGTGTGGAGATAGCCCTGGACAGCTAAGCTGACCCAGAGAAGGTTCTGGAGACGCTCAGAGAGGGCCCCTGAGGTGATGCTGGGGTACAAAGAACAGAGCCCCCCTTACAGACCTGTAGATGAGCCCTCATCACTGAGCCACACACGACACATTAAGAACCTGTGGTCAGCCTGGAGCCACAGTCCACACCGTGCGCTGGCCTGAGACTCTGAGGTGCCTGGCCGGCTCAGGTTCAAATCCCAGGGCACTCTTTTTCATGTGACACGACATGGCATTCACCTACTGAGACTTCCCTGTGAAAGGAGGACTGTGGTCCCCAAGAGAGACTCCTGGCCCTACCTGGCTTTAGAGCTTCCCTCCTCACCAAATCACACACACATACAAATGCAAGAATTTTTCTTGTTTTGGTTATGTTAGAAAATCCTTGAAAGTTCCATAACTGGGTCAGCACAGAGATGTAAGGGAGGGACCTGTGTGTGTGTGTTGGGCAGTGGAGCATAGGGGACGGGGACCACAGTTTGGTGGCGAGCTGTGAACTAGAGACTGAGGGTGGGCTGCTGCTTTTTTTTCAATGATCGAGGGCATTCCTATGCAGACCCAACTCCCAGGTAGCTCCACTTCCTCCCTCTACTTGGTGGTCCAGTGTGGGATGGTGTCTTAATGCCGCCCAGGAGTCCATTGGGAAAAGCAGGGTGTTGGTTAGTGTGAGGCCCTTGGGGGAATCAGACTGAGCCAGGCTCCACCCTGAATCCTGGGGATCTGGTCTTTCCAGGAGGTCCAGGTCAAGCCTGACATCCCCCTGCTCTGTTCAGAAGACCTTGGCAGCCCTTGGGGCCATAGGCAAGGCTGAGCTTCCCTTTCCAGAAGGTGACCCCTGGAGAGTGGACCTCAGGGCCATGCTGGAGGAAGTGGGTTGAGCCCTGTGTGTGGCTTGATCTCTAATCTTTAAATATTTAGATTTGTGGTGTGCCCTGGTTTCTGCAAATGTTAGAAGCAGCCTTTAAAAAGATAACTATGGTGGAAATGTCTGACACAGACCTTGGCACACAGTACGGCAACAGACGGCTCAGAGTTGCCAAGCTCCCTGGACTTTGATTGGCTGGGTGCGGCTGTTTCCTCTGCAGCTTCACGACCCCTTCCCTGAGGACTAGGCCAGCTGTCATCCCACAGCCCCACCCCCTGGGCACATGCCCCCTTGCACCAAGTCCCCGAGGACTCCAGAGCGAAGCTTCCCAGAGACTGAAGAGCACACTATGAATATTGCATGCATAATAATAACCCCACCACTTAGCGGTTATGCAGCGCTTTCCTTTTCCACAATACTTTACCATCATTAATTAGTTATTCTGCACTGCTTCCAGCCTCCCCTGCTCTCTCTGCAAAGGCGGGCCGGGAGATGGCTCCTGAAGACAGGCTTTCTCTGGTCTGAAGGCCCTGTGTTGAGTGCGTGGGCCGTCCCCCACCTGGAACCCCACAGTCTCTCAGAGGCAACAGCAGAGATCTGAGACCTTGATGGGGAGGACCTTATCCTTTCTGATCCGAGTGCCCCTCCAGAGCCCCTCCTGATATGCTCTGTCCCCGCCTGTCTCTCTGGAAAGCTGAGGACCCTGTGTCAAGCTGTGGCCAAGTGCCCATGGAGGATGGTTCCTGTCCACACTTCGGTCTACACCACCCACCAGTGAGGGGATTCTTACAGTCACAGTGCTTGTGTGGCCAGGCAGGCTTCCTGTGGTCAGCCCCACTGCACAGGGGCCACTGAGCTGGGAGCCACGAGGGGCCCATGGCCACTGGGTAAGCAGGGGCAGAAAGGGGACACAGATGTTCTGGTTCCAAGCATCACGCCTTTCCATCCACCATGGGGGCATAGGTAGTTCTCATGTTCCCCCAGAGACATTCAAAGATGGAGCGAACCCATCCACTTGTGAGTGTAGAATTGATTGGGTGTTCCAACTGGGAGGTCCTCTGACCCAGGCTTTCCTGGATATCACTGCCCACCCCACCAGGGCAGCCTCAAGCTCCTCCCAGCTTCCAAGCACCTCTGACCTCCTTGAGGATTTAGCAGCTCTTCTTCTGGAAGTGATAGCATTTATTCATCACCACTCCTCACTGAGCATGGCTAGAACTCCCTGTGGCCTCCTACCCCTTTGGGAGCACTCTGAGGGCCTGGAGCACCCTTGGTTCCACCTTGAGCCAGAGCCGGCTCCCTGCCTCCAGCCCCTCCATTAGCCTGGAAGGGTATTGATCAGTTTGGCTTCTGCAGCTGAGTGTTTTAATCCCAGTGTGTGAATCTTTAAGAATTAATTAGCAAAGATTGCTCAGGAGAAACAAAGTGGGCACAAGTTTTGATACTGTCTGGTCACCCACCATTAATGTTTTCCTCTTAATTATGAGGCTATTTCTGGAAGCTGGAGGCATTTCCCTTTGTGTTCTGTTGCCTCAGATGGGCTCCTCCATCCTTCTGGTGGCTTTCCGTGGCCTCCTGCTTCCAGGTCATGCCCAGCTGCCTGTCCCGTCTGCATCCTCTGGAAAGCACTGAGAGCCTCAGTATACCCATGCCCCCTCATTGCTCTGACCCACTGAGCCACTTTCTTTATTCCCAACACCTCATCCTACTTTTCCTTTTGTTTTTAAATAGTGCTCATTCCTGGGGACCTTCACAGATGCCCCAGGCTGGGTTGGGTCGCCCTTAGTTCTCCCGGATGCTAATGGCTGTATGCTTCTGTGTGTTAGGAAGGACCTCCTGCATGGAATTCCTTACTCACTGCCCATCTTCCAGGAGTCAGAGCCCAATGCAGTCCAGGGCCTTGGAGGTCCTGAGCTGGGTTTGGGAGCGGAAGGTCTGTCTGGTTCAGTGTGCTCTTGCCTGAATGGCGATCCCTGGAAACCAGGGAGGCGTCCCAGTCTCCCAGGCCCATTGTGGAACCATCTTTGCTTTGTTTTCCTAGATCCTTTGCATTCCTTCTGCTTTCCATCTTCAAACCTGTGCAGCTTTGCAGGTTTGTGTTCTGCCCAAAGTCTAGTTGCTTTCCTAGGAAAAAACGAATGCCAACAGCTGTGGGATAGGAATGACAATGTCCTGTTTACTTGAAGTTTGGCAGCTGCAGCCTCTTTCCTGAGACTGGAAAAGGGTATTGAAGAATAGCAATTTCAAGGTGGTTTCTAGGTTTGTGAGCCAGGAGCCTGAGGTTCCTGTAGGTCACAGAATGTCAGAGGAAGGCTGTAGACCCCAGTGCAAAGCCAGCAGCCACTGGGAGCAGGGGCCACTGCATAACCCAGACCAACTCACAGTCCTCTGGCATCCTGCTCAGGAGAGGATTAGAGCCTCCATCCTGTGCTAGGGTTTCACATGTCTAATTTCTAGCATCTAACAGCCCCGGGGAGGGGCAAAAGGGCCAGGGCCACTGACTTGGTTTTTCTGAGAAGAAGACCAATCTATGAGCTTTGAGGAAGGACGGGATTACCAGCGCCCACAGCCCCCAAACCAGTCCAATTAGAGAAGTGTGCCCTGAATCCTCCTGGGACCCCAGGGTCAGCTTCCATTACAGGAAGGATTTGGGACAAACGGATGAAAAAAAGCCGTCTGAGTGAGTCCTTTCTATGTGTCAGGGCCCATGTTCAGGTGAGAAGAGTGAGGCCCAGGCTCTTTTCATGACGTGAAGCATAATGGGAGCATCCCCTCTCACTCTGCACTTCCATCCCCCTTTCTAATCCTCCCTCCTAGTGGGATCTGGCTGTGTGCTACTTGGACCAGGGCCTCAGGTGTATCCACAGCAACAGCAGCTATGTGTCCCATCTGTGTTCCACACACGGTCCATGGGTGTTCTTGGTCTCAGAGTTACAGGAGCAATGCTGTTACACGATCTATTTCTCTGTGGCTGAACTTTACTTCCTCCTGAGCCCTTATTCTATCACTCAGTGCTGTAAACTTGATCTTATCACACAAGCCACTTCTGGTTGATTTAACAGTAATTTCGGGGGATCTTTCCTGTCGGTTCAAGATCCTCCCCTTTCACTTTCCTCTTGCAACTCCCTGGAGGAGAAACTAAGCTCTGAGGAGTCTCACATATTATCCTGGGCCTGGGGAGGAACTGGGGCTAGGAAGTGTGTCCTTCATGCCCTAGAGCATTCTGTGGGACAGTACAGACAGGGCAGGGGCAGATATGTGATGAGGTTGCAGGGGGGTCCTGAGCCAGCCGAGAGCAGGGGACTTCCAGAGGAGGTGGCTTTGTGCTATGTCTTGGAGGATAAGTAAGAGCTTTCCATGGAGACAGAAAGGTATTGCATCAGATGGCAGGATGTGCAAAGGCCCAGAGGCACATAGGTTTGCTTAGCTGGTGGATCACAGTTGGGTTTATTTGAGGCTGTGCCGTGGGCTCCTGGGTCACAGCCAGCACTCTCTGCTGTGTGAAGGACCTGCCACCTAAGTCATCAGGATGCTTGCAGGTGACACTTAGCTCAGGTTAGACTATAAGATAAAAAAGGTGTTTCCTTACTGAGGTGACTGAGAAGTCAAGAAGAGGTGCTTGGATTCAGGGGCTCAAAACCTGTCTTAGATTTGGTCTTAGCCTGATCTTTCTGGTGGCTCAGTCAGTAAGAGTTTGCCTGCAATGCAGGAGGCCAGAGTTCAATCCCTGGGTTGGGAAGATCCCCTGGAGAAGGAAATGGCAACCCACTGTGCCTGGGAAATCCCACGGACAGAGGAACCTGGTGGGCTGTATAGTCCATGGCGTTGCAGGAGTCGGACACGACTTAACGACTAAACCTAAACCTAGCATAACCCTTTTCAGTGGAAGTTTCAGTCTCAACAGGTTCCCTCTAGCCTGTGGGTCTCCCTCAGCCCCACAGTTATCAATTCCAGAAGACATTCTTCTTTCTCAGTATTTTCCACAAAGTCCCAGAGCTGAGTCTCACTGGCCTGAGTTGGATCACCCCTCGACCAGTCACTGCTGACTGACTGGAAGATGTCATATCTGACTAAACAGGATGGTTCACACATCCATCCTGGGACCAGCCTCAAGGGAATCACAGGGAGGTGTTTCCCCAAAAGAAAGCCAAGGTGCTGCCTGTAGCCAAAGGGCCAGGAAATGTGAGGGGCCACACGGCAAGAGTTCACCCCACACACCCCTGTTCAGACTTCCTCCAGCTCCTGGGGACATAAGTTTACAGGAAGATGCTCAACATATCCCGCAACACTCTGATCTTTCCTTCAGTGTCAATCTTGTCTGCCCGTCACTGTGCGAGCTCCTTCATGGGGGGCCAGGGTCTTTTGTCCAAGAGCATTTGGATCCCCCTGGTCACAAGGGCCATGCGGAGCACACCAAAGGTACTTCATTCCTATGTGTGTACTCTGTTAGGGGATAGACGTCTTTTCTAGTTATCTGAGACCCCTTCCTTGAGCTGAGAACATTGGCATTTATGTGATCTAAAGTTAGGAGCCATTCTGTAATATTTAAGTTTCAAGATGAAAATGGCCAGCCCTCAACTGACAAACACTTAGGGCAGCCTCTCCCTATTTTTAGTTCAGATACTTATAGAACGACATCTGCGTGCACGCACGCCCACTGCCCCACAACTGGAAACACACAGCCTGATTCTGCCCAAATAAGGGTGGTGAAGAGGGCCAGCTCCCAGGAAGGGTGGACCCAACAGGTGTGGGCAGCTCGGGAGGTCTGGATGATGGGGATGGGCTCTCAGGGGTCAGATTCCAGCTGAGATGGGGCAGGCCACCCTTCCACTCACTCCCCAGAGCAGCCTTGCCCCTGTCTTCCTCTGAGGCTAACCTCCCAGTCCTGGAGGAGGGGGACCCAGGGAGCCTCCAGGCCTCAGGACTATTTACTCTTGCAGGAGATTCCCTCCTTTGGGAAACCACTTGCAGAGAACAGATTGTGCTCTGTAGCGGGGGAAGGGCTGCAGAGAGGGGGCGGGGCACTGGCTGTTTTGCAGGGAGGGCTGGGGTGTCAGGTCTCTGTCAGCTGCTTGTCCAAAGGGGGCCTGGGAGGAAGAGCCACTCTAGACTCAGAGCTGTCTTCATACATCTTAGAAAAAGGCACCATCTTCTGGGCAGGCGTAGCCTCAGGTGAGTGGTGTGGTGAGTGTGCCGAGGTGCGGGGCTGGACCTGGGTGTGCGTAGGGGCAGTGTGGGTAGAGGCCCTGGAACCTCAGCAGGCCCATCTAGAGGCAGCACCCCTACTCTCTGCTCTGCTGCTGCTGCTGTTTAGTCGCTAAGTCATGTCCGACTCTGCACACCAGCAAAAGCTGTGCGTGCCCCAGGACCTTGGCTCCTGCACTCTGCACCTGGCTCAGCGTAGACAGTCCTAGTGAAGTGGCGACCGTCAAGCCAGATTTGGGCAGCACTGTGTCTGCCAATGGAAGAGACATAAGAGATGTGGGTTCAATCCCTGGTCAGGAAGATCCCCTGGAGAAGGGCGTGGCAACCCACTCCAGTATTCTTGCCTGGAGAATCCCAAGGACAGAGGAGCCTGGTGGGCTACAGTCCATGGGGTTGCAAGGGGTTGGACACGACTAAAGCGACTTAGCACGTATGCACGCCTGTGCCGACTACAGCCATGTGAATCTGCCAGTCAGAGGGTCCCTGCGTGCCCCCTGGGACACCAGCCTTGGTTCAGTCAGCCCCTGCTCAACCCCCTTGAACTATCTTCTGGTTTTGAGAGACTGTTTTCTGGATACTAAGCTACCAATTCATGTTTGCATGAGAGAACCCAGAGAATTTCAGTAAAGAAAACATGGTGTGGCTTCCTCTTGTGTCTCTGACAGACCTGAAGCAGGAGCAGTCAGGAGGCCTCTGGCTGTGCTCACAGACCAGCAACCCATCCTCCAGCTACTTTGCAGAGCCAGGGGAAATCATCCCTGGGGGCTTGCCGGGGTCTGCAGCGCAGGAGGTGATGATCTCGGCAGGAGGCGGGTGTAGGGGTGGCCGATATAAGTGTGGTTCTGACAGGTCCTCACCTCTTAGAATGCAAGGCCGAGACGCCGAGCACAGGAGGAGGGAGGCTTGGAGGATTTCCCTCCCCGAGGAGGGAAAAGGCTGCCGCCAAGTGGCCATCTGAACGGCTAGCAAGAATTACTGAGAAGGGAGATGGCTGATGGAGTGTGTGCAGCGTGGCCCACTCTAGGGGTTTGGCATCTGCAGCTGTCTGATCTGCAGCCCCAGGGAGTGCACTCACTCAGTCTCTGACCTTGGACTTCACTCAGTCCCTGAGGCCCAGGGAACCTGTTTGGGGTCAGGGACTAGGAGCAGCCTCCTATCTTGGGGTAGACCCAGGAGAGAGCATGGAGAGGAGGGGTCTTAGGAGCCTGAGCCTGTTGGGGTGAGAGTGGGAGCTGAGCCGAGCCATGGACCCCTGCCCGGGAGGGGCAGAAAGAGTGGAGCATTCAGGAGGATGCATTTGCCGGGCAGACTGATGAAGGACACTGGGCAGCCTGATGAGAACTGGGGGCCTGGTGCTGCTGGGAAGGCCAGGGCCAGACTTATTTGGACACTAGCCATTCTTTCTCTCTTTCCTTCTCTGCCTGCTCATCAGCAGTCTGAGCTTCTCTGGCAGAGCGTTTGTGTGTATCCCTCTGTCTCCATATGTCCTTGTGTCTCTCTGACTCTTTCCACTTTTCCACTCTTTCTGATCTATGTCCTTTCTTCTTTCCCTGTTCAAGTTCCATTTCAGGCTCATATAAACACTTTATGCTGCGTGATGGTCATGAGCCGTGGTCACCAGAGACCACTGAGGGAGGACCCAGGAGAAACGTCTGTGTGTGAGGGGGCAGGTGGAGAGGCTGGCTCTTGGTGGACCTGGCCCCACACACTGAGGCCTGCCTTCCCTGACTGTTGTCTTCTGTCCAGTAAAGGCAGGGTGGGGTAGACGTGTTGGAAAGGCCCCCTCGTGAGCATGCAGCACACACCCGTCAGGATTTCCATCATCAGCCCAGAAGTCAGTTCTGTTCAGTGACTCTAGCAGCCTAGCCTTACCATGTGTGAAATACAAGGCTGTGTCCAATCCCCGGAAAGGTTTTCAACCTGGCTAGAGTGGCAGGATTACTGTGAAGAATAAATGTAAAGAAACAATGAAGCTCAGTGGGGACTTCAAAGAACTGATAGAACCAGGGTTATATTGTGTTCTGTGGTGTCTGTGGTTTGTGAGTGAGTGGATGGTCCCCATGTGGGCCCATCAATGACAGAAGTCACCAGATTTCCAAGAAGACTAGTGACTAGAACAAGGCCGTGTACTTTTGCTCCAGAGTCCTGCAGCTTTTTCGTCACCAGGTGAGGCCATCAGAAAGCCCCTAAAGCCTATTACAATGGTCCCTTCCCCACCAGTGCACTTAGCGAAGATGTCCTCTGTGGAGTGTCTGCCCAACCCCTGGGCATCACTGAGTGTGTTCACATGTACGTCTTGTCACTTGGGAGACTGAGTAGCCACCATTTGCCCTCCATGAAGTGGACTTCTCTTGGAGCTAAGTTGGGGAAGATGTGGTCCCTCTCAATGAAGTCTGCTGCTGCTGCTAAGTCGCTTCAGTCGTGTCAGACTGAAGATGCATTAGTGGGTGAATAGCTGAGAAGCTCTGAGGACAGTGCCTGGCATCCAGCAATTCTATGGAATGTTCTTGAATAAATGGTGTGGTCAGTTACAATGGGTAGGTACAGCTGCTGTGAAGCACCTGGAGGGGCGGCTAAGCCAGGTGTGGGGTGTCGGAAGAAAGTGACACAGAACCAAGATGAGGTAAAGAAGGAATAGGGGAGAAGACGGAGCTGAGCGAAGGATGTGGATCAAGGGTAGCTGGTCCCAGCCTGGGTAGGGAGCTGGAATCAGTCAGTCTGGCCAGAGTGAGAGGGTTCTTGGGAGTGAGGAAGAGACTAGAGAGGCAGGCGGGGATCCCAGTGTGGGTCTTAGAAACCAAGTTAAAGAGCTGATTTAACTTACAGCTAAAAAAACCTGTTAACCTAAAAAAAAAGATCTTTTATAAAACGAATGAAATGAAAAGCAGTCTCCTAATGGGATTAAAAGGATCTGGTTTAACTGAACTCGGTGCACTCTCACTCCTGCTTTGGCAGAGGTTCTGACACCCCAGCAAAGCTCCCGGACACTGTGGCAACCAGGAGCCACCTCTGTGCTCCCGAGTGTGGTGGCCGAGCAGGAGGTTTCCGGTGGAAGACTTCCCCAGACCTACTAGAGTGAATGGTTGGGGACAGGCCTTTGGCCTGAGACCCCCAGCCTGATCTTGGCTAGCAGTTCTGTTCTAACCAGAATTTGGGGTTTTTGTCTTTGCAGATGTTGGGGCTGCTCAAGTGTTAGCAACAGGCAAGCCTGCTGGAGATGGAACTGGTAGGTGGCTTCCCAGTGGATTCTGGATGCAGGGCTGAGGGGCAGGAGGAGGCACCCCAAAATGCATGGGCAGGTGGGCATCCTGGTGCCTGTTTCCTCCCAGTCATCATGGAACCAAGGCAGTGTTCACCCCTAGAACTGTCTGAGTGGCTAACGTGGCTTCATCCTGGGGGCATGGTACTGAATGAGAGCCCATCCTCAAAGGGAACGTGAGTCATCAGGGCCACCTCTGTCCACTCTCTATGAGCTGAGCAGCCCTGCACTGCAGCCGTGAGCCCCCACATGCAGGCTCTGCCCTGGCCAGTGCCTCCCTCCGCTTGGACCAGCCCAGCCTCTCTCCACCTCAGAGTTCAGCTCTCCATGTATGGTACACCTTTCATGTCCTCTCCTCTGGGAAGACTGTCAGTTTCCACATCAGCCCACCTTGTCACTCGGCATTCGAGTGAGCTCTTGTCTTCTGCTGCTGACTGTAGGCCCCTCAGGATAGAGTCAGGGACTCATTTATTTGTTGTCAGCACTCACCAGAGCAGGCAATTGACACACACACGGATAAATTGATGCAGGGATAAGTGAGGATGACTGCAAGAAGACAGAGAAAGGAGCCACCAGCCACTTGGGAATGATTCCCACAGCTGAAGGGACCAGGGTTGGAGTTCCAGGAAGTGGAGATGCAGTGTGGGTGGAGGGGTAGGGAAGGAGCATGTTCCCAGGAGACTGGAAAATTAGGCTGGCCTCAGTGAGTTGGGACTTCCCAGGTGGCTCAATGGTAAAGAATCTGCCTGCCAATGTAGGAGATATGGGTTCAACCCCTGGGTTCTCAAGATGCCTTGGAGGAGGAAATGGCAACCCAGTCCATTGTTCTTGCTTGGGAAATTCCATGGACAGAGGAGCCTGGTGGGCTATATTCCATGGAGTTTTAAAAGAGCTGGACATGACTGAGCAACTGAACACACGCGCATGCAGCCGGTTGGACTGTGTGATGTAAAGGTCCAAGTATATGACTTTGGACTTCATTCCAATGTAAAGGGAGCTGTGGAAGAATTTTTCTGGGTGACGACTGATTAATGTCCCTTGTTCAATTCCTCCCTGCCCTCCAGATATCAAATATGCCATCATCGGAACTGCTGTGGGCATCGCCATATCAGCCGGCTTCCTGGCCCTGAAGTTCTGCATGATCAGGAAGCACATGTTTGATAATGATTCCTCTGACCTGAGAAGCACAAATGTGGGCTTCAACGGTAAGGAAACAGTGATGCTCAGCCCTGGCTCTGCCCTTTCCCGAGACAAGACGTATTCTGGCCAGTTATCCGGTGTGAGGCTATGAGGGTAAACCTGGCTGTAGAGAGAATAAAAAACATGGATTGAAAAAAAAAAAATGCAGTGACCTCTCTGTGTCTCTGTCTCTCTCTGCTTCTGTCTCTCTGTACTTTTCTATTTAGTCATTCTTGATATTCTTAAGAATCAGATTTCTTGGAGAAATGTGGGGAAGGGAAGCTAAGTTGGCTTCTGACAGAAATTTCTTTTCTTTTACCCAAATGATATGATGAGATGAAATCAATCCCAGGAAGTGGTGAGGCTGCTCCTGGAATGGGTGGGTGGCGGGAGGTGTGGCCAGCACTGATGCCCTGGGCCAAGTTGCATTTTTTTCCTCCATAAATCGGGCAAGCCCTGCACTGAGTGGCACTGAGTGTCTCCTCATGACCCAAGCAGAGCTGGGTTTATGAGCTCCCAGCATGGTTCTCCACACCCTATGGCAGCTGTGGAGACCTGGGTCCTTAGCTAGATGCTGAACACTCAGTGAGTTTCAGTAGCAAAATACAACATTGATTTGCACCCCTTGTCTCTCAAGGGGAGACCTGAAAATCCATCCCCCATATCACTGCTTAATGGGATGGTAATGCAGTTTCTAGAGGATAGGGAGGAAGGACTCTAACCATGTCTCTTGAAAATGTGATTATTATCTGTGAAGATATCCAAAAGGGGAGACTAGGCAAGGAGGAGCCTGCACTGGGGGGCTTCCAGTGTGTCCAACTGCACAGGGAACTTAATTGGTCACAGTTTACTTGCCATTGATTTTGTATCCCTAGGAATAAGGGGAAAGAGAAAATAGTTTCTTCAGCATGTTAAGAGACATTTTAGGTCTCCTAAGGGTGAGAGGGCCCAGGATCCTCAAGACGGGAGGAGTGGAGGGACAACTGGCAGGGGTCTAGGGGGTCTATTTCTAGGGAAGCCTCAGTCTCACCCAGGTGCTGAGCTATGGGGCTCAGTGAGGGACTGGTTAGAGAAGCGTCAGCAGTGCCAGTGGGGAGGGGGCAGAGCACTCAGCCCAAGACCACCCCCTCGGTGGCCGCAGCCCGAGGAACCTCTCAGCATCGCCAGAGTCTGGTGGGCTCTGACCCCCTCCTGCTGGCCTGGCACCGAGAGAGCTGTACCACCATCACCGTGCACCCTTCCTAACAGCCTGCTTTCTCTGTTTAGAGACCATGGCACTAAAGAAGAGACCTTCAAGGTAAGGTCACTACCAACTTGGGTCCTCCTCATTTTCCCTCCTGTTTCATCCATCCCTCTCCCTTGCCTGACATCCCAGCCCCTCTTCCCACTTTGAAATGCTTCCTAGGGGACCAGGATGCACCCCTGGCTTCCCTCTTCTCACTCTCCCCTCCTTTGGGCAGTCCTCAAGTGTCATGAGAGTGGGGAGTCCACAGGGTATTAAGTAGTCAAAGCAAGCTTGGGCTCGTTTCTGCACTTGATGGGTTAGGTTTTGCCTTATCCTGCTCAGAGTCCTCCCAGTGCATCTCCCACTCTCATGATCATGTCCTCAGCTCCAACTGGGAAACTACATGTGTTCTGCTTCCAGTCACCCTGGTGCCACCCAGTGCACATCTTCTGTGCAGAGCCCTTGTCCTCCAAAGACAGTCCTTGCTGTTTTGTATCATATGGAGTGCTCTTCACTCGGACAGCAACAAGCTATTGCAAAGCCCTCTGGCATGAGGATCTGAGTGATGCCAAGGGGGCAGCCAGTCTCTTGGGGCTGGGTGAAGGTGCAGGCCAGAATCAATCAGTAGCATTTGTTGGAGTGGGGAGGTCCTAGCTGGAGATGCCCTTTTGGAAGTAGGCAGCAGAGCAGGGGTGGACAGTGGGCTGGGTAGGGGTGGGATATGTTGGTGACTACCTTTTTTGAATATGGTAAGTCTGAGGCTTCTGGAGACTTCCTTGTGGAGGAGATGATCAGTGAGTGACTAGTATTTAGGACAGAATCTGAGTTGAGATGGGCTGGTGGGCTTTTAGAGGGATGCAAAGCGCAGCACCCCCTCCAGTTCTTCCCTGGGACCTGGGGCTTGGTAAATACAAAGTAGCATCCCTTGAAGAAATGTGTGAGTCTATGAATGAAGGAGAGATGGATGTGTGGTTCGCTGCAGTCAGGGGGATGCCCTGGGGATGAGCTGTAAATGGATTTTCTCAATACTTTCACTTTCTTGAGGCTCTGCCCTCCTTCAGATGTTATGGTATCTGTCAATAATTTCTGAGGACTTAAAGCTCTTGATGGTGGGGGTGAGGGGACCTGGGAATGTATAGATAAACCCCAGACCCAGAATCTGCATTGCCTTTGGGGCCCAGCTTGTCTCTGTGCTGGGAAGTGTAGGATAGAGTCAGTTTTGGATGGGTGAGCTGTGCCTGTGATGGCGGACTCTGCCCAGAGCATGGTCTCAGGGGCCCTCCACTGGGTGGCTGAGGCACCCTGGCATGCCTGCAGGCTGCCGTGGCCAGCTCTGGCCCTGTGTCAGGATGATCGAGTGGGCTGGTGGAGGTTCTAACAGAGTGATCTTCTTAACCACCCATGAGCCATGCTGTCTTGATCATCCAAACATCTCACACTCATCGGGGGATACTTTGGGTTAAGGCATTGTGCTTTGGAAGCTCCAGTGCCCCCTGAAAGTTCCCAGAACTGGTGTAAACTCTGATTCAGGGAAATCTTAGTCATGGGATTCACAAAATGGAAAGATTTCACAATACCAAATTTTTAATCCTGGTGCCTTTGTACATGCATATGTGCGTGCTGGGGGAGGGAATGTGAGAGGTTGTGATGACTCATAACGAAGGTCTGACATACAGATGTTGCTGTGTGAAGATGCTACTGTGAATAGTAGTACATCACAAACCAATTCAAGAGCACTGAATGAACAGTTACTACGGTTTCATGTTCCTACCCATGATCAGGTCAGAGGAGCATCTGTTTGGTATATTTGTTGTTGTTTAGTTGCTCAGTTGAGTCTGACTCTTCTGTGACCCCATAGACCATAGCCCGCCGGGCTCCTCTGTCCATGGGATTTTCCAGTGGATTGTCATTTCCTTCTCCAGGAGATTTTCCCAATCCAGGGATTGAACCTGCATCTCCTGCATTAGCAGGTGGATTCGTGACCACTGAGCCACCAGGAAGCCCTTTTGTGCATTTGGATGTTCTGACTTATTTTGATACATTGGAGCTGTAGGAGGAAATTTCCATAACCCATGGTCATCCAGCAGTAAACACTGTGAGAGTGAAGTACAGGAGAAGGAGTGTGAAGGGTGCAGGAGGAAGGCAGGGAGGAGAGGAAAGATGGGGAGAGGTGGGTGGTTGGGAGTTAATGGCTGGACGGGGGTTCCCCTGCATCTATTCCCCCACCATGTGCAGGGAACTGTTCTCAGCGTTGTCACACCAGAGCTCTGCTATTGAGAACGAAGACACAATTCAAGTTTCCAAAACTGACACTAGATGGAGTCAAGCTTAGTCGGGAAGCCAGTAGACCCGCGAATGGAAAAGCAAAGGACATGCAAGCCATTCCCCAGTAGCAGGATTTTGCCCGTGCTTTTGGTCGTCTAGGAATGATTTAGTAAAGATCCTGTCTTCCTATTTTGCAGGTTAAACCTCAGTTTCTCTGAAAGGTGAGTTGTAAGAGTGACGGATGGCTCACACTGAAAGGAGGAAAGGCAGTCCCTTTCCTGTCCTGTGCAGGCTGGAGGCTCTCCTGCGTGACCCCTGCAGGATGAGAGGGGGACTGCCAGGCATGGGCCAGGAGTCTTGGTGTCGGGCTGGCTGTGAGGTCAGGAATCAGCATCTCTTTGGGACAGTTGTGGAAAGTCCTAATATGGCAGTACTTTGGCAAGATTTCAAATGAAGTTGTGGGGCATTTGCCTGATTAGAGCTGAGAAAACTGGGTTTTAACAGCAAGAGGGGTACATTTTTATCTTATTTGATTTGGTTTTCCAAGACTTTCTCTTTGACAGAAGCCAGTCAACTGTAGCCAGCTTAAACCATTTGATGAAAAGAAAAAAAAATCCAAAATTTTCTTTGTGTCATCAAGCCATTAGTTTGGCAGAGGTGTCATATTTTCAACACTACTGTGAAGTCTCAGAATAGACTGCCTGAGCATATAGGGCAGCCTTTCAGGAAGGGGGACAGGATCCGAGGTTATGGCTAAAGGAGCTCTATTCCCAGGAAGAAAGGCATCTCCTTCAGGTTTATCTGAATGGTTGGTTCACAGCTCACTTCCCCTAGTCCTGCTTTCTTGCACCTCATGTACCACCCATGTGCTCTCACTGTCCTTTTAGAAAAATCTTCAAAGCCACAGAAATGTTGAAAGAACAGTACAATAAAAACATCTACACCCTTCACCTAGATCCATAAATTAACATTTTGCTCTGTTTGCTTTAACTCTGCATGCATAATTTTTTCTGATTCATTTAAAAACTAGTGTAGACATCATAATATTTAATCCATCATGTATCTCCTGCATAATCACAATGACAGGAATGGTAAGAAATGAATGGAAATGGGTAGCAATTCAATAGTATCATCTCTTCCACAGCCTGCATTCAAATTTCTCTGATTGTTTTCCAGGTATCTCTCATAGCTATATTTTTCCAAGCCAGGAGCCATTATACTTGATTTTGTCCCTTTTTAGTTTCTCTTGATATTGCTTTCTCTCCCCACAGCATTGTTGGTTTAGAAGTACTTAAGCTTCTTGCACCATGTTCTGTTTCCTGGATTTGTCTGTTTCCTCCTGAGTAGGTTCAGATTGAGAATTTTGTCATGATTACTGCAGATGTGATATTGGGTATATATCTTCCAGTGCACTGCATCAGGAGTCACATGACTCCAGGCTCTGACACTGCTTTTAATTGCTTGGCTAAGGAAGCGACAACTAGACATCTCCTGGTAGAGAGAAAATCCCTCGTTTGCAATGAGTAAATAATCTAAGGGGTGGGACTTTGAGACCATGGGAACATCCTAACCCAAGTAATTCCTCACCCAGTGGTTTTACATCTGTTTGTGGCCCGTGTTTGAATAGTTACTGCATTGAGGGCTACAAAGTATTGAGTTTCTAATTCCAGCATTTCTTCTACATTTAATAGCTGGCATTCTTCTCTTATCTGTCGAACATTATTCCTAAGGACTTCAATGCAATATAATTCATCACCATCATGAATCTTTTTGATGTTTAAATTGTCCCAAGTTATCAGTACAAATCAATTCTTGGTGGCTTTCGACCGAATTCCAGTAGTCACTAAGAATTTCATAGACTTCTGAAACGACACAATGTTCCAAGCTCACCTTACACTGTTCCTGCTCAGACTTGGAATCATGCATTTCCCCTACATCCATGTTTTCCTACTCCCTCCTCCGCTCTCCTTCTTTTTTTTTTTTTTTAACATGAAGTAGTTTTTAGAAACCAAGATCTGAGCACAATGGCTGCTTATGGCTACTGAAGCATCATCACTTGGAGACCTTCTCAATGGACAGTCAGCACATGCATATTTACCAATATGCATCAAAAACTCAGCATCATAACATTCTTCTTAAGATTTCCTCATTCCATATTTCTATTTTGCCTCCTCTAAAGTGAAAGCCCTATTTCCCAACCATAGAAATATTTTTATCCATTTGCTCTATCTTATAATACACACAAAATGCATACTTCAAGAATTACAATACTGTACAACTACAAACCCACTTAAAAATTTCTTTGCTGTTCTTTGTCCTTAAAATTTAGCCCTTCATGTATACAGAGTATTGTGTTCAAGTTGAATTAATTATTTTCTCAGTGTGGTTATGCTATCAATTTGATATATAGTTAGAGATATTTGTTTCAGGGTATATGCTGGTTTTTGTTTCATTTCTTTATCTTTGTAGTTTAATTTTATTTTTTGAGTATGTGAAACACATACATAGTTTTAAACTAAGGTAAACTTAGAGATGTTCTGCTCTCCTGTCCACTCCACCCTGCTTCCACCCACTGCTTTGAGGTAATTAATCTCAACAGTTCCTGTTTAATTTTCCTTGTGTTCCTTTTACAAAAATATGCTTAATTAAAAGATTTGCATATATACAATTTTTATAAAATTAGATAAATGTTTATATATGCATATATATATTATTCTGGTTCTTGTATGGGTTTATTTTTACTTGGATCTCTGATTCATTTGGTATGGTGCATGGTATGAGATATAGATCCAATTTTATCTTTTTTCCTAAATGGCAATCTAGTTATCTTTATATCATTTTTCAAAATCACTGTATTTTCTCCAGTGTTTTATTTGTCACCTTTATGGTGTTCAAAATTTTCACATATAGTTGGACTATTTCTAGACTTCATATTATTCTCCAATGGTATTTGTGATTATTCATGTGCTATTATCATACTCTTCCTTGTGGTGACTTCATGTATTACCTGATGTGACTGGTTCCCACGCACATTGCTATTCCATTCTAACTATTCCAGTGTAATTGCTTTCCATATAAACTTTGCAATCAACTTCAGAATCTAGCTACAGAAACAAACATCTTGCTATTTTTATTGGAGTTGCATTATGTTTACATATTAAATTGAAGACAATTGACTTTTTGAGGATATTATCCTTCACTGACACAAATAGATACTTTTTACAAGTATGTTTTTGTGTGTCTCAGGAGAGTTTTCAGATTTTACTCTTATGGATTTTTCACATTTCTTATTAAGTTTACTTCTAAATCATGTTTTTGTTGCTCTAGTAAATGGAATTTCCCATCATGTCTCCTACTTGGTCATTGATTTGGGGTATTAACATGATAGCAGCTGACATATTGAATGCTTTTATTGTTTTGTTTATTTTATTTTTGATCTCCTTGAGTTTTCATCATATTATGTCTTCTGCCAAATTGTAGATCTTCTCTTCCAATAAGCCTCTAATTGTTTTCTCCTCTCTGATTGCATTGGCTAAAATTACCAGTGTTAAATAACAGTGGAAACAGTTAGTGTATTTGTCTTTTGCCTGACCTTTGTGGGAAATTCTCCAGTGGTTTTCATTAAGTAAGATGTTAGATTTAGGGCTAAAGTACACATTTTGTCATCTTAAGGAAACCCACCAGTTCCTATTTTATTGAGTCTTTTTTTTTTTTTTTTTCAGAAATTTGTGTGGGACTTGGTTAAAAGACTTTTCAAGCATTAGCAGGCATTAACTTATCCTCAGAAGACATTCTCTGGGATGATACCAGGAAAACGAGGACATATAGGCACCCGTTACTACTTTAGTGTTTTGCTTTTCTCCTTGTTAATCTGAATGATTTTGGAGGATGTGGTGGAAAATTGGGTTTAGGCAGCCACCATAATCCTAAAGTCTCCAAAAGTCTCTTTCTCTTTCTTTTGGTACCTAGCTCAGGTCTGGGTATTAATGAATCTTCCAGATGGCTCTTTTTCTTTCCAGAAATGCACAAGTGATTGAGCTCTGAATGAGCAGCCTCTTCAAGAGGGACCTCTGGACAGCTACTCATTGGAGACAGCTTGAATTTGAGCATCCAAAGCTGGTGATGGACCTTCATATGGAGCTCAAAATACAGAGCAAATAAACTTATAGAATCTACAGTGCCTCTGTCCTGAAAGAAAATAGTGTTTCTCCTCTGCAAGGAGCTGACTGCATAAAGGGATATAAGAGTACTCTTTCCAGCAGTAAGAAAGTTTGGAAGTCAATACATGCTTACTGCCTATCCTGGTTTCCAGTGTCAGAGTTGTTCATGCTTCATGATGACATTGTGTCCGTGGATCCTATCAGTAGCAAGTGGCTCATGGAATGAGAACCAGACTCAAGACACAGCTTCTTTAGCACCACAGTCTACCAAGAGGTGAACAGCCTTGTCTAGACCTGTTGGCCTCAACTTGTTAGCTGTCAGAAGAAACCATCTGTCAACATTCAAGGGAAATGAAGCCTGAAAATCTTTGGGCCGTCTCCATTTCTATAAATGACTGAGAGACCTTCCGCAAGAAGAAATGCAGGCTGGGCTGGAGTGGGAGAAAGGGGTCTGACAGCTGTGGAATGGCCCCACAGCTCTGCAGCTTTCAAAGGGTGGTACCAAGAAAGGATGAAAAGAGAAAGCAGCCGCCATGGCTTGTAGTGAGCTATACACCAAAGCAAGTGATTATTGTTATGCTTATAGGGTTATTTTGTGGGGACGATGACAATGTCCATACCGTATCATGGAGGACACAACTGGAAGAGACGTAAACCCAAGGCTGCATGACACAGGCCCCATTCACGTTTCTCTCCCCTTAATATTCACCCTGGGTTTCTGGGCTGCATTAAGGAATACTCTTTGCCTTCTCATTCAATAGAAATCCAGGTGGCTACATGGACTGGTTCTCCTTAGATTAGGTTACTTACCTTGTGTGTGGTAAAAGATGAGTTATATTTCAAAACAAAGCGCTGTGTTGTAATAATTTGCCTGAACTCCCAGGGTATCTTTTATCCAGCTTGATAACAATGTAGTTCATTAACAGCCTTAGTTAACTGATAACCTTAAGCAGTAATGTGATACTCATAAGCAATTTTCTGTGTGTTAGATAGAATAAACCATCTTGTAAGGTATCTGATAATTGATTTGCTTCTTTTAGCAGCATTTTAATTAGGACAGCTGGTTGGGAACTGAAGGTGAATGCTTCTGGATTCTCAGTAATCACTGTAATATCTATAAACTCAATAGAATGTCGGGTCCTTTACCTCACCCTACATCATGACATATTTTCCCAGCACAACTCCCAGCCTCCAGTTTTGTTTGAGTCCCACCCAGAGTCTCCTGTGTGAAGAACACAGAGAAGTATGCTGAAGACTACTACTTTCTCCTCATCTTCTAATGGCAGATATGCTGTGGGAAGCAGAATGGGCTGGGGATTCTAGGCAATTGGCTTCCATGGCTTATACCCCAATTGTAAGCTCAGTGACTTCCTTCTATAGCAGTCCTACTAGTAGCTGTTTTTGACAGCCCTTCTTCATGGGAGCAGCTCCTGGGGATAGAGATGCCAATGGGCAGAAACTCTTGGATATGTTTTTGAAGCACCACAAGAAGTAATTGTGGCTATAGGTGCAATGTCCTGAGTGAGAGCCATTTCTCCTGTCCTATGCTGTGGTTTGGAAGGGTACTACCAGAAGTCAAGGACTAGGATAAACCCTGCCCTCCCAGCCCAGTAGGTTCTGAGTCCCCCAGACCACGTGCAGATCCCAGACAGCCCATCTCAACAGGCAGAACAGCCTGCCCAAAGGAGAAGTGACAGATGATACTCAAATACCTGTGGGTGGAGTGAGCTGCAGATCTCCACAACCAGACAGGATCTAAAGGCATAACTGTGGTTTGCTGCCTCTGTGACTCAGTACCTGGAGCAGAAGGTAAGATGAGAGAGAGTTATCTGGCAAGATGAACAAATTACAAATATGTATCTGTCTCTATGGGCTTCCCAGATGCCTCAGTGGTTAAAAACTTCTCCTGACAATGAAGGAGCTACAGGAGACACACGTTTGACACCTGGGTCAGGAAGATCCCTTGGAGGAAGAAATGGCAACCATTCCAATATTCTTGCCAGAATAATCCCATAGACAGAGGAGCCTGGCTGGCTATGGTCCATGAGGTCACAAAGAGTCAGATATGACTCAGCAACTAAACACGCACACATCAATCTCTATATCTTCAAGTTAAAAATATATTTTACATGGAATCTATAAATTAAAACAAACATATAAAAATAAAATAAATGTGTTCGTATATTCTTCTCTGTGTGTTAGAAGTATACATATGGTGGAATTATATTCTATCATAGAATGTATGGGCATTTGAATAAGTAAGTGAAAAACAGTCCTTTTCATCATCCAAATTTGGAAATACCTGAGAGATAGATAAACAAGTTAAACAGATGGAGATGAAAGTATTGGAGTTATTCTGATCTTCAAATGAGTTATGACATGTTAATGTCACTCTACAGGCTCTACAGTCCTGCTTGGTCCTTGCCTCAGTCTAAGCAAGAGGTTAGTGTGGCTGGGGTTAGAGTGTCAGCAGCAAAGATGTAGAGGATGGGTGGGTTTTGGATGGGGTTTAGTGGTAGGGGTCCCAGGGCTTACTGACATGGGTTTGTGTGTGGAGGAAAGAGTGACTCAGCCTCAGTCCAGTTTAGTGCCATAGAGAAGGATGTGGAAGCCCCAGGGAGTGCTAACCTTGGGAAGGGTCTGCAGCTGCTCTCGGGTTTCTTGGGTCAGCTCTTAGGGAGCCAAAAGATGGGCTGCACTTGGAGAGAGAGTGAATCCCATGTTCCTATGGGAGTTCAAGCTTGTAAATTGGGATTAAAAGCACACATGTCAGAGATTGTTCTAGAATGTGCTCTGAGATCCATGAGAAAAGCAGGGAAGAATTGGCCTGGAGGAGGTATAAGGCTCTTTAACAGTGAGGTGGAGTGTGCAGAGGGGTTGTTTAGACAAAGGGAAGCTGAGCTGAGCTGAAGGTGCAAGCTGAGGGGTTGGTACCTGCGATATGAAGCCTAGAAGGGCCAGGGCCAGCCTGTGCTCAGGGCCCATCCCCCTGACCAGTTCTCTTCTGAGCTATTTGTCATAATCCCAGGGCTTGCCAGATAAATTAAGCATCCTTCAAGAATATGACTTTTCACATGGATGTTATCAATGGATGACAAATAGGTCTCTCTCTCCCAAGCTGTGTGTGCAAAGTGCAGTGAAGTCACTCAGGCCTGGACATGAGGAGTCTATGAGTCGGGGAGGAGGACAGACCATTTTGAAACCTGCTATGCCAATACCTGCTTCCCCTGTGGCTCAGCTGGTAAAGAATCCACTTTAAATACGGGAGGCCTGCTTCGAGCCTTGGGTTGGTAAGATAACCTGGAGAAGGGAAAGGCTACCCACTCCAGTATTCAGGCCTGAAGAATTCCATGGACTGTATAGTCCATGGAGTCACAAAGAGTCAGACACGACTCAGTGACTTTCACTGGCTCTGGAGGTGCCAATACCCAGAGTATAAAAGACCAGGACAAAGTGAAGAAAGGGCAAAGCCATCACTGTGTGTGGGCTTAGGCTGCGCAGGAGGAGGGCCAGGAAGAATCAGTTCCTGATGCACAGTGTCCTGATACAGTGACACAGTGTATCCTGCCATTTGGTTCTCTGGATATGTGACATCTCTTTTCTCTTTCCTGAAGCTAGTTTCAGAAAGACAGTAAGTGAATATGTGAAATAGAAGTTCAGGGGCATGGAAAGATCCCAGAAGTCCTAGTGCTCATTTGTTAGGTGTTCTGGGAGGAATGAGCAAATAGAACAAAAACAAAGACATATCAAAAGGGAGAGAGAATAAAAGTGAGCAGAATTGCAGAAAGGGACTAGACAACAGCTTAAAAGGAAGAATGTAGCGAGACATATGCAAAACCATAAATATACAGCAGAACCAAAGTAAAATTTGATAGCATCAGGAACAAACAAAAGCAAATGACCCATAAAAATACGAGATTTTGAGAGAAATTAGACCTTTTGTTGGTGGAACTGAATGAAAGAAGATAAAGAACCAATATCTTCAAAATTCTCAGGGGTATGACTATGCACCATAGTATTCTATACCTAACTATCAACCAAGTGAAAAGGAAAAAAAAATTACAAAAAATCAGAAAATTTACTACTCTCAAAATTCTTTCTGAAAAAAAAAAAGACTAGAAGATGGACTTAAGCAAAATGAAAAATGAATTGAAGAGGAATGTGTGAGATAAAAGAATTGGCAGTGAGCAAAGAAACCAGCAAAATTTATACATAAGTTTACATAAGCAACTATTATTTTTAAAAATTGTGGTACCATTATAATACATTAAAATCTCACATGATCTCAATACAGGAGGTTGTATGGGAGAAAGAGAAATGGCAGGTATAAAAGCATTAATTTGTTCAGGGACATAATATAGAATATTGATTAACTCTCAATAATGATATTAGAAAAATACAGTATTGAATTTGCATAATGTAAATTTAGGAAGAACCCCTAGAATAAAAAAACAGTGGAGGGATAGAAAACATCTAAACAATTACAAGCCTTGAGTTCAGTCGCTCAGTCGTGTCTGACTCTTTGCGATTCCATGGACTGCACCAACTCCTGGAGCTTACTCCAACTCATGTCCATTGAGTTGGTGATGCCATCCAACCATCTCATTCTCTGTCGTCCCCTTCTTCTCCTGCCTTCAATCTTTCCCAGCATCAGGGTCTTTTCCAATGCTGCTACTGCTAAGTCGCTTCAGTCGTGTCCGACTCTGTGCGACCCCATAGACGGCAGCATGCCAGGCTCCCCCATCCCTAGGATTCTCCAGGCAAGAACACTGGAGTGGGTTGCCACTGCCTTCTCCAATGCATGAAAGTGAAAAGTGAAAGTGAAGTTGCTCAGTCATGTCCGACTCCTAGCGACCCCATGGACTTTAGCCCACCAGGTTCCTCCATCCATGGGATTTTCCAGGCAAGAGTACTGGAGCAGGCCCCCATTGCCTTCTCCCCTTTTCCAATGAGTCAGTCCTAAAAGAGAAAAAGAAGTAGCAGCAGGAGAAAGAAGAGGAGGGGAAGAGGAAGAATGAAAATTCTTGCGTATATTCTTTTGGGAGAGACATAAAAATTTCTCTGGGGCAGATGCAATTTTTATTCCTAAAACTGCAAAGCGTAGGTGGCGTGGCCAGTGTGAAAATGGCCTGAGGAACAGTATTATGGATAATGACATTACCTGCCGGTATTTTGAAAAGCCTGGTCTCCAAGGGTGCTGGACCCAGATAGTATAAGGAAAGTACATCCCTCTGTGGCCTCCCCATCCTAGTTTGCACCTCAGACTTGGCTCCAGTGCCAGATGGCCTTGGGCAAGAGTAAGGGAAATAAGTGCTGCTTCTGCCGGCCTGAGTGGGTGGCCTCCAGTGGGCTTGGGAAGTCCTCAGGGAGGAAAGCTGATGGAATAAAGTGTAAGACCACTTTAGCCAAAAGGGAGCAACATGGTAAAAACAATTAGTGGAGGACAGGACAGCCCATTGCCTGGGGAGGCAGAGGGTGGGGATGTTGTGAGGACAGCTGCAGGCGCAGGATGAGTCAGGCTGGGGGGTACCTGTGGGTGTCAGGAGCAGTAGAATAAGCATGAGGAGGGGCAAGACCACACTGAGGTCTCTCCTCTAGTTTGGGAGGAGTAACTCGCCTAGCCTTAATGGCTGTCATTTCCATCAGTTGGATGAACTGATATGGACCTGCCTTCAATCAGTGTGGGAATCTCTGGAGTGACAACTGCCACATAGCCCAGACACTCTCAGCTGTCGTGGTGACCATGCTAACAGCTCAGCCCTGAAAAACCATCAGTGGTGTAGAGGACCATGTGGAAGGTTTTGTGCACCTCAGCTGCAGGTGCTCTCCTCCCAAGAAAGTCCAGGCAGAAGGAGCTAACTCCATTTCCCCAGAAGGGGAGGTGAGCATAATGACAGGAAGGGAGTTTGCCCCTGAAAAAAAAGAGCTTTTCTGTGTCAATGAAACTCCTTAGAGAGGAAATAATATCTAAAGAAGCTTTATCAGAAGCTGAGTCATGTAAAACCCTTGAAGTCCCCATAAGGAAAAATGGGTGCCAGTCAAGATGGACATGACTTGACCTCAAGCAGGCCAAAATTGTCTCCTTTAATCAGCTTCACCTCATTTGGAGGATGGCAATGACTCACCCAGATGAGGAAAGAAGGGTGAGAAGGGGGAGGAGGAACAGGGGTGGTGACAGCAGGTGACTGACACCTGGGCCCTGATGCCGGGGGCTGGTCATGCTCTCGAACATCGTTTGGTCCTGAGGAACCCCTCCACTGCCTCCCCCCTAGTGGGGTGCAGGGTCTTTGCTCTGAAAGCAATGAGGAGAAGGAATAAAAGGTCAGATTAAGGCCAAGGACGAGGGAGAAAACTTCAGTGTAACTTTTAAGCTTCAGCTATCATTCATGAAATCAGTGAGCCATTTTGTCTTTCAAAAGGAAATACCTCTTCAGATTAATGATAATTTATACTACTTCTGAGCATTTGCCTGGCATGATTGGAAAGAAACAATTGTAAAGCTGCCTTAGCCTTTACAAGATATGTAATAATTTCTTTACAAGATATGTATCATTACATGTTCATTACAAGATACGTATCATTTCAAGAAATGATACCAAGGCCAGGGCTCAGCTCCCTAAGGGGCTCAGATGCTCAGAGTTGGTGGATAGTGGTGGATGGAAGAGCTATGGACTGGGGCAGGTGTCCAGAGGGGGCAGAAAGGGACATGGGTGAGCTCTGCAAGCACTCTGGCAGTCACTGAGGACCACCCAGCTTGCGGTGACGGGGAAAGCCTGCACTCTACAGATGGACACGGGTCCTGGTTTGGACACCTGGTCCACAAGTCAGGAGCTACTTGACCTTGGGCAAGTTGGATGGGCAAATGGCAGGAGTGGAGTGGGATGAGGGCTCTCCAGGACCATCACAGGGATCAAATAACATAATGAAATGCCTTGCTTTGTGCCTGACCTGTGGCTGGTGGTAGATAGATGTGAATTCTTTTCTGTATATGAACTTGGAGCTGAGAAGATGGAATCTGGGTGGTGCTTCCTCCCATCCAGACAACTGGAACAGCTAATTCCGGTCCCAGAGTGCCTGAAGCTCCATTTCGCCATGCTGGCTCCTTTGGGCAGTTCAGGGCTAGAGAGGCTGCCCTGCTCTGCCCTGCCTCAGGCCCGCCCCTGGTTCTCTGTCTTTCCTGAAGGCAGGAGCTTGCTTGCCCAGCTGGCTTTGATCAGCCTCTCACTGGGCCACTTTTCTGTCTTCATTTGCCCTTGTTTATGTTTCCTTGCAAACAAATGTCATGCCTTTCCCACGGGTTTCTCTCTAACCAGTTTATATTTTAACCCTGTGTAGACAGGGCCAGATGAGATAGAAGATGAGATGGTTGGATGGCATCACCAACTCGATGGACATTAGTTGGTGATGGACAGGGAAGCCTGGAGTGCTGCAGTCTGTGGGGTCACAAAGAGTCGAACACGATTGAGTGACTGAACTGAACTGAACTGAGACAGGGCCAGATTTCTCCTCTTCACCCCAGTCCTATTTCCTGCACCCAGTCAGCCAAATGCTGCCTTGTGACATCTGTCTGCACGTCCTGGGCTGAGGGACGTGTCTGTAGGACCTGATATGAAGCATCCTGGGGATGGATGGGTAGGAGGCATGGAGTTTTACAAAATCTTGGGTTTATATGTGTATATATATGTATGTATTTTAAAAATTCAGTAGTATTTAAATACAACTAGAGGTAATTTATTGCTTGGGCTTCTATGGTGGTTCAGTGGTAAAGAATCTGCCTAATACAGGAGATGTGGGTTCAATCCCTGGATCTGGAAGATTCCCCTAAAGAAGGAAATGGCAATACTTAACTCCAGTGGGAAATCCCATGGACAGAGGAGCTCATGGGGTCACAAAGAGTCAGACACAACTTAGCAACTAAACAACAACGATTTTTTGCTGATTTTCTTACATGTTTATTGTACTAAAATTAAAAGTACAAGGATAAATAAAAGGATGGGAGAACTCCTTTCCCAAAGATAAATGTTTCCCACTTTTTGGTGTTTAACGTTCTCATCTTTACATACCTGAGCATGTATATATATATATATATATATAAATATACACATATGTACTAGGTTTCTATAACTGGGTTTGTACAGTACAGTGGACCCTTGAGCAACATGAGTCTGAACTTTGCAAGTCCACATATATGCCGATTTTTTTCAATAGTAAGTACAACAGTAGGTTGAATCCGTGGATGAGGAACCTTGGATACTAGAAGTTACATTCCTATTCCACCTGTGTAGAGGATGGGTGTCCCAACCACCAGAGTTGTTCAAGGGTTAGTTTTATATGGTTGTACTTACTATATTGTGAACATATTTTCCCAAGTTCTTCATGAACAGCATGGCATCTCTTTGTTTAGTTATCCCATATTTTATTCAACCCAGGGGTTCTCAAACTCAAATCATTCACACAGAGGATTTATTTAAACCCAAAGGGCTGGATGTACTGGGGTTGAACCCAGCAATCTACATTTCCAACAAATTCCCAGGTATCAAGGATGCAACCCAATCAACCGAAATTCCTTTCCTGGGACACTAGTTGCTTATGAATTCATGAGTACAAATAGCACTGTATTGCAAATAGGTCAGAAAATTCTTGGCATAATGTTAGTTTCCTTGAAGATAAATTTCTAAAAGTGAGATTGTTGAGACTGAGGGTATTACAGGTTTAAAGTTGTTGCTGTGTATTACCAGAACATTGTTTCAATTTGTATTTCTACCAGAGTATTCCGGTCCTGGATCTTGTGTTTGTTTAATTCTTTTTCTTTCCTTTTTTTAAGATAAAGTGTATCTATCTGATTTAGCTAATCTATCTAGAAAGCTAGATTCCCCTCCCACAGGCTGTGTGAACCCAGGAAACCACACCAACTGCACAGAGGCTGCTTTTTTCATCTGTTAAAGGAGAAAGAATTCTCCTTTGATCACATTTCTAGATTGCTGTGAGAATCATAAAATGATGGTAGGATTGAGTGCCCTTTCTACACTGTGACTCACTTGCAGATGGGAGGGTCTGAGCACTTCCCTGAAGAATTAAGAAGCAGCCCCTATTGTGGAAACTTCCCAAAAGTTAGAATTACCAGGATAAATTTGCCTAAAAGGCTTGTCTTCCCACCCAGAACTGCGGGCTCCATGAACTGCATGCAGGGGGCCCTAGTGGTGAGACAGTAAATGTTTAACACCCTGTCCCCTCTCTGGGGTGGTAGTGGGGCAAGCAGGAAAGACCTTGATTTTAGACTTTGCCAGTTACAATGATGTAAATCCTCCCTCCAAGTCCTCTTACAAGCTGCCAACGTGTCATGAAATGTAGCAAAACAATTGGGAATTGGTAACTTTTGAATCTTTGTTACTTTTGTGCATTATATAATCTAATTATAAGTTGATATGATTCTGATTTTGATAAAAGCTGTTTCACAACTGACTTTCAAAACAATTGACTTTCGTAAGCCAGTCCTAGCTGGCCCCAGCCCACCACTGGCTTACACTCTTGGCTGTAAACTTATTAAAAATGCGAGGTACTTTTCTATCTTTCTGGAAGAATAATGCCTGGTTATGCCGACTTCATTTTTTACATTTGGCTGTGGGCAAAACACTGGCAATCTGAATGATTTGGGTTCCAAACATTTGACATTTATATATAAAATAGTCTAATGTTAGCCTTTGTAAGGACTGGGATCTGGGGTCCTCCTAAGACATTTGGCTCTCTTGCGTGGCTGCCAAGCTCCTCCTGCACACGCTGGTTGTGTAGACAGAAACCCAGCAATATGGAGGAAGTAGGCTTTATTTCTAGAACCTCAACAGTGAGGTCTTGAGAGATGAGTTTTTCAATTGCTACCATTCTTGCCTCTTAATTTTCTTTGTTTGGCCTTATCGTGATCAATTTAATTTGTTGTGGGTTGGGTGGTGAATCCTACAGTGTGACTGCTCCTTATCACATACTTACGGACTGTCATTTTCCAAAAAGCTGACTTGATTTGTATGTACATTGTAGTCCAAATGCCAGCTAGTCATACTCTTTTCACAAAGGCAGGTAAATAATATAAAAAAATTATTTTGAGATTTCTACACTGCTGTTTCCCTGTCAAGCACCACTACCTGTGAATTTGTGCTGTATCAATAGCTTATTGTGTTTTGTAGCTAATAAAGTAATAATATATTTACTGAGTTAGCGTCAAGTTTTAGGGAATCATTTTAAAGCTATAAACCAAAATTTCAATAATATGCATATGTTTATAGTCTTCTCTTGTAAATAATAAATAATTAACTTATTTATTACTTATGTGCTTCTGATCTTTAGCACATTTATTGAATTTCTGACAGCCAGAGTGGACTTGGGACAGCGTTTGAGGAGAGCTGTCTGTCCCTTGTGATGTGAATCAAGGCTGATCTCCTTCTCACCAACACTGGCAGGGCTTACCTTTCCTCTCCAGGATTGGTGCCATACTGCCCAGGATGCCCGCTGGTTCAGGTGACAGGTGGTCAGGTGTGAGGTGCTTTGCTCACTACTTTCTGCCCATTCTCGGTGCCCTTGTGGGTGTGCTACAGCCTAGGGCTGCCTTCTTGACCCTGGGGTCCTCCACTTCACCCATCTGGACATGCTGATCACATGGAGCAGCCTGCCCACCACAGCAAAGCCAAGTGAGATTTCTCCTAGGAAGGCAAGGGTTGTTCAACAACTGTAAACTCAAGCCATGTTAGTAGAATGAAGGGACAACATCATGTCAATAGATACAAAGCATTCTAAAAATCAGCATGCACTAGTAAATTACGATTTGGCGGCTCAGTGGTAAAGAATCTTCCTGCCAATGCAGGAGACAGGAATTTGATTCCTAAGTGGGAAAGACCACCTGGAGATGGAAATGGCAACCCTCTCCAGTAGCCTTGCCTGGGAAATCTAATTGGATAGTGGAGCGTGGTGCGCTACAGTCCATGGGATCACAAAGAGTCGGACACAATTTAGAGACTAAACAACAATGACAAATTAGGATTAGAAGGGAACTTCCTCAACATGAAAAATGCCATGTCCAAAAACCAGTGACATTTTCAATAGTAGAAGATTGAATGCTTTCCCTGAAGATAAGGAATAAAATAAGGACACTAGCTTTCAATTTAACAGAATACTCAAGTTCTTGCCAGACTAGGCAAGGGAAAAAAATAAAAGACATCCAAATGGAAAAGGAAGAAGTAAAACTATCTCTGTGTGCAGATGACATGATCTTATGTATCAAAACCCTAAAGAATCCACACTTGTGCAAAAAAAAATCTGTTTGAATAAGCAAATTCAACAAAAGTGAATTTTAAAGTTGTATTTATATGCAACAGTAACGAACAATCCAAAAAAGACATTAAGAAAACGGATCCACTTACACAGCATCCAAAAGAATAAAATACCTAGGAATCAATTTTAATCAAGGAAGGCAAGGTTTGTACATTGAAAACACACACATACAAACACCACATGGAAGCGTTGCTGGAAAAAGTCTCATTGCACGCAGGAGTGCAACCAGCAGCGGACTGGTGTAGCTCATGGACTGCCTTACCTGCTGGCCCCTCAGTCTTTTCCTTGAAACTTTCCTGTTCTCAAGGAAAACATAGCCTGATCCAGCCTTCCTGGAAGTCCTCCCATCTTACTCCATTACATTCCTGGAAGGTTTGGGACCACCTGCAAGGCTGTGGGTGGCAGGCTGGGGAGGGACACTGGCTGTAGAGTGGCCTGGGACACCTCTACCATCCAATAAGTAAGCCCATCAACTTACAAAAGAGACATTGTTTCTGAATGACTGGGATAGGAAAAAGACAGTCTTAAGAGAGGAGTCTGCAATAGCCATTCTGATCATGGGGATAAAAAGAAATCATCCCAGTTCTGCTCTGGTTGCAGATACCTTGGATGTGAGCTGAGGGCTGCACAGGAAGTCAGTCCAGCATATTTAGAAACTGTGCTGTCTCACTGATGGTCTTTAGGGTCCTGGGATCTCCCCTTCTATGTAGAAGCCATGCTTCCAGAAAGTTCTCTCAGAACAAGTTAACAGCTGATGTTCTCAGCACTGTATCTGAGGTGACCTATGGCCAGCACGTTTTAGATACAGAGGGGATACAGCCCTTTCCCCCAGAGCTCTCCATTTGGCTCTCTAAGAATAATCAAGGGGAGGGACCAGCAGCTAGGATCCCAGACCTCCTGGGTACACGCGTGGCCTTCAGCTGGGATGTCCTTCCTCCCAGCTGAGGTCACCTTCTCAAGGAAACACAATTTGGAAAAACAGTTCTGAATCCCCAAAACATTTTGAATCTTTGCAATCTCACGGAGCCAAAGCTGGGGTGGAGGGGCTCTGGGCCAGGTCGGGGCTCTGGGGCACAGCCAGGGATGTGCCCGAGAGGCCCACAGGGATGTCCCCCTCCCTGCAGCCTAATGACAGAGGAACCCTAGGCTATTTGTGTGGGCACCCTGAGGTTAAGGTCAAAACCAGGAGACAGCTCCAAACAAACCGCTGAGAAGAAGCAGCCTATTATTAAGTCTGAAGGAAAACAAAAGCAAAAGTCCCTTCCCCATTCACTTGGGGAGGCTGAGGGAGAACTCTTCGTATCACATTTCTCTGTGGCTGAGTTTTTCCTTACGTGGGCCACTGACTCACTTCTTTTTAAATAGTGACAAGAAGCAACAGAAAATGAACTCAAAAGATGATACCTCTCTACTCTGATCCTCAACTTATCTTCTGGCATTTTCTCTGCAGCGTTAGCACAGGCTAAGGTCATAAACAGTTCCTGGGAAATTGGCTTTCACTGGGATGAACTCCCAGTCTGGAGCCTGCCCTATACCTGGCAAGCAGCGTCTAAGGCAACTCACCACTTCCCCACCTCTCTCGGTGTTCAGTCTGACAATAGAAGTTTTTTGACAGGGGCAGTGACAAGGTGGCCCTAATTTCTAGTTGAAGAGAAGAGTGTTGTCCACTTAAAACACTTTACACAGCGATCGGGTCAGCCTCAGAAATGTTGCATCCTGTACACCACCCCGGGTAATGTCAGGCTCCTTGGCCAAGTGGACAGGCTATTTCTGGAGGCTCATTGGCTCCAGGATGAATGATCTGATTCTCCCTGTAGCCTAAATTGTGGCACAAGCCCAGCTCTAGAGTTAAAAGTGAAGGGAAGCAAGAAGTGGCTGTCTCTGTTTCCTGCTGGGGCTGTGGCTGGTTCGCTTCCTGTTAGTTTCTTCTCAGCTGAGAAAAGAAAAGGGAGGGGGGCTGAGAAGAGGAGGTTTTGGAAGAAAAGTGGAGACTGGAAAATCCTCCAGGCCTTCTTGATGAGGTTTAAGACTCGCATGTGATGTGTGAAATGAGCTGGCCAGGAGTCAGAGCTCTGAGAAAGTGCTGTGTTGGTCCTTCTGGGGTTTTGCACACCAACCCTGCCGGCTCCGGCAGCGGAGCATGAAGTTCTTGGCTAGGTTGGAGACCCAGCTGGAAAACTGCGGGGGCTGGGACATTAGGGGGCTGGGTGGGCCTGATCTGCCACCATCCTCCCCTTCCACTCTCCCCTCTCCCCCTGCCCAGGGAGGGCAGGAACCCTGTATGGGTGGCCTCTGATAAGTATCTACTTGGAGCAGAAGATGGGGCTGTGACAGAAAGCCTTCCCATGGCCAGACGCTGCTCAGAGCCCGTGTGAAAATGAAGGACAGTGGCATATTTTGGTGCAGCTTTGCTCCCAGTAAGCAGACCAAGGGGAAAAGCATTGGGCAGCCTGACAAAGCAGTCCTGCCTCTTGGGCTTGAGGGGTCAGCAGTCCATCCTCCTGTCTCCCACCTGTACATGGAGTCCCAATCTCCATCTGTAACATGTAGTTAATAGTGTCTTGCTGGTGGGACTGTTAGGAGGGTTAGAAGGAACATATGTAGATTCTGGGGCAATAAAGGAACTGACCCAAGTACCTTTGGAAAATGGTGTTTTCAACTAGAAACTGAATGGCTAAAGACAAAAGAAACTGTGTGTAAGCAATGTACTCCAGGTGTTAAAGTAGCTTCCCAAGGGTTAACAACTTTGAAGCTGCTCTACCTGAATGCTGGGGTTGAACAACTGTGAAAATAGATGGTGGGTGATGGCAACCTTCCTTCCAAGTTGTGCTGGGGGTGCCACAGTGATCAGCTGGGCCAGGACAGTATACCATAGTCCTGATGCTGCTCAATGAGCTGTCCATACATAAAGAGTGCATGGAAAATCAGTCTAGTGAATTACAATGGCTGAGTAACAAATCGCCCCAAAACTTAGTATGTGAAGTTGCTCACAGTTTCTGAGGGTCAGGAATTCAGGCAGAAGATGGCTGAATTCAGAGGTGGTGGCTTTTCTCTGCCCTGAGAAGTCTGGGACCCCAGCTGGAAGATTCAAAGGCTGGAAGTCAGAATCATCTGATGGCACCTTCATTCACATGTCTGGTGGCTGGCTGGGATTTTTGCCAGAACTATTGGTTGAAACACCTCTATATGGCCTAGGCTTCCTTACAATATGGTAGCTGGGTCCAGAGGAGAGTAGAGAGAGACAAAGAGAACCCGGAGGAAGTGATAATGTTGTCTACAACCTAGCAAAGTCTCGAAGCATCACCCCTCTTTATTCAGTTGCTGGAGGTGGTTACAAAGTCCTCTCTGGTTCAGGAAGAGGGACTCTGTCTCTCAGTGGAGGACGGGCAACTTCACATTGTAAGAAGACCATGTGGGATGGGGACACAGGTGGGGTCATGTGGGGAAAATACCCCCAGTCACCCACAGCTCCACCTAATCTTTTTCACTTTCCCTGAAGTCACTGCTGCTCCCACTGGGGTGTAATTGCTTCCTCTGTGCCTCAGCATTCATATACAATATAGGCCTGGTTTAGGGTTTTGTGGGGAGGGGTTACATGTTTAGTTTTTACATATGTGGGATTCACTTATCTTTTGCTTTTTTCAGTAAACATGACTTTACTAATACATGCAGATCTCTTTATTGCAGTATAGTATACCACAATTTGGTTATGGCGTAATTTTTTGAACTACTTCTTTATGTTGACGGATCTTTGACAAGTTTCTTTTTATTTTCTATTATGAATACTACTGTAATAAATATTTCTTGATGTGCTATTTTATGCACTTAGCACAAAATGTGAATGCTTCCCAGGAAGGGATGTTAATTGCTGAGTTGAAAGAGCCCACTTTTCACTGTAATGGGTGCTACCAAATTTCCCTTGAGAAAGGCAAGCTGTGCACTTACAGGTAGAATATAAACATATTCATTTCATTTTGTTCTCACCAGCACTTAACAACTGTCAATCTTTTTAATTCTTGTTTGCCTTGTGGGTGAAAACAATATACTATATAGCATGTGTTTTTAATTTGTCGTTTCCTTCCTAGAGTTAGGTTGAACATCTTTTCATATGTTTATCAGCCATCTGCCCTTCTTCTCCTGGGGATTGCTTGTTCATTTCCTTTATTGAACTATTTATTTCAGTTTTACTAAAAAGCAGAGAAGTGGAAACTGAAACAGTGAGTTTTTTTTTTAAGCAATGAAATTAAAAAGATTCTAGATGCTCATGTTGACTGATGCATTTAAGTTTAGAAAAGCCACCCTAAAATAACAAATGTTAATTTATATTTTCTTTCTAAACATTTTACATTAGAAAGTAACCCCAGAGTCACCTGAAATTAGTCTTAGTTGCTTTATATGAGGTAAGGCCAGAGTTGATTTTTTAAAAAGTAAATAGAAATGTTCAGCATCATTTATTGACTGAGCCTTTCTTTCCCTCCTAGACCTTAATTTGCTTTATCGCTTAAAAATTCAAATATTAATATGTAATGTGATATTTTTCTGGACTACCTTTGTCTTCCATTGATCTGTTTAATTTTTGTGCTCTTACTGTTTATTTTTATAAGGCAAGTTTCTTGATTTATTAAGGGAGAAAGAATATACTTACAGTGTTTCCTCTTCCCTGCCAGGGACCTCTGTCTCTTTATAGGTGCAAGTGTGATTCTCCATCACTCAGTAAAGCTCTGTGGCATTTTCCTTTACATAGTGGCTTCTAGTTCTGGAAAGGAGAATATTCCTAGGTGCCGTTTGTGCTGGCGGTGGTTGCGTTGCTTTGGGGATTATTTTCCACCAATCATCTTCTGAGTTGTCGAGAATTTGGGATCCAGAGGAATTGAGTTGGTGAGATTGAGCAGGGGTTGGGGGGATATGGGGAGAAATGTTTTGGGAAGTGTGCTCAGGACCTCCTGGAGCAGAGAGAGATGGCAAGCTGAAAGAGGTGCCAGAGCGACTAAGTGTGGAGTGAGGTTCCTGCAGGTGGAGAGGCAGGAGGGGACTCAGAGCTGTGGGATGAGAACCAGCCTGCCTTGGGGCTGCAGGGTTCTAAGGTACAGAGAGAAGGCAACTCCCCTAGACAGACTTGCCCTTGTGGGTCCATCCAAACACATGTCCGACATGCTCACCCACTATTTATTCATTAATTTGACAGTAATCTCTGGAATCCTTGTGAATGTGTCAATGTATTCTACTAGATGCTGGAGATATAATGGGGGAAATCAATGAATGAATGCTGGGAAGTGGTTATGCCTGTACACACACACGTCGTAGAGTCTGAGGGGAATGGATTCCAGGCGGCTTTGACAGGAGTCATTTCAGAGACTGCAGAGAAGAGTAAGCCATGTGGGGGCCTAGGGCTGGGCTCTCTTGGCAGAAGGAAGGGTAAATGCAAAGGCCGGGGGCAGAAGCATCCCTGGTGTGCTTGAGTCCCTAGACCTGAGCGAGGGTAAGCAGAGAGTGGGGAGATGTGAGGAGGCACCTGGGTACCCAGGCCACAGAGCGCCAAAAGCCCTAATGAGACAGCGGTGGGGACTCTGAGGCAGTGAGGAGGAGGCAAGATTTTGGTCACCAGCTGCTGCCACAGTTCTAGGCGGGCCCACTTTGATGTTGGGTGATGATCGTATGTATGTGAGCATGTGTGCGGTTAAGCGAACGTGGTCTGAATTTGTGTGTATGTGTGTGTGTCTGTGTGTTTATGTTTGTTTGAGTGTGTGTGTGCCTGAGTCATTATGTGTGTCAGCACGAGTGTATGTGTGTTCATGTATGCATACGTGTCTGCATGTGTGTATTTAGGCATTTGTGTCTCTGTATATGTACATGTGTTTATATGTGTGTGTGTGTGTGTGTGTGCACTTTATGTTTGCGTCTCTGACAATACACAAAGCAGGGAAGGTCCTGGAGGGAATGAGATCCTGATGGCGAGCCTCTCCTGGCAGCCTGGCTGGGGCTCTGTCCTGGCCACGGGTCACAGAACAGACCAGAGTCACTGATGAGGTCACAGAATAAAGCCAGGAGCCTAGTGACCATGGGCACCTAGCAGCCGCTTGGGCTGAGGCCAGTAGAGGCTTCAGCATTGGCCGAGCCAACTCTCTCCCAACAGCTGGAGCTCTGTGCCCCTGGGCACTGGGGTCATCATGAAGCACCACTTCACGGGCCGTAGGGGAGAACAGTCACCCGCGGACCAGCCCACCCTCAGCCTGGCCAGCCCAGAGTCCATGGAGGAGAGCGTAGAGGTGCACCGGGGAGGTTGGTCGAAAGAAAGGGTGTGGCTGGTGTGTCCTTGAGAGGACAGGGGTCTTGGAGGGGAAAGGGAAGGGAAGGCCACCCCTCAGCGTTGCCACCAAAGTCCCGTGTTGGCCATGTGTGGACTGTGGGTTTACTGGGGGCTGCTGTTGTGAGTACACAAGGGGATTTCAGGAGGTAGGAGGGTGACAACCCAAAATGTTAGTCACGTATTTTAACTTGCTTTGAAAAAACCAGAATTGACCTGTCAATTCTGTGATTTCAGCAGTGATATAAAAAGTTCCTTTGTGATAAATGGATGAAAGTTAATCCGTAACACCATTTTGAAGTGCCCATGGGTAGCACCCAAAGGTCACACCGTCTTGGGGCCAAGTGACTGGCACCAGCTCTATCAATCATTTCAATGCTCTGTCCTTCAATTTTCTAATTTGTCAAAAATCAGAACAATGACATTTCTTGGGGTTTTTTTTTGAATACTGAAGGACTTAAAATATGACAAGCACTTAGCGTTTATATGGTGATGCAATCCAATGAGGGTTTCAAGGAAAGTTTGAGAATCCCCTGGAGGAAGATGAGACATGTCCCACAGATGCCAGGGGGAAGGTAGGGCTGACGGGTCTGGCCAAAGCACTCCCCCTGTCTGGGCTTTCTTGAGCTGTGATTCGCATATACAAACCACATCCATTTTGTGTACAATTTGAAGGATTTTGGCAGGTACACATTTAACCACTATCAATACCATCATGCAGAATATGTTCATCATCCTCCAAAAGTTCTACCGACCCTGTGCAGTCAGTTCCCCTGCTGCCCTTAGCTCCAGGTAACCCCTGTTCTGTTCTTTCTCCTTACAGTTTTGCCTTTTCTAGAATGTCATCTTAATGGAATCAAATACTGTATGACTTTTTCACCCTAAGTTCTTTCATTTAGCAGAATGCTTTAGGGACTCATCAATGTTTTGCATGCCACCGGAGTTCATTCCTTCTTATCAATGAAGAAGATTGTGCTGTATGGATGGGTGTCCCATAATCAATAGGTGGTGGCCCTTTGGGGTTTAATCGAGGGCTTAGATATTACATTCATGCACAATTTGATCTTTGTCATCACATCCACAATGTGCAGATACATCTCTACATTTGATCCTTATCATCACCCCAAAAGGAAAGTATATCATCCTTAATTTATGGGGAAACAGCTTACGGGGCCCCAAGAGCTTGCATCCTTTCAGACCTGAAGTAGGCTATGGGTGGCACTGATGAAAATGTCGTTCTGCTTCCCAGGGCCTGTGAAGAGAGAGCAGCTATCTCCACTGCCAGGCCCAGCCATTACCCAGGTGGAGAACATCTACTTCTTGGGCAAGGGTCGGGGGATGTTGAGCTGGAGCAGCTCACCATCATCCCAGTCATCCTCGGAGTACCAGTCCTACTCCCAGTACCAGTCTTGCTATTCCTGCACTTATGGGGACCAGGACGCTGCCCAACAGAGCATGTGCGCCTTCTACACCCATGTGCAGACTGTGCAGGGTGTGGCCGTGGCCTGGGAGACTGACAGTGGCTTTGAGCCGGTCACCCGACAGCCCCGCATCCACGAAGCTGAGTTCATCAAGAGGCAGAGGCGGAAAGGCTCCTCCTTTGAGATGGCTTCCAATACGGACCTGCGCTGGGAACTGGAAGCCAGCAAGAACAACACCAGCTCAGAGCCAGAGGACACAGAGCTGCTGGCGCCCCTCGAGTGCTGCCTGCAGGAGCTGCGGGACACCCCAGACTGGTTGGTCACCACCAACTACGGGCTGCGGTGCATGGCCTGCTGCCGGGTCTTCCCCACGCTGGCGGCGCTGCTGGAGCACGCCCAGTATGGCATCCAAGAGGGCTTCAGCTGCCAGATCTTTTTCGAGGAGATGCTGGAGAGAAGGAAGGCCAGGGACCAAGGGCAGGAGCAAGAGCCAGAGGAGGAGCAAGATAGCGCTTCGGACAGCAGTGAATGTCCAAGGCCCCGTGTCAACGTGCCTTCGTCACAGTCACAGTTGCAGAAGCATTGAGCCAGAGGTTTGTGCCCTGCCCTGTCCTCACCTCCGGCACCTCAGCCGCTCCTGGACATCAGGACCAGAGCCACCAGGGCAGGGAGAAAGGATGAGGGCTGGGGAAGGAAGCAAGCGGAGTGAAGAGCTGGGAGCGCAGTGAGGATGTCGGGGAAGTCACCCTCCCAGAGGGCACAGCAGTTCAATCAGAATCCACTTCAAAACGTGAATCAAGTGTTTCTTACAGTGGGTGCAAGACCTGAAAGCCCGCAAGCTTGTGGCCACAGGGATTTCTATTTTTTCTGGTGGGTCAAGCAGGTCATGACTTGCCAGAGAGACAACTACAAATGAAACTTCAGCCCTATTTTTTTCATTGTTAGGAACTCATCATAGGCCCTAATTCTATATCTTATTTTATTGGAATTAAACTTGAATAACCCAAAGTTTACGGCAGCGACTAATGGAGTGAATCATGTTACTGGGCTGGACCCTAGGACATTGCTCTTTCTGCAGGTTAAGCGTTGGCACAGACGTCTTGAGAATGGCAGGTTCCCAGAGGTAGAGATGGGGCTGGATAAGTCCTGCTGACCCTGAGTTCAGATTTGTCAACTGTTTTAAAATATTGCTGCAAAATTTGCCTTTGCCCTTTCATGGGGCTGTACTCTTTCAAGAAAATACTTGGTGGCCCACTCTGCGTTAGGCATGCTGATGGGCACACACTCCAACTCGCAGTGAGAGGTCGCTAGGATAGGCAATTGCAAAGGGAAGGGGAGGGCTCCCAGTGGAGGGCTCCCAAACTCATGCTGGTTGATAAGGAAACAAAAAACCTTTCCAAAGAGTTTGATGCTCACAAAGATTTGGAGGACAGGTAGAATTAGTGAGACCAGGAGTTTCCTTCAGATTAACAAAACTAAGAGAGACGGTTTCTAGGAGTGGGTGAGCCTTGTTAATAGTAAGAGCAAGTGGTATCGCGCTGAGACTAAAGTATTTCCTATCATTTGTACATGGAGGTTGCTGATGGCTATAGGAGAGCAGTGTTGGGGACTGAGGAGGGCAGAAGCCAGATGGGCATGGAGCAGTAGTGAACACATACACAAGAAAACGTTGGACACAAACATTAAACAACTCTGCTAGCAAGTTTGTCTCAAAAGGAAAGCAATGGTAGTTTAGCTGGACAAAAGGAAACCGCAAAAAGGCAAAGATGGGGAGAGAGAAAGTTTATATGCTAGTGGGAATGATCCAGAGGAGAAGGGGAGGCTGAGAATGCAAGAAAAATGAGAAAAGAGGAGTAAGGCTTGGGAGCCAAGATGATGGAACTTCATATTTTTTCCTCTGGAAACTGCAAGGAGCGCTTGAAGAATTTTAAGCAAATCAGGTTGGCCTCTGTGAAAGATCTTTCTGGTGAGCAGGGTCAAGAATGGATGAGAGCATCACTGTGACAAGGGGTGCGGTTGAACAGTTGAGGCAGGGTGAGCTCACGAGACTTAGGAGATGGGAATCACAGGTTTGGGTAAGTGTTTGATGAGGGCGGTGAGAGGAAGTTGTCCACAATGACTTCCAAGTTTTGTTCTTCTTCACCTGAGTGGTGGATGAGTGTAGGTTCGGTTTTGGAGCACCAAAGGACAAGGTTTGCTGGGATGCCGATGAGCCCATTTTTGAATAAGCTCAGTCTGTGATAGAAACCTTTGGAAGGGAGCTAGTTAGAAGGACCTGGGGCTTGGAAGAATGTTAAACGATATGGAGATAGATTTGTGGTCGTCTCTGCATGTGTGGTCACCGTGGTGCTTCGTGTGGCCTAGTGTTGGATGCATTCTCCACAGGCGTCAGTGCAGCAGGAGCCATGGGCTCATTTTGGAACAGATGTCAACCATGGGGTGATCCCTCAGCACCATTTCCAAGATGTGGCAGGGGCACAGACTTTCTCAGTTCACTCTGAAAGAGGCTAAAGGATCCTTAGGAGGAAAAAAACGGATAGGACAATGGTTCAAACTTCGTCAAGCTCTTATTAGAGGAACTATGTGGTGGTTGAGTCTAGTAGGCAGGTGGACTTCCCTGGTGGCTCAGTGGTAAAGAATCTGCCTGCAGTGCAGGATACCCGGGTTCGACCCCTGGATCAGGAAAATCCCCTGGAGGAGGGCATGGCAACCCTCTCCAGTACTCTTGCCTAGAAAATCCCATGGACAGAGGAGCGCGGCAGGCTTTAGTCCGTAGGGTTGGACAGAGCCGGACATGACTGAAGTGACTAAGCAGCAGCAGCAGTAAGCAGGTAGAATCTAAGGACAATCTGGGAGGAGGAAGCTGAGCTAGAGTGAGCACTGGTGAGGAGGAGAACTTTTCTATTTAGAAATTAGTTGCAAACGAAATAAAATGAGGCATAGCATCTAAGCTCTGGAATTTCAGCCTTTAAAAGACAAGTGTATTGTGTTAAACACAGATATTCTAAGGGCCAAGCATTGTTCTAAACACATTATGAATATGAAGTCATGTAATGCTCTCCACAATCCCGTGAGGTGTAGGTCCTATGATTAGTCCTGTCCTACAGGTGAGTAAACTGAGACCTTGCCAAGGTCATAGGCTTGGTGCACAGCGCAATCAGCTTTCACACTCAGGCAGCCTGGCTCCAGGGCCTGCAATCTAATCATCACACGGAGAAGCCAGATTTTAACATAAAGACAGATGCAAGGTATTTATAAAAGCAAATATGTCAGCTCCACAGGTTATATTTTCTTTGGATTAAATAGTAGCAGCTGGAGATCCGGGGAAAAATACTGGGTGTTCAGGACAAATGAAAAATGACAAGAACCGTGGGGAAACAAATTTCTAATGTAGGGGATAACTTTACCTGACATGGATGAAGGAAGGATGGGACAAAATTTTTCTTAAGATAATGACTTATTTTAAAAACATATCTTAAACTCAGTTCAGGTAAGTATTCATTTGTGGTTTAAACTTATCATTTTGTAGAGACCTGGGACCTCCACCAAGTAAGACGAGGATCAGGGTGAGTAAGGGGAACTTTTCCAGAGGATTGTGGGATCTCAAATGTTTTAGATCTTGAACCACTTTACACCCTTTATTTTCCCAGACTATAAAAAGAGATGGAACTTGTTTTATGAAATTTACAGAAATGTGATAACAAAGCCTGACAAAGATGGCACTGAAAAAGTGAACACTATATTGATCTCACTTAGAAACACAAAATGATATCAAATCAAATTATAGTGTGAAAAGAACAATTCACCAAGACATGAGTTTGGGTCATCTCATGACTGTAAAGACAAAATTAAATCTAACAATATTTCATATGGAAAGAAGGATCTTATGATAGTCAGTAGATATTAAAAAGAAAAATATTAAAAAACCTATATATTTATGGTCAATTGTTTTTCACCTATGATGCCTAGATAATTCAACCGGAGAAAGATTATTCTTTTAAGCTGAAACAACTGAATAACTGTATGCAAAAGAGTGAAGTTGATATGGTACCTCATACCATATATAAAAGTTAAAATAAAAAAGGTCTAAATGTAAGAGTTAAAACTATAAAATTCTTAGAGGAAAACAGAGTGTAAATCTTCATGATCTTGGATTAAGCAGTGATTTCTCTTAGATATGACACCAAAAGCAAAAAATATATAAATTGGACTTGAGATGAAAGTTAAAAACTTTTGTGTTCATAAAATATTATTAAGAAAGTTAAAAAAAATCCACAAAATTGGAGAAATAGTTGCACATCACATATTTGATACAGGTCTGCTGCTGCTGCTAAGTCGCTTCAGTCGTGTCCAACTCTGGGTGACCCCATAGATGGCAGCCCGCCAGGCTCCCCCGTTTCTGGGATTCTCCAGGCAAGAACACTGGAGTGGGTTGCCATTTCCTTCTCCAATGCATGAAAGTGAAAAGTGAAAGTGCAGTTGCTCAGTCGTGTCCGACTCATAGCGACCCCATGGACGGCAGCCCACCAGGCTCCTCCCTCCACCCATGGGATTTTCCAGGCAAGAGTACCAGAGTGGGATGCCATTGCTTTCTCCTGATAAAGGTCTAGTATTATACAAAATATATAAAGATTCTTATAACTCAATAAAAAACAAGCATCCCAATTAAAAAAACGGGAAAAATTTGAAAAAGTTTCTTCAAAGGAGATATACAAATAACTAATAAACATATGAAAATATACTCAAATCATTAGTTTTTAGAGAAATACAAACCAAAACTACAGTGACATGCCCATAATAAGAAAAAAAGATAAAGATATAAGCTTTGGTGAGGATGTGGAGATATTGGAACCTCATACATTGCTGGTAGGAGTGTAAAATGATGCAGCCATTTCAGAAAATATTCTGGCAGTTCCTCAAAAAGCTAAAAATAAAGTTAGCATATGGCCCAGAGTTCTGATAATTGAAAACAAATGTCTGCACAAAAACTTGTACATGAATATTCATAGCAACATTATTTCTAATACAAAAAAGTGAAAATAACCATCTAGTGATGAATGGATGAACACAATAATTCAACCACAAGAAGAATTCAGTACCAATCTATTCTATGACAGGGATGACCCTCGAAGATACTATTCTAAGTGAAAGAAGCTAGACACAAGAAGCTAAGCTACAAATGCATTGTTATGTTTATGTGAAATTTCCAAACAGGCAAATTTGTAGTGATGGAAAACAGATTGATGATTGCTTGGGATTCAAGGGAAAAAGAGGAATGGGAAGTGATTGCTAATGGATTTGGGGTTTCTTCTTGGGGTGATGAAAGCATTCTTGTGCTACATAGCAGTGGTGATTACACAACTTTGTGAATATCCTATAAACTACTGAATTTGATGGTTTAAAAACCTGAATTTTATAGTATGTAAATTATATAAAAATTAAAAATAACAAATACAACAATAATTCCTATATTATTTTTTGAACTGAGGATAGAAAATTTCTTCAGATGCTTGCTGTGGTTTTTCAGTTAAGTATATCCGTTTGAATGCAGAGTTCCAAAGAATAGCAAGGAGAGATTCCTCAATGATCAATGCAAAGAAATCAGTTCAGTTCAGTCATTCAGTCGTGTCCGACTGTTTGCAACCCCATAAATTGCAGCACACCAGGCCTCCCTGTCCGTGACCAACTCCCAGAGTCTACCCAAACCCATGTCAATAGAGTCGGTGATGCCATCCAGCCATTTTATCCTCTGTCCTTCCCTTCTCATCCTGCTCCCAATCCTTCCCAGCAGCAGGGTCTTTTCCAATGAGTCAACTCTTCGCATGAGGTGGCCAAAGTATTGGAGTTTCAGCTTCAACATCAGTCCTGAACACCCAGGACTGATCTCCTTTAGGATGAACTGGTTAGAACTCCTTGCAGTCCAAGGGACTCTCAAGGGTCTTCTCCAACACCACAGTTCAGAAGCATCAATCCTTCGGTGCTCAGCTTTCTTCACCATCCAATTCTCACATCCATACATGACCACTGGAAAAACCATAGCCTTGACTAGAGGAACCTTTGTTGGCTAAGTAATGTCTCTGCTTTTAAATATGCTATCTAGGTTGGTCATAACTTTATTCCAAGGAATAAGTGTCTTTTAATTTCATGGCTGCAATCACCATCTGCAGTGATTTTGGAGCACCCCAAAATACAGTCTGACACTGTTTCCACTGTTTCCCCATCTATCTGCCATGAAGTGATGGGACTAGATGACATGATCTTAGTTTTCTGAATGTTGAGCTTTAAGCCAACTTTTCACTCCTCTTTCACTTTCATCAAGAGGCTCTTTAGTCCTTCTTCACTTTCTGCCATAAGGGTGCTGTCATCTGCATATCTGAGGTTATTGATATTTCTCCCAGTAATCTTGATTCCAGCTTGTGCTTCTTCCAGCCCAGCATTTCTCATAATGCATTCTGCATATAAGTTAAATAAGCAGGGTGACAATATACAGCCTTGATGTACTCCTTTTCCTATTTGGAAACATTTTGTTGTTCCATGTCCAGTTCTAACGGTTGCTTCCTTACCTGCATACAGGTTTCTCAAGAGGCAGGTCAGAGGGTCTGGTATGCCCATCTCTTTCAGAATTTTCCACAGTTTATTGTGATCCATGCAGCCAAAGGCTTCGACATAGTCAATAAAGCAGAAATAGATGTTTTTCCCAAACTCTCTTGCTTTTTTGATGATCCATCAGATGTTGGCAACTTGATCTCTGGTTCCTCTGCCTTTTCTAAAACCTGCTTGAACATCTGGAAGTTCACAGTTCACGTATTACTGAAGCCTGGCTTGGAGAATTTTAAGGATTACTTTACTAGCGTGTGAGATGAGTGCAATTGTTCAGTAGTTTGGGCATTCTTTGGCATTGTCTTTCTTTGGGATTGGAATGAAAACTGACCTCTTCCAGTCCTGTGGCCACTGCTGAGTTTTCCATACTTGCTGGCATATTGAGTGCAGCACTTTCACAGCATCATCTTTCAGGATTTGAAATAGCTCAGCTGGAATTCCATCACCTTCACTAACTTTGTTCATAGTAATGCTTCCTAAGGCCCACTTGACTTCACATTCCTGGATGTCTGGCTCTAGGTGAGTGATCACACCATAGTGATTATCTGGGTCATGAAGATTTTTTTTTTGTACAATTATTCTGTGTATTCTTGCCACCTCTTCTTAATATCTTCTTCTGTTTTGTCCTTACCATTTCTGTCCTTTATTGAGCCCATCTTTGCATGAAATGTTCCCTTGGTATCTCTAATTTTCTTGAAGAGATCTCTAGTCTTTCCCATTCTATTGTTTTCCTCTATTTCTTTGCATTGATCACTGAGGAAGGCTTTCTTATCTCTCCTTGCTATTCTTTGAAACTCTGCATTCAAATGGGTATATCTTTCTTTTTCTCCTTTGCTTTTCACTTCCCGTCTTTTCACAGTTATTTGTAAGGCCTCCTCAGACAGCCATTTTGCTTTTTGCATTTCTTTTTCTTGGGGATGGTCTTGATTCCTGTCTTCTGTACAATGTACAATGTCATGAACCTCTATCCATAGTTCATCAGGCATTCTGTCTATCAGATTTAGTCCTTTAAATCTATTTCTCACTTCTTCTGTATGGTCATAAGGAATTTAATTTAAGTCATACCTGAATGGTCTAGTGGTTTTCTCCACTTTCTTCAATTTCAGTCTGATTTTGGCAATAAGGAGTTCATGATATGAGCCACAGTCAGCTCCTGGTCTTGTTTTTGCTGACTGTATAGAGCTTCTCCATGCAAAGAAATAGAGGAAAATAATAGAATGGGAAAGACTAGAGATCTCTTCAAGAAAATTAGAGACACCAAGGGAACATTTCATGCAAAGATGGGCTCAAGAAAGGACAGAAATGGTATGGACTTAATAGAAGCAGAAGATAATACACAGAGGTAGCAAGAATACAAAGAAGAGCTATACAAAAAAGATCTTCATGACCCAGATAACCATGATGGTGTGATCACTCACCTAGAGACAGACATCCTGGAATGTGAAGTCAAGTGGGCCTTAGGAAGCATTACTATGAACAAAGCTAGTGAAGGTGATGGAATTCCAGTTGAGCTATTTCAAATCCTGAAAGACGACGCTGTGAAAGTGCTGCACTCAATATGCCAGCAAATATGGAAAACTCAGCAGTGGCCACAGGACTGGAAGAGGTCAGTTTTCATTCCAATCCCTAAGAAAGGCAATGCCAAAGAATGTTCACATTACTGCACAATTGCATTCATCTCCCACACTAGTAAAATAATGCTCAAAATTCTCCAAGCCAAGCTTCAACAGTACATGAACTGTGAACTTCCAAATGTTCAAGCTGGATTTATAAAAGGCAGAGGAACCAGAGATCAAATTGCCAACATCCATTGGATAATGAAATCAGTTAGAATGTAATTTATCACAATTTTTATTTAACATTGTTCTGAAAGTTACAACCAATTCAATAAAACTTGAAACAGAAATGTTATATATAATGGACAGAAAATTCTGTTCTTTTTTTAGAAAAAGGATATATTTACCTTGGAAGTTCAAATAAATTAAAAAAAGGAGATAATTGAAAGATTGAGACAAAATGGATATCAAAAATTTTGTGTGTATTAAATGTGACTAATTAGAAAATAACATGGAAAATTGTCCATTTACTAGATAAATAGAAATTCATGGAAATACTGCAGGTGCAATGAAATATCAGTGATTATTTCCAGTTGATAATTGTCGATAAATTTTAGCTTTCCTGTAGCATGCATTAGTCTTTGTTTTCTATTTGAGGAAGTATGGATTTTATAATAAAAATGCAATGCAACATTTAATCAAACATTACCTGAGGTTAGAGAGACTCAAGGGACCTTCAGCCTCTGTATTTGTGGTCTGCAGGCCACACTTGGAAAAGCCCAGCTCTTGACATCTTAAACTTTGGCTCTTCTGAATTAAATTAGCTTTGATTTTAAGAGCACATTACAATGAATGAGAACACAGCCAACTCAAGAGAGTTAAATTGCAAAGTTCTTTTTGTGTGGTGTCTTCATTTCTGATACAGGTTGAGAGCGGTGAGTGAGAAGGAGATCTTGCAAGAAAACTGGTGAGAAGTCAACTGAGAGAAACGGTGAAAGATAGTGAAACTGGGAAGAGAACAGGATCATGAAAGTGGGACTCTGCAGGGAAAGAAGGGGAAGGCATTGCAGCAGGATGAAGGAAAAATGAGGAAGTTGGAGAAGGGTGAGAGAAAGGGGAAGAGATGCTTGGCAGATGCTAAGGAGGATGCAATGACAGGGGAATGTGACTTCACCAAGGTGGTCCAGGTATGAGGGTGGTGGGAGAGGATGATGGTCCATCACAGATGGTGGAGTCCTGACTGACCTTTCCATGGGAGTCTCTGAGGTGTTCAGTTATGATGCTGTCATGGGTTGAATTGTGTCCTTCGCTCCCAGATTTCAAGGTCAAAGTCCTAACCTCTAGAACCTCAGAATGTGAACTTATTTGGAGATAAGATCTTTAAAGGAGTAAGTGAGTAAGTAAGTAAGTAAGTGGCTCAGATGGTTAAGCGCCTGCCTACAATGCAGGTGACTGGGGTGTGATCCCTGGATCGGGAAGATTCACTGGAGAAAGAAATAGCAACCGACTCCAGTACTCTTGCCTGGAAAATCCCAAGGACAGAGGAGCCTGGTAGGCTACAGTCCATGGGGTTGCAACGAGTAGGACATGACTGAGCAACTTCACACACACACGTATAAAACAGAAAATCGATGAAAGCCTACTCTTCAGCACAGGGAATTCCACTCAATGCTTTGTGGAGACAAAGAGGGGATATATGTATACATATTGCTGATTCACTTCGCTGGACAGTGGAAACTAAGAAAACATTGTAAAGCAATTGAACACCAATAAAAAAGGCTGCTATTCATGGACATCTGAATGTGTGAGAGGAAAGAAGTATCTTCTGCTAGACTCATTTGTTTTTCAATTCCAGGTTAGGTTGAGGGATTTTCTTGGTTCTTTTGTTACTTATGTTTCGGGATTAGCCATTCCTCTCCTTGCTAGCTGACCTTGGTGACTGAGTCTCCAGTCTCCTGGCTCCCTACTCCCATCTCTATTTCTTAGGTCCCTTTATCTGCTCCCTCTTTATCTGCCTTCTTCTTCCCTCCTCCTCCCTTCTTCCCTACTATTATGGGTTGAATTGAATCTCCCCCAGAATTCACATGCTGAAGTCCTAAACCTTAGTATCATAGAAAGTGACTGTATTTGGAAATGGGCCCTTTAAGGAAGTAGTTAAATTAAAATAAGGTCATTAGGCTGGGCCCTAATCCACATGACTGATGCCCTTATAAGAAGAGAAGATTAGGACCCAGACACACAGAGAAGAAAGAGCAGGTGAAGACACAGGGGGAAAATGCCCATACACAAGCTAAAGAGAGGAGCTCCAGAGGAAACCCAACATGCTGACACCTTGATCTCAGGTTTTTAGCTTCCAGAATGGTTAGAACAATTTATTTCTGTGCTTTAGGTCCCTTAATTTGTGGCACTTTGTTATGGTAGCCCAAGAAACAGCTTCCTTTCTCCATTTACTAATGCACCCATGCACCCCTGAGGTGTTTACTGATGGCCCATCATGCTCTGGGCACCATGCAGAATACGCTTTCTAGGGCTCAGCACTCAGCCCTTCCCTGGTCTCAGATCCTGGACAATGACATTGGTTTCCACGGCATCTTATATTGGCTTGAGGGTGAGTCAATTGTCTTTCCTTTTTCTGTACCCTCCTTGTGAGTCACAGACTCTAAAATTCAACATTTCCCTTGGATTACTGTCAGTAACATTGTAGCTAGCTATTAGACTCAATGAAGTCCCTGCTTCCAAACCTAGCGGTGCCCTCTCTGTGATGCCTGGAGGACCCTTGTGACATCTCCCCTCCTTCACTGACATCACCCACCATCGTTGGGATGAAGTACAAACACCTGGATCTGGCATTCGGGGCCCTCTAGGGTTTTGTTCCTGCCTGTACCTCTGTCCACATCTCACTCCCCAGATGCAACCAGTCTATTAAGCTCTCAGGAGCCGCCTGCAAGACTTGAAATTCCTGTGTCTTTTAATTTGTTATGATTACTTCTAGTATCTTTGGCCGTAACATGTGGCATCTCCGTTCCCTGACCACCGATTGAACCCATGTCCCTTGCAGCCGAAGTGCTGATGTCCCTCCTGTGTCCTTCAGCCACTGTGCTTTGGCAATGTGTTCCCTCCTCTGGAACAGTCCCTTACCCTCTGCTGGAGGAACTCTCTCAGGACACTAGAAGGTTCAGTTCAAGGGCTGCTTTCACTGTAGAGGTTTCCAGCAAGACGAGGAAGAGGAAGCAGGCATGGCTTCTGTTGTGATCAGTGATACAGATGACCTGTCCAGTTCCTAAACCTGCCCTTCCGTCTGGAGGCTTCTAGAATCCAGGGGCCATTTTTTCCCCCCCTTCCTGTATCCAACCAGCCTACAGAGCCTGACAACCAAGCTAACAATCACAGCTAAGGTCAAGGAATGACCTGAATTTATATGTTACAGCTTGGTTTGGAGAAGCTCTTTCTCTCTAGATGTACTGTCAGCCTTATAGCTTCACATCTCCTTAACTTTAGAGAAAAATCAGTGCATTCCCGACCCCTTCTCTGTTTGTGCAGGGGAAAGATGCTGTAATTTCTATCCAAATTCCACCATTGCTGGCTCATGACTTCTTTTTCTGATTGGATAGATGTGTCCTCGGTAACCACGATCTCTTCTTTCCTATCCTCTCTCTCATCAGTCACAGCTGAAACCTCTTTTGTCCAAAGTCTACTCTTTGTTCACTCCCTATTGGTGATAATTCAAGCATGCAACTAAGTGCTTTTGGCTCCAAAATGCCTGTGAACAGCAAGAAGGAGGAGATCTTAAAAATTACTTGTATAAATCCAGACTGAAAAAGCAACACAGAAATCCGCTGAGCACCTTAGATTGGGGGTGTTTACTTTTCCTTGGTGCTTTGAGTTTAAGAATATACTTGCTATACACAAAATCAAGCTGATTATAAAACCATGCCATCCTCTTTCATCTCAGACCAGGTTTTAGCAGACAACTGAATAATGGAAGAAGAAAAGGAAACCTCCACTTCATAGTCTGCCACGTAATTTATTTTAAGGGCACTTGGATTTCTAAGATTCTTTCAGTAGTGACTGGTATAGATTCAGGATTAGTTGAGTAGGGCCTCTGCATAGCTTAGTGTCCACAGGGACCTGGATCAACTTCAGAACAGTCTGAATGCTCATCCAGAAACTCCAGACAGGGGGATTTTTAGAAGAGATAACTTTTAAAAATAATTGGATTTTATTATTCTTCTAATTCAGAACACAGTCAGACCTGATGGAGCCAGGAGTTGGACAAATGAGTTGGTGGAAGATTTTCAAATTGTCTTAAGGTTGTGAGTGAGTACAGGCAGCAAGGTGAGGGGAAGTATCGGGAAGGCCTTTGTTATTGTATCTAGAGTAACTGAAATCCTGAATCTCATCTGGGTCATGATGGTGTCTGCCCTGGAGACTGGGTGTGTTTCCCTGTTCCTTTGTCATGCAGCAAAGGTTGAGATAGTCTGGTAGATTATTTCAGAAGCTGAAAAGGACTGAGAGAGCACATAGCTGAAAAGAGAATACTGTTATGTGTTGCAGAACTATTAAAAAAGTACTTTTCAGCCCCTAAATCTCCAGCACAACATCAATTTTGGCAAAGAAAAAGCTAGTCAAAGGGTGGGCCCTTAAGTCTGATTCTGGATTGAATATCTGCTCACTTGTGCAGGGAAAGATATTTATAAATGATACTAAATTGATAATTGGCTTCCCTGAGTGTGGCGCATCTGTGTAAAGGGCTCTTTCTACTTTCCACCCACAGGGAGTAAATCGAAAGCACAAAGGTTGAGGCGGGAGGTCACAGAGGACACCACACAGTCCTGCCACTTCCTTAGCTTCCTGCCCACATGCAGTCATGCTGACATAGCCATTTTACATACGTCACCATCAGGACAATGAGGTTCAGAGAGGTTATGTTGCCCAAGGACGCACAAGTGGTACCCAGGGTGGGATGCTGGTCACCTTTCAGAATCAGCATTCCTCCTCTGGCATCCTTTCCCCTGTCTCACCAAGCACTGACTTCCATAGTCAGAATCCAAGTTCTCCATCCAGACACTCTGTGGCCCAGGAGCCCTGGATAGGAGACCTCTTTGAGCCTAAGTTTACTAACCTGTAAAATGGAGCCTGAGACCTTACAGGGGTTGGGTGTGAGGTTTAGTTGCTATAAATGCAAAGTGGTTTCCAAGCTCTGGTCTGGAAATCTCCCAGAAATGTCTGCATTCCTGGGTTGTAGGATCCCGTTTGATACCAGTTCTTGCCCCTTCTTGTCTTTGGCATCAGACCCAGCAACCTTGCAGCCAGTTCCCCGTGGACTCCTCAGTTCTGTCACCAGTCTGGTGAGAAGAGGTGGGCTGCTCCCGCCAGTTAGCCTGCCTGGACAGTGAGCCCAGTCCCTGCAGAGCCCTGCTCCTTGTGAGGGTCCTCAGCTAGAAGAGTCCTGTGGAGACTCTGGGCCCTAGGACCCCAGGGAATACCTGGCATTTGGAGATATCACAAGTGCTGTGCACCCACTGGCCTGGGCTTCAGGGTGGACATGTCCTCTGGGACATGACCTGAGGTTAAAAGCTGCCAGTGGGTAGTACCATCTCTGTCCCATGCCTTCCCCACCCTCATTCACTGCTCTTAGAGGGAAGGAGATGGGGGTCATGTTCTCTTCTTCCTTCAGGGACCCCACTCTAAATTAGGGTTCACCTTTTCTGGAACCCCACAAAGCCCTCCTTTGACAGACACATACAAAACATATCTAATACACATTTTCTTTGCTGCAGAAATGCTGGTCTAACACATCAGTCAAGCTCTGGCCCCAAATTTAGAAGCATGGGGAAGAGATCAGGCACTGACTCAGGGTGAGATGGGCTGAATGGCTTTCTCACCACATCCTGGCTGTGTGACCAGGATCAGCCCTTTCATCTTCCTGCCTCTGCTTCCTGATCTGCAGCAATAGTAGTAAAGACAAGTGACAGTCACAGGCCGGGGACCAGGTACAGTGCCTTAAGTGGAACCGTCTTACTTGATCTTAAGCACCCAGTGAGGGACATGCCCATTTTCCCATTATACAGATGGAGGAAATTGAGGCACATGGAGGTTGAGGAGCTGTCCCAGGGTCTCACAGTGTCAGGATTTAGTGACATGTTGCAGAGTATCTAGCCAATGTCTGTGGCTGGGGTCACCCTAAGCGGTCAGCACAGTTTATAGTGTCCGCACACTCTGAACTTATGTGTATGAACCTTCGCAATTTTCCAAGCATCCCCATGAATGACACTCCCCACCCCTATCCGAATTCAGCTGCTCCTTGGCTCTCAAAGGTCTCTGTGTAGAGACTGCAGGAGGTTCGCTGGGCAACAGGTTAGCCTTAGGTCCAGGAAATCCCCGCATTTGGTAGTTGCCCCTCATCTTTCACCCAAGCTCCCAGACACTCTCCCCGTAGCAATAACTGGCCTGTGATGCAAACTGACCTCCAATATCATTGCAGCTACATATGCCCTGTGTCCGACCCATTGCCTCCCAGAACCTCAGTGTTCACATCTGTGAAATGGGAGTGGTGAAATGAGCCGCCTGCAGGTTTTGGTAGAGGATCGCCGGCGGGGGCCTCGCCTTCGCCCTCAGGCCAGAAGCTCTGGCCGGGAGTTGGGGCAGGCGTCCGGAGGGGCGTGGGCGGGGGCCGGAGCCGGGAGGGGGGCGGGCGCGGGGCGGGCTGCGCGGCGGCGGGGTCGGGGGAGGAGTGGGGGGCGGGTGGCGAGCAGGCGGTGGCGCTGCTCCCGCGTCACAGCGCCGGGCGCGGCGGGGAGATGCGGCTCCTGGCGCTGGCGGTGGCCGTGCTGCTGGCGCGGGCTCCGGCCCCGGGTAAGCGCGGCGGGACCGGGCGGCTCGGGGACCCTGGGGTGGGGCTCGGGTGGCGGGTCCCGGGGAGGCCGGGGCTGGGGACTTGGGACTCGGGCCTGGCCGGGAGGCCCTGACGCCTCCGGGCCGCCCCCTCCGGGTCCCCGTCGGCGCCCGCGAGCCGGCGTCTGTCGGTCCAGGCGGCGGAGCCCCGCGGAGCCTCTCGAGGGTCGGGGATGCAGCGTCCCTTAATCCCTTCCCGCTCGGCTGGGACCCCAGCGCTCCGCCGGACCCTCCGCAGCCCAGTTCCCTTCCAGGGGCCAGGCCTCCAAATGGAAGATGAGAGCAGGACTCTGCGAGTCTAGTTTTGGTTTGTTTTCTGTTTTCTTCCCAACAGTCAGCGCCAACAGCTGTTGGCAGGTTAGTGTGGGCAGCAACCTCCCTTTAACTCTCTTCGGAGAGTTCTTTGGAGGACCGGTCCGAAGGGGCCGCATCTGCCGCCAGAGGTGGGGTCTGGGGACTTGATGGCTGGTATTTGGCGATGACCCAGCCTGGGGAACTAGGGGATCCGCGGCTGGATGAAGCCGGGCCCTTTACTCTTTCCCCGAGCACCCGACTTTCCGGGCAGCCTCTACCCGCATTACTGGCTTTCATTTGGGGTTTCTGCTCCCACTTCTAAGGTGCTGAAGACTTTTCTTTATTTCCCAAGGCTGAAAGGGCTGTGTTGGCTAGAATAATAGTAATAATAAACATATTGATGGCACTCACGTTTCCTGGTTGCCCATTGGGTGTTACAGTTATCTCCTTTAATCACACAGTGCTTCAAAGTAATAATGGCACGAGTAAATATATATCCAAGTGCTTTGCAAACATTAATTCAATTTAAACTTGTCTCTGAGGGAAATGCTATTATTATTATCCCTTATTTTATAGGTGAGGAAACAGGCCAGGTCCATGAGTTGACTTGCTTTAAGTCACAAGGCTCACACCTGGCTTAGCTGGGATTTGAACGCAAGAATCCTGGGTCTAGACTGCTCTTACTGGCTAGGCTGTGTTGCCAGTGTGTTTTAAGTAAGGGGGCTGATGAACAGAGTTAAGTAATTTTCCAGCATTTGGGTGGGTGGCCCAGCATTTGAGCCAGCATAGATGGAGTCTGCTGGGGGAGGGACTTGGTTCCCAGAGGGAAGAAATTTACCCCTTGTCCCCTGGCTACCAGTGCAGTGGGGTTTCCAGTGAACTTCAAATTGGCCCTGTGGGAAATGTCCTTCACAGTTGTTGCTGTCTTGGCTCACAGTTACTGGAGGTTTGACTGAGACAGTTGGGCCGGGGCGGCTCTAGTCACCAGCAGCCAGCAAGATGCAAGAGCGGGGCACAAGGGTATTTGTTCCCTGGGCTCCGCGACCGATTTCCTAATCTCTGGTGCTGTCAGCAATGGTGTCCCCAGAGAGGGGCTTTTTCCAGGAAACCTCAGGAGCTTTGAGAACTGGAATTAGGGAACCTTTATTTGTTTGGCCACGCTGTGCAGCATGTGGGATTTTAGTTCCCCGACCAGGGATCAAACCCACGCCCTCTACACTGGAAGTGCAGAATCTTAACCGCTGGACTGCCGAGGAAGTCCCCTGGAATTTGAGAACCTTTAGTCAGCCCTGGCTGTGCCCAAGGCTGTGTGATGATGGCAGCTTCCACTTGTGCTGCACTCAGTATGCCAGTCATGCTTTTAAGCTTTGCATCCACAGCCCCTGGTTGCGACACCTCAAGAGAAGGCCTGACAGATCCCCTTTATACCTTACTCTGGGCTCTTAATTGCTGTACTTTTCTGCATCTCCCTTTTGGGGAAAAGTGGGGCCTTAGGGGTTACCTGGTCCCACCTGTCATTTTACAGCAAACCGAGGGGGCAGAATATTTACTCAAAGCCATGCTATAGTCCAGATTGGTGGCTGAGAATTGTCTCTGATGCCAGATGGCCTTGTGGCTAATTCCAGCTCTGTCATGTTCTGTGTTAGCTTGAACAAGTGGCTTAGCTTCTCTGGGCCTTAACCCTCTTGTCTGTAAAGTGAAAGCGAAATCACTCAGTCGTGTCCGGCTCTTTGCGACCCCATGGGCTATAGCCTATCAGGCTTCTCCATCCGTGGGATTTTCCAGGCAAAGGTACTGGGATGGGTTGCCATTTCCTTCTCCAGGGAATCTTCCCAACTCAGGAATCGAACCCACATCTCCTGCATTGCAGACAGATGCTTTACCCTCTGAGCCACCAGGGAAGCCCTGTAAAATGGGGATTAAACATACTATGAGGATAAATTAAGAAAATACAACTAAAGTGCTTAGAATGGTACTTGATCTAGAGTGCACAGCCAGTAAGTGTTAGTGTTCATCATTGGTCAGGGCCTTGTGTTCATCCTGGATGAGAGCTATTTTAAGGTGACCACCTCAATATGAAGGCATTACCCTGTAGGCTGGCTCTCTGCTTGGTACTCAATAAACACTGGCTTCTAGTGCCATGGGTTTTAAAGTAATACAGTTATATTTCTTTCAGAGATTTATTTGTCACAAATGCAGACTATCCTTTTAGTAAGCGTGAGATTACTGCCAGGTGGTACACACAGTTTGCATTCCTTATCAATGCAGAGGCTCCTGGCTTCCTGAAAGGAGAGGGGAAGTTTCTTCTAGACAGAGAAGTGTGGGGGCACAGAGCCATTAGCATTTAGCTAGCCAATTTGGAACAGAGGGACCCTAACCTTGCCACCTCTGTGTCCCAGGCGAGGCAGGTACTCTGTTTCTGTTAGAAGTTCTATACTCCCGTGTACCTGGAAGCTGCTATTTCTCACTTCATATTAAGTGTGGGGAGGGGGTTAAGTAGGGTAAAGGAGAGAAGATGGTTGAGTAGTAGATGAATAGGTTGTGTACTGTTTGGCTATACTGAAGTCCTTTTAGGCTGTTTTCTGAGCTTTAGTTCTTTTCATAACATTATCCAAATGGAAACAAGAGGATTAGACTCCATAAATCTTATTCACAGGAATTTAACATTTATTTACAGGGCGAACCAGCTATGTAATTTGTGGGATTCAGTGCAAAATGGAAATGCAGGGTCCTTCATTTTAAACTTTTTAGACTTTTAAAAGAGCATCAGCAGAGATTAAATCAAATGAAGATCCTCTAAGCTTAAGGCCCTGCATGACTGCTGATCATGCCCCCAAGAAGCCCAGCCTTCTTCTTATAGATCTCCATGTGTGTCACTTTCTGTTATTTCCACCTGCCCTGTTCTCAGAGCATGCAAACATTTACCAGTATTTTAAAGGTGCTTTTTGAAAGTAGCATTTTTATTTATTTAAAAAAATTTTTTGTTTGTGCCAGGTGTTAGTTGTGGCATATGAACTCTTAGTTGCTGCATGTGGGATCTGGTACCCTGACCAGGGATTGAACCCAGGCCCCCTGCATCGGGAGCACAGAGTCTTAGCCCACTGGGCCACCAGGGAAGTCTCTAAAGGTGCTTTCTTGTTGGAATCTTATACTCACCATTCAAGGCATCATCTTCCTGCTCTTGAGATGAGGGAGCGGAGGCCCTGAGGACATCATTCCTAGTAGAACAAGGTTTCTAGCCTGGCTTTGTTGGATTTCAACACCTGGCTCTCTGCCTAGTCTTGCCACACCACCGGCAAGGCCCTGGGCCTTGAGCATCCTGGCGTCCAGCCCATGAGCGGAGGGCATACCTGCCTACTAGGTCATGGCACATATGCTTGTTGAAGAGATAAGTTTCTCTGCAACAGGAAGCCCGACCATGTTTTGGGTCAGTCTCTTTCTTGCCCATGTTGTCATATTCCTCCTTTAAGACCTGGTCTTGGGGGCCCTGACTGGGTGCAGTGGCCCCTCCTGAGGTCTGTCTGCAGACCTAGGTGGCTGCCTGGGCAATGGTATGGTGCACTTCTCTGGAGGATACCGATCTTCCCATTTCCAGCCTGCACTAGGTTCCTCCGGCCTCTGGGCCTTAGCACTGGTAGGACCATCTTCCTCGAAGATCATCACCTCGCTGCTGCCCTGAATTTGTGCCATGAGCTCCACCTCAGCCTCCAACTCACTCTCACCTCTCCAGGGTTTCTTTCCTCCCTGACACACAGAGATCAGAATCTCACTCTCAGTTTTGTAAGCCCTGCATCTTTTCTCTGTCGTACATGACACTGTTTGTAGTCGCATTCTCCTTTGTCTTTTTCCTGATGACCACTGGACTCTCAGCTCCTTGAGGTTAGGGATGCTTCTTCTCACAGTGCTTGGCACACAGATGTTCTCGGCAACTATTTGTCAAGTGATTAAGTGAACAAAACATAAGCTAGGGTGTAAGATGGAGGAAGCAGAGCACTGAATGTGGAGGTGGCTGGGGTGGGGCCGAGGTTGGGGGTCTACTTCCCACCTCACTTCCCTGCAGTGCAGGACCAGAAAGCAAGAAATTTAGTTTTCTAGCACAGAGTCTTCAGTACTTCTCCCTCCTCAGCCGGGAGACGGGAGACCCGAGACCCGATACCTGAGACCCGAGATGCCAGATGGGAGACTCTGCCCTGCCCGGGGCTATTTCCTTACCTTATATGTTGTCAGAGGGTCTAGTGACACCTGACTCTCCTGTCTGGTAACTGGCTAGGTCCATGTTGCCTGCTTCCCCTCTGCCCTGCAGGGTGTGGATGCTCTGTTGTTCAGACTGAGACCCAGAGGGGAAAGGCTTGGACCCCTCCCTAGCACCACACTCTAGTCAGCCTGTCTCCACCGCATGCCTCTTGGAGCTCTGCAGTTTCTCTCTTGAGCCATGTGGGGCCTGATAGTTACCATGGGCAGAAGCTGTGTGATGCCCTCCTCTACTATTTAAACATCCAGCTAAGCAAACGTTGGCAAGGCATTGGGTCCTCTACCTGTGTTTTCTCCCTCCCTCGAGCAATGCCACTTCTCACAACTGTGTTTGCCTTTGGGCTGAGTTGTGTTCCCTGGGCTTGAGGTGGTCATTTCCAGTGAAGAGGGGAGGGCATTACCTGGGGCAGTGGCTTTCTGAGAAAGGTCACTGTATGCATGGGGAACCACACAACCTGAGAGCCTGTGTCTTTTATCAAAGCTTAATGCCCCGAGGAACCTGTGGGCATTATCAGTTCAGTCACCACTGCCCCCCACCCCCCATACTCTCGTGTTGAAAGTGGGTGTAAATATCAGGGCTGGTGGTAAGACTAGGGCAGAAATGAGCCTTCCTGAGAGGAAGGTTGTATTGCTTCACTGGGGTGGCCATCACAGGGTGCCGCAGACTGGGGGCTTCGACAACAGAATTTAGTTTCTCACAGCTCTGGAGGCCAGAAGTCTGCAGAGTTGGTATCTTCTGAGGCCTCTCTCCTTGGCCTGTAGACAGCCATCTTCTCCTTGTATGTTTACATGATCTTTCCTCTGTCTGTGTCTGCTTCCTAATCTCCTCTTCTTATAAGGACACCAGTCATGTTGGATTGGAAAAGGAAAGGGCAGCCCACTCCAGTATTCTTGCCTGGGAAATCCCACGGACAGAGGAACCTGGTGGGTTACAGTCCATGGGCTCGCAAAAGAGTCAGACACGACAACATGTTGGATTGGGGTCCTCCCTAAGGGCCTCATTTTAACTTAGTCATCTCCCTAAAGGTTCTCTCTCCGATACAATCCCATTTGGAGTTCCTGGGGATTAGGGCTTCAATATAGGAATTTGTGGGGAACACTGTTCAGCCCATAGCAAGGGTTTTTGCACTTCAGTGGGAGTAACATGTTTGGGCCATTTGTAAGAGAGGGGCTAACTGAAGGCAGAGAGGCATTTCCATCTTTATGTGGGGAAGATGGGGTTCAGTTTGCTCCCTTTCCTGGGAGCTGCTGACTCGGCCTGAGCTGCAGAAGTGGAAGAGTTACTAGTTTGCCTCCAAGATAGATTCTGGCCTCCCATGAGGACCAGAGCACTTGGCATGCTCTCCTGGTTTCAGTCACTATAAATAATCCCTCCTTCATGCAGTGTTAATAGGAGGAGACGAGGGTGTGGGGTCCCGGCTGTGCTCTCATCCCATCCATGTTGTTTCAATTTCCTGCCTTCCCCAGCTCTCCTTGCCTCCAGTGGGGAGACCTTGGGGGTGGGCAGAGCAGGACTTCAGTTCTGGAAGCCAGCTGCTTCATCTCTGCTGCTCCCCGCCTGCCGCCTGCCGAACTCTTGGGCAGCTGTTAAAGTGGGGTCAGCCTGGCACTTCTGTGCTCTTTAGGGAGCTCCCGCCATGGGGCCTGAGTGGACTTTGGGGAAAATGCTTTTGATCTAATTTAACGTGGTGTGTGGGCTGGTGGGTGGGTGAGCTGCAGGGAAACGATGAGGGCAGTCCTTCCTCTTTTGTCCTGTGGGAGTGAGTTGTGTAGATAGTGAGATTGTTACTAGGGGGCGTGTTCCTTCCTTGGGTACCTGTTGATCTGCATTCCCGAGTGTTTCCCTGGGTGGCTTTGGCTTTGTCACTATAAACATAGAAGACCTCATTCTTGTTCACAATGAGCTGAGTCCAGCCAAGCATCCATCTTTTCCTTCTGAATTCACTTCCATCTTTTTTTTTTAATGGTAATAAAAGACTATCACAGTGCTGTTAGTTGAATAATGATCCCCCGAAGATGTCTGCATCCTGATCCCTGGAACTGTGAATTCAGTTTAAAAGGCACTTTGTGGATGTGACTAAGTTAAGGATCTTGGAGTATCCTGGAGTGTCTTGGTGGCCTGGCTTTTAAGAGCTGAGAAACAAAAGAAAATTGACTCTCAAGTTGTATCTCTTTAGGTGTTCAGTTTATTAAATGAATAGTGGAAACTATGTGGAAAACATATGTAAGGAGGAGCTGATTGCCTGAATTTTCACAGTGAAGGACACTGTGTTAAACCCTCCCTGTCACCCACAGCACACACAGGGCCTCACCTTGTTGATTCATAGCCTCTTCACAGTGGAAGGTCCAAATCTTAACTCTTTTTCATCCTTCCTCCTTGCTTACCTGTAACACTGACCAGGGTTCAGAGTCTTGGACGACTCTGCCATCAAGGCCCCCGAGTCCCCTCATGTGACCAGGAGGTGGTATTTGGGGGCTATTAGTAGTTTGGGATGACCTTGAGGACACCTGCTCATGCAGTAGGGTATGATGCTTCCTGAAGTTGCCTGCTGGGCAGCACAGGGATGATGATGTGGGACCTGGTGAGAAGTCAGCCCAGCTTGGACAGTAGGAGGCTCTGGACATCCTGTCCTTCCTGGACTCTGCCTGCCAGGGGGAGGCTGTGCTCGTGAGCTCCTGGGCTGCACGGCTGCAATATGTTGTCCCTGCAGACGCCCTGCAGTGTGTCTGCTGGGAGAAGACCTTGGCAAGGGTAGCTGGGCTGGCTAATCTTGGGTGGCCAGGGGGTGGTACCCTCCAATGTCAGCCTGGAGTAGAACCGTGGCTGGTGAGAGTCAGCCCTGAGACCAAAGGACAAGAATTCAACCTGAGCCTGGTTTCCTGGAGCATATTTCAGGTTGTTGTCTGGTACCCCTCTCTGCTCCTGGGCTCATTGGCTCTTTATTCCTGCCCTTCAGCTGTTAGACCATGGATCATGGTCTTAAGAGACTTGGAGTTAGAAACTGAGGCACCTCTGTCATTCCAGCTCCCTGGTACTAATTTAACACTCTCCTGACCAGTACTGATAATCTGCCATGGTTGTAGCTAAAATAGCTGAGACAGGGAAGGGGGCCACAGCATTAAATATCAGCAACTAACTAAAAAAAAAAGAAAAGCATCAGGTGATCAGTGACATCCCACTTGCAGGGGAACATCTCATAGGTTGAGGACATAGGGGCCCACAGAGACTCACTCCATGCCCCAAGGAGTGCTCCTTCTTGAAGGCAGAGTAAGCATAGAAGGGGTGGAGGTGGCCCGCCTCTGGCCGCGCACATCACTCCAGCCCCTTGAGAGAAGATGCTGTGTGTGCTCACCTAGGGAATGGTGGTGGCCTTCCTCATTTTCTTCCTTCCTTTTTCCTCTGCAGAGGTCTGTGGAGCCCTCAATGTCACCGTGTCCCCAGGGCCCGTGGTTGACTACCTGGAGGGGGAAAATGCCACTCTTCTCTGCCATGTCTCCCAGAAAAGGCGAAAGGACAGCTTGCTGGCTGTGCGCTGGTTCTTTGCGCGACCAGACTCCCAGGAAACCCTGATGGTTAAGATGACCAAGCTCCGGGTGGTGCAGTACTACGGGAATTTCAGCCGCAGTGCCTACCGGCAGAGGCTGCGCCTCCTTGAGGAGCGGCGTGGGGCGCTCTACACACTCTCTGTCTTGACCCTCCGGCCAGCAGATCAAGGGCATTATGTCTGCAAAGTCCAGGAAATCAGCAAGCACAGGAATAAGTGGACAGCTTGGTCCAACGGTTCCTCAGGGACAGAAATGAGAGGTAAGAATGCGTCTTCTCTCCGGGGAGATGGGGAGGGGGCAAGTCAGAGGGTCTCCCTCCAGCTGGCCAAGCAATGGCCTCCAGGACAATTCTGCTGAGCTAGAAGACATCTTTCTGGACTCTAAGGGCCGTGGCTGTGTGATCCAGGCCATGAGAATGAAGACAGATCTTTACGTGGATGCTGGGACTGACTTGTGCTCTAGACGTAAAGCCAGGACAGAAGGTGTCTGGCCCCATGCCAGCCAACCTGCCCCTGGGCAAACTTGTTTTGGACCTGAAAGATGGGACTGGCTGTGTGCTTCATTTGCCTCTAGCTCAGATCCGGAATGCCTTGATTGCTTTGCCTGGGCCTGGGAGTGCCGGGTGCCTATGAGAGGAGGCACACATTGGGAGGTCTTGATGTGACTTGCCAGGCCTCAGAGCAGGGCAGCCTGGTGGTTCTGCTCCATCACCCAGAGGAACTGATCCAGGCCTCAGGGAGTAGCTGTCTCTGAAATTCATCCAAAAGTGGGCAAGGGACCAGAGGTGGCCCTCCCTTTCTGGAAACAGATAAGAGGCATGGGCCATGTTCTGGAATATCTTAGCTACCAAATGCTATATTTGAGGGTTATCCTTTTTTTGTTTTGGTGGAGTTCCCATGTATGGCTTGTAGGATCCTAGTTCCCCGACCAAGGATTGAACCTGGACCCAGGCAGTGAAAGCATCGAGTCCTAACCACTGGATCACCAGGGAGTTTCCCAATGGTTATCATTTTTTTTACCACTGATGTTCCATTCAAGAAGCCACCTCTCACAGTTTTAATAAGACTTGTTATTGTGTGCTAAAATTACATCTTTGATTGCTTTACAAATGAATTTGGTCTGGTAGAAAATCAAGAAAACCACAAAATAAACCTGATGGCCCAAAGTGTGAAAAAAAAAATCTAATTTTATTTTATACATGTCATTTAATATTAAAAGCAATAGTGATGCTGTTAAAGGAATAGAACTCAGTTGTGAACAGGCATTTTTAATATCCTGTATGTTATCCAATGGCTTCCCTGATGATTCAGTGTCGAAGAATTTGCCTGCCAAGCAGGAGACATAGGAGACTCGGGTTCCATCCCTGGGTTGGGAAGATCCCCTGAAGGAGGAAATGGCAACCCACTCCAGTATTCTTGCCTGAAAAATCCCTCGGAGAGAGGAGCCTGGTGGGCTACAGTCCATGGGTCACAAGAGTCAGAACATGACTGAACAACTGAGCACCCATTTGTTAAAGTTAATAATTTACATGGATAGTCCAACTTCATTTGTCTTTGGAGTTTGCTTATTTTCATGTTCTTAAGCATGGAATGATGTATTATCTGAAATGTTGTGCACTTTTTCTCTTTAAGCAAATTAATTCAAGAAAAAAAATTACTATTATATAAATATGTATTTTGGCATAGAAAGTAGAAAAATCACATGACCACAGGCTGAGGAGAGAATCCACTCTGGATATCACTTGGCTCTGAAACATATGATCTTATGTATACCCTTTTAATTTTTATGTCCCAGTGTATTCTGGAGCCCTGTAGTAAATCTCTGGGCAGTAACGACTCTCTGCCAATTAGAATAGATAAAAAGGTTCCTTGCGTTCAAGTGAGTGCTGTTGGCATGTCCATTATTTCATGTGCGTCTCCTTTCAGTGAATGAAGTTGGGTTCCTTCTAGAACATTCATTTGGTTACATGTTACAAAAACTTAAAGTGGTTCACATGCCTACACTGAAACTAATCTCTTTTCCCTACTTCTCGGTACTTTGATCTGCTCTTCTGAGTGTGAGAGGAAGGGGTGGAGTTATAAGGGGGTGTCCAAGGAATTGTGTATAAACTGCAGCTGGTCACATTCCTGCTGTGTCCCTAAGATGGTGTCTCCTGACACAATCCAGCTCCTTAGCCATGTGCTTGCAGAGTACTTTCCCAGTGTCATGCAAAACAAGAAATCTGAACAAAAATTTAAAACCAGACCAAATAACCAGTCTACCCTGACAATTGCAGTTTTGTTTGCTTTATTTTGTCTGTGTGTGTTTTTGAGTTTCTCCAAAATCGATTAAGTCTTTGAGCATGTGTGTTGAGGAAACTAAAGAAATAAGTAGCAAATTATTGGAAAGAAAAATCTATGTTAATAAATTAATCTGTTCTGGATTTTTCCCTGAGGACATCTCTGAAAGGGTGTGGCTAAAAAGTAAAGGCTGAATTAATTTGGGGCAAAACACAAGTTGTCATTTTATGTTTTAACTGAATAAATTATTAAAGTATGATGGAGAATTGAGGATTTTGAAGAATGGGAAAGATTATTGGGGTTTGTGTGAAAACCGCATATGTATGAGACAATGGAAGGGGAGAGCTCCTGATTCTAGGAGATGATAGTTATCATCTTCCAAAGAAGATGATAAATAATGAAGAATGAACATGGTGTGACCCTCTAGGTGACTGGAGTCATGCTTGTCTTATTTTAGAGAATCTGTCATATGCCATGAACTTGTCAGTGTGAGTTTACTATATGGAGGTAGGAGGAGAGGCAAAGAATGTTTCTTCAGTTGCTTGTGTCATGTGACCATTTCAGTGAGCCAGAAGCCCTGCTTGCAGAGAACCTGGATCCAAGAGCCCTAAGTGACACATGGTGTTGGAACCCTCTGGAGAGGTTTCCAGGAAGGTGGATGTTAGGTTTGATTTCATTTAATTGTTTCATCAATGATTTGAAAAGGGGGCACACATCACCTTAATTAACTTTCATAAAATACAAAGCTGGGAAATATTCTTAACATCAACAAGGAATAAAACATAACAAATGGGAATCCAGAGAGGTGAGTAATACAAGCAGAATATAACAGAATGAGATTCAGTTTGGAAAATGGCAGAGTGATACATATCTAGGGGAAACAACTCGCAGGCGGTGGTGGAGAGTCAATAGGAGGGTCTCCGTGCAGGGACTTTGGCGGTGTCAGTGGCAAATTAGATGCTCATTAGTAGGGTGACAGGGGGCTTCCCTAGTGTCTCAATAGGTAAAGAATCCGCCTCTAATGCAGGAGACCTGGGTTTGATCCCTGGGCTGGGAAAATTCCCTGGAGAAAGAAATAACTACCCACTCCAGTATTCTTGCCTGGAAAGTCCCATGGATAGAGGAGCCTGATGGGCTACAAGTCCTTGGGATCATAAGAGTTGGATACAATTTAGCAACTAAACCACCACTGCAGGTTGATAGGGCAGAGCGGACAGCCCATGTTATTTCCATCCATGTACAAATTGGCCTGGTGTCGCTAAGAAGGAAGTTGGTTGTTTATGCATACTCTTCTGGGGAGACACTAATGTGGACTACGCAGTCTATTTGGGGAACTTCATTTGTAGAAAGATAGATTCGATCTAAGGAAGAGTAGCAAACATGATGACGAAATGAGCGGCAGCTTTCAGAGGAAGGAACAGTTTAGCTGAGGAAGCTTTGCTGGGCTCAGTGAATTGCATAGGGACTAGAGTGCTTGGTGGATTCGTTTGTTCCCCAGTGGGGATTTATTTTATGGAGCACCTGCTCTGTACCTCGCTGTGCTGGAAACTTGGGGACACAGGGTGGATCTGTCTATAGGGTGGCAGATACAGAGACAGATATGATGTCGCGGCGTCAGGTGCAGTGAAAACAGTGTACATGGTGCATCGTGTGAAGGCACGGAGGCCCCTGAGGGTGAGAAGTGGGCAGTGCTGGAGCTGACACTGGCTGTTTCTGTGGGGCAGGGAGGGAGATGAGGTGGCATCTTGGTGGGTAGGGCCCCCCACAGCAGTGAATCAGGACTGCTGAAGTCTGAACTGGGAGGTGGAGGTGGCAATGGGTATAGGGGAAGCAGGCTGGGTTGACGGCAGAGGAGACTGTACTGAATGTCAAAGAATTTATGCTTGATTTTGTAAGCTAGTGTTCTCAATCTTACCTAATGATCAGAATCACCAAAGCCAGATTCTGAAGTATCTGCCCTAGAGATTCTAGTATATTCGGCCTGGGTTGGAATTTAAATGTTTAACATCCAGTCTAGGTGATTTTGGGGGCTTCCTAGGTGGTGCTAGTGATAAAGAACCCACCTGTCAATGCAGAAGATGTAAGAGATGCAGGTTTGATCCCTGGGTTGAGAAGATCCCCTGCAGGAGGGCATGGCATAGAGAGTTCTGTTGAGGGCTACAGTCCATAGAGTTACAAAGAGTAAGGCACAGATGAATTGACTTAGCACACTGGATGACTTTATCATCAAGCGTTTTTGGAGAATCTTTTCTTTAGTCCTTGTCAAGTCCGTGAAGTATATAAAGTCTTTTGACAGACCCCTCTGGGAGGACCAGGCTGCAGAGTGAAGAGGCAGTCTTCTGTGGTTCATGGCCTTTGTGAAAGTGTTGGTTGCTCAGTCATGTCTGACTCTTTTAGACCCTATGTATTGTAGCCTGCCAGGCTCCTCTGTCCATGGAATTCTCCAGGCAAAATATTGGATTCACTTATCCAGAGAATCTCCCTAACCCAGGGATCGAACCCTGATCTCCTGCATTGTAGGCAGATTCTTTACCATCTGAACCACCAGGGAAGTGCACAGCCTTTAAATGATGCCAAATTTGGTAGTAGGAATGGAGAGACATTAGAGGTTAAATAAGAAGTCTTTAATAACTGGACGCAGCAGGGAGAAAACTTCCGGATGATACCCAGAAGAGTAACTCAGTGTGTCCAGGGTGGTGCCCATAACTGACAAAGGGAGCGTAAGAGATGGAGCTTATCTGAAGGGAAATTGAGAGTGAGTTGGGTGGAGGCCATCCTGTACTGATGGCCAGTAAGTACGAAGAAATGTGGAGCTGAAGGGCCCATCTGATCTGGCTTGTGAGAACTGAATCTGAGTCAGGCAGGTGAAATCACCAGGGGTGAGTGGATTTCCAAGGGGCAGGGCTCAAGGCAGGGAGCCCTGGGAAACCCCAGTTTTTGGGGCAGCAGATGGAGCTGGCTTGGCTTGGCGTCTGGAATGGACTCCTCTGGGCCAACTCCATGGCTGTCTGGAAAGGGCAAAGGCTTTTCAGTAGGAGAGCAGCAGTGGGGGGTAAGGATCCAGCAGCTTCTTCCCAGGGCCCAGACAGTCCCACAGACTGGGAAACTCAGAGATGTTCCAGGTAGGAAGGAGGTGCGTTGGCTTGATTCTGGCTGCCAGGTAAGTCCTCTTTATTGGGAAGATGAGGAAGGGAAACAGACTGATTGATAGCCATGGGTGGATCGAAGGGGTTGTCCCTCCTATGGGGTCACTGCAGGGCCCCAGCTGCCCCCAGGATAGATATGAGATGAAAGAGGGGAGTGGGGAATCTCCACTGCCGGGGTGGGGTGAGAGGCCTCTCTCCAGCCCAGAGCACAGGGACCCCTCTTGTGGCATTTGAAGTGCCCCATCCACCCCACATCTTCTTCTACCCCACCTTCCAATCTGCACTTTGATTTGCCTTCCTAACAGCTCTGTTCCCTCTGTTTTGGTTCCAATAAATATTTTGATGGTGGGGGGAAAAATATCTCTGGGAAACAGCTTCTGGCTCATTTATCATGAGCAGGTTAGAGGCAGGGGCGGGTCTCACTGCAGGTGAGACAGGAGGAAGTGAACTACACGGTCCTGTCCTGCCCGACACCAAGAATATGGGGAGGTCCAGTCTGGAGTGCTGTGTGCCCGGCACTGAACAGGCAGAGTGAGGCTGGGGTTGATGGAACAGGGAAGACAGGATGGAAACAGAGGGAGTATGGGCAGTAGTTTGGGGTAATATCCAACAGGGAGATGAAGCTGTTCAGCAGGGTCTCTTAAGGGGAGCCTTATTGATGGTTGGGAGGTTCAAGGTTTGCTGAGTTGGAGGCTTCATAGATTGATGAATGCAGAGTTTTCCAAATGCTCTTGGTTCCTTTAGGCCAAAAGAAATAAATAATAATTTTGCTTTTTAAGTAGTTGGGTCCAACAGCCTTAAAAAGGATTTCTGTTCTAAACACAGAGCGTAACGTATCCCTAGGCATGGAGACAAGCTGTTTGTTCTCTTTGGCGTAGATTCCAAGATCACTTACAAATTGAGGTGAAGATTTGCTATTTTAGGGGGCCATCATCTGTCTTCTAGGTACAAAACAATGAATTTTAACTACTTGTAATCAATTTTTTTCACAAATTGTGATACTTTACACTGTCCCTGTAGACACAAAGGTATTATAGCATCTGACCCTCCGTTCTGCGCAGTCAGAGCTGACTGGTACTTGTCGTGCCTCAGGCATGCAGTTTATAAAGGAAGCTCCCTGTCTTCCTTAAGCCTCTCCGCACACCCTTCACCCTGTCTGCCCCCCATCCCTGCATCCAGATACTTACTGGTTGCGCTTTGTGCCTGCTTTCTCTAATAATCCCTTGACCTCCCTTTGCTGCCTCTGCTCCCCAGGCTTTGGGGTGTCTCTGCCTTTGTACCTTTGCCATCCTGTTTGATGTCCCAGCGACCTCCCACATTTGTCCTCCTTTGTGCACTGATCGGCCTGGTCTCTTAGGACATGCAGACCCTGGATAGTTCTAATCACGAGGAGAGCCCTGAGTGGGTAGACCAGTTCCTAAGCCTGGATTTTCTTCAGGAGAATTCCCAAGATGAAGCCTGAAGGTCTCTGGGGCTCCTGGTCAGTGACAGGCTCTGGCAGAGTTCTCGGTGCCACATGTCCCTAACAGTTGTTGACACCGGCCAGTTAGGGGCTCTGCGTGAGGGTACCACATGGGCCCTTTGCACTAGGGAGTGTGGGCCCCAGGGTTCTCAGGAGTGATGCTGTCATTCGTTTAGGCTTCTGTTCTCAGGGGTAGAACAGCTTCCATTCCTGGTTCTCCAGGCTTTGTACAAAATTATAGTCAATGGCTTTTCAGCCTGATTCTGCCACCCACAGATTCAGAAGCAGTCTGATATTCTAAGCAGAACTGAATCGCCTTCCTTTCAGATGGAGATATTTTCATTAACGGTGGAAATGCTAATAATGGAAGCAATTTGCAAGGGCTGTCTCCTGCAATTTAAACAGTATTTCAGTCTAACCCCAAGTAACATATTTTAACAAAACATATTGTTATTTGACTTCAGATTATATAAGTGAGCTTTAAATGTTACAAGTGGACAAAGAAAATGGAAAACTGTGTTTACCCTAAACGTATTTAGGGGAAAAGATGAAATTATAATTTCTTATCTATTTAACCCTGAAATATTAGAGAGAATTTAATAATTGGATCTGAAAGTACCACCACAGGGAACCGATATTTCAAGTTTCAGTGGAAGAAATTAAATAAATCCTTTTTCCCCAGAGACATGGAGCAGATAATTAGGAATGAGATTAACTAAACATTTAGTGCTACTGCTTAATTAAGCAAGCTCACATCATGATGTTTAAAGTGTCAACAGGTCCAGATACTCAAAGGGAACAAATTGACAACCAGAGTGTAATTTAAACACAACTTCAAATAATCCTTCATTGTGTCTATCCTCATTCTAACTGCCATGGTCTTGGAAAAATTTAAAAGGTTGGAACAAACTCAGTAGCATGTATGAAGCCCCAGTTTATGAGCCTGTGATCCCTGTGCTTTTCCCAGAGAGAGGTGCATGTGGGGAGGTTTGATCCCCACTGTCCTGGGACCCAACCTCACAATCTGGAGAAGAGGTATGTTGATATGGTTATATATTTGATAGACTTTATTGAAATAGCTAATAAAAAGTCTGAAAAGGCCATAGAGGAGGCTGACACTTGCTTGAGAGTAAGGAAAAGACAAGGTTACATACTTGGGGGAACGGGAGAGATTGACCTGGAGGATGTGACATTCCGCTGGGGCCACAGGGTGAGGAGGGCTCTGCGACTGGGCCATGCCACGTCAGGAGATGAAACAGCCAGAGCAAAGGCATGGATGAGGCAGAAGAGGGATTTGCAAATAACTGAATGGAGTTGGATGCGTGTTTGCGGTTGGTGAGGGCTGAGGTGGGCAGTGATAAGAGGAAAGGTTGCCACGGTGGCCCTGGTCAGGGACCTTGACTCCAGGTACCCTGTGAAATTCTTAGATGCACCCACATGCCTGACACAGTGCATGGTATAACGAAGTTTTTAGATGAAGGACTGAATGGGTGATCCAAATCACTCATAGTTTTGAATAAAATGCCATTTTAATTAATAGTAACAAGGAGTGGAAGGTGGTAGCAAGAAGATAAGATGTAGGGACTTCCTGCTGGTCCAGTGCTTAAGAATTTGCCTGCCAGTTCAGGGGACATGGGTTCAATCCCTCCTCCAGGAAGATCCCCATGCCGAGTGAGGGGGAAACTAAGCCTGTGCACCACCACTACTGAGCCTGTGTGCCTTGGGCCTGCGCCCCACAACAAGAGAAGCCACTGCAATGAGAAGCCCAGACACCACAACCAGAGCATAGCCGCCACGTGCCACCACTCGAGAAAGCCCCCACGCAGCAACAAAGATCCATCACAGGCAAAAATAAAGAAGTCCTTTAAAAAAGAGGATAATATATAGATCTATCCCAGGGTCGTGTCTGGAGGGAGCTTGGTAAGTTTTACCAAGCCTTAAGTTTTAATATTTTCTAAACACACATGGCCTTTGTATTCTGTAGCTGATTCCATCTCAGAATGCATAGTTCTTATCCCACTGCCTTGTCACAATGGGAAGTCTATTTCAAATGAGTTTTTGTTTGCTCTTTTGCTGTATTTTCTAGGATTTATCTTAGAGTGAATGCAAAGGAAAGAGTGGCTTAAATTAGACAAAGTTGGAGCTTTTCTGTTTCTCACCAGCTGCTCCATCAGTGCGGGTCACCCAAAGGTCCTATGTACATATATGGCTTTGTCCAAGCCCCAAGAGAGACCGCCTTCAGCCTGAGGCTTGGAGGGTCAAGGGAGAAAGGAAGCAATAGGCAAACTTCAGAGAGCAGAAACAGAAATGGTCTCTGTGTCTCTCTGGGTTTTAGTTGCCTTTCTTGAGAACACTGAGTCAGTTATAAATAGTGAGGACACAGCTACATTTAGTTTTTTCCTTGGGAAACCATCTCATCATTGAATAAGAAAGGTCAGTGAAATGACTATATTAAGTTTTGAATTTGAGCAAAGATGTTGACTCCTTTTTATTTATTTAAGAGTCTTGTGCATATTTCTTATCACTAGATCTCATAACTCTATGCTCTTCAATTTAACCCAGGGGAAACAAGAGTAACAGCAAGACCTAAAGAATAAACATATCACACAAATGTTGTTTACAAACAGCTCCAAAAGAGCCCCTTAATAACATGTCTCTGTGCTCAGAAATACAAGGCAAAGAATACAGCTTTCTCTGGTCCTTGCAGATTTTTCTCTCCTGTTACTTTATGCAGAATGTTGCCTGCTTAAGGTCTCCAGGCTTCCTGCCTCCATTCTATAAGAAACTAAGTACTCTCTGGCCATAAACTGGTTGTGACAGACTCAGAGCCAGCAGCTCCAAGGTTAGAGCCCCCCATAGAGGTCAGCTCCAAAGGCCTGGTGAGCTGGTGTGATCCCCCTGCTTCTGATGCGGGTCATCCATGGGAACAAGGTGCTGGTTAGGCCTGGGCTCCCTGCCCTTGGCTCTCTTCTCAGCCTTCTACAATGTAAGTTGGTCCCAGCACCAATCTTTCTCTGGGATACCTTGACCCAGCAATACAGCATCATAGTCACCCCATTCGTTCATTCATTCAAAGTAGCTGTGACTTGTTATGGACTAAGAAGGATTCTGGGATGTGAAAACAGATGCAGTTCCAGCCTGCCTGGAACTTCCCTTCAGCTGGAGGAGGCGGATAATGAACCAGACCAATGAGCAAAGTGTAGTGATGCATTCTAAGGCAATGCATCCAGCAGGGAGAGAGGGTATGAATTATTAGGTAATCACTGGAGGAAGGCCTCTCTGATTCAAATTCTCTCCAGCTTCCAAGTTTGAGTCTGCCTTTTGGGGAGGCACATCATCCTTTATAGATGGTCTGCTCTTTTGAAAATAACTTCCTTGAAAGCTGTGTTCTTCACCTTATATTTCCCTGCACTGAGACATGTTATTAAAGGGCTCTTTTGGAGTCCTTTGTAAACAACACTTGTCTGATAGTCTTATTCTTTAGATCGTGCTGTTACTCTTGTTTTCCCTGGATTAAATTGAAGAGCATTGGTTGCGTTTTGAATTCTGGACCCCAACCTGGGCTAGATGGGAGATTGAGGCCTAGGGTCTGGCTCCTCATGACCTGAATCCCCTCTCCCAAGTCTCTGGGGACTCACCTCTCTCTGTCCTAGGAGTGTGTGAGGCAGGGCTTCTCCATGAGGCTTCCTGGGACCTTGAGCCACAGAATTTCCACAACTTTGTGCTCCCTAATCATAGAGATTCCCAGGCCCTCCCCCAGTTGAACCAGAAGTTCAGGTGTCATGCCTGGGAATCCTCGAGAGGTCGCAGGAGGCCTGATTAATTCTCCTGTACACTAAGGTTTTAAAAACCTTGATGTTCGGGCACTCAGTGGAGGTAGCAGAAACAGGAAGGTGAAGGCGTGTCTCACAAATTCGGGGCCAGTCCTTCCTGCATCTGGGCTGCGGCTCCCCGGCTCCCTCACTCCCCTGTCTGTTCCAGGGCCCTCCCCACACTTCTCTCTACCAACTCCTGCCCCCCAGAAGGTGTTCTGTGTCAGAAATGTGTTCCTCGCTTTGGATGTACCCCTGGTTGTAATTTAAGCTCCTTTAATCATAGGATTCTTTGTGAAAGGAATTGGAGGCACAGGTAAGCAGGTGGGAAAGAATATTGGGGGAAAGGGGGCTTTCCCAGGGCCTCTAACAATCCTGAGTCATCGGTTCCATGAATGATGGGGTTGGCAGGGTAGAGTGGGGGGTGGGTCAGTCCTTCAAAGGAGGCTCAGATAAAGGTGTCTGTATCATCGGTGAACGGGAGACCAGGAAGGGAACAGAAGGTCCCTCAGTTGAAGGGCTTTGTCACAGGGTCTTGGCGTGAGCTCAGGGGGACACAGTCTGCCACAGCCTGTGAAATCTGCCCTCCCCAAGGGAGTCTGCAGGATGTTCTGTCCGAGTCAGAAATCAAGGGTCTCAGATCTCACACCTCTCTGTGTGGTGGTTTCCCCGCAGGTCCCAGCAAAGAATACTTGACTAAGATTCTTTCTCTCTACTCGCTTCCTTCAGACACGAGGCTGATAGGATCGTCTTGTCTTGGTGCCTCTGGGCTGTATTCTTCCAGACAGTTTGATCCTGTGGCCACTTTCAGCCAGAGGGCCAAGACGGGTTGTGGCTATCACAACCCACCCCTCTTAAATTTCATGATTCTGCTGTCTTGGGGAGGAGCCCAGAATGGCCTGTCACTGTTGCTGCCACCTCACAAGAAGGGCAGCCCACCAAGAGCCATCAAGAGGTCAGCTGATGACTTCGCCTTTGAGTGCTCTTTGCTTTCTCTTTATATTGTGGCCCAAACCCATTGATAAATGCGCACAGGAGTCAGAACTCAAAATGGTCCCTTTGTTTCTGATAAAGCTATATTGAGAAGAGTAGCTTGGTGCTGAGGCCAAACTGGGCTTCCTTTTGCTTCCCTGATCAGTTTTACTATCCTCTTTCTAGTCCCCATACCCTGTGGGAGGAGGTGGTCCTTGTACAGCCCTCCCTCACAAGACTTCAGGATGCAGGAAGGATGGAAGAGGCAGGACTGGCATCATTCCCAGCATCTAGAGTAATGAACCTTCTTTAGGAGGGCATGCTGCCCAGCCTCACATTAGCTCTTGGCTGAGAGGCTGGGCTCCGAGCACAGGGCAAGACAGAGGCCACCTTGAGCAGGGCATTGGCCTCAATCTCTGGACTCAGACATGTGTGGCTGGACAATGTATCACATTCACTTTGAGACAGCACAGGATTAGCAACTGAAATAAGATAGCTATGCTGAACCTTGTGAAAATTTCAAAAGCTCTGGCAGAATTCATGTAAAAATTTTCTTTCTTGTAAGAACAGATAAGATTATGACCAATGTTGCTGATCTTCATATGACAAACAAGGTTGCTGTGCTTTTTCATAAAATAAACGTATTGAAGAGAAATGAGGAACCTCCACAAACTCCTTGCTTAGAGCCCCTTAGCTTTGAATCCCAGCTTGTTGGTTCTTTCAATATCCATCTCTACAAGTCCACTGGGGAGACCTTATTTATTACCTTTGATCCCAAATAAGGCAAAGGGACTGCAAACATTAAGCCACAAGGGCAAGGAACTCTTTCTTATGGATCATTTGGACAACTGAAGAGTCTTACTCTGAGGCACAGGGCTAATAGTAAAGGACCATGCTAGAATTAGGTGTGGGAATTAGAGCAGGGAATAAAAGCGACCAAATTGCTGTCTATGGAGCTAAGGAGCTAAGCTCATATGGAGCTGTCTTATGGATAAAAATGGCTCATTAGGTCTCAGGCACTGTTCTGAGTACTTTCCATATATTAACCCTTCTGGTTTTCACACTCATCCTGAACTTACTATCATCCCTGTATAACAAATGGGGAAACTCAGGCATGACAAATGGGGAAGTTAAGTGACTTGCCCAAGGTCACATAACTAGCAAATGGTAACTTAGTATTTCAACCCAGTGCACATCAGTGCATCTCACACTTCAAAGTGCATATGATTCACTAGAGAAGTTTGGGTGTAAAAGCAGATTTTGATCCAGTAGGACTGGGTTGAGGCCCATGCATTTCTGTAGTTCTGACAAGTTCTCAGGTAACACTGATGCTGGTGGTCAGTGGACCACACTTAGAGTAGTAAGGCTCTGGACCATGATGGGCATCACTGATCTCCTGAAATCTAAGGTCCTCAGAGGTCCATTTATTTTCCTTTTGGTATTGTCTTTATTAACACTCTGTGGTTATCCTAACCTAGGCTCAATTCGTTGAAGATGAAAACTCATTCAGACTAATTCAGGAGAGAGGTGGGGATAGTTTAAGGATACAGAGCTGATAGAATGCAAGATTAGAAAATGACACATCAGCCTCTTGGTACCCAGAATGCCATCAAGATCAAGTTCTCTATCCTCTACATTCCTTTTGCAGGTTCTGCCCTTGCTCCATTTTCTTTCCTGTTTTCCAAAACGGCTGCCTACCCCAGAGTCCATAGACTTTTTCAACCCCAGGACCTACAACAGCCATGTGTATTCTGTTCAGATTCTTGAAGAGGGACTCCAATCAGTTGCTCTGACAGTGACTAGATTATACGGGCTGTGGGTGGGGCAAATTAAGCAGGAAGGATGTTAGATGAATTGTCTGACATATCTAATATCACATGAAAGACCAAATGTCCACTGAGAGTTCATTCCTGGATGTTCAGGTTGCTTTCTTTCAGGGGCCATCAGAAAGAAATAGATCATTTATTTATTGGACACCTACCAGCTGCCAGGCAGTGTGCCCCAAGACGGTGATATGGAGGTCTCACCTTTTTGGTTTTTGGTTTTGAGGAATTTAGAATCTACAGGGAGGGGAGTTCTTTCCCATAGGACAAAACTTTCCTTCTGAGAACAATTAGAAAAGCTGAAGAAGTAGTCTGCATTTCAGTTTTCTTAATTTATTAGGATTTTTCCCTAAATTTATTTTTATTTATATTTCATAGATATATTTGCATGACATAACTACACAATTACATATGTGCCTATGTATTTCAGCTATCCTAAGTGTTCTCTGAAGGATGCATAGATTGACTGCAGAGAAGATCACTGAAGGAGCCTAGTTGTCAGAGTCACTTATAAGAAATTCAACCATTCTTATGCAGTGCTTGACTGCAAGGAGATCCAACCAGTCCATCCTAAAGGAAATCAGTCCTGAACATTCATTGGAAGGACTGATGCTGAAGCTGAAGCTCCAATACTTTGGCCACCTGATGCAAAGAACCGATTCATTGGGAAAGACCTTAACACTGTGAAAGATTGAAGGCAGGAGGAGATGGGGACGAGATGAGATGGTTGGTTGGCATCATCAACGTGATGGGCATGAGTTTGAGTAAGCTCCGGGAGTTGGTGATGGACAGGGAGGCTTGGCGTGCTGCAGTCCATGGGGTTCCAAAGAGTCAGACATGACTGAGTGACTGAACTGAACTATGCAGTGCTTGTTTAGAAAAGTTATGCAGAAAGTGACCATCAGGTTGTTTATGAGGCAAACAGCTTTTGGTAGTTCTAACTGTGAGATGAAAATTGGAAGGTCTATGATAATTACTTGAGGCTTTCGATTGGGGATCCTTGAAGTAAGGGCAAACCAGAAATAGACCATATACTATAAAAACTGAAACTCAGGTTCTGAACAGTTCATACTCTCATTGGATTAGGTGAGCATCCTCCTACTCTAATTTCCTGTGAGGAAAATAAAATTTCATCTATAGTCTCCATGACTTTCCATATACAATGTCTGGCATTTGAGTTAAAACATTATCAGGCACATCAAGGGACAAGATCAAAATAAGAAACAGACAACAGGGAACACTCTTGCATTGCTGGTGGGAGTGTAAACGAATACAGCCACTATGGGAGACAGTATGGAGATTCGTTAAAAAGCTAGGAATAAAACTACCATATGACCCAGTAATCCTAGGCATATACCCTGAGAAAACCAAAGTTGAAAAAGACACATGTACCCTGATGCTCATCGCAGTGCTATTTACAGTAGCTAGAACATGGGAGCAACCTAGATGCCCATTGACAGATGAGTGGGTAAAGAAGCTGTGGTACACATACACAATGGAGTACTACTCAGGCATAAAAAGGAACACATTTAAATCAGTTCTAGTGAGGTGGATGAACCTAGAGCCTATTATACAGAGTTAAGTAAGTCAGAAAGAGAAATAATAAATATTGTGTACTGATGCATATATGTGAAATATAAAAAAATGGCTCTGATGAATCTGTTTTCAGGGTAGCAATGGCGAAACAGACATAGAGAACAGATCTATGGACATGGGAGAGGGGAGGAGGGAGAAGGGGAGATGTATTGAGAGAGTAACGTGGAAATTTGCAATACCATATGTAAAATAGGTAGCCAATGGGAATTTGCTGTATGATGCAGGGAATTCAAACAGGGGCTCTGTGATAGGCTGAAGGGTGGGATGGGGAGGGAGATGGGAAGGAGGTTTAAGAGGGAGGAGATATGAGTGTACCTATGGCTGATTCTTGTTGATGTCTGACAGAAAACAACAAAATTCTGTAAAGCAATTATCCTTCAATTAAAAAATTAAAAAATAAATATGTAAATAAATAACAATTTAAACAATCTTAAAGAAAAACAGACAATAGAAATAAGCTTATGAGTGATGCAGATGTGAAAGCTATCAGGCATGTATGTATAATATGATTAATATAGTTGAAAAATTAGATGACATGCTGAAGAAAATTCATCAGAGAGCATAGGCTTTATCAAAAAAAGAATTAAGTGAATGATCTATAACTGAAAAAAATACTATAAATGAAACGTTAAGCTTAGTAGATGGGTTTAAGAGCAGCTTAGGCACAGGTGAAGAGAAGATTAGTGATCTGTGTGGTAGATCAATAGGAAATACCCATCCAAGACCTGGAGAAAAATAAAGATGGAAAATTCAGATTTGGAACCCATGGCGATAATAATATAAAAGTTTGAAGGAGAGGCAATACATAGAGTTAAACTTTTAGACCATCCTTGCCATAGTCCTTTCCTCTCTTATTAATTCAATTTTTATTCCAGCCACCTTTGTCTTTTTATTTGGGTCCTAGATTCTCTTCTCTAGAACTCTTCAATGCCGTAACCAATGACCACATGCAATTATTTAAATTTAAATTAATTAAACTGAAATACAGTTACAGATTCAGCTCCTTAGTCCGTGCAGACAAGTCACGTTTCACATGCTCAACAAATGGGCAGTGGCAGCATCTGTGTATGCAGCGCAGGCACTGAACATCTCCCTCATCTCAGAAGGTTCTACTAGACAGTGCTCTCATCCCCTGACACTTACATTTTTCCATGAGGTTAATTTTTAGATAATCCCTGCACATGGAAACTTTCCCTGGTTCTAGACTCTTTAGTATTACCTTCAAGGTTTGAAAAAGTAGTGAAAGTGTTAGTTGCTCAGTCATGTCCAACTCTTTGCAACCACATGGACTATAGCTTGCCAGGCTCCTCTGTCCATGGAGTTCTCCAGGCAAGAATACTGGAGTGGGTAGCCATTCCCTTCTCCAGGGGATCTTCTTGACACAGGGATCGAACCCAGGTCTCCTGCATTGTAGGCAGATTCTTTACTCTCTGAGCCACTAGGGAAGTCCTGTAACTCAGTTGTGTTTCCTGATGATTGAAAGCAGGCACAGTGAATTCAGTGTTTAGCTACTGACTGAAAGCAGACAAAATAATCTCAAAATCAGACGCATGCTACTGTGTGACTGACTGTCTTACATGGAGAATGGTGCTCAGAGCACCGACCCTGAGTCATCAGAAGACCTCAGGCTTCTCTAGAGATACTCAGGAAGTACACTATATTTTGGAAAGATGTAGTAAGTATTAATATATAGAGTAAGTAGAACTTCTACTGAACTGAGTACCAAAGGTCTCTTACTTATTATATGTAAGTAATTGCACCTTCCTCCGGCATGTGAGTTGTGACAATTAAATGTGGTTTTTGCAAATATGAAAATTACTCCATAAATGTCAGTTCCATGTACCCCATATGATATAATCTTTTGGACTGAGATGGGCCGGGTTCATAAACTACTTCACTTCATGTTATGCCATTTCTTTTGTTTTTTGTCTTGCAGTGATTTCCCTCAAATCTTCTGAAGATTCATCCTTTGAGAAAAAGAAAGAGACCTGGGCATTTTTTGAAGGTAATTCTTACTTATTTCATTATTATAAGATGCAGCCTCACTTTTAGGTAATAGGAAATGAATAGAATAAGAAGAAAGGACCCAGACTTCTTAATTTTTTCCTAACATCAAATGGTTTTCTTGCTTTAAACATAATCAGGAGTAGGATGGGAATCCCTGGATGTTATCAGTCCACAGATTTTGAAAGAATAGAGTTGAAAGCTCCAAGCTGCATAATTTGGTGGTGTTTGTTTTTCTCCAAGATTCCTACTCCTAAGTGATATTAAGGAGAGACCTTTAAGCAATATAAAAAGGCAAATTACACCTACTGTGAATAATTTTATCTCAGGTTTCTTAAGAGTTTGGGATTCTGGAAACATTTGTAAACCTTAAGCCAGTGGCTCTCAACCCATGTTAGAGTCACCCGGGAGCTTTAAAAACACTGTTGCCTGAACCACATCTCTAGAGATTCTGATTAAGTTGGAACTAGTTAGAAGTTCTTTATGAGATGCCAGCATGCACCCATGGCCCTAGAGAGATGTTTCCCAAAACTGGTCCCAGACCCAGCAGCATCAACATCACATCAGCATCAGCACACTTGGGAGGCTGTTAACAAATGCACTGTGTCCTGTGCCACCCATGCTTACGGAATCAGAGTCTCGGGGGGTATTACCCCCAGAAACCTAGGTTTCGTATACTCAGACTGGAGCTTTAGAGCAGTGATTCTCAACAGGAGGTAATTTTGTCCCTCTAGGGGACCTTTTCCAATGTCTGGGTACAGTTTTGGTTGCCACAACAACATTCTGGTGCTACTGGCATCTATTGGGTCTTACAATGCACAGGTCAGCCCTGACAGCAAAGAATTATCAGGCCCCAAAATTCAAGAGTGCCAAGGTTGAGAAAGTATATGGTCTTAGAGTATGGACAACTCACAGAAATTATTATAAAGTGGTTGAAGATTATGACCACAGCAATGAAAGAATGTACTTTGTGAGTTCTCAGGCAGAACCTTTGATCAGTTATAAAACAGATTAATGTTAAGATGTGATCAGGAAATTGTGAAGGATTACATTCTGTGAAGGTATTGCATTTTTTGATGATGTATGGACCTTGCGAAAAGGATCTAAGGAGACCTGTTTGGGGCTTTATCACCACCTTTTGTTAATTCATTGGTTATGAGAACATGCTCATGGGAGAGTGCGCTTGAGTTCAAACCCACTTCTTCCAACAGCTGGTTAGTAACAGTGACTTGAGGAACTGTCTCCCTAAGAAAAATGTAACCATAATTATGAATCTGGTTTGCAAGCCATAAAGTTGCTCAGGTACGCCATTAGGATTGTTTCATTTTGAAGTCATAACTATTTCATTTCTCAGGTTACACTTTACTGTAACAGTGATTCTTTGTATTCCCTGCCTTTTCTTCTGCACATTTTGTAGATGGCGTTTTCTGTATTTTAATGTCTTCTCCAAGTAAAATAATCCACAGTTCCCTCCCTTAGCCTCTCATTCAGTGAATGCCTGTTTGTTAGCAGAGATGTGTGCCTTACATCCTCACAGAGTGAAGCAGTAGAAAAAACAGTTGATGTGCCCATATTCTGAGGCTGCCTGATAACCCAGGCACTGGCAAGAGGGGCACGTCTGGAGACATCCTGAGGGCGCTGTAGGATAGGTCACTGGCAGATGTGGCAGTAGGAGCCCTGTTAATTATCAGAGGCATAAAGGTATCCGGGGGGTATTGTTAGTAACCCAGACTCTGGGTTGCCCCCTACTCCCACCCCTGCCAAGAATCTGATTATTACATTTAGGAAGAGATTAAAGAATTTGCACTTCATCAGGGCTTGAGGTGTTTCTGGTGCAAGTGATCTGAGGACTGTTTGAAAATACTATGGCCCCAAACCCAAGACTTCATATATTTGGTAAGACAGTAGCATTTAAAAGTCTGTACATATACACCTTGCTGCACAATCCAAATCTCTAAAACATTTTGTATAATTAATGATTACTTTTTATTCATGTGTAGCTACGCAATATCAGGGTTACTCTCAGTCTAACTCTACACAAAATCTATTGCTCATGGTACACTGTCTTTTCCACACAAGAGAATTTGGTTTCTACAGAAAAGCAGGATTGGAATTCTCAGTGTGTATCCTGCCTCAGAGCAGCTGTGTCCAAAGTGCTCTTTTCCTGTGATTTCAGCAGCAGCAGCAGCAGCAGCATCTGTGGGTTTCCCTTTTTTAACCCAGCCACAGTGTTGACTAGGTCAGGGGTACAGTTGAAATTCGCTGGCGTCTGATCCCAGGCCTTTGCCCTTTCGTTCCTGGATGGGAGAGCAGTGGCAGGACTTGAGGACGGATATCTGTTCTCCTGGGACTCAGCTCAGCCTGGCTGCATGCCTACACCACAAAAAAGCATTGTCAGGCCTCTTGGTGAGATGCTGGAGTAAGTTAAAATCCCTCCGGGCTATTTCTCAGGTATTTCTCCCCAAGCAAGATATTATTACTGGCTGGATAAAAACATAAGTACAAGTACCTGGTTTTCTCTGCAGAACTACAAAATAGGGATTTGTAGTTACCCTGGAAATGTAGAGGATGGACATTGATTTTCTGGACTCAATGGCCCGGGACGGGGGTTGGGGGCGCGGGGAGTTGAGCTCCTTCCCTGTGCTGAGGAATGCTGGGGTCACTGGGTTTCAAAGCAGCATTGAATACTCCAGCCAGGCTCATGGTTGCCCAGCAACAGGTGTGCAGGCTGCCTTTCCTGGAGACTGCTCTGCCTGGCCTGGCCTGGTGTGGCCTGGCTTTCTGAACGGATGGGAGCTGGCATGCAGACACAGTGCACCACATCTTGGCCTCCCTGCTGCGTGCACTTCGCTCCAGCCTGCCGGCCTGCCATCTGCTTCAGGGAGGCCTGGGCTGGGGGCGGTGGGGAGACAGCTTTCTGCATGGAGGCTTGCAGTTGAATCTAACAAAGACGTTGGTGTCTTTGGAAGTCCAGTAGCAGAATATGAAACTGCAAGTGGAAAACAGATTTCCGAAATAAACTGATTTCGGAAAACATAGCAAGATCTTTAGAATTATTTTGAGTGTTCAGGTGTATGTGGTATTTGAAAAGCTAAGCTTGGATTTGGTGAAGTGTAGATGTTTTGTTCAATTTGAACCTGAAGGTGAGGATTCAGCCTCCAGACAAGCATTGTTTGGCCTGGCCCAAGTTTTACAACCTCTGAGCTAACATTTATAATGAGAGAGGCTTTTATATAAAAGGTAAAGGAAAAGATGAAAGATCGGGAAACTTTGGGCCAGTATCCAGCCTGAGAACGGCATCTGGAGCCCTACTGTGTCACCTGGGGAACACTTTGGCTCTAGCTTGCTGGCAAAAACTATCCTGGAGTGTTAGTAGTTTGTGCCGGCATTTCAGATGGCTCAGGGTTTAACCTTTCTTTTCCGAGAAAGACAGGGGAGGTGGTTTTAGTGTTCTTAGTAGTTCCAGCAGGGAGATTGCCTTTATGCAGCAAAAGAATGCTTGAAAACGGAGGAAAAAACCCAGCACTCTGGCGTTTTACCCAATCCAGGGGAACCTCAGGTGTTCTTGAGCTTTTTCTCCTCCTACAAGGTGATGCTGTTTAATGTTCCTGTGGCTTTGAGAATACAACAGAGCAGGAATGATCTGTGCTAGGCCTGTGGGGACCCACGTGAGGGTGGCTGGTGCCTGCTGGCCAGTGTCCACAGCCTGGAGGGCCTGTGTGCTTGGCGGTACAGCTGAGCCTTCCGGACTGGCCAGATGTTTTATGACTCTGTAGCCGTGGCTGCCTGTGGAGAGCCCCTCTGTGCACGTTGAGGAGGCTGTGATCTGAAACTGTCATATAGGCCTCCTGGAGCCCTTTGCCTCCTGCCTGAGAGTGTGCCACAGATGTCTGCAGTAGGTTTTGGGGGGCCCTGGTGGGAGAGTCTCCCTGTGACCTCATCCCCCTTTGGTTCCTGCAGTCCTGAAACCAGAGACGCTGTCTGATGAAGAGGGGAACTCGTGACTCACATTGCTCTGCTCCATCGACACAGAAACTTTAGTAAGAGAGTTCTTCTCTCCATCCCAATCCTGAAGCCCAATCTCCATTGCCTTTTGCTCCCAGGGCCCGAGTCTCCGGAATCCTTTTGAGACAGATGCTGCACCCACCTGCCCCCATTCTGTCTGCCTGGCACTTTGACTGCATTGTTTCCCAGCCTCTAGTGCCAGAAATGGCTCTCCAGTCCTCTTCCTGGAATAGTTTGCTCAACAGTGTGTGAATCCAGGACTGGCCATATGTTATTCGTGTTCTGGCCTGTCCTGTATCCTGTCATGAGTCCCAGGCTGTGACCTCTGCTGTGTCCCTTGGAATTTCATGTTAAATGGAGGCCCAAGCTTGTCTCCCAACTGCCCACTTGCAGAGTTCTCTACTCAATTAATGTGCAAAGCCTGCACATCTGAGACACAGGCGTCTATTTAGAAAGGCAGTTTTGATCTCAGTTATAGGAGAGAGTTTTCTCTGTGTCTGTCTCAGTCTCCCCATACCCCATTGAGCTCCTTGACTCCAGTTATCTGGCTTTGTCCCCACCATCGTACTAACGGGGCTTTCCTCCAGGACTTCTCCAATAATTTCCTAGTGGGAAAACCCAGTGGTGGTTGCCAATAGCCCTGGATGCTACTGGGGAAGCTTTCTTACGACATTCTCCTCTCTTGGCTTCTACAGCTCTCACTTGGTCCTCCTCGGCCCCTGTGCCTGGCTCTGCTCCAATTGTAGGATACTCTCTCTATCGCACCCCCCTGCCCTGCTTCCTAAATATTAGTGTAAGTGCTCCCTTCACCAGCAACCTTGTCCTGCTGTGCTTTCTGTTGATTGAACCCAGGTCTCTTGTATTGCAAGCAGATTCTTTACCCTCTGAGCCACCAGGAAAGCCCCTTTCTATTGATACTTAGCTTATTTTTAGTCTCGGCTTCAAAGTTGCCTTCTAAGAAGCTAACTCAAACTAGCTTAGGTGAATATGCTGGCTGAGCCTGAGACCAAGGGAGGCTCTCCAGGGATGGGACTACCTAGGGCCTCGCAGGGGACCCTGAGATGTGTGATTCTGTCCCATTTCCCCTTCTTCTTTCTCCTTGACCATAACCTTATCTGCTTCTCCAGGCTTCCCTGCAAGCCAGCCACACCAGGAGGCTTACTGCTTGCTTTTTCAGCTTCAGCACTTAACCAGCTGCTTCTGCATGTCCTGACGGCTTTACAAACGCGCATTCTTGCCGACTCAGCAATTCCACGTCCAGGAACTTAAATCTTGAGAACACAATGTGAGAGAGTCATTAAGGTTTAAAGTTATGAATACTCATCTTAGAATCATTTCTTATAGGGAAGTTAGGAACACTTTGAGTAGCCAATGAGAAGATACTAAGTCACTCATGATGTTGTATTAATGGCAGAAACTTTTATCATATTTTTCAAAATTAAAATAACTCTTTGAAGAGAACTTAATGAGAAAATGAGATAAAATAAAAAGCAAGGTATAAAACAGTTATGATCTTAAAATTATATGCATATACATCATAAAGTGTAGCACCTCAGAGTGATGGATGGCTGATGACTTTTTTCTATCTTTTTCTGCTTTTATTCTCTCTCTGCATTTTTGCATTTTCGGTGTGTTGTTTTAACTATAGCTTACCACAGTCTTCTGGGAAGCCCCTCCAAACCTCCCCAAGCTGGATGGGTTCCTCTTTTGTGTATTTCTGGTACTGGGCACATATTTCTGTGGTTCAGGTACCATGTAGCCCTCTGATTTCTTGATGAGAAGACATTTGGATATTCATTATTATATTTCTTGTACTTAGGAGCAGGCTAAATATCAGTTCAGTTCAGTCACTCAGTCATGTTGACTCTTTATAACCCCATGGACTGCAGCACATTGGATCTCCCTGTCCATCACCAATTCCTGGAGCTTTCTCAGACCCATGCCCATTGAGTCGGTGATGCTATTTAACCATCTCATCCTCTGTTGTCCCCTTCTCCTCCTGCCTTCAATCTTTCCCAGCATCAGGGTCTTTCCCAATGAGTCAGTTCTTTGCATCAGGTGGCCAAAGTATTGGAGCTTCAGCATCAGTCCTTCCAATGGATATTCAGGACTGATTTCCTTTAGAATTGACTGGTTTGACCTCCTCACAGTCCAAAAATCTTCTCCAACACCACAGTTCAAAAGCATCAATTCTTCAGCACTCAGTTTTCCTTATGGTCCAATTCTCACATCCATACGTGACTACTGGAAAAACCATAGCTTTGACTATATGGACCTTTGTTGGTAAAGTAATGTCTCTGCTTTTTAATATGCTGTCTATGTTTGTCATGGCTTTTCTTCCAAGGAGCAAGCATCTTTTAATTTCATGGCTACAGTCACCATCTGCAGTGCTTTTAGAGCCCAAGAAAATAAAATCTGTCACTGTTTCCATTGTTTCCCACCTATTTGCCATGAAGTGATGGGACCAGATGCCATGATCTTAGCTTTTTGAATGTTGAGTTTTAAGCTAGCTTTTTCATTCCCCTCTTTTACTTTCATCAGGAGGCTCTTTATTTCCTCTTCACTTTCTGCCATAAGGGTGGTGTCATCTGCATATCTGAGGTTATTGATATTTCTCCCTGCAGTCTTGATTCCAGCTTGATTATGATCTTGATTCCAGGCTGAATATGTTTGTTGGCTAAAAGCATTGAAGTTAGCAGAGAAGCATTTTTAATAAGTTTAGACATTTTCTAAGTTCGATTATCTGTGGCTTTTTGCTTTGTGAGCTTTCCTGGTAGCTCAGATGGTAAAGAAACTGCCTGCAGTGTGGAAGACTGGGATTTGATTCCTGAGTTGGGAAGATCTCCTGGAGAAGGAAATGGCAACCTATTCCAGTATTCTTGCCTGGGAAATCCCATGAGCAAGGGAGCCTGGTGGGGTTGCAAAAGTTGGACATGACTTAGCAACTAAAACCACCACCACCACCACCACCAAACTTACTGATCAGTTTGGAAGAATTGACATCACAAAATGTGGAGATATATAATTCATAAATGTGTTATATCTTGCCATTTATTTAGGTCTTCTTTAATTTCTTTCAGCAGCCCACTCCAGTATACTTGCCTGGGAAATCCCATGGACAGAGGAATCTGGCAGGCTACAGACCACAGGGTCTGTAGAAAAGACCGGACATGAGTCGGACATGAATGAGGGACTGACACTTTCATTTTCACTTTATTTTTGCTTCGTAGAAGCTTTAGATAATGCTTCTGGTTTCCCTTTCAATTTATGGGCGGTTTGGGCATTTTATCAATTGGATTGATAGATAAGTTGATCACTAGAGTTTAAGAAATGGCTGTATATATTGTTATAAGCTGAATGTTCATGTCCCCTAAAATCTGTATATTGAAATCCTAACCCTTAATGTGATGGTATCAAGAGGTAGGGAGTGCAGGGGTGTGGGGGGTGATGAGGTCATGAGCACTGAGCCCTCATGAATGGGATTAGTGTCTTTATATGAAGGGACCTGTGAGAGCTTACTTGCTCTCTCTCTGTTCTCCACATGAGGATACCAGGAGAAAACATCTCCAAACCAGGAAGAGAGTCCTTATCAGACACTGGACCTGCCAATGCCTTGATCTTGGGCTTTCTAGTCTCTGGAACAGTGAGAAATAAATTTTTGTCATCTAATTCACCTGGTCTTTGGTATTTTGGTATAGCAGCCTGGTTTTTAAGATAGATGTGAACATGATTTAATCTTTGGACTGGAAAGCAAACTTATTTTGAGATATTTGTAGATTGACGTATATTTCTAATAAATAATACAGAGAGATTCCTTGTCCCAGTTTCACCCTTTTATCCAGTTTCTCTCAAGGCATTAGCATGAAAAACTTCAGTATAACATTGCAACCAGGATATTGACACTGATACAGCTGAGATACAGAATATTCACTACAAGGCTCCCTGAGAGCAAGACCCATTTTTTCCCCACCCACTCCCTCCTTAAACCCTGGCAACCACTAATCTGTTCTCCATTGCTACCATTTTTGTCATTCCAAAAAACTTTGTGTAAATAAAATCATACAGTATGTAAGTTGGGGGGCTTTTTTTCTCACTCAGTATAACTCTGTGCTGAGAGTTGTTCCTTTTTATCACTGAGAAGTGTTTCATAGTGTGGATGGAGTACTGTTTAACCGTTCACCCATTGAAGAACATCTGGGCTCTTTCCAATTTTGGGCTATTATGAATAAAATTGCTACAAACATACACAGCCAGGTTTTTGTGAGAACTGAAGTTTTCATTACTCTGGACAAGTGTCCCCAGAAAGTAACTGCTGAGTTGCATGGTAGTTGTTGGTGTGTCCTTTTAGAAACCGCCAAACTGTTTTCAGAAGTGGCTGTACCATTTTACATTCTCACCAGCAAGGTCTGAGTGACACAGTTTATTCATATCCTCGTCCTTGTCTGTTATTGTCCTAGTTTTATTTTGGTTATTCTGATAGGTATATGGGTATCTCATTCTTCCTGTGGATACTTACAGAACACAAGTTTTAAATTTTGATGAAATCCAATTTAATAAATGTTCCTTATTTGAGTAATGCTTTGGTGTGAAGTCTAAAAATTCTCTGCTTAGTTCTTGATCTCAAAGATTTTTCTTCTCTGTCTTTTTCCAGAAGTTTTCTTGTGTCTGCTTTACATTTAGGCGTGTAGTTCATTTTGAGTTGAATTTTGATAATGTGTGAAGTTTTTTTATTTGGAGCATCTCCTCTGGTGTGGCCTGTCCTGACAATGACCCTCGTGTCCCTGCCTTTCAGATCTCTATGTGTATGCTGTGCTCGTGTGCTGTGTGGGGATTCTCAGTGTTCTGCTCTTCACCCTAACCATCATCTGGCAGTCTGTGTTTAGCAAGAGGAAATCCAGAGGTAAGAGAATGGATAAAGTCATGTCTGGAGTGAGAGCGCAAGCAAACCACAGACAGACAGAAGATGGCTGGGCAAAGTACCACTTTGGTTGAAAAACGCATCTTGTGTCAGGGGTTATTTACCTGTGACTGGTAAGCAAAGTAAGTAGGGGGGATATGTCTCCCTTAGACTCTGCTAAAATCAACCATAACCACTATTGACATCATTGCCGTTCCCCCCTTTTCTTAAATCTCTTCCTTCTGTGGTTTCTGAGCGCCCTTACCTCCCTCTCTCTTCCTCCCAGAAGAGGCTGTGTAATCAGATGACCCTAGGTTTGATTCTGGTTCTGACTGGGTTTTTAGACACATTCTTTATGCACTCTGAACTTTGGCTTTCTTATTATTAAATGACACTGAATGGACACCGCCTTCTTTAGACTGAATATTGCAGTGTATTCTTAATTTAATTACAGCATCTGACATTGTGCCTGGCAGGGATTAGAAAAGCTTCCCTTCCCTTCTCCTGTCTAGTCTGAGTGTTCACTTCCTTCTGCCTTCTTCCTTGTTGATGTCCATGTCCCCTGGATTCTGTCTTCAGCCCCTTCCTGCTTTAATCTTTCTTCCTTAGTGATTGCAGTAATTGCAGCTCTGACTCTTATCTCCCTATAAATACTGCCTGCTTTCTCTCTCTAGCCCCCTCCTCTCACCAAGCCTGCATGACACGTTTCCACCAGCTCCTGTGTGTTTCCTCTGAAATACCCTTTCTGTGCCCTTCTACTTAGGAATTTCTGAAATAGATGGGGACACTGCAGCTCCCAGAGACGACCTGGGTAACAGCTGCGCTCTGGAATTAAAATAACTCCAGTTCAGTGACGACTCTTCACTTCCTATCTGATGACTTGCCTGCCATGCCTCACCTTCTCCATCTAAATAGTGAGGAGTACAGCAGTATAGAAATCTCATAGAATTGTTGTGAGGATTAACTTAACAAATACATAGATGAAACCCTTAACGCATTCTGGTTCTTTGTAAGCATCCTGCATTTATGATGACATGTGAGTATAGTTATTAATATATATATTAATGATTACTGTTAGCCTAAGTTCATAAAGTTGGCAAGTATTACATTTGGAGCTCTTGGCTTAAGGGGAAAATAAAATAGGGACACTGAGCAGCATTTCTAGAGGGGATTCTTTGCAGAGGTGCAGGCAGGGCTAAGGGAACCAGGGAGAAATGGAGAGGGAGGCCCTCAGGGACCAACACCCATGGGATGCTGTTTCTACCCCAGACCTTAGGGGACAAGAGGAGGAGAGGTTCTGGAACTTGTGAGAGCTGCAGCTTTCAGAGACTTGTTGCCACTAGGAGCCTTAGAAAGACTCAGCCAGGCCAAACCAGGCAGGAGCAGGGAGTAAGCCAGGAGCCACTACTCCTCAGCCCCTCCCTGCCCTCCCCTTTGGTCCTGCCACCCAGACTTGAAGCCAGAGGGAAGTGCATAGAGGTCAGCCTCCAGGGCCTGAGTAGAGTGGAGAAGAGTGATGATGACCCGGACGGGAGCACAGAGCCCTTAAGCACTGGAGACAGAGCCAGAGCTCTAGACGGATCCGTCTACCTCAGCCTGCGCCCTGCCCACTGTGCTTGGTGCGTCTGTGCTGCGCTCCAGATGCCCTGCTCCGAGCCTGCGCCCACCTTCTCCACAGTGCCCAAGCTTTTCTCCTGTTGCAAACCCTTGATGACTTTGATGAGTGGCGCATGTTGCACATGTGCAAATGTATTTGCCTCCCTCCAGGCGGATAGCGTGCAACGCAGGGACTATGCCTCTGACCCAGTCTCCTTGGAATTTGGCAGATGACAGCTGCTCACCAAATGGTGGGCAAATGGCTTTGTCTCCCAGCTGCTTTGCTCCCAGCTGCTGGAGTTTGGATGCCACATGGGCAGTCCCCAAGCCTGTTTTGCTGTAAAGGCATCTCTTTCTGGGCTCAGGGGCATAATGGAGAAATCTGCCTGGAGGTGCAAGTCTTGGTAGGCTGTGGGCAGGATCAGGGAAACAGAGCCACATAAGTAATTCAGTAGATGTCCTTCTTTTCCAGAGTCAGCAAGGCAGACCAGGACACATATTCCAGGCCTCTCAAAGAGCCACAGGGAACCCAGATCTCAGCTGCCTCAAACCTCGGGAGTGGGCCCAGACGGCCTCGTGTGTACCTGCACATAGCTTCTGAAGCCCTGTGAGCTGTCAAGGGCTTAGCCTGAGTACCCACTGCAGGCCCCACCCCTTACTGGTCCCTCCACATTCTCATGAATCCTCAACTGCCAGCCTGAACAACAGCCTTTGTTGCTCCCTTTTGACCAAGGACACAGCTGGGGAGCTTGTCCAAGTCCCCAAACAAGGGAGTGCTAGAGCCGAAGCCCAGGCCCATCCCCAGCCTTCGCGTTTCTGTTCAAGAAAACCTCAGCCACCTGGGGACTGACCTTGCCAAGGTCAAGTCCTTCCTTCAGCCTTCCATGCGGTTATTGCTGAGGTCCTTTTTAGACAGCAACTCATAGCTTCCGCAGCAACTTGGGGCTTGGCATCAGTCTGGTACAACTGCCACCTGCAGGCTGGCGTCCTGTAGCCCAGGCAAGACCATGTCCAGGCTGGGGTAAGCCCTCACCTGGACATGGTAGCCTTAGAGCAGATTGGCCAAACCTTCAGGAACAGACCTTAGAGGCCCTACCACTGCTACAGGGACTGGCAGGATGGGGGCATGGCTGCCTCCATCCTAATTATCCGTGATGGGTACAGGCCGAGGGGGGATGACGGCCTTCAGCCTGGATGTGTCTGTTATCTGGGAGCCTTAGCCGTGCAGTGGGTATAGTGTGGCCTGAGCTGAGGAGGCAGAGAAAGGTGGCCAGAACCTCGGGCTCCCATGTGTCTGCCTATTAGAAGAGGTGAGACAAACAGCCTTTCCTTTTAGAGCCCTCAGAGTCTGGAAGATCACAAGTTACCATTTAAAAGCACCACATCCTAAATTTCTGCTTCTATGCACAGTGGTTGCCTTGTGTGGCACCGAGAACCTTTAAGTCAAGAGCCTTGGGTACTAGACTATAGCCCATGGTGGAGACTGGCTCCAGAACCACCCGTTATTGCTTTTCTTCTCTTCCTGGTCTCACTTCCTCACTTGCCAGTGGGTTTCCCAGGATTCCTTCCCACATAGACTCTGCACTTGACTCTGCTTCTGGGGACCCCTAGCTAAGACAGGTGACGCAGTTATGTCATCAGCAATGATTATGCTATGCATGTTTAAGGGAGATTCCAAGCAAGGTCTTGTTATATTTCTCTGTAAAATAGTATGTGTATAAAATTTTGCATTAAGGTTTTAAAAATGTCCTTATTCCACAAGTCTCTAGCTGTTAAATTTTTTTCTGGATTGAGTTCTCAGTAAATATTGCACAGTTAGTAAAGATTTAGAAAATGAATATAAAATTAATCAAAACCACATAAATATATTATAAACTTAGATAAATAATTAATAATCACAAGAAGTAAAATGTTATTGGAAGTGGATTTTTATTTTTGCTTCATATAGCCTTGTATGGATTTACTTAGTAATAGAATTTAGCATCATTTCTATTCCTATATTTTTAATAGATTTAGCTCTGCAAAATCTCAGTATGAAAAGAGGCAGGAATGGATGAAATTTCCTTACACTACTCAATACTTTAAACTGCTTTCAAGTTATATGTCAAAAGTCATAATGATATATCATGGAAAATGATTTTAATTCTCTACCAGCTGACAACTGGATTAGCTCATATTTCAATCCTTGTTGAAAGCAAAATATTGGAAACCTCTCCTCTAGTGAAAAGTTTATGTGCTCAGTCATTAGTCAGTCGCTTTCTCAACACTGACACCAATAGTTCAAATCATTTATTGATTCAAAGAGGCCATTGATGTGCCCAATGGCTTTTAGCCCAGGATAGGGCTCTGTAGTACAAGTCAGAATGGGTGAGAGGAGTGCCTTGATTTTATGAAGTCAGTTCAGTTCAGTCACTCAGTCATGTCCGACTCTTGGCAACCCCATGAACTGCAGCACGCCAGGCCTCCCTGTCCATCACCAACTCCTGGAGTCCACCCAAACCCATGTCCATCTAGTCGATGATGCCATCCAGCCATCTCATCCTCTGTCTTCCCCTTCTCCTCCTGCTCTCAATCCTTCCCAGCATCAGGGTCTTTTCCAATGAGTCAGCTCTTCACATAAGGTGGCCAAAGTACTGGAGTTTCAGCTTCAACATCAGTCCTTCCAATGAACACCCAGGACTGATCTCCTTTAGAATAGACTGGTTGGATCTCCTTGCAGTCCAAGGGACTCTCAAGACTCCAACACCACAGTTCAAAAGCATCAATTCTTCAGTGCTCAGCTTTCTTCACCGTCCAACTCTCACATCCATACATGACCACTGGAAAAACCATAGCCTTGACTAGATGGAATATTGTTGGCAAAGTAATATCTCTGCTTTTCAATATGCTATCTAGATTGGTCATAACCTTCCTTCCAAGGAATAAGGGTCTTTTAATTTCATGGCTGCAATCACCATCTGCAGTGATTTTGGAGCCCCCCCAAAATAGAGTCAGCTGTTGTTTCCACTGTTTCCCCCATCTATTTCCCATGAAGTGATGGGACCAGATGCCATCATGTTAGTTTTCTGAATGTTTAGCTTTATGCCAACTTTTTCACTCTCCTCTTTCACTCTCATTAAGAGGCTTTTTAGTTCCTCTTCACTTTATGCCATAAGGGTGGTGTCATCTGCATATCTGAGGTTATTGATATTTCTCCCTGCAATCTTGATTCCAGCTTGTGCTTCCTCCAGCCCAGCATTTCTCATGATGTACTCTGCATATAAGTTAAATAAGCAGGGTGACAATATACAGCCTTGACGTACTCCTTTTCCTATTTGGAACCAGTCTGTTGTTCCATGTCCAGTTCTAACTGTTGCTTCCTGACCTGCATACAGGTTTCTCAAGAGGCAGGTCAGGTGGTCTGGTATTCCCATCTCTTTCAGAATTTTCCACAGTTTATTGTGATCCACACAGTCAAAGGCTTTGGCATAGTCAATAAAGCAGAAATAGATGTTTTTCCCGAACTTTCTTGCTTTTTTGATGATCCATCGGATGTTGGAAATTTGATCTCTGGTTCCTCTGCCTTTTCTAAAACCAGCTTGAACATCTGGAAGTTCACGGTTCACATATTGCTGAAGCCTGGCTTGGAGAATTTTGAGCATCACTTTACTAGCGTGTGAGACGAGTACAATTGTGCAGTAGTTCGAGCATTCTTTGGCATTGCCTTTCTTTGGGATTGGAATGAAAACTGACCTTTCCCAATCCTGTGGCCACTGCTGAGTTTTCCAAATTGCTGGCATATTGAGTGTGGCACTTTCACAGCATCGTCTTTCAGGATTTGAAATAGCTCAACTGGAATTCCATCACCTCCACTAGCTTTATTTGTAGTGATGCTTTTTAAGGCCCACTTGACTTCACATTCCAGGATGTCTGGCTCTAGGTGAGTGATCATACCATCATGATTATCTGGGTCATGAAGATCTTTTTTGTACAATTCTTCTGTGTATTCTTACCACCTCTTCTTAGTATCTTCTGCTTCTGTTAGGTCCTTACCATTTCTGTCCTTTATCGAGCCCATCTTTGCATGACATTTTCCCTTGATATCTCTAATTTTCTTGAAGAGATCGCTAGTCTTTCCCATTCAGTTGTAGAAAGGCTCATTTAAATGGAAGGGAGGGAAAGGAATACAGCCAGACCTAGGGCAAGTTCCAGGGGAATGAATTCTAAGGAAAGAATACTATGGCAGGTGAGGATCCTGAAAATGATGTCCTTAAAACTGTTTCTTCCAGGGGTATGCAAACCCCAGACTAAAGATCATTGACCTATATAGTAAGCCTAGAATAGTGCCAGGAAGACATGGCGAGTTCAATAAATATGAACTATGATTTTATTACTATTGCAACTATAAATTATCCAGAACACGGTAGGTATTTAGTAAATACAATGCAGAAAGAGTTCAGTTACTAACAAAGGGTTGGATCAGATTAAACCAAAAAAAGAAAACTCCCCAAAGCTGAGATTCTGTCATCCTGATCTGGAGCCTGCATTGGTCACCTCCATCACAGATCACTTCAAGTGTAGGAGCTTGAAACAACTTTTTTATTTGCAGATCAGAAAGGTGAACTGGACTCAGTTGAGCAGTTCTTCTGGCCTCAACTGGATCACTTATGCAGCTTCAGCCTGCTGGTGGGGCAACTGGGGCCTGGCTGCTCTGAGGCCTCAGCTTGGATGTCTTATGTCTGTTCCATGTGGTCTCATCTTCCAGTGCGCTAGCCAGGCTTGTTTGTGTGGTAACAGAAGAGTTCCCTGCAATGAGAGAGAGGAAGAGAGAGAGAGCACAGATCTCAAAGCACAGGGCCTTTTATGCTTCTGCTTGTGATTCTATGGCTAATGTTTCACTGGCCAAAGCTCATCACATGGCCAAGCTCGGTGTCAGTGTAGGAGGGAGTCACATAAGGATGTGGAGAGATAGAATATATTAATTTGTGATTCACTGGGGCCATTGATGTAACACTCTACTACACAACTCCAGGGCCCTGTGGCTGTTTCAGCTTTACTTCTATTTGAGGTTAGTTCAACAGTGAACTTAGACTGGACACTTATTGATATAACTGCCTAGGCATTCTTATTTTTCCTCTGCAGCTAAAATTTTTTTTTTTTCTCAAGGATGCCTGCTATGGAGAATGTCATTGCAAAAAAAAGAAAAGATTGTTTTTCCCAGGGCCTCCTTTCAATCCTGGAAGAGCTTTGATCATAGAATGAAAACCCACTTTAGAGAGAGGAGCATCTAAGTGGGAACAAGTTGCCCTGAGAACACTTCCTCATAACTAAGACAGAGCTCTGAGATTGGGTAACTCTGTCATTCCAGGACTCTTCAGGTTAGAATCCAACTCAACCTGGCTTGCCAAAAAAAAAAAAAGAATATTTGGGGCTATGTAACCAGGAAGTCTGAGGTATACAGCTTCATGCCTGGCTTGATCCAGGTGTTGAACAATATCACTCACTGTGGCATCCTTGCTATGAGTCTACTGTACTCATCTAAAGAGAACCTGGAGAAGTGGTTACTGCAAACATTGAACAACACCTGGCCACCTACATTTCCTAGTAGTTCCTGGGGCATATATATCTAAAGTAATATTTATTTACCATCTTCTATTTCTTTTTCCTTTCACAGTGAGACACTATTTGGTGAAATGCCCTCAGAACAGGTAGGAATATTTTCTTCCTTTTTCCATGTAGAATCTTTGCTATTTTACTTTCTTTTGGCATTACCAGGAAATTGGTTAAATTCACATCTTTGTCTTAAGGTCTGCATATTAGTTTATAGATTGACCTGAAAACATGTATTCTGCATGCACTTGCATGTTTTCAGATTTCATACTCTGAGGGGCCAGTGAACATGTGACTCATGCTGGCCCAGTGTGCATGCTGGAGGAGGCTTGGCACCTGCTCCTGGAAGACTGTTCCCTTGTGTAGGAAGGGACTGGCAGATGGACTGAACCACCTTGATGCCTTCTGACCACGAACACTCCTGATCCCCTTCCACCAGTGCCTTCTTGTCCTGTGCCCTACTCTAAAGAATGTGTCCATTAGTGACAGATGTGCTAAGAGGCTAGCCTTTTAGCTGATGGGACACACCTTACAGGTAACAAGAGTTATAGTAGATATTGCAAACTCAAGAGTATGTAGAAATTTGAGACTTCTGGTCCAGACAGGATGGGTAAGATCAATTTCTTCCTGCTTTTCTTCCCTGCCAATAAGCATAACTATCAATTCTGGAAATAATATCAGAGACCAACAAAGGAGGACTCCGAATGGTAATAAGAAGGAAATGATGAAAGACAAAAGCAAAGAAAAAAAGTCTTAAAAACAACCAAAGAGAAACAATTTATTACCTACAGGTAAACACAGATTTGAATGACAGTGCGTTTTTTCATCCAAATCCATGGAGGGCAGAAAGAAGCAGCATATTTTTCTATGCAAACAGTAATAAGAGAGGTGGTAGTTAATATCAAAGAAGATATCATGTAAGACAAGAAAGATGAAGAAGGAAGTTTTTTTAATTATAAAAGATCAACTCATCAGGATGATATGACACTTTACATGGGCCTAACTACAGAGCCTCAATACATGTAAAGCGAAAAACAGAAAATTGAAAGATTTTCAATTATTCTAGAATAACAGCTGGAAGTTTCAATGCTCCACTCTCAGTAATGAATAGAGTACCTAGACAGAAAACCAACCAGGACACAGAAGATGAAACAGTTTTACCTAACATATAAAAATAATTTGCCCAGTGACTGCACAGTATATTTTTCTCAAGTATATTAAAAAGTATATATGAGTTGATTCTCCAGGATAGACCATATACTAAGTCATAAAAGATATCTTTATAAAATTAAGTATTTTATTTATGTAAGAAATCATACCAAGGCTGTCCTCTGACCACAAAAGAATTAAATAGAAATTAGTGATAGAAAGAAATCTGGGAAATTCCTCAATATTTTGAAAGTTCAAACAACATACTTTTAAATACTGTGTGGGTCAAAGAAGAAGTCAAAAGAGAAATTAGAAAATATTTTGAATTAAATAAAAATGAAAACACAGCATATCAAAACTTATAGGATGCAGCTAAAGTAGTGCTTTTATAAAAATTTATGGCTTTTAAATGCTAGATCAGACAAGAAGAAAGGTCTAAAATCAATATGTTAAACTTTCACCATAAGAAACTAGAAAAAGAAGTGTGAGTGAAATCTGAAGTAAGAAGAACAAAAAACGTATTAGAGATTAGTATAGAAATCAATAGCATGGAAAATGCATACACGTATGCACACACACACACACAGAGGTATCAGTGAAATCAAAAGTTGTTTCTTTGTAAAGATCAGTAGACCTGAAAAACCTTAAGTTAGATTGTCCATGAAAATAAAAAAGAGAGAAAGAAAAAAACCATTTACCAAAATTAGGAAGGAAAAAAGGAATTCCTAGAAATCTTATAAAAATTAAAAGGTTATAATCCTTATAATTCAAAGGTATTCTAACAAATTAGACAATATAGATGAAATGGAAAAATTCCTAGAAAAACAAAAATTTTCCAAAACTGATTTAAAAATAAAGCTATAATCTGAATAAGTCAAGAAATTAAATTGTTAGCAAAACACTAAAAAACTAGTAAATATAATATTAATAAAAAGGAGTAGATTCACAGCTGTTGAGAACAAACTGGTGGTAATCAGTGTGGAGAGGAAAAGGAGGAGGTACAGGAAAGGAGTAAAGGATTAAAAGGTACAAACTGTTATGTATAAAATAAGTATACTACAAGGATATATGGTACAACACAAGGGTATAACCAATATTTTTTTCCAATATTTTATAATAAGTATAAATGGAATATAACCTTAAAAAATGTGTATCACTATGTCATATACTTGAAACTTGATTAGTATTATACAGCAACTGTACCTCAATTTTAAAAATGAGCAAAAAGATTTGAATAGATAGTTTCCTAAAGAAGACATATAAATGGCTGACAAGTTAATGAAAATGTGTTTCATATCATTAGTATTAAAGAAGTATAATTAAAACCATAGTGTCATGCCAGTAAACACCCACTACAATTGGCTGTGATAAAAGACAATGTCAAGTGTTGGCCAGGATGTGGTGAAACTGTATATTGCTGGTGAGCATGTGAAATGGTGTAGGCGCTTTGGAAAGACAATTTGGTGATTTTTTTTTTTGCCCATTTCTTTCGTCGGCAATGGGCTGCCTTTCCAGATGCCTGATGTCCTCTGCCAGCATTCAGATGTTGTTTTATGGAGTTTGCTCAGTTTTTGAATGTTCTTTTGGTGTATTTATTGGGGAGAGAGTGGACTCCCCATCCTATTCCTCCGCCATCTTAGTTCCCCCCTTGGTGATTTCTTAAAACAGTAGACATAGACTCAACCACTTTCACTGTTATTTTTTTGGCAAGAGGAAACTTTTGTAGGGTGACAGAGATGTTCTAAATCTGTATTGTGGCAATGATTGTACACTTTATAAATCTACTAAAATTGTTGAGTTGTATGCTTATGATCAGTGAATTTTATGGGGAGTAAATTACGCCTCAGGAAAACTGTTTGTTTCTTGTTTATTATTATTATTTTTTTTTAAAGCATATGCCCTGAAAAGGCTCAAAGTATTGGCATTTCAGACACTGAAAGAGGTTATGGCTTGGGAGATGTCATAGGCTGTGCAGAGATCAGCCTGCCAGTGTCTCAGAATTTGCATCTAGTGTCTGGCCTTAAATCCTTAGCAAGCAATGTGGTAGTCTGGGCCCTGCTTCCTTCCCTTCCCTCATTTTCCCCCTCAGTTGCATCTATTCCGAGCTGGTGCTGATGCTGTAAGTACAGTGAGAATTTCACCCCGGCCTGGTTTGGTCTCCCCTCAGCCCTGCAAAGCCTGCCAGAGGTCAGAGATGAGCACAAAGTCTCACTTAAATGCTGCTGCCTCAACCCGCTGGTGCTGTCAGTGAGACTGGTTGGGTGCCTGAGCTGAGCTCACCCCACGACCTGTCCCTTGTTGGGCCGTCCCACAGATGTGCCTCTGGAAAACCTGCCTCTATCCACTGTGCCCCAGGACCCTGCAGGGACTGGGTCTGCCCACTTAAACCTGGGTGCCCTTCTGACTTGCACTCATCTGTCTGTTAAGAGCCTCATGCTGATTTGACTTAGTGCAGGCTGTTCTCCACCACAGGGCCTCTCTTGTGAACTGGTCAGTCCTTGCCATTTTAACTGGCCTTGACCTGAATTGTGCTCTGCCTCTATAGCCCAGGCATTTCATTTTCCTGTCCCTGTTGTGCCAGGGAGTGCCCACCTCTGGGCTCCATAATCAGTGCTATGGCAGTGGACAGCTGGGTCCCTCAAGCCATGATCGGGATGAATGTCTGTTTCTGTTCTCTGACCACGTCCTCCTAAGGGAGAATGGGCAGAGAGCACAGGACCAGGGCAAGTTGCCAGGAACAAAAACCCTCAGGCAGGGGAGGGGCCCCCAGGAAGAAGCCACACTCTGGCCCTGAGCTGTGGTCACTGAGAGAGGGGCCTTGCCAAGTGACTGGGGCAGAACCTGGGGACTCTAGGGAATTCCTTGACTTTCTGAGAGAAGTTCAAACAGGAGGAAAACAAGCCTCATCTTCATGTGTGCCGGCCCTGAAGTCGGAAACTGCTGTCTCCAGGGAGGGCGGCCTTGACCTGTGGAGCTGGAGGACTGTTCCTTTCCCATGGTGGATCGCCCTCTCCTGGCGCAGACACTTGGGCCTTAGGGAGCATCTCAGGGCTCTGCAAGATTTTAGCTATCCGGAGAGCAGCTCAGCTGATCACTGTGAAACTGTACCCCGAAGTTCCAGAAAGTCAGATTATAAATGAAAGGCCACCGATTTCATAGACTTGTAATGTGTTCCCACATCATGACTCCTCCCCAGTGCACTCAGGTGCCTTTCTACAAGTTTAGTAAAATTGTCAAGAGGGTGGACGGGGGCACAAAAGGCAGTTCCCAGCCAGTACATTTCCTGACCCTTTGCTTGAACTCGTCTTATGCCCGTGAGATAATAAAGTGTCTCCAAGTGGGAGAAATAAAGGTGGGCATTATGTTATCTGTGCTGATAGCAGTTACAGCTGAAGTCTTCCAAGCTTTCTTAATGTTTTCTGGTGCATACACTTTCTCAAGGAGAGACAGTCAGGTCAACAGAATCTGTACATGTTGGATAAATTACAGGCGCAGCTTTACTGTGTTTTGTGAGCTTAGTGAAGTGTAAGTGAAGTCTCTCAGTTGTGTCTGACTCTTTGCGACCCTGTGGACTGTAGCCCACTAAGCTCCTCCGTCCATGGGATTCTCCAAACAAGAATACTGGAGTGGGTTGCCATTTCCTTCTCCAGGGGATCTTCCTGACCCAGGGATCGAACCCAGGTCTCCAGCATTGCAGGCAGACGCTTTAACCTCTGAGCCACCAGGGAAGCTTAGTTTGAAGCAGTTTTCAGTCTTTTCTGAAACATCAGAGATTTATAAACATTTTAAAACATACCTCACAATCAAAGTATGGGATTTAGTAAGTGATTTGTTTAGGGTCTTGGAGAGAAGGCAGAGATGTGATTCAAAGAGAATATAAAGATATGTGCTCCAAACTGAGGTATGTGACTACTTGCTTCATGTGTATTGAAGCAAGTTGAAGCATAGTAAATAGGAGCAGTGTTCCAAAACATTTATTCCTTCTGTGAAGGGCAGTCTGCTGTGATGGTTAAAGATTCTGTGGCCAGGCTGTCTCAGTTCACACGCCAGCTCTGCCATAGGTTGCTGTGTGCCTTTAGCTAATTTTTCAACCTCTCTGATAAAATGAGAGCAATCATAGCTCTAGCATGTAAGGTGCTGGGGGGATTTCATGAGTTAGTCTGTATAAAGTGCTTCCAGCAGGTAAATGGTGAGCTCTATGCAAATGGTTCTGTTATTATTCAGTCAGTACTTGTGAGGGTTTCTTCTGTAGGCTTGTAAGGCCCGTAGAGTGAGGATGAAATAACAGCAGCCCACGCCTTGAGGTCTGGGAGACCTAGAGAAACAAGACGGTGGAAGCAGCTGTGGCCCACAGAACTGCCACGGGCACCCAGAGGAGGCACTCCTGACCCTGTCTCAGGGGTCTCCGGGAGCTGAAATCTGGGCTGGGTCTTGAAGGTTGAGTTAGAGCTTTCAGGAGAAGAGGGACGGGGGACAGCAGCACATAGAATTGAGGCGAGAAGAGCAAGCTGGGGGAGGGATTTCATCTGTGGGGTGAAGAATCTTGGAGATTCAAGGCAGGACAGCAGGGAGGTGAGGCTGGAGATGGTGGCAGGGCAGATTCCAGAGGATGGCCAGTCATCATATTAAAAGTAATACCAAAGCCTCATTTATTAAATGCCGTGTCCCGGCACAGTGCTAAGCATGGACCACACACTGTCTTCTTCTGGCCTCACAACACCCCCCTGAGTGACTGCTGTGGTTATCCCCATCCTACAGATGAGAAACCAATGCACAAAGAGTGTGGATGTTGGTGAGGTCTCCTGACCCATGAAAGCAGAAACAGTAGGGCTACCAGCCTTGGCCACCTGGCTCTGGGGCTCACACGCTAGCCCAGGCGGGCTGGGGAGCTTGGGTCTGATTGTGAGAGCTTTGGGATTGGCAGTCACACAAATGGACAAGAAATAGATGCTGCAGAAAAGTCAGGGCAGTGGAAGGAGAAGCAGAAAGGTGCTCTGCCTCTTCCCATCTTTGAAAAGGCCAGTGAGCTCTGGTCATAGGCATCGATTTGTAGGTGTCTTCCCCTGTGACTGCATTAAGCTGAGCAAGCCAGTGGGTGGAGGGCTGAGATGACAGGCTCCCATGTGTGTCTCCTGGTCTTGCTCCTGCATCCCTGAGGACATCGCTGTGCTGTCTTATCCTCCCCTACCCAAGGCTCAGGCTCACCACCCTCCTTCCAGAGCCCCAGGCAGAGGCATGCAAGGGGAAGATGGGATCTGGTTAGTCCTAGAATAACATGAAAAACCTCCACCTGGTTTTGGCATCAGTTGGAATCATACCACCATCCACTTGGTGATGTGAGACCAGTCTCTCAGCTTCTGTGGGACTAGTTCACTCTCCACCAAATGGGCACCATCTTGCCTTTGTCCCTGTGGCTCAGGGTTGTCATGAGGATTCAGTGAGATAATACTGGCTGTGGAGTAATTCCTCATAATTACTCACCAAGTGCCCTGTGTACCTCTGCGGCTGAACACTTGATGGGGTTTATTTCTAATCCTCATAAAAAGCCTGCTAGGTGTAAATTAATCTCCCCAGACTAAGAACATGAATAAAACTGCCAACTCTTAGATGAATAGCTAGCCCTCTATACTATTTATGGATCTTTTGATTCCAAGTGACAGAAAAGACAGCTCAGATGGTCTTACCCAGGAGAAGACTTGGCTGGCTCCTGACCGGGGATGCTGCAGGGTGTGGGCCTCCATCCAGGGGACACTGGGTCCTTGGGGCAGTGACTTCTGTTCCTAGCCTTCCTGTGGGCAGTGCTGCCTCCAGGCTTTGATGTGTCCTCTAGCCAGGTCTACTCCCCTCAGGAAAGGAAAGGTGGCAGTGGGAGCCTTCACCCCTGGTCTCATGAAGGACTCATCTTGCTTCCATAGGGAGCAAACACAGTTGCACTCACTGTTATGGGACCAACCTGAACCATGCTCTATGGCCAGAAGGTTGTGCTGAGCAGGGATTGGGGATCAGTGCCACCCAAATGTGTCCCTCCAGCCCTAGAAGGCAAGTAGTGGATGCTGGGCGGGTAACCCCAGGGATCCTTTTTTGCTGTTTTTTTTATGACCCAAGGCCAACACTGCATGGAACCGCTGAATATTAAGGAAGCAACTCCCAGTCTTACCAGTTGACATTCAGAGATTTTAAACTTACAAACCAAACCTAAGCCTGTGGGCAGACTCGGTGAGAACTGGCAGGGACTGCAAAGGACGAGCTCTCATGACAAGACCCAGAAGAACCTCTCAGGTGATGTAAACCATTTCTGATGAAAGGCCATGAGGAGGCTGTGGACAGGAAGGTGCCTTGGCAATTACCTCACCAAGGAGCAGCTCTTATCCTGATGCTTTTCGCAAAATGCATGCAAGAAGGTCATATGCAGAAAGTAATGCATCAGGATCCCCAGGGGTCTGCAGGTCTTTTGAAGGTGCTCCCACGCTGGTGCAGATTTCTGAGAACGCTGCCATGTCTGTCCAGCTCCCTATTCAAGGAGAGCAGATTCCATAATAACGATGATACCAATGCTGATAAGATAGTCATAGGTGATACCCATTTAGTGCTTCTACTTACCAGATGTAGTTCTGTGTGCTTGACATAATATGATGTATTTATGAGAAAAAGTCTTTTCAAGGGAAGCACCATTCTTCCACCTTGAAGGTGAAGTTCTTCAGGCTGTACACAGCTCTTAGCATGGACTGTGGATGACCTTATATGGTAGTGGAAGCCTATGGAGTGCTTTCAGAAGCCTTGAGCCAGATGTCAGGAAATTCACCCTGTTTACACTAGTCCTTGACCTTTGTCGATGGCAGTTGAGCTTGGTGAGGGGGGACCTATGATTGCAAATGACAGTGAGTTGCTAACACGGTTGTCATGTCCTATAGCACCCAGTCTGACCTCTCATCTTACCAGGACAGAGCTCTGAGCAGCTGTAACAGTCCTGCATTTATTATGGACTGAAAATGCAGTGAAATGCTGCCAACCTCTTCTGCTACCTTCTCTTTAGGAAGCTGGTTTAAGCCCAGAGCAGCCATTGTGGATCTGGCTCTACTGACCTTCTTCCTGCTCTAGTTTTCTTGTTCTCTGTTGTCTGGGCTGGGTCCAGAGTCCTTGCTTCAGGGCCTGGCGGCAGATGGAATGGGTTCAGATCCCCAATCTCCTGCCTTGACCCCTCTGAGGCCTCATTTTCCGATCTAGGAGGGTCAGAGATTATGGCTATCAGGTACTTTTCACAGTGCCTTGCATAGGGTAGACTGATAGAGCTCTTATTAACTTGAGCTTCTGCAAAATATGATTGGTCCCAATCAGTTCAATGCCTGGTAGAATCCAGTGTGCCTGCTTTACCTGGTGTCCTAGGGCAGCCGCCCACCACTCAGGTGCAGCCTCTCCCTACGCCCTGCTCTCCTGCTCTGTCCTGCCTGGTACTTGTATGTCTGTGGCTACATCAGTGGCTCTAGAAGGGCACACTGTGCTCTCGCAGGCAGAAAGATTTTCTGATTAAGATTTAAGTTGAAGTTTGTGCTTCCCTCTCAGGGCCAAGATGTGGCACCATGAGATAACCAAGTGGTAAAACTGTTCTCCCTGGGTGGCACCAGGAAATGTCCCCACTCCTCACCTGCATCCACACACTGGAGTTTAGCTCATGTCCCATCCAATTTAGGCTGAGCTGTCTCATCTGACCCTAATGATAACTCTGTGAGATGGATAGCAGGGGTTGTTGCTATTTAGTCGCTAAGTCGTGTCTGACTCTTTGTTATCCTATAGCTCGCCAGACTCCTCTGTCTATGACATTTCCCAGGAAAGAATACTGAAATGGATTGCCGTTTCCTTCTCCAGGGGATCTTCCTGACCCAGAGATTGAACCCATGTGTCCTGCATCTCCTGCATTGGCAGGCGGGTTCTTACTCCTGAGCCACCTGGGAAGCTGAATAGCAAGGGTACATCTCCCCATTTTGCAGGTTGGGGGATGTGGCCCAGGGAAGTGAGGGATTTGCCCTGTGTCACCTCCCTGCTCAGAGTGGAAGCAGATTCAATGCACTTCTGCTGGCACCAGAGCCTGTTTGCTGGATCCAGCCACTAAGTGCCATGGAGTAGAGGTGCCCAGCCTTTGTGGGATGGGGACTCCCATGAGAGGCAGCTGGGCCGGAACTTCATGCATGTCGAAACAAGGGGCCCACACGTGCACATCCTGCCCCACCCTGGTTGGGTCCAGAAGAACTGCCCTGTTTCCCACAAATAGCACTTTTGTTCAATCACTCAGCTCTCTAATTTAGCTGAAGTTTCCTGCCTATTTTATATCTTCCTCAGTTTGACTGGCTCCAGCAATGCTCACTCCCTTGTGTCAAACACAAAATACAGCCCTGCTGCGACCCAAGATGTAGAATAACTCTTCTTGTAAGTGAATCATAAAATGCACTTTCTTTGTGAAAGTTTCCTACCAGGCCTACTGGCTCAACAGGAGATGTAAGATGCTGAGAGAACAGTTGTCTGTCATATGCCATTGTGGTGACTCATTGTAACTGAGGGCTCGTGACTGAGGTATGAAGCAGAACTAAGTTTAGTGCAGTTTTACTGTTTTCAGGGGTAATGGTGATAACAAAACAGGGATCTTTTTCAGCTTTCAGAAAGCCCTGGACTTAATGGCTTAGACTTATATATCTCAAAATTTTCATTTTATTTTAAGGAGCAAGAGGATTAAAACCAAGAAAATAGCAGAGCAAGTTGTTGTTAGGCAATGGTCAAAAAGAAAATATCAAATGACTTCAACAAAAATAAAGACCATGCATTTAACAAAAAGCCAAAATTCAAAACAGGAGAAATATTTGTAATAAGCATGTCAGATTGATGTAAAAAGTGCTAGCAGATCTATAAGAAAGACTCATGATCCTAATAAATAATAGTGCAAGGTGTCCATACATCATTCATAAATGAGAAAACACAATTAGACAAACACAGAAAAGGTTCCTCCTAGTCGGAGGAGAAAAGGAGATATCAGATTTTTCTTTATTAAATGAGAGAAATTTTTTTAAACGGATAAATCTGGTGTTAAAAAGGATGAAAACATACATATACTTATCCATTGACCAAGTGGCTATAAAACAGTACTAACTTGTCAGAAATCATTTTGACAGTGGGTATTAAATAACCTTTAAAATGATCCTTTTTTTCTGAACTAGTATTTCTAGGTCTAAGAATTCAAAAACAAAAGTCTAAGAATGGAAAACCATTATGCACAAATACATTTATAGCAATGTTATTTATATATCAAATTGGGAAACAGATGTTTAGATCCTGGGGAAAGGCTAAGTACACTGCAGCATGTCTTGTCAATAGAATAGTAGGAGGATATAACAATTTGGAAAATGTAGATTCAGTAAAAAGAAGGATGCAAAATTGTAATACAATTTTGTTTTTTAAAAAACCATGTATAAGATCCAAGGGAGAGTTGAAATTTAAATCCATGTAAAAGCCTGCCCATGGATGTTGCTAGCAGCTGTTTATTCATAATCTCCAAAATTTGGGAGCAACAAAGAGGTCCTTCAGTAGATGAATGAATAAATAAACTCTGGTGCATTCAAACAATGGAATATTATTTGACATTAAAGAGAAACGAGCTATCAAGCTATGAAAAGACATGGAGAAAACTTAAATGCACATTTCTAAGTGAGTGAAGCCAATTTGAAAAGGTTCAGACAATGTATGGTGTTCTGGAAAAGGCAAAGCTATGGAGATAGTAAATAGTGGTTGCCAGAGATGGGGCAGGGGGATGACTAGGTGGAGCACGGAGGAATTTGGGGGCATGAAAACTATTCTGTACCTTACTCTAGTAATGGATACATTATAAATTTGTCCAAACCCATAGAATGTACACCACCAAGAGTGAGCTCTAATTAAACAGTGACCTTTGGGTGATAATGATATGTCAAAGTAGTTTCATTAATTATCACAAATATACCATTCTGGTGGAAGAAGTTCATAATGTGGCTGGGCAATGGTCTGTCTGAAATCTCTGTACCTTTTGCTTGATTTTGTTGTGAACATAGAACTGCTCAAAAAAATTAAGTCAAAAACAGAAATAAAACATAGGAGAGGAAAAAGACTGGAAATATTTACAAAGGTTATGATAGACTTATTATTTTTGTTTTCATGTCTATAATTACCATTTTAAAACATGAATATGCATTAATTTATAATGGAAAGAAAAAAAATTTTCAAGAGTTCAAGATGCTAGGAAATGAAGCTGTATATGTGATTGTGTATTTAAACAATCCTGAGGGTTTCTGATCCCTTTTCCCCTCTTAGTGGCCAGAGTTTTGTAAACACACATTCCTTTTGGCTATTTGTGAGTTTACGCAATTGACCTTATACTTAAAGGCATGGCCAGTTAGAGTTTCTGTTCCCAATAAAAATAAGCTCTTGGTGTGAACTATATTCTTAGAAATTTCCCCACTAGTCACTGTATGACTCAGTCTTTGTTATTTTAAAACTCTAGGACTGTATTAGAATAGTCTATTTTCTTTTATTAAATGTATATATATTTAGATAGATATACATTTGTGTTTAATTTACTGTTTTTCAAAGATTATACAGTCATATGTGTGCATGCTAAGTCGCTTCAGTTGTGTCCGACTCTTTGCAACCCTATGAACTGTAGCTCACCTGGCTCCTCTGTCCATGGGATTCTCCAAGAATACGGGAGTAGGTTGCCATGCTTTCCTCCAGGGAATCTTCCCAACCCAGGGATCAAACCCACATCTCTTATGTCTCCTGCATTGTCAGGGGCTTCTTTACCGCTAGCGCCACCTGGGAAGCCCCTATACAATCACATGGTTTAGTAATTTAAATTTAGAAGTTAAATAATTAATTTAAAAAATATATGTGCAGTGATAATTCTCCCTGTCCAGTCTCCTATCTCTTTAGTTCCTTAACACCCACATTCTAAGGAATAATTTTTAAATTCTTTACTGAATATTTCCAAAGTGAATATTTCCAAATTTTCTCTATGCTTGTGTACATAAATACTAATATATATTGTTTTCTCCTTTTTTTATACAAAAAACAATACATTTTACACATTGTCCAACACCTAGCTTTTCACGTAACAATGGGTCTTTCCTTATCCTGGTATAAATAGCTTCCTCATTCCAGTTTCAAAGGACCCTTTGTGTGCATTTATGTGTTCACCATAATTTCCTTAACCAGTCCCATGCTGATGGGACAGTTAGGTTGTTTCTAATCTATTGCTGTTACCAATAGCACTATAATGGCTTATATGTACCTATTGTACCCATGCAAGAATATCCACACAATAAATTCCCAGAAGTGAAATTGCCAGGTCATAGAATATAAACCTGTGTAATTCTGATAACCCTCTGATCCTGATTGCTGAATTATTCTGCATCAGAAAGGGTTTATACTTGTACCCCCAATACTTCTGAGTGCCTGACTCCTCACACCCTTGCCAAAAGAGTGCTTTGCCTTAAGTTTGATTGTTGCCATTCTGATGTGTGCAGAAAGGAAGTGCAGTACATTTTTATTTGGATTCCTCTTTCTTGAGGAAGTTTTAACATGTTTTCCTAAGTATGAGCCTTTCCTCTTGGGTGAAAACTTTTTACCGCCTTCGTTCATTTTGGTTATTGGGTCATATTTTACCGGATTTCTAGAAGTCCTTTGTATCACGGAGATAGCTTCTCTTGGTAACTGTACTTACCTGGCCGATTATGCGTCTGAGGACAAGAGAGGCACTCTCCTCTGGGTTTTTGGAGCCAATAGGATGCATTTGAAAAAAGGCCGATGGCCATTCAAGGAAGTGTGTGAACTCCGTCACACAGGTAGCATGGACAACAGGTTTCATATCAGGCCAGTCTGGGTTTGCAGTTTTTGTTTTATGCTTACATTGTTGCTTAGAGCAAGTCATTTGGCATCTTTGAATCTTGGCATTCTTACCTGTAATATAAGGCTTACCCATTACTTTGGGTTATAATGGATAACATGTAGAATATGATACTACAGTGATTGCATAAGTAACCACCCAGATAATTGAAAACACTCACCACACCCCTGAGGATCATTTCAGCCTCTACCTTAGAGGTGAAGGTACAGCAGGAGGATAAGGTATGACCAATCATGGTGGCCTCCGGGGACTCCCAGCTGCAGTTCCCCGGGGTCCTTTCTCACTTGTGCAGGGGCTGCTCTGTCTCTCGATTGGGAACTACAAAGACATATGCAAGGAACACTGGTGTTAGGGGAGCTCAAGGAGAAGTTTTTAGTGATATCTTAATACCCTACTGGTGATATAGCCAAGCCAGACTGAGTAAACCCATTAACTATGTGTAAACCACTTATCTATACATCCCCAAACAATGTAAGCAAGCCTGGCCCTGGGTCTCTCTAGAGATTTTGGAACTTGACACAGCACAGTACATATTCCTAACTAGTTCATCTCATCATCCTTAGCCAAGGATCTGTACCAGACATCCCTGGAGATAAGCACAGAACCATCTCATTTCAGCTTTAAAAACTCCTACCTTACATAGGTTCATCTGGGTTCTCAGAAACTGTTGCTTCCTTTCCTTGGAACAAATCTGCCTTTGCCTTCACCTGGACCTTTTTCTTCTACAGCTCAGGGGAGACTGTCACCAGCGTGACCAGCTTGGCCCCACTGCAGCCCAAGAAGGGCAAGAGGCGGAAGGAGAAAGCTGACATTCCTCCCGCAGTTCCTGCCAAAGGTAGGAAACTAGCCAGTGGTCACCTGAGTGGAGAGCAGAGCACCTGGGGTCTGATGTGAGTTTAGGACAGAAGATAGACAGATGGAGGATGTGACATTCCTGATTATATGGTCTGGAAAACTCCACCTAGATTCTGATCATATCTGAGCTCTGTCCCTGAGGTGGGCTGAGGTGGGGGTGGTGCCACTGGCCACACACGGCTTTAGCAGGGAGCTGCAGGGGTTGTGATGGGGGGTCAACCTCTACAGACTATTCTAAAGTGTATTTCCCTCTGAACTACTAACATGGTCTGTGCAAAGCAGAATGGGGCAAAAGGGTGTCTGTTCATTTAAGGGAAAAAGTTTTTCTAAGGATAACAACCAGGTGTGTAATTTAGTTTGGATTTGTTCTAGGGATAAAATGAGAGTTATTCCTTGATTCCAAGGAATTATGACAGAGCAACATAAATGAGGAAGATGGGCATTTTCTGAGGCAGGAACTAAAGGTGTCTTTAAATGGTTCCTAAAATAACTGTGGCCAATTTAGGAGGTCATATCTCAAAGGTTTTGATATGTAGTTGGGAATATAAGGGTTGCCCTGGTGAATAATTTAATAACAAGACAAGATTCATTACATTCCTCAACTGGGACTTTCTAGGATGTCCCATAAGCACTCTTTGAGCCCTGTGGTAGAAGGCAGTGGTGCAGAGTCTGAACATACATCAGGTGGACAGAAGAGACTGGGAGTCATGGGCATCCTGGGAGGCATGACATGTGTGGATCTGGGGAGGGAAGTCGGGTGGTCCCTGCTCTGGGTTGGGCACTGTACTGCTGTAGTGTCTCATTCTATCAGAGTAGACAGTGCCCTGTCTAATGAAAGAAGAAAATGAGACTCAGAGAAACACATGGTAGAACCTGACTTTGAGTTCAAGTCCCAAACCACTTAAATACTAGTTAGTTGCATGATATTGCAGGAAGAGCCTCAGTTTCCTCCTCCGTTAAATGGGGACAATAAAACCCTCTCTAATGACCACACAGGGTGGCTGTGAGGGTCAAAGGTCACCACGATCAGTTAGTGTGCAGTTAGGAGGAAGCCCCAGGGAAAGTTCTAGCCTCAGCCTTAACCAAGTGTACTTGGTTCTCACCTGCACATCTGACCTCTTTGTAGCTGGTTGTGTTTTGTCGACCTTGTTGAGGAGAGAAGATGCCGTGTCCAAAGGCTAGGAGGGGATCACCATTCCCCGAAGGGCACCAGTCCAGCTGTTACCTGGATCAGAAACTAAAGTTCTTCCACGAAGGCAGGAAGGGGCCCACATGACTCTCTGTCTGTGGTGCTCATGGTATGTGGACTTTAAGGGTCCTGGGAGGAATTGCAGACTAAACCCTTGACATGTTTCTACAGCTCCCATCACCACCACATTCCATAAACCGAAGCTGTTAAAGCCACAGAGGAAAGTCACCCTGGTGAGTAACCACATTCTCTGTGTTGTCCCCTCAAGCCCTAAACACACTCTGGTCCAAAGAGTACCTTCATTGACTCAACATGCTCCAAGTTCTTGGTGCTTCATCCCCAAGCAAAGCCTTTCTTTCTTCTTGGGTCAGCTTTTGAGCCAATTTTTCTCCATACCTAGTTCTCAGAGTGTTTTTTAAAAAATCCGCATGGGATTGCTTTTTATCATCCATGCTCCTTTTTGAAAAGAAGGAAAAAAAAATCACACTCTGGAATGTATAAAATATAAAGTGGACCAGCTTGTATAAATTTGTCTTGATAACCACTATGAAGAGACTGAGAAAGAACCTTCCAGAATATATGTTGTACTTTTTATTTTGAAATAGTTTTGAGATTTACAAAAGCGTTAGAAAGATGATACAGAAAGTTCCTGTCTACTCTGCGCCCAGCTTTTCCTAAGGTTAACATCTCACAAAGCTGTGGTATATTTGCCAAAACTAAGAATTTAGCCTCAGCATATTACCATTAACTGCACTCCAGATTGGGGTCAGATTTCATCAGTTTTTCCACGAATGTTCTTTTTCTGGTGCAGGATCCCATCCAGGCTAGCACATCAATTTCATGGTCCTGTCTCCGTAACCTCTTTCAATCAGGCCCAGTGCATCAGTCCTATGGCCTTGACCCTTTTAAAGGGTAGTAGCTACATTTTCTTGGAGAAGGACATGGCAGCCCACTCCAGTATTCTTGCCTGGAGAATCCCAGAGACAGAGGAGCCTGGTGGGCTGCCGTCCACAGAGCTGGACACAACTGAAGCGACTGGCAGCAGCGGCAGCAGCTACATCTTTTAGAATGTCCCTTGATTTGGGTTTCTCTGAGGTTTTCTAATGATTAGAAATGAGGTTATGGATTTGAGGAAAGAGCAGCTCAGAGGAGATATGCATTTCTCATTGTGTCCCGTGGATGGGACCTGCTGTGACATTCACCTTGACCACTTAGTGAGGGTGAGTCTGCCAGACTTCTTCATATAAAACCACTATTTTTCCTCTCCATCTTCTATTTGTTAGAAGACAGTCACACTCAAGGGGAGAAGAGTGAAGCTGCACCTCTTGGAGGGAGGGGTATCAAAGGCTTTGTGGACACATATGAAAACCACCACAGTAATAGGTATTTTAAAGGAGATCCATCCAGCCTATGCAAATAGTCTGTTTTTCCTTGAATTTTCATCTACTTATTTTAGTGTTCATCAGTGGATTTTGCTTGCAGCACTTATTAGTATGGTGAATTAATGGTAATTTTCTGTTTTCCTCAACCTGTCTCTGTTTACTACTTAAAATTCTTCTATAAGCAAGAGCTGGCTCCCTTCTCTTGTTGATTTATTCACTAATTTCTTTACATCAGTATGCATACATGCAGATTTAATTTCTTTTAAATGTGTACTTGTATTGTTATTCATTTTGTTGTTAATTTTGTTCAGTAGTTGTATATTTGTGTGAGAAAGAGAGAGAAACAGAAAAAGAGAGAGAGAGGCAGAGAAACTGGCACGCCTATTCTAAAATCTGTATGTATTGCAAAGGAAAAGAACAGAAAAGTGGAGAGTTTATATATGCCAGTTCACAAAGTTTACATTTAAGCCACAGTAATTAAGCCATGTAGTAAGTAATTGGGCTTCCCTGGTGGCTCAGACAGTAAAGAATTTGCCTGCAATGCAGGAGACCCAGGTTCAATTCCTGGGTCAGGAGGATGCCCTGGAGGAGAACATGGCAGCCCATTCCAGTATTCTCGCCTAGAGGATTCCATGGACAGGGGAGCCTGGAGTGTTACAGTCCATGGGGTCACAAAGAGTCGAATGGGATTGGGCAGCTAACACCTTCACTTTGCTTTCAAGTAGTGGTATTTACGCAAGAATAGACATATAAACCAAAGGAACATAATAAAGAGCCCCTAACATATCCGCATATGTATTGTCACTTGATTTTATGACAAAGGTGACATTGCAGTGCAGTGAAGGAGGGATTACCTTTCCCTATATGGTGATTATCTTTTCCATATGTGGCACCATATATATGTGGTACTTCACACCACACTAACAATTAATTAGTATGAAAGGTAAAAATAAAGCTTCCTAAGCATAGTGTATCTACCCAAGATCAGGGCAAGCAAAGATTTTCAAATCTGTAATGTTGCGAGCTTGATGGTTGCAGTCAGGACTTGAACCTGTGTCCTGAATCCAGAGCATAAGGTTTCAACCAGCTTATTCAAAGCTTTGTCTCAGGGGGAAACCTGGATCTCTGTGCATGACTCTGACATCATCTCCTGGCTCAGCCTTACCCCTGACTTATTCTGTGCCCAGGTTACCTGCTGTTCCTCTGGACAGGATGGCTCCTCTGTTTTCCAAGAGAGAACTTCCTTTTTTCTGCAATGAATTGTGGGTTCCGTTTTCATGCAGTGTGATTCCGTCTGGTTCAAGTCATCAAAAATTCCTCACCATTTCTGCTCTATTGGCTATACTGGTCTTGTCCTCAAATACAGCAGCAAAGGTTTTGCTAATTTCAAAAGATCTATGGTCATTCAGTGGACTTTGGGAAACTCAACTGAATACAGAGGCTAAAATGATCAACTTTTCTTAGAGCATCCTGCATGCTGCCCATGAGAATCAGACTCCCCCGATAGTCTGAGCTCACTTTTCCAGCTGTGCATACCACTGCACATTTCTGTAGGTGTGGGTGCATCTTTTCCAGATCTTTTTATTCCTAATCCTGGTATTTATCAACAACTTCAAGACTGATTATAGTTTTGTAAATTTTCCCCATTTTACACTCCAAGTTGCTCAGGGCCTGTTGTTTCTAATCTAATCTCTTACCCCTTGTAAAAACAGAAACTGCCCTTTATTGACGTTCCATTGATACATCCCAGGGATATATAGGAAAAGTGCTTTTTTGCATGTCATCATATTTAATTCTCATAGTAAGTCCCCCCATCCCTAGACTTGCCTGTGAGGACACACAAACACTCTGCTTAAGGAAAGTGAGTTCCTACAACCCTCAGAGGGTAGCGTTTCATCTCTCATGAAGAAAGGGCTGCTCCCCTAGTGGATGGAGCAATGTCAGCAGCCTTGAATGGGCAACCCTCTAGTTCACAGTGACACAGTGCTGCCTCCTTCAGCAGTTTGGGGTCACTTATAAATGAAGTAGATTCAATGGCATTTTCAAAAATAACTGGTCCCAATCACACGATTTTTTGTTGTGGACTTCTTTTGGCCCCACGTGAGTGGTTTTTTTTTTCATTTTTCATCAAATTTTATTTTTTTAATTAATTTATTTTAATTGGAGAATACTTACTTTGCAATATTGTGATTTTTTTTTTTTTTTACCATAAATCAACATGAATCGGCCACAGGTATACATGTGTCCCCTGCATCTTGAACCCCCTTCCCACCTCCTTCCCGATGCCGTGGACTTTTTGTTTGTTTGAGCTGGCGTGCTCCCCTGGGATGGAGATCCAACAGAGGAAATTCTTGATTTGCACAGAAATTAAGTCAGGGCAGTTATATATGCAGTTCAAAATGGATTCTTTGCTTTATGGAAGTATCCACAATGCAGTTATTAAATACCAATTTTCCTGTTCTTTGATCATTTAAGATATGAAAAGACTTAAAATGTTTTAAACTAAATTTTCCAGAAATGAGTCAATTTGAAGACCAATTTGTACCTACAACAGTACACACTAAAGGAAAGAACTGACTTTGAGTGTACCTCTGCCTGATCAGCAGTTTAGAGTTAAAAATACCAGGCCTAGCGTCTACAGGTTTTGGTTAATATTAAGATTTATTTTCCCAGTAGGCCAGCAGCAGTGACCTCAGTCTCAATTTGGTCGATATTTATCTCTCAGATCAATAAGTCTTGATGGCAGCTGAAACTATAGTCAATAGCTACCTGTTGACTCATATGGGCCTTGGTGGGTAATTTAGAAAATAATTTAGCAACATATTTTCTTTGGGATCTGGTACCAGTTTAGGTGTTTAATTCTATAATTGCTACATTTTGCCACAGAGTCCATAATACAGTGCTTCCTGGAGTGGTCTCAGGCCACAGAGCTCTCCAGCCCCCCTGCCCCTCTTTTCAGAGTGATGTTGACACATGCTCACCCCAAGAAAACAACCTGCTCCCTGCCTCCACTGACTCATTGGCAAGAAGAAGAACCTCCATTTACTGAGCATTTACTGTGTCAGCTCCTCTGTTAGGTGCTTTGCAGACTCCATCTCACTCATCTCAACCATACAGGCCAACTCCCAGCAGACCCTTGGACTCCAAGCAAAAATGACAGGCCTGGGTCCTTGTGTTTTCATCCTCAAAGCTTAACATCTTTTCTGATGTTTCCAAGATAATATGGTATTTTGCAAGAAGTATATATACCAGAGACTAATAGTGGTTTGAAAGAAAAAAATTATAGGACTCAAGAAGAAAAAAGAGGTGAGAAAGGCATTTTAGATGTTTTGTAATCGAAGTGTCAAAACTACCTTCCTCTATTTTAACAAAACAACCAGACCCAACAACCTGTTCTCAAAATTGGCTTATGAAGCCATGCCTTGTCACCAAGGGTCTTTCTGATGGACAGTGTGTTCCCTTTGTCTAACAACCTGGAATGCTGACAATGAATCATTATTCCAATATATCAGTGGTACTTTATCCTTAGGGGACCAGGACGGACTTTCCCAAAACTCAAAATGTGTAGTTTTCCTTCCAGTTGGTGGTAGGGGGATGGACACTAGGTCAAAGATTCCCTGAGGCCTTCAGGAGACCCCAGTTTCCTCCCCATGGTTTTGGGACCCCTGAACCCACTGAGTTAATTCACACACTTCCAGAAAAGGCTCTCATTGCTTCCTTGTTTCAGAAGGAACAGAGTATGTTTGATTTGTTTTTCTTGCCGTAGGTCACTTATTGATTCAGAGACCTTGTGGAGGAAGAGTAAACAGTTTCTGTGATGGGAAGGCGAGGCCTCTATAGTAACAGGGACTGTGAGCTGGAGGGTCGGGTTGGCAGCATCGCCAGACCGACTCACAGAGGATGCAGGCCCATGGGCTCCTTCTGCCTCAGGGTCATGCCTCCTCATTGAGGCTCCCTCTGTGTGTCACCTCTGTTTCCTCTCTCTCTAGAACCAAGTCACTCGCCTGTAACGCTCTGTAGCTAGAAAGATCAGACCACCCTCGTTCTCTAAGGAAGAACTATTACTTGCAGCAAAAGGCTGAAGACATGGGGAAATCAGGAACATCAGGGGCTTAACTACAACAAGTTTCCCAGTGAGTCTCTTGTATCCTGTCTCCCCCTCGGATCCATCTCCCGCACTACTGCCTAGGGATCTTTCTCAAACACAACCCCAGTCATGTCATTTCCCTGCTTAAAATACTCTCGTGGCTCCCCGTTGCCTCCAGGATGAAGCACGGCTTCCTGCGAGCGGCAGCTGTCATCAGCGGTCTCCCGCTCCACTCGTCCACCCCGCTGCCCGTGTGGTCCAGGTCCCCTTACTGCTGGCCCCGTGGGCTCTGACCTGCCCCTGCCTGGTGCATCCTCCCGCAGGGCTGCCTCTCACCTCCAGGATGTAGCTCATACAGCGTTTCTTTCTGTTTTGAGGCCTCCTGCTCCTTCAGCCCCACTTCTTCACACATCTGGACTCTGCTAGGCATCGGTGCTACCCTCTGTATGTCAGGGACTTCCCACCACCAACTCTCATGGCACATTTTAGTTAATCTGTTGTATCTGACCCCTCAAGGCGTTGATGCTCTTGTCCCTGGAAGTAAACATGGGTCACCTGCCATCACCCCAGCTGACTGCTTTCCCTCTTGGCGGTTACCTGCCCCCAGATGGTTAGGCTGGCTTCCGCTTCTCCACCTCTTCAGAGTGTTACCTTTCTCTGGGGTCCTCTTCTCCTTGAACACATTGCCTGGGAGGCTCAACACTCTCACAGATGCAACAGCCACCTGTGCAGTGCATTGGTTTCCTAATCTCAGTCTTAAAGCCAGTTCCACGCTGATTCTTCTGACTGCTTATGAAACATTCCCCAGGGGGCTCCACATGTACCCCAAACTTAGACACACAGAATTCATCACCTTCCCGGTCCTGCCCCACCTAGGATATCCCTGCTGTCCAAACTCTAGGTGCCTTCTCCCTCATCCACATGTTCATTGGTGACTGAAGGCTGTCTGTTACTTCTCAGGCACCTGGCTTGTCCTTTCCTCCTTCCCGGCCACAGCTGGCCCCTATGCCCATCACCTCCCCATCCATCTGACTTCAGGACTGCCCCCCCTATCCAGGGCTCCTACAACACCTGATCTCACCTGTATCTTAGCATTCTCATGCCTGACTCAGCTTTCTCCCTCACTAGAACCACACAATGCCTTTTTACCAAGTGACCTTTTTGTTTCTCTTACTGTGAAGGCTATACGTGGTAGACACCTTAGATACTGAAAATATTTTTTAAAAGTTTTTAAAAATTATGTTAAAATACACATAATATAAAAGTTAGCATCTTAGCCAAGTATACAGTTCAGTGGTGCTAAGTATATTCACATTGTTGTACAATTTCCAGAACTCTTTTCATCTTGCAAATGTCTGTACTCATTAAATAACTCTCCACTCTCCCCTCCTGCAGCCCGTGAGGGCTACCCATCTACTTTGTCTATAAATTTGACCACTCTGGGTACCTCATATCAATAGAATCATTTGGTATTTATCTTTTTGTGATTGGCTTGTTTTACTTAGCATAGCATTGTCAAGGATCATTTATGTGGCAACATGTGTCAAAATTTCCTTCGTTTTTAAAGCTGAATAATACTTTGATTTATGTGTATATATTACATTTTGTTTATCCATTCATCTGTCGATGGACTCTTGGTGGGATGCTGCCACATGCTACTGTGAACATGGATGTTCATTCTCACCAACAGTGCACAAGGGTTTCGTTTTCTCTGCATCCTTACCTACATTTGTTATTTTCTGTTTTTTTTTTTTGTAGCCTTCCTAATGGGTGTGAGGTGGTATCTCATTGTGGTTTTGAGTTACATTTTCATAATAATTTAGTGATGTTGAGCATCTTTTTCATGTGCTTTGGCCATTTGTGTATCTTCTTTGTAGAAATGTTTGTTCAAGTCTTTCCCCCATTTTTAAATCAGATTTTGTGTGTGTGTTTGTAGATGTTCTTTATATGTATTCTGGGTATTAACTCCTTTCAGATATATAATTTGCACATATTTTCCTCTATTCTGTAGGTTGCCTTTGCATTCTATTGACTATGTCCTTTAATGCCCAGAAGTTTTAAATTTTGATTAACTTTAATCTTAAAGTCACAGACAACCTGTCCATCACTGTGTCCCCAGTGGGGGACCTGGGATCCTCAGACTGTATGTGGAGTGAATGAATCAAAGACACAGATCTGAGATTGCAGCTCTAAGTCCTCACTGCTCAATGTGAGGTCCAGGGGCCAGCAACCTGGGCATCACCTGGGAGCTTCTTGGGAAAATAGCAGCTCAGACCCCACCCTAGATCTACTGAATTAGAATCTGCAGTTCAACAGGGTCCCGGGTGAATCCGATGCACCTTGAAGTTTAAGAAGTACAGTTCTGAGTAACTTAACAAACAGTAGCCAGCTCTGGTTGGGTCATTGCTGGCAAGACAGAATCATTGCTGGCCACCTCCAGAAATAGTTATACTAACATTTTAGTAAGTTGAGCCCACTTGGGAGAATGGTGAGCTTTCTCATTATCCATAGAGAGATAATTAAACATGAGACTCTGCTTCTAAAGGGTATTGTGACTCTCCCTCATTCCTGAAAACCTTTTCTGGATAGCTCATCCCCATCTCAGCTTGGTGTGGCCCTGTCCTGTGGTCTTCCAGGACCCCTCACAGTCACAGGTAGAGAATTCTGACGTGTAGGGAATGTGTAGCCAAGACCCATCTGCCTGGGATTCCCTTGAATTTATAAAGTCTGCAGTAAACCTGCCTCCTCTCATGGAATCTGAAAGATCAGAGCACTTAAAACAGCCAGAGGATGAGGTTCATTCCATCATTGTTGAAGGGAACCTGTCTTAGGAGAGGGCCTTCCTTCGGCCCAGTGTCAGCCCAGGACTGAGATGCCAGCTCTGTTCAGTATTTCCCTGGTGTCTGGAAAGAACCCCCCCTTCTTCCAGCTTAGTTTTCACTATCCAGAATGTACTTCTAAGACCAAAAAGAGTTTTTCTCTGATCAGTAGCAGAAAAGGGCTTTGAGGCCCATTAGACCCCAGTGATGGAATTCTGAGAAGATTTTAATAATAACCCAAACTCCAGCAAAATTATTTCCAGAGGACATACATTTCAGGTTTCTTGAAGGATGTTTATAATAAGCTGGAGAATTTCTCTTGTTGTTGTTAAATGTGCTAGCACTGGTTTCAGTTGAATTCTACATGAAATGGATATATTAACCTGCATAATATATGTTTATAATCTCGATTTAAAATTAAAAAGAAGGAAAAAACCCACAACCACATGAACAATATATCGCCCCAAGTAAAAGCCTTGGGAAAAAAACAAAAACTATGCTTGTACCACGCTAGTCCCATTTTTAGAGAGATAAAAATTCTATGCCCCCCTCGGTACACATGCACATTCCATTATTGTCACGGGGAGTTATGTATGTCGACTGGAGGGAAGAAGAGATGCTGGGGCTTCAGAATGGATGAGAGTGGGAAAAACAGAAGTCGTTTCATTTCATGGGCTTCCTTTAGTCAGAAAGGGAGGGGCAAGCAGCTGGGTCTTTCATGAAAGAGATGTGATCGCCAAGGAGGCAAGATCAGGCATCCCAGGAGTGGCAGTGGGAACATCCTGTATTAGGGCTCAGCCCTGATGCAGGGTTGTCACTTCCCTGTAGGCCAGGAGGTCAGTTCTTATGTTCCTCTGCTGCCTTGCGCTGTCTCCAAACAGCTGCTGGGCTGGAGGCTTCTCAACTGCGTCACAGGCCAATGGAGGTTGGTCAAGACTCTGATGTTCTTAACGATGGCCTGAGTGAAAACATTACTTTCAGGAATCTTTTCAGACTGGTAGCAACCTAAGTACTCACTGGGAACCCTCTTTGGGGAGATGATGGGAACCCTGTAGAAGTGAAGCGAAGGGGGTTTTTCCTGTCCTGTTCTCGAAGTATAGTGTGGCTTTCAGGAGGCAGGTGGCTTCAGGATTGACCGCCTCAGAACTGTGTTTCTCCCATTTGCTGCATCACACATTCATTGGAATTGTTTTGCTGTCTTCCATTCGGTGTTGACAGGGAGTGTACGAGTTGCTATAGGGGTTTGCAGCATTTACCCCTGACAGAGGTGAGTAGGCGTCATGGCGGTGAGCTAGGGCCGAGCACAGCCCAGGCTGAAAGCAGGCTGGAAGTCCAGCAGGGCCGGTCCGCAGAGTGACTCCGCCTGGTCACACAGACCCACTCTGCCTTTGGGGGTCCTGGACCCACTCTGGGGCAGGCCCATCCCTGTGTGTCTACAGGGAATGTCCCTGTGAGAGGCGGCTTGCTTTCCATCTCAGCTCAGCTAATTTGCTGCCTTTATTGGGCACTTCATTGTTGGGATCGTTGCACTGCCAGGAAAATTTTTTTTAAAACTTTTTCATTCTGTTTTATTTTTGTAATCTCATGGAGCAATATCATTTGTGCTCATAGTTGATTTTTTTTTTTAAAAAAGCCTATTTCATTGAAAACTTCAGTTTTGAATGCAGAGCACTTCAAAGTTGTTATTAGAAGACTTTTTCAATCTCAAATAGAGAATACTAGAAATGAAGTGCTGTTTTGGGGAAAAAAGGAAAGAGAGTAATAATCAACCTATCATATCTGTAACATCAAGCTAGGCATCCAGAATGTCAGGAAGAAAATTTCTACGTGAAGCTCAGTTTGTGACAAACTAATGGTATATTCAGGGGATTTTGTTTCCCTAGCCACATTCAGTGTTCATTTATTATTATAATTTCCTAAAGCTGAATTTATAAATTCCAATAAGCACATGTGTGGCAATAAGACACAGCCCTGTGAATTAAGCTTATAGAGTGTGTGTAGAAAGATGATGAATGCAAACTATGAATTCAGTCATAGGTACCCACTGCCCATGTTACATATAGATCCAACAAATAAGCTAGCTTACCTACTACAGTTTTATATTTGTGCTTCGTGTTTGCTCTGTGCCTTGTACATTGTGTCTGTGACATAATGCCGGTGTTGGTAACGGTGCTGGTGCTGGTGGTGATGATGGTGGTGATGGTGGTGTTGTTAGTGACACACGCACCTCACTTAGATGGCGTGTGCCCATGCAGGGACTACCCCAGTGCTTACCCATACAAACACTGAGTAGCTCCTATGTGCCAGGTGGCATGTGGGTCAGGTATCTTCCTAGGAGCCAAGTTGTAATGGCATGCTCCAGCCCACTCCTGTCTACTAGAGAGAGGAAATCTCTCTGGCATCTTGAAATCAGCCACTGTGGGCGGATTTACATATGTCAGTCAGCAGATGCTATAAATGAATTTTCTTCTTGGAGGGTCAGTTGCTCAGCAGTTTCCCTGCATACCGCTGGGTGCAGCAGTGGACACATTTGACAGAGCCCCTGCTCCCACTGAGCTGAGTGATGTGGTGAGAGGCTGGCTCTTGCGCTGGCTTTGGCGCTTGCTGGCGCCAAATGGCCCCAAGCTTGCCATTTCTTGTGAAATGAGGATGACAGTAAGAGGACTTTATGCAGAGAGCTGTTGGTGCACTAAGTAAACACGAGGTGCTATCATTGCATTCCAGCGCGAGAAGACCAATGATCACCAAATATACACTGCCTTTTAGTGCCAAGGAGTGATATGTGCTCTGCAGAGCAAGAGAGCAGGGCAGGGAGCCAAGCAGGGACGTGTTTGATGGGGTGGGGGCTGCCTTGGAGTAAAGACCTGATAAAGTGAGGAACCAAGCTGCAGTGCCATGTGGGGAAAGACCATTCCAAGCAGAGAGCATAGCCCAGGTAAAGGCTCCACACAGGAAGTGCTGTCCTGGTGTGTCCAAGAAACACAAAGAGACCAGCATGGCTGGGGCACTGGTCAGCATGGGGGACGTATGATGTGAGCTGGGGACAGAGCAAGATCCAGGGCAAGATCCGGAAGGGTGAGGATCTTGATAAGGGCACTGGATTTTATTCCAAGTGTGAAGAGAAACAATGGGGAATTTTGTGTAGAGCAGTGAATGGCATGATTCAACTTATCTTTTTAGAACAAGTATCTGTCCCACTATTAAAAAATTAACTGATTTTTTTCTGGCAATTGTCTGAGGTCCAGTGGCGTCCAGCAGTATCTGGTACATGATGTTTTCCAAATAATCTCTGACTGTCTTCTTTTCTCTGCTTGTAAATATTTCAAAGGGACCAATTGTTAAAGCAACACTTGTTCATTTCTATGATAAAAATTATAGTCATAAGAATAATTGAGCACTTGTGTAGCGTTTGCTGTTTAGCTGCCAGGTAATTTACTAAGTACATTACATTTATTAATGCATTGAATCCTCAAATTAACCCTGTGGGATAGGTCCCACTTTACAGACAAAGAAACAGAGGCACAGAGAGGTTAAGTAGCTTACCCAAGGTCACGCAGACAGTAAATAAGTCAGTCTCCAAGAGTCCATGCTCTTAAGTACCACCAGGCAGACCCTTGCTTGAACCCATGAATCTAAGTGTCAAAGATTGAAGTTGATTAGAAGATTGAGATTCAAGAGTGAAGATTTTTAAAGTGGACTTCTATATGGAAGTAGGTAACCAAACACTCTCTTATTCAAAGCATAAGTGTTCTCTTGAATAATACTGCCAGGAAAAGTACTTTTGGAAGACAGCTGGGAAAGCACACATCTGCGGTCCATGGGGAAGAGAAAATGAGTGACTGTATTAGATCATGGGGCCCTCACTGTGACGCTGTGAGAAGTGTCATGTATCAGAACCCTCCCCAAGAGTGCTGTCCTTAATTACATTTTAGCTTCCAAAGCGTATGTTGGTGAAATCTAGAGATATCCATCTGTCTGACGACTTGTAAGCCTTGGGCCTTTCAGGGCAGAGCTTCGGCACCTTCTAAAGCAGTCACTTCTGCCTGTCCTCAGAGCAATTAGCCAGGGGCATGTGACTTTCCATCATGTCAGATTCATTTAGGGAATGCACTTTGCTAAGCATCCTTTGAATTGTCTAGACTCAGGAGCATGATGTGAATTTGCTCCGCTCATGGTTTCCGAATGACTTCATCCAACCCAAGGTGCCAACACACCTGGATGAGACCTTGAAACCTTTATCTCCATCCAAGGCTTCTCTGCTGAGTTACAGAGGCTTTCTAATCCTTCCAAAGTCCTAGATAACACTGGGTACTGAGCATTAGTCCGTGGGTAACCATGAGGAGGGGAAGCCGGGTGTGGGGGAGGACTCTGCAAGGCTTACAGATGGCTGGGACAGCGGAAGTGGGCCTCAGAGCTCCTCCGTTGCCATGCACAGTACTGGAGAGCCCCGTTCTCTGGGTTCAGATTGTCAAGGTGCACCTCAGTCTGCAGTCACAGCTGCCTGCTGGGCTTGGGAGTGCAGCTGGATCCCAGCCCCAGCCAGGGGGGATTCTGGTACAAGTTACGCTGCTTTGGCCAGAGGTCCCAGTGCGCCACTGACCTCAGCTCTGAGGAGATGGTGAGTTTAGCCCTGGCATGCGGCTCTAGCTGCAGAGTATCTCAGAAAACTCCCCTAGATTTTTCAATCCTGTCCCTAGTCCTTCCTTGGCTGCATATTTCTACCTATTCAGTGGGTACCTCTCATCAAGAGTCTGTTGCCACCCCACTTGCTGCCTGGTCAAAGCAGAGCCTGTACCCTTTTCATCTTCCCGTGCTGGTCAGAGGCGCACTTGGGGGCTAAGAGTCCTTTGGGTGTACGAATATGGAGAGAGACAAGGGGTCACCTGAAGGGATTCCAGCGAAACGCCCCCCTCATTCGTCGTCCTCCAGTCAGCGTCAGCCCCGTGTGTCTGCCCTCAGAGCTCTGTCCCCCACCCCAAGCCAGGCCTCTGATGAGCATGGGGATGGGGGTGGGCCGCTCTCCTTACCCCGTTTGCTCTTTATCTGGAGCTCACCTGCCCACTGAGCAGCGCAGGCCTGTTCTGAAAACACACTCTCCAGAGATTCGTACAGTAAAGCTTCCCTGTTGTCTTTGGAAGGTCACTCTTTTCCCCTTCGGGATTTCAAGGTCTGCTGTCTTCCTGGCTGGCTCACCTGGGTGCAGTGCGTCCACGTCAGTCTTAGTCGCTGCTGCTGACCCTGCACTTGTAAGTTCAGGGGACTGCTCCTGAGCAGAGGGTGGATTCCAGGCAGGACTGCCTGTCTCTGAGTCTAGGCTCTGCCCACCAATGGCTGCAGGACCTGGAGCCATGAACCTGCCTTTTAAAGCCTGTTTGCTCCTCTGTGAAGCGGCCATGACCACTGGCCCGACCTCACAGAACTGTGAGCAGTGAGTGAGTTAATGAAGATTAGTTAACAGTTCCTGAGTTCTATCTCAGAAGGACCACTTCTCAAAGCCTGCTGTCTGTTGCCTCTCAAAGTTACTTCTGGATTGCATCCTTTAACATCTCTGTCTTGGAAATGTGTTTATTTTGTTCATTTTGAGCCTTTATCTTCATTTAATGTGCACACGAGGGAGCTCTACTTTTTCCTCCAATAATATGTCTAACTATAAATAAATAGGCCATTTGACAGACCCATGGAACTCAAAATTAAATCAAGTTCATTTCGAAGGCAAGTTGATTCTTACAGGACATTTAAGGAATTGGGACCTACAAGTTTCCACTAAAGGCTTTCCATCAAATAGAGCTTCTCTGAATGTACAGCACGCCCCCCGCCAAGTGGCCATAGTTGCACAAGTATGGATGTTAGGAGGGGAGCGTTTGTTTTACCAGGTACTCCTCTGTTGAATAAAAAATGAGCACTTATCTCAAAAGGGGAAGAGGAAGTCTGCCCTCAATAATATGGATAATATGTAATTCTCTCTTGGGTAAATAGATTCCTGATCGTGCAACTTGGTAGAACTGCAATCACATTTTTAAACTCTAAGGTGACGTTAGCATAAACATCCCATGTCCTAGTTATTGATCTGTTGCTGCAATAATGGTATTACCCAACTGAACTTCTGACATTGGAGAACTTGCAGTGGCTGCAATTGCATTTTTCTTTTATTCCTGCAACTTAATTCAACTTGCACATCCATCTGTGATCTCTGTGAAAAGGTGTTGTTTTGCAGGAGTCTGCATAGAATGTTAAACCTCTCTCTCTCCTGGTAGGAAAGTTATTTCTTGGCTCGATTCCCGAAAAACATACCTACAAAATGAAGCACTCAGAAACTTCCAATGAGGAGCTTGAAGTGAGGTGTGTTTCCAAGAGGTACACAACTTCTGAATTCTTTGAGGCTGACTTTTCTGGTATTAACTTTAGCCAGTAACTCCTTCCGCATTGGCATATGTTCCATAATCATCACTCTAAAACTGAGGGTAACTGGGGCTTCACTGAGAAGCGGGAGATCCAGCCTGGAGGCTGTTGTCTGCGGTAGCAGCATGTCACCACTGGCAGAAAGGAGAGATAGGGGGTGGGAGACATGGCGTTTCGAACTCTGATGCTTGCAGACTCACTTTGTTACACCTGGAGTCCAGAAGATTCCATCACTGTATCCGAAAACTGGTCTGTGTGATCGTCCTTTCCCAGTTCTTCTGAGGGGATGTCGTGCAGTGTGGGAATTTAATCGAGCACAGCATCAGTGAGAATTTGAGTGCAAGTCTGGAATTGCTGAGTCCCCTGGGGACAGTGAGGAGGTAATTACTGGACCACTAGCATCTACTTGAATGGCTAAAATAAAAAGTACGGACAGTATCAAGTGCCATCATGTATGCAGAGCAACGAAAACTCTCAGTATTCCTGGGGGGAGGGAAGACTGGTGTGGACACTCGGGATGGATAGTTTGGCAGTTTCTTTTGAAGTTAAATATACTTTCCATACAACCCAGCAACCCCATTCCTGGGTGTTTACCCTAGAGTAATGAAAATCTCCCACACAAACCTGCAATGAATATTTATAGCACCTTTGTTCATAATCACCAAAAACTTAGAATGACCCAAATGTCCTTCAGCAGGTGAACGGATAAGCAACATGTAGCATGTGACACACGGTGGAATACTTAGTAATCCAAAGGAGCAAACGGCTGATACAGGCAGCAACCTGGATGACATAGGAGGGAATTATTCTGAGAGAAAAATGCTGACCCCACAAGGTTATATACCATATGATGCCTTTCACATGACATTTCTCTAAGAGAGAAAGCCGCAGTGACAGAACACAGGTCAGGGTTACCTGAGGGTCTTGTCAGAGGGAGGACGTGACTGCAGAGGATAACATGAGGGCATGATGGGACTGTCCTGAGTCCTGTTGGGACAATGCGCCCAGAAACCTGTCCTTGTGTTTGTATGCATGCAATGATCCGTCAGAAAGTCACTTTTACTACACATCTTTTAAGAAAATTAAAAAGTGAAACAAAATTCTTGGTGTCCCTGGAAGACATAGTAGGAAGTGAGAATAGATTTTTAATCCTAGCTCAGGGGGTGCACCACGCCTGGGTGAACCTGCAGGGTGGAGGGTAGGAGGTGTCACCCACATTGGGAAACATAGCTCAGGGGCATGGTTAGAAAGATTTAAATATATATGCAAATAAATAAATTAATAAAAATTCATCAGAAAATCTCTTCATTCTTTGGCCGGTGAGCAGTTTGCCCCTGCTCCCATGCTCTGCAGGCAGCTACTGGGTGACGGCGTCGGGGCCACTCTCCTCACCTCCTCCCTGCGAACACTTTCACTGAACTGAGCAAATTTCCTTTTATTCTTGCCTTCCTTGGATGCACTGACACCATCTGAGCCTCCATGCCCTCTTGCTCATAGAACTCCCCTCCATACCAGGGAAGTGGATTCTTCATGACTGGGAGGAAATGGATGAAAAGTGAGATAAAGACACATAAAACAAAGGGGTTTAGAACCTACAAGACACCAAGCAGTTGGCATAAATACCAGGCCTCTGTTGGAGGGATGGGAAGAGAAATGGGCTCAGAGCCTTTCAGGCCTGGTGAAAGGGAAAAGAAAGTAAAACCAAACAGTCCTGGCAAAGAGGACTGTTGCTTCTCACATGTTTAGAAAGTTCTGGGGCTTCCTCTAAAAGACCCTACCAGGGCTTCCAGCTGCTGGTCCCCAGCCCCCTCCTGTTTCCGCGAAACAACCCAACAGCAGACCTGGGTGTCAAGCTCATGCCTGGGGCCTGGAAGTCCTGCCTTCTACACTTTCCTTTGTGTGTTCAAGTGCAGGCGAGAGCTGCTGTCGGAGTGTTTGTGAACAGCCAGTTCAAGAGTATTTAAGTTTGTATTCTTGGGTGCTGATGTCCCGTGTACCTCCTGCACCACCAGGAATAGGACAGGGGCTTGAAGAGGGCCATTTGAGGGCCAGAAGCTGTCAGAGAGCTAACTGAAGTGTGCCTTGATTCACTTTCAGAGACCCACTCTCTGCACGCCAGTTCTTGAATCGCCATACACATTAGGAGTAATTCTTTATCTTAAATCTAAACACGTTCGTGCTGGCAAGACATCACCTGAACTACTACAGGTGGGGCCCCTATAGCACGTCCCTCACCCTGGCTCTGCACCGTTGCAGTTGCCCCCTTTAACCTTGACATTCTGCTCCTGGTTCCCAGTTTTACTCCCTAGTTCTGTAGTCTTCCTTGTTGTTGTTATTGTTTTAGTCACTAAGTCAAGTCTGACCCTCTGTGACCCCATGGACTGTAGCCCACCAGGCTTCTCTGTCCTTGGGATTCTCCAGGCAAGAATTCTGGAGTGGATTGCCATTTCCTTCTCCAGGGGATCTTTCCAACCCAGGGACCAAACCTGCATCTCCTGCATTGGCAGGCAGATTCCTTACCGCTGAGCCAACAGGGAAGCTGAGTCTTACCTACTCTCACTGATATGCCGATATTATTCTCTAAGCTACTTCTTAATGCACCTAAGCCTTCCCCTAAAGCATCAGTGCAGAGAAGGGTAGCTGAGTGAAAACTGGTGAGAAGCCTGCATTTTCCCCTTTTTAGTGCTGGTAAGAAATTTATTTCTAGTTAAACAAGCTGGGAAGTGTAATTAAGCACGTGGTTGATGGGGATAGCCAAGGATGCATGCCAGAAAAACAATAGGTTCTTTAAAGGTGCCAAGGACTAATATTATGCATCTCCTGTTGGAAACTGTATACGCTTCACAATTCAGAGCCTCTTGTGTACTGCCTAGTATCTTCAATCAAATTATTATATTCCAGAAATATGCATAAGGGAAATGACTCTACACATTTTATGGTGGGTTGTTGCTTATAGCAGTAATTGAAGTACCTTTCCACTTATGAAAGTACTAATTTTATTTGTTTTTATTGCTTTTCTAGATGCAATTATTTATTTAGTGTGCTTTGGCTTTATTAAATTATGTTTACTATAGGAACATCATAAAAATGTATGAAAACAACACATCAGCCAAGCCAGCCTGGTGACCTGTATTGAGAAAGCTAGTGTTATTTTTCATATCCAAACATAATGGAATAACTTAAGAATAAACAGATAATCTATGCTAGAAAACAATGCAGTTTCAGAGTAATGGAATAAAACACCTGGACAATGTGATTTCATAAATCTTGGTTCTAAAATTTACATGAGTGGGGTTTTGTGTGCTGATTTGAGGACACATGACATTTCTAAATGGAATCATTATAATGTGCAATGTAATTAAATTCAAAGGCAAGAGGTAAATGGTATTTTTGTTGGCTGGTGAGATGTGGATGACTAAGAACTGTAAAGATTTTTGGTATAAAAAGACAAGCAGGAGGCTCTGATCCAGATGTCCTTAACACTAAAATTTTAAAAGAGCCAGATAATTATGAAGGTCGCTTGGTGTCCCTCTAGTAGGTACTGGCTGTAAGTAGTTCTTTACATTCTCCTCCCTGTACCTTAGTATGATGCTTCATCTCAAAAGAAAAGAGGAATTTTTGCTTTTGGCACACATTTTAAGAAACTTGATGTGAATGTTCACGATTTATTTGTCCTGAATTTTGGTGAGTTAATCAAGATATAACACAAAAAATAAAAATAAAACTATGACAACACAACCAAAACCAAAAAATAAAAGCAGAGCTGCTTAAATAAAAGTGAGGTGTCTTTTACAACTATAAGTCAGTGACTAACTTTTATTTTTCCAATTGTGAATTAAAATTAATTAATCTGCTGTTTAAATAATGTACCATCTACAAAATTCAACAAATATATACTATAAAGGGTGAGTCTCTCTCTAACCATATAGTTTACTTCCCCAGAGGGAACCTTAAAGACCAAGTTCTTGATTTCCAGGTGAGTTCTAAGGGTTTTCTGAGCACATAAAATTGATACATGTGTATTTACTCCCATACACATATATTTACACACATGATAGTAAAACACAGTACTCATGGCTTCATCATTTTTTTTAAAGACTGCACTGAATACTTCATTAAGAATGCATCGGACTTCTATTGATGTCTACTGAAGTGTTTCCAGTGTTTTGCTTGTACCAATAACATTTCCACCAGCATTAGACAAGAGGAATTGCTTCTTGCTGTTCCTTTTTGAAAACTTTTAGTTTGTCAGCATGAAAGACAAGAACTGATGTCTAAGTGATTTTAAATCATTCTTATTTTGAGAGAGGTGGAGTCTCATTTAATATGTGTGAGAACTTTTGTATTTCGCTTCTTGTGAAGTCTTTGATCCTGTCTCTTTCTTTGCTTAATTTTCTAATGGACTGTTGGCCATAATCGTTATTCAGTTGTAAGACCCTTTGATCTGAGTTGTGAATATTTTGCTCATTTTTTTTCAATTGTCCTTTGACTTTATTTAGAGAATATTCTGCAATATATTGCATGAAAATCTACATGTAATTTTTCTATTGCTCTTGGGTTTTGTTTAAGACTTGAAAACAAAATTTTAAATTGGTGATATTTTTAAAAATAATTTTTAAATAATTTAAATAATTTTTAAAATAATTGCTGAGATTATTTTTTAAAAATTTCCCCACACAGTCTTCTAGCACTTTTCTGAGTTTATTTTTCATGGTAAGATTTAAAATTTTTAATTTATCTGGAATTTAATGTAAAGAATATGACTTTTTTAAATTGGCTACCCAAGTATCCCAACACCATTTATTGAAAAATAATATTGGGGTTAATTTATGTGTGTTTTCATCAATCTCATTGATGTCTATTCATTTGTTGGTATCAGAGTTTTAATTATAGTAGCTTTATATTTTTAATGTCACTGGAGTCGGATCACAAGTTATTCTTTATTTTAAAATTTTCCTTAATTATGGTAAGAAAAAAACTATGACTGTATTACATTATCAAGAATTATTTTTAACAAAAATTTTAAAATTTTAAATGCCTTTCCAGTATCTATAGAGATAAGTATATGGTTTTTCTTTGTATTACTGTTATGAATTATGTTCATAGATTTTTCTAATACTGAACCATTTATTCCATTAATTTATTTATTCCATGTATTCTATTCCTAGAATAAGATCAATTTGAGCATGATTATTTTTTAGTGTGCTTTTTTGTGCTGAGTAAATCTGATTTTATGCTAACTTATACACTAATAAATGAAATTGTTCTAAAGTATGTGAAGTTTTCCCTTTTTCTTAATTCTCTGAATCAGTTTAATTATATTGGGATTATCTGTTCCTCAAAGAAATTTCTTTCGGAAATTCTCTTATCAAACTGCCTGTGCCAGGTGCTTTTGAGAGTATTTTCTCTCTTCCTTTCTTCCTCTGTTCCTTTCTTTTCTTTGATGGAATTAGTACATTCACATGCTAGTGTTTATAAGTTATATTTTTCTAGAATATTACTCACTTTATCTTGTATTTCAAGGTTTTTGCATTTCCCATTCCATTCATGTATGCTTTTCCCTTTCCCACCTTGATTAAGTTTTTGTTTGTTTCATTGGTATTTTTTAAGCATAAACTTTTGGATATTTTTATTTATTCTATGATTTTTCTATCTTCTGACTTATATGTCTAGTGTTAATTTTTTTTTGGTTCTTCCTTCTGCTTTTGTTATTTATTTATTTTTTTCTAACTTCTTACATTGGATATTTGATCCATTTCATCCATATTGTTTAATATAAATATTTAACATTATGACTTTTCTCCCAGTACTACATTCTTAGGTTCTGGCATGTAATATTTTCTTTGCCATTATTTCCATCATATGCTGAAATTGTAGTTTTATGTAGATGGTCACTTAAAATTTCTAGGTGATGACATTCTAGTTTTGCTGTTAATTTCTAGGACTTTTTGCTTCTGCCTCTGTTTTATTCTTTCCAGCAGAGACTGTTACATTATTTTTATTTTGGAATTAAAGTTTACTTTATGGCCTCGTTTAATCATTTTTTTGTAAGTGTTCTATGACAACTTAAATCATATGGTGTTTCACTGCAGGACATAAGATGACATAAAATGTCTATATAAGATGACAAGATGTAGCTTTAGGTTATCTAAGTTTTACATATGGCTTAAATTTTTTTGTCCATTTATTTCCCTTTGAATCCCCAAAGTGCTATGAAAATACATGCCTGATGAATGGATGTGTGATGCTAAACTCCCTGTGGTCGGCTCCAATTGTGTTGTGTTTTGTCTTATAGCCAAAGATTGCCGAGGAGAACTTGACCTACGCTGAGCTGGAGCTGATCAAGCCCCACCGGGCAGCCAAGGGCATCCCCACCAGCACGGTCTATGCGCAGATCCTGTTCGAGGAGAACAAGCTGTAACCCTGCGTCCTATTTAATATCTGCCACTCCAGTTATTTATGAAACTTTGGATACAAAGTCCTTATTTTTGTATTTTCACCTGTGCCTTCTGTGTGGTGGGAGCCCCTTTCCAGTGGCATTTCAGGTGCCTTCAGAGAGGTAGGAAGCTCCTTTCTGTGAAGAGCAGGGGCCGCAGCCCTTTGGATAGATCGCCCAGGACAAGATTTTCTGGGTCTGAGCCCTGAAGGGTGAGGACTCTGATTCTGAGACCATTCAAGAGGATTTTCTGCTGAGCCAACCCCTTCATGGTTTTTTTTTTCTTCTTTATCTGTTTTTTTTTATCTGAATTTTAATCTTCTACCCTTCCTGTATCTGTGATATCAAGCTCATAGTGTATCGCTAGAGGAAATACCATTATGGGCCCAAGTGTGAGATGGTAGAGATGTACTAATTGGTTTTCAAAGGATCAGATAACATTGCCAGGGCACCCAGAGCAGCATAAAGTGCTTATTGTAAGCAGTCATTCAAGATAGCATCTCTTGTTTTAAATAGATGCACTGACCCTGGTGACTCAAGGGCAGAGAGACAGATTGTGTTGAACTGTCTGGATACCCCAGTGTCCATTTCCCCACCCATTATTGTCCACAGCTACTGGACAAGTAGAACACCGTTCATTCTGAAATGCTTCCACCCCTTTGGCAGGGGGGCTTTTCCCTGTATAGAGACTATTCTCCAAGAAGTTCTCACTCACCCTTTTCCAAAAGGAGCAAGGTGGTGTGCTTTTGATTGACAGAATAGAGGAAGGGAGCCTCTTGGAAGTGTGTGTACCAAGGTTACTAACTCTAATTGAACATCCATTCGTGTAAGAGCAAAGTCTTTTGACTGCTTCCCCAGTGGGAAGAGAGTGGGAAGTATAAGCCAAGCTGGAAAAACGTGTCCTGGATATCCCCCCCCCCCCCCTCCCCCCATGCCGGCCCGTTACAAAGTGCCTTGCTGACTCAACATTGCATGTTAATTCCAATGGACTTGAGTGGGACAGAGGCAGGGATGCCTGGTAAATAGATCTATGAGGAAGTTGCTCTGTGGTCCTGTATAACATCCATGACCTCACCGTTCTGAAACAGGCCAAGCAATCAGCTGTGTTGTTAAGGACACTTGATGTGTGAGTGTGCTATGGGTGAGTTTTTACTGCACACTACAGAAATTCTTTGGCTTTGTAATGGACCATGTATATATGTTAAATTATATATTTTAAACACAGTCTGAATGTGAGTTGTGCCCTTCTGTACAGCCATGTGAACTTGGTTGAGGTTCTTATCCCCTACTGGTCTCAGACTCTCTATTTATACCCAGGTGAGTTAACCTTTCATAGAATTCTTATAATGGGATAAGGACTTGGAAGATTCTGGAAGCTAGAAATTGCTACACAAGTACACTATGTTAACATGCATGCTAAAACCAGTCCATATTTTTTAAAATGAAATGCCTTTGCTATTTAAAGCTCTCATTGTGTTAACTTTAAAAAGTAAATATTTGTCCATGAACTTAGCTCTATGGTAACTTTCCCAAAGACCCACGATAGCTTATGAGTGCCTCTCGCGGTTTACTGGAAGGGGTCCAAGTCAGGAGCAGGTAATGCTTTTCCAGAAGCGAAAATACCCTGACTTTACAAAAAGGAAGTCATTCTCTGCTGCCTGTGCCTGCATCTCATACTCTCCTTCTTGCCAAGTTTCTAAGGTAGTGAGTAAACTATGCAATTTTTGAAGAAGAACTCACTAGAACTTTCCAGACAGGAGGACATCTTCTAGAATAGGCGAATATATGGTTAGTACATCTTTCATATCATTATAATCCTAGGCATCCTATCATGTTTTATCATGGCACTCTTTGATAGAACATGGTGTTGTGGGGAAGGAAAGTGATTTCCTGATTTGCACAAGGAGCTATTAATATATAGATGGGTGGGGTCCTGGGAGTACCAGGTGAGGGTGGAGAGTGGGGCATCTGCAGAGGTGATGGAGAGAGGGCAGTGGAGTAGAAGGCCTCTGGGCCTCTGCAGAACTGAATCGAACTTCAATCACCTGCAGACCCACCATGTTAAATTCGGTGCGAGCTCTGTGTCATCACATATGGAAATGAATACATTCTTCTAAGAAGAGCACGGGCTTTGAAGAGCCTCTGTAGGTTAAAATCCAACAAGTCATTGTTATAGATTCAATTCAGACTCTTGCTCCAAAACTCTGGTCATATTTGCATAAATCCACCCTGAGGTGTGTGAGTAGGAGATCCACTGACAAAGGGTTTAAGAAGAGGCTTCAAGACCAACACCTCCTACTGAACATGCTTCCTAAGGGACTCATGGAAGCTCTTGGGAACATCTGAGCACAGCTTGCCCCACTATTATCTAGAAGCAAGTTGTCCAAACTCTGCTCAGAGCTGGAAGCAATGGATGATTTGTACTTAGTGCTTCTTTGGGATGATAAATCTTGGTATTATCTTCAGAATAAACTTAAAAATAAGTCTCCTTATTTGTTTTCTATCAAATACACCGCTACACCTCTATTGTCATTTCTAAAGATAAGGAATATATATTATTCAAATGGAAATTAGGAAGAGTTCTTCAATCTGTTTTTGCTGTAAAGCATCTGTAGGAACAACTATAGATAAGCAGTTTCAACATGCACAGTGACTTATACATTTAAATGAGGGACAAAGAGCCCATTGCTCAGAATGGAATGCAGTGGCTCTTGCAGGCAGAGTTCATTGACTCTCAGATTTGGTGGGGATTTGGTTATGGTCAATCATCATAGGAAGCAAGGATGGGGAAGGGGTATCCCCAAATGAGATTGCCTGGCCAAGTCACAGCCCTGGACCCTGAACTAAAGTAGTTGTGATGGGAAGACAGGGCTGGGATTTCTTTTAGATCACATTTTCATTAGATCGTCATGTCTCTGTTAACTCACAGGGCAGAAAAGAAAAAACTAAGCCTAACCCTCCCCCTCATATTCATTGGTGTGAAAATGAAACTGGGCACTATATGTTTTTTAGTACATAGTCATCAACCCACACATGGATAAGCCCAAGACTCACTCAAGATAAAAACACTCAACCAGTTGATGCTTTAGGGACTGCTCATAGCTTAGTTCATCCCTCAGGTTCTGACATGCATGACTACAACCTAGGCTGGGCCAAGAATGGGACTCATGCTCCAGGCCACAAAAAATGGGCCAAAGTATGCATGAGGCCTGGTCTGGGCTGATCAGAATTTTTAGGAGAAAGAAAGCATCTTAGAAAGTAGCTAAGCTGGGAGGCCGCCTGTCAGAATCACCTACAGCAACATCTGCCAAGGGGTGAAGCCTTGGTGAACAGAAAGATGCTGAGAAAGCAGTAGGGAAGACAGGGTCCTGGGAGCACAGACAGAATCCCAGCCTGCAGCCAGTAAGGTCCCCCAGACTCCTTTTTCCTTTAGATCTTCTTTTGATTCAATTAACTCACCCCTTCTCCTACTATCTAACTCCTGGTTTTGCTCAAGCTGGTCAGGTTACAGTCAAGAGAATTCTAACTAATACAGTTTGCATCAAAGCTGCTTCCCAAACCAGGAAGCAATAGAATTATGCTGAGGGCACCACCCAAGGAGCCCACTTCCATCATATCCAGCAACTGAATTTGTAACCATGAACTTGTGCCACAATCTGCTTCTCACTCAGTGGGCTCCTTACAGGGCTCTGAAGATGCCTTTCTCCACGGAGAGGGATCGGCGGGCTTCAGGCCTGACATTCTCCTAAGGGAAGGATTCTTGGGTTTAGAGTAGGGACTCTCGTGGTACTGAGCCACTCTGGCGGAAGCTGCTTTGGTAGAGTGAGCACATGTGAGCACCCTGTCACATGGATGCTGGAGGGAGCCTTTTTGTGCTGGCTGGCTCTGAAGTTTAGGCTGGCTTCCACACAGCATATGCTGTCTTTCCAGTATCCCTGACCCAGCACGCCCTGACCCAGTATCCCTGGTCAGGAGGGAGCCTGTTATAAGGCAGCCATGTGGTGGAGATGCTGATGTTTCCCCTCACCCAGCAAAACCCCCCACAGCCCGCCCACACATCAGATGGAAGCTACTCACTGGATTGGAAAACAAAGAAGAATTTCATGTTTTGGAGGAAGGATCTGCCTTCAGCCTGGATGTGTTAAGCTCTGGGGAGTGTCCAGATGGGTTGGATAGACTGGTGTTCCCTAAACTTTCATGCGTGCACGCATCACCTGGATCATGGTAAACAGCGGCTTGTGTTCAGGAAGCCTGGGAGGGGCCTGGGTGTCCGTGTTCCTAACAAGCTTCCAGGGAATGCCCATGCTGCTGCTTCCTGGGACTGTGGGGAAATGCAGATCGGGAACCCCTGGGGAGATGATGGGAGTGGCCTCAGAATATAAGTCACAGCTGAAGCCCTAACAGTGAGCTAACTCCCCCAAGAGAGGCAGTGCAGCCAGGCTTGAGCCATAGGTGCTCCTCTGCCCACAGGTCTGGTCCAGAAAGCAGGCAAGGTACCTGAAGGGTACCAGAATAGGGCAAACTTTCAGAGGAGTTAGAGGGGAGCTGGAGAAAGCTGGGTCTGGAAGTTTCTGGAAGGAGAATGGGCTCAGCAGTATGTACTCTGTAGTGGTCAAGTAGAATAGAGGCTAAACCTCTGCTCATTCTGAATTAATGCTCATTGCACATTTTTGTTTTGGGGCTTCCCTGGTGGCTCAGGCAGTAAAGAATCAGCCTGCAATGTGGGAGACATGGGTTCAATCCCTGGGTTGGGAAGATCTCCTGGAGAAGGAAATAGCAACCCATTCCAGTACTCTTGCCTGGGAAATCCCGTGGATAGAGGAGCCAGGCAAGCCCCTATCCATCGGGTCGAAAAGACTCAGACACGACTGAGCAACTAACACACTTTCCATTTTTGTTTTTTTTTTTATTAAAAGATTTATTTTGCTGGGATAAGCAATTCCCTGAATGCCAAGCCTAACAGACTTCGGCACTGAGTGTGTCTGCCCTGCTCAGCCCATTTTCTCCAAAGCCGTCAGTTTCGTTCAGTGGGGTGGAAGATTTGGAGCAGACTTTTAATTAATGCACAGGGCGGGGTTGGAGGGCAGCCACGGCAGGTTTCTGCTCCCTCCGTGGTCATTGATAAAAGGTGACTTGGTGCCTGCTTTCTAATAAACACAGCTCAACTAGCTTCACACTGACTGTCTGATTGTTAAATGTTAATGTACTATGCCCTATGGTTTAAATAGAATTAGAGATGTCTGCAGCTTTGGTTAAATACATCTTATACTTCCACATTAAACTTTATGTAAAATGCCCCCCATCAGCAAGCAGGAGAAAAACACATTAGGAGCTGGCCTGTGTCGGGGCCATGGCTGCTGTGGAAAGAGCTGGCGTCCTATTTCCCTTTATGAAGGCTTTTTAGCTGGTGGGGTGTTGCGTGTGATTGTTCCTTGTTTACAGGTACGATTAGAACCTTGGAAGTTTATGCAGAAGTTTGCACTGTGTGTCTGAGAGGCCTATGCTCTCTTTGGTTTTACTAAAGGGGTCCAGGATCCTCTTTTAGAGACTCTGTGCTGGATCCTAGCTGTCAGGTCTCCCAGAGCATCCTGATGAAGTTGGTCACTTTGCAGCTAGGGAAACTAAGGAGACAGGAAGGGGTCTACTAGTTGGTGGCAGAACTAGTTGGAAAAGAGCTCTTGACTCCCAACTCGGTGACCTCCATGCAGCCCAACCCAAATCCCCACACCCATGGGCTCCGGCTCGAAGAAGTCCACATGGTCCCCCTCTGGCCTGAGGGGCTGGTCTTGGCCTTGCTGAGGATAAGGGCTGCCCAGCCTCGCCTTGGAGGATCTCCCCTCTCCCTGTCCTTCCTCAGTCCCTCCTGTGAATTCCCGGTTCTCAGGGAACCCAGGCTCCAGGAGGCTCATGGCTGCACCTGGCCCAGAGAGTGGCCCACTCGGAGTCATTTAAGATATCTCACTCTGCTCCTGGAGAAGGCGATGGCACCCCACTCCAGTATTCTTGCCCAGAAAATCCATGGACGGAGGAGCCTGGTAGGCTGCCGTCCATGGGGTCGCTAAGAGTTGGACACAACTGAGCGACTTCACTTTCACTTTTCACTTACATGAGTTGGAGAAAGAAATGGCAACCCACTCCAGTGTTCTTGCCTGGAGAATCCCAGGGACGGGGGAGCCTGGTGGGCTGCCGTCTGTGGGGTCGCACAGAGTCGGACACAACTGAAGAGTTAGCAGCAGCAGCGGCAGCACTCTGCTCCGCTTCTCACCCGCCTGCCTCTTTCAGATTCTGTTTCTGGTTCTTTGGGGAGTCTTCTTCACTAGGTATACCTTTCTTGTTTTGTACCTTCAGCTCTTCCCTCAGTTTCCAGAGCGACACACATGTCTCTAGCTGGGTGGACCACCCCGCAAGCCATCTCTCCTGCTGCTTCCACACACCCCTCCCAGTCAGGAGGCTCTGCTTCCTGCACTGCCCCACTGGTCTCTCAGCCTCTGCCTGCTGCCTGCAGCCCCATCCCTGACCTCAGCTCTGCTCCAGGCCTTTGGGTATCATGGCTAAGCGTGGGTTCTATCATTCTCTGCACTGTGTGACACAGGTGTCCTTTCCCTGACGTATCCAGTTGCACACCCTCAGCCACCCCGTAATCACCTCTCCCCCAATCCACTCCAGGGGTGGCTTTCTCCAAGTTGCCATCGTCTCTCTGTACATGCACACCTGTGTCTCTCACTACTCTCGAGCTGCAGTCTGAGGACTCCGCATCCACATCTCCAACTGGACCCCTCTCCTGGCTCCATGTCTACCCACCAGCTGTCCCCTCGAGCATCCCCCATACCTCTCAGAAGCCACTGTCCCATCTTGACCACCATCATGGATGTCTCATCCCACCACGCTGTCCAGCAGTTGAGATAATTTATTTTATCATCAGAAACGGGGGTGATAAAACGAATGCCCAAGGGATAGACTGCATGCATGCTAAGTCATGTCTGACTCTTTGCAACCCCATGGACTATAGCTTGCCAGGCTCCTCTGTCCATGGAATTTCCTAGGCAAGAATACTGAGTGTCTGAGTGGCTTGTCATTCCCTCCAGGGGATCTTTCCAACCCAGAAATCAAACCCATGTTTCCTGCATTGCAGGCACATTCTTTACTGCTTGAGCCATCGGGGCAGCCCCCAAGGGAGAGAGAGAGCAAAAAAGATACTCTGCAAGAAGTTCTGCACCTTCCAGTCTGTAATTCTGGACTCCTTCCCCACTCTCTGATGAAGGGGGCTTGGGGCCTGCTTACTTTCGTCTCTGACTTGTTCTCTTGATTCAGACAGTTTGGGAATTTATGCACATTACTTGTCCACATGGTTTGTGGGTATGTGAGTAAAGAGACCTTTGCTCGTTTACCATCTCCTTCTGTTTTATGGTTGGCTTCAGCACTGACAGCATATGACTGGCAAGAAGGGATGTCATGAGGGATTCATCCAGGGTTTGGGACTTTCTGAGTTAACAGACGTGGGGGGTGGGGGCAGGTGGGGACAGTCTCCTTTCCCCTTCCCTGGCCACACCCAAGCTTCTCCCACCTGAGGCCAGCCCTGGTAGCCCTGCTCCCAGCGCCACCTGGTGGCCATCTCTGAGAACTACTGCCTTCGCTTACCCTTCTTCCCAGGGACCTCCCTGCCCCTCTCCTCTCTGCCTCCTCTGCCTCTCCTCCACATGCTCACACATGCCATTCCCAACCAAACTTGGCCCAAATGTCTCCCTTCCTCTTCTTTTTATCTTCTCTGTTTCTCTCTCTCCCTGCCCCTTCATTCCACTTACAAGAGATCATTTGCCTGGTGTACCACAAGGAGGCTATATGAACCGAGCAAGTACATCCAAGCCATCTCTCAGGGTCAGAGCCTCCAGATGAGTTCCGTGTCTGCCGTCCTCTCTCCTCACACAGTTTGCTTTCTTTTGCTGGCGTCCTGGCTTGTCTCACTCAGTAGTGTCAGTATAGGCTTTAGAGTCAGAAGATCGGATCCAAAGCCCGACCTTCAGTGTCCTCATGCGGAAAATGGCCAGAAGTAACAGGATTTAAAGAGTCATCTGTGTGGCTTCTCTGTGTGGAATGAGTTCTCTGGGGAAGAGGGCAGGGCTGGCCTAGCCACCACCAACCCTCAACGTGGGCCTTGGGTGACAGCAGGGGAGGGACAGGCTGGTGTGGAGGGTATGCAGAAGGGATCGTCCCCCGGGGAGGAGCAGCGCCAGAGGCCCATGACTGGGAGTGCTCCAGCTGGGAGGTCCAGCCCCCACAACTGGTTCTCCCATCAGCTGGTTCTCAGCTTAGTTGGGAGTAAAAACATCTGCTAATATTTATCCGACCCATGTGAACACTAGACCTGGTGCAGAGAAAGCTTTCCAGAACCTTCCCTGAGCCCTGCAATCAATCTCCATCTCCTGGTTTGCTTCCTCAGACTGCATTCCCTTCTAAGCAAAGCAATTAAATAATGGCACTAAGGGCAGATCCCTGTCTGTTTTGTTATCACACTGTCCCTGCAGCCTGTCACAGAGCCTGGTACCCACCGGCTTCTCATTACTTAGAAAGGAAACAAACAGTGAAGGACTGGGGAAGTGTTTTGAAAACAAAAACAAAAAAACAAACAAACATAAAACACAACCCACGTGGAAGGGATTTTTTTCTCCTATAGATTTTGCTCCCCCCACCGGAGGCATCCAAATCCTGAGCCTCAAACCACATCATCCAGAGCTTCCACAACTCAGCAAAAAGGCACTGCTATATTTATCCCGTTGGCAGCCCCCTCTGCTAGTTTCCATCAAGGAGCAGCCTGAAATAACACACTTGTCTGGGGCTGGGGGAAGGAGTGGTGACAAGGCCACGCGGGCCAGCCGCACACTCTGGCTGTGGTCTCGCCCAGCGTGGGGAGGAAGGAGGCTTGACGGGAATACTGGGATAGCGACCACCTCAGGGACCTGCAGGCGTGCCTCTTCTGTCGGACAAGGAAGAGCTGGTCTATTTTCCCAGAGAAGTTCTGGACCAGGACCAACCTGTTTCAGAACTCGCAGCAGCATCTGAAACCCCCTCCATTGGAAGACCGCAGCTGAGGCCTTGGCCTGGGGGAAATGTCCTCGACTTCCTAGGAAGACACCTGACTTCCATGATGGGCTAATGCATGCAGAGGCTTCAACAATATTTTACTTTCTCAGATGAAATCCCAACTCTGGAGCAAGGTAGTGAGAGTAGCTTATGTTTGTAAGTTGCTTCCACTTTCCAAAGGGTGTTTCTGGTCTATTGTATTTCTCCCCCCAAACTCAACACGTATATTTTTTTAGTATTCTCTTTGAGGAAGACCCAGGGGTTGGTCTAATTTCCAGCCACTCTAGCCCTTTCCTGCTACTTAACAGAAGCAGGGGTGTCTCCTGCTGCCCATTCATCCTTCTCCTGTTCCTTGTCCCTATTAAATTGCCTTTCATGCCCTCCCCCACTGACTCCAGGTCACTGCTTGCCCTGCCATTTGTCACATCCTGCCTGGCTCAATTCTTCTCTGAGTAATTCAGTGGGATTCTGCAGCTCACAAAAATCTTGCAACAGAGAGAAACAGAACTTTTACTGAATCTAAGTAAGACAAATGTCAAACGGATCAGAGTCATCACCCCACTTATCGGAAGTTTTGCTTTCTGCAGTTTCAGTTACCTGTGGTCAGAGTGGTCTGAAAATATTAAGTGGAAAATTCCAGAAACAGACATTTTGTAAGTTTTAAATTGAATGCTGTCCTGAGTGGGAGTAGCCTGATGAAATCCCGTACCACCCTGCTCCGTCCCACCAGGGTGTGAATCATTCTTTTGCCCAGAGTATGCCGCCTGTTAGTCACTTAGTAGCCATTTTGGTTATCACATGAACAGTTGCGGTATCTGTTCCATGGTTCTTGTGTTCAAGTCACCTTTGTTTTACTTAATAATGGTCTCAGAGTACCAAAGTTGTGACGCTGGTGATTGAAACAGTCCAGGATACTGTGACTGGCTTACTTCACTCATCATGAAGTCCTAAATTTTCATCCATATCATAGCATATATCAGAATATTTTTCCTTTTTAAGGCTGAATAATTGTCTGTTGTACATATAAATAAGTTTGTTTACCCACTCATCCATCAGTGGACACTTGGGTTATCTCCACCTTTGGACTACTGTGAATAATGATGCTATGAATTTGGATATAAAAGCACAGACCATGCTTTCAAAGGATGCATTTTTTTAAGAGGCTGTTCACCATTGCCCAGGACAGGGCCTTATACAGTGTTGACTTTTTGCTATTTATCACCTCCCTGGAGAAGCAGATCTCTGCTACTGAGATGAAGATGGCTTTGGAAGTCAAGGTTCTCTTTGGGGAACATGGAAAAATTGTGATATATTAAATCAACAATAAGGATATAATTTAGTACTAAATTAGATATCTAATTTGTAGTTAAGAACACTCTATTTATCTACCTTAACGATTGTGGAAGGGGGTGAAGTGTCTTGAGTGAGAATTGGAGGAAAATTGTAATTTTTTTTTAAATAGTGGAAGGTTCTAGTAGTCATGTTTTCAGAGTATAGTTTGATATCTGTAATGGTTCTACTTAGGTAAACCATGTGACCGATGAGGATGGACAGACTCCGGGGCCTCGTGAAGGTCTCAGGCCAGTGGCGTGCTCATCACAGGCCAGCACCAGCAGAGTCTCTATCCCAGAAACCTTTGGTCTAAACCCATATATCCAACTAGTCCAGCTGTGGCCACTCTTGTTTCTGTTCCTTGGGAGGAACTCTAAATGCATGAACACCGATAGCCTGGGGGAGCAGCAGGATGTGATAGAAAGAGCCGGAATTGTCTGAGCCATTGTGGGTGAAGTGTAGAAGGGTTAGACACTGGGTAACATTCTTAAAATTCTTGAGTCTTGGGACTTCCCTAGCAATCCGATGGTTAAGACTGTGCCTTCTAATGCAGGATGTGTAGATTCAATCCCTGGTCAGGGAGCTAAGATTCCACATGCACTGAGCTCCAAAGACCAAAACATAAAAGGGAAACGATACTGTAACAAATTCAATAAAGACTTTTTAAAATATTTAAAAAATGTATTTGGCTGCACGGAACCTTTGTTGCAGCATATGGGATGTTTAGTTGTAGCATGTAAAATCTAGTTCTTTGATCAGGGATTGAACCCAGCCTCCCTGCATTACAAGGGAGGAGTCTTAGCCATTGGACCACCAGGGAAGTCCCTCAAGGAAGGGTTTAAAATAAATAGTCTACATTAAAAAAAAAAAAAAAAAAACCCTCAAGTCTTGAAGCATTTTCCAGCCACTTTATTGCTGTTTCATGACTTAACCTCTCAAAGTTTCAGTTTTCGCATCTATGGAGTTGTTTCCCGCCCCGGGATGGTTACAAGGCTTAAAGAAGTCAGGACAAGGAAGGGTTAGCAGTCTCCCAGGGCATGCTCTGTGCCCAGTAAATGAGGGCAAATTGCTAACCTCCCACATGGCCCACCACCCTGCCCCTTCACCCCAGACAGCCTCAAGTCTTCCTCTGTGACATTCTGACACTGATGCCATCCTTTAGGCCCTTTTGTCAGGATGAGACAAAATCACACAAAAAGCATCCACGGAGAGCCTGGTACACAGTAGGTGCTGAGGAGGCAGGGGCCGCTCTCCAGGAGCTGGTGGTGATGCTGGGTGATGGAGGCTTTCCTCTGCTTTCCTCGCGCTCCGTGTGTCTTAGCAGCTACCTCGGGCTTCTGGCGGGGGCTGCGGAGGGGAGTCCCCCAGCGGCCTCTGCTGAAGCGATACTAATTGTGCCAGGGAGAACGGCTCACTAGAGTGGAAAATAGTCCTCATATATCTAGCTGAAGACGATAATGACCTTTTAAATAACAGAAGCAATTTTATTTCAATACCTCAATTACTCTGAACTCTCAAATGTCAAAGTGCTCGGCACTTTCAAAATAGCTTAATATAGACATTTATAGCACTTAGACACAGCTAGTTTCTTATCTAACCTAATTATGTGTTGTACAGGAAATGGCCAAGCTCACCATCTCAGTTATTTTTTTTTACAGTGATCCCCGTGCATGGCCCCGGGCTCAGCCTGGAGTCTTGCAACTGGAATTTCTCCCTGGCCGAGGATGCGCTGTTCTGGGAGGAGGCAGGACTGGGTTTCTGCCAAGAGGCCTGACCTCAGCCAAGTGGGAAGAGGAGGTTTGATGTGGGCTTCCCAGTTGGTTAATAGGCATAGCCAAGTGCCTGGACTCAAGGGATAGCTTCTATGAATGTGAGATCCTCAGGCCACTGGGACTGGAAAGAATGGCTCGAAGCGGGTCACTGGGAGCTGGGGGTAGGCACTCTGCCTTCTAGGGCAAAGGCAGAAGGACCTTCCCAGGATGTGGGTGGTGTGAGGCCAGTATCATCTGGCCCAGGCCTGGCCAGACTGGTACCTTCTCTTACCATTTTTCAGAAAGCTGTTGCCTTCTCCACTCTGGAGAGCCCAAAAGCCCCTGGCTACCCTGAGTGATAAGCTCTTAAGATCCTCTTTTCATTTCTACTCTGACTCTATCCCTGATACTCTCCATTACTGCTCCAAATCAGTCACCTCCCTGCTGCATCTCTGAGCAGCATACTTCTTCACCTGTTCATCCCCGTGCTGGAATGTTCTCCCCTAGACACCCAGTGCTCACCCCCTGCTGTTTCAGCTCTCAGCTGCCATCTTATTGGGAAGTCCATCTGGGCCACCATGTCTCACGTTTCTCCTCCTGTGCTTCCTGGCCCCTTCTGCATTTGCTTTCTTTCTTTCTTCTTAGAGAGGTACCTTATTGAATGGGTATTTTTCTTCCATGACTATTTCTTATGTCTCAAAGTAGAATGCAAGCTCCTTGCAGGCTGGGGTTTTTAGGAGTCACTGCTCCATCTCAGTACTTTGACCCACAGTAATTGATTTGTGACTAGCATGCAGTGGGCAGTGAATGAGTGGTTGGATGGAAGGCCAGGGGTGCAGGCCAGTTCCAGGTAAAAAGGTCCAGAGAGGGCAGCTCCTGGCTCTAGGCTGCTTGACAAGCAGGCTCTGAGGCCAGCCTCACCACTTTTCAGTTATGCCAGGAACTTGGCTCAGAGAATGCATCCATTGTATATGATGTGTTTTATTGCAACTATTTTTAATTGAAGTATAGTGGATTCACAGTGTTGTGTTACATACTGCTGTACATTTAACCCTCTGCCAGGACTGGGTGTAACTGGTGACATCGTATGGATTTGGAAACTGAGGCTCAGAAAGTTGTACAAGGCTCCTCAAGCCCCTCAGCTGGGCTTGGGCAGAGTAGGGACTAGGCCACAATCTGTCTTCCTCCTAGCCAGGTCTTGACCACAGTTCCGTGTTCCCAGATGATGGCGGCTGTGGTGAGGCTACCAGTCTGGGGAAGGTCCAGCTGTGTGTGGCTGTTGACCAGGCCTCCTGCATCTTCCTGGCCCCTGTCCTAAGAGGAGGCCCCATGCTGGTGGCCAGTGGACAGCCCCTGCTCCCATTACATCGCCCACTCTTTCTCTTTGCCTCTTTCATTCCCTTTTAGACTCTGTTTTCCCATCGCCAACCCTCACTCTTTTTGTTCTCGGCCAAGTGTCTGCTGGTGCCCGGGCCAAGGCAGCTTCAGCACAACACAGAAGGTGACTCTCCTGCCCAAGCTTAGTTCTCATCTTTCCAGTCGCAGTGATGCTCAATGTTCCTTTTATTATGTCCTGGGCAAGACACTGAGAGAAAATGTTTGTAGAACTTTAAAGGGCTCCTTTCTATTCACCATTCATTCATTTGTCCATTCACTCATTCATTCCTACCTTTATGGAGCACCCATGTGGGACCAGCGCTCCTGATGCCCTGGGCAGTATGAAAAAAGTGAAGAAGTGAAATGTTAGTCACTTATTCATGTCTGATTCTTTGCAGCCCCATAGACTGTAGACCCTCAGAGTCTATTCATGGAATTCTCCAGGCAAGAGTATTGGAGTGGGTAGCCATTCCCTTCTCCAGGGGATCTTCCTAACCCAGGATCAAACTTGGGTTTCCTGCATTGCAGGCAGATTCTTTATCATCTGAGCCATCTATTTATTTATTAGAGATAAATAAATAGGACATTATCTCCAACCTTGAGAAACTCACAGAAGCTTAGAGGATTGGCTGGAAAATGGGAAATTTCAACCTAGAGTGTTGGGCTGGGAAAGAGGCAGTGTGGAGTAAAAGGAACCAAGGGGGCATCCCACTGTTAGGCCGGTAAGTGCTCTGGGGTCCCTGCTCCCCTGCAGCAGGCCCTGGGCTTTGCACTAGCTATCAGAGGAGGCAATCAAGGACCCCTATCTTGGTGAGGGGACTGCCCAGGGGGAGGCAGACAGCAAATGGAAAAGTGCTTCCCTTTTCCCAGATGACCTGAGGGAGGCAGGAGCACAGGGGGGAGACAGCCACAGTTCATTCTGGAAGGACAGGGAGAGGCAGGGCAGGCCTTATTCTAGAGCCAAGGAATGGAGGCTGAAGATAACCGAAGGGCTCAGTGAGGTTGGAGGTTCTCTGACAAGGCTCTCCCGTAGGAGGGGGGAAGGGTGTGGAGCTGGACTCAGCCCATAGAGGCCACCTCAGCCGGGACAGGGCACTCAAGGTGAGCTCCCTGAGCCTCAGTTTCCCAGACGGCGAGATGTGAGCATTACATGCAGGCAGGGTCTGGATCCTTTACCCTTCAGCTCCCAAGTCTCTGCAGGACACCCCTCAGTCCCCTGCCCCATGCCCCCTGATGTCCCATCTCACAGGACAGCGCTCCTTCACAGCCTTCCTCACCAGCTGTGATCTTCTCATTTTTCCTTTGTATTCCTCCCTGAATGGACTGTAAGCTCCCTGAGGGTAAGGACCTCATCCCTCTCGTTCACCATTGTATCCTGGCACTGAGGAGAGCAGGAGCTTTATAAATAATTATGAATAAATATGATCGAATTGGACTTCCCAGGTGGTGCTAGTGGTAAAGAACTCACCTGCCAATGCAGGAGACATAAGAGAAGTGGGTTGGATTCCTGGTTTGGGAAGATCCCCTGGAGAACAGAATGGCAACCCACTCCAATATTCTTGCCTGGAGAATCCATCCCATGGACAGAGGAGCCTGGTGGGCTACAGTCCATGGGGTTGCAATGAGTCGAACAGGACAAGCGACTGAGCACAAACGCACGCATGACTGAATTGGAGGGTGCCTGGCAGAGGGTGTTACCCTCAGCGAAGTTCTTAGTGACTCTAAGGCGCTGGGCTCAGTGGGACGGTGTGGGTGCTCTTTTGCCTTGCATGTAGCAAGATGGAATGTCTGCACATTTCCCAAGCCATGCATCCACCCCCAGGTGCTGGCCCAGTTGTCGTAAATTAAAACAGGTTCTGGGGCCAGTCTAATAATGTGAATGCCAGAAAGAACCTGCAGAAACAAAGCAACGGGAAGAGGAGGGGCCTGTTGCAAACTGGAAATGCTAAACCAGCCTCTTCAAGGCATTTAAATTCAAAAGAACGCTTAGCACTTCACGGCCCAAACCGAAGCTACCTACTGGCTCTACCTGGTCCCCCAGACCACCAGTTTGTAACTTTGTTGCGGTCTCAAGGCCTCAAAGATTACCAGTATGGAGACTGGGGGCTGGGCGCCCCTTCCCCTAGGCCGATGGGAGTGTCACTACTGGGTTTGCTGAGGACTCAACGGGCGGGGTACCCAACCGGCCGATCCCGGTCACTACAGGCTTCTGGAGAGTGGAGGCCTCTCACGCCAGCGAAGGTCCTGCTCCCTCTGTACCGTGGACGACGAGGTCCCTGGGCTTCTCCAGGTCGCGGTTCAGGAGCAGTGGGAGTGCTCTGCTTTCAGGGCCTGTGTTCCTCACTGCACAGGAGCATGTCAGCTGCTTGGGACCCCTTTTGTTATTTTAGAAAGTTCCCTGGAAGGTGTTGCATGCCCTTAAGGTCTGATCCTTAAGGACTGCCCCTGCTCCAGCTTCCCTGTGAGTATCACCTCTAGCCCCTTGAGGGCACCCCTCCACTGGCCCTGCTGCCTAAGCCTCTGCGCTTGTTCTCAGCCTCCCTGAGCACCAGACACGGGGGGCATGGCCCACTTCCCAGTCATTGCGGAGTGCTGTATCTCTAATGATGCTCTCCTGATAAATGGTGGGAAATGGTCTTGGATAAGGGGTGTGTCTCTATTTACCAGTTTGTGGGGCAGAGACCACAGCCAGGGAAACACTGTTCCTTGAGATTTCAGAGATTTGCAGGAAGGAGACAACTGGGAGAATCCTTACTAAGAAGCCACAAATGTGCTGCAGGTAGCAGCGCATAAGACGGCAATGGAAGCAAGCATTCAGACTCATGTCTGAATGCGTGTGCGCATGCCCACACTCACTCATACACACAACCCATCCCACCTGGGCATGTGTTATATACCCAGGAACTTACTAAAGCAAAACTGATTTTGGTTTAAGAGATTTGATTTCATGCTAAACAAATTTCATCAGGATTTTCATATGAAGGGTTTGTTTCTCCCCAAATGTGCCCTGCTTGGCTGCATGTTAATGTGGTCAAATCCAATCTCCGAGTTCTCTGCAGGCCCTGGAACTGGGTTCTCAGGACTCGGCTCCTGGCTGCTGCCTGAGACTGGGGGAGGCAGTTGCTGTCAAACGTGGCTTCCAAGGCCCTGGGCTGCTCTTAGAGCTCAGGGAACACAGGAATGAAAGCAGAGGGCCAGCAAGGGGCGAGAGGCTCTATCACCAGGAGTGAGAGCCAGGGAGATGCAGAGGCCTTGGTAGGTTGATTGGTGGCATAAAGAGCCCCATGTGGGCCCTCCACGTGCTTCCACTGTTGAATGGCAGTCTGCTCAGAAGAAGCGATTCACCCGTCACATACCGAGGACCTGCGGGGTGCATCGGGCCCTTGGAGAGGGTACCGTCTTTTGTGGTCTCTAAGGGATCCAGGGAGCAGGTTGCCTAGACTCAGCAAATACAAATACAAGACACCCAGTTAATATTTTCTTGTAAGTATGTAGGTCCATGTGAGCCTATACCTGTCCAGATGGCCAGATGGGTGCATCCTGAGCCTTCTGGGCCCCCAGGAGGTAGGACCATCTTCCTGAGGGTGGACTCAGGTGCACACCCTGATCTGGTGTTTTCTCAGCCCCATGGGAAAAGCCTCCTTTCTTCTGTGCAATTACAGGAATGTCTGTTGCATTGGCTCCTCTTTTCCACCTCTCAGAGGAGGAGCCTTACCTTGAAGGATGGCTGGGAGAGCAGCCTTTATCTGCTGGTAACAGAGCCGACATTTTCCCAGGGGCTGCTGCATTGCTGGTGGAGGTGGGCTGGGTGCTGGTCTCTCAGTGATTAAGATGTTGTCACGGGAGGAGCTCAGCTGGCTGAGAGCTGAGCATGACTGCTGTCTCAGGCTGACCTGGTGAATGTGGGTAGAATGTGGGGGTCCCTGACCCCAGAGGCCCCTCACAAGCTACCAATTCTAACACTGCAGCGTGGGCAGCAACAGGCAAATACCTCCAGAGTCACCCTGTCTCTGTATACTCCAGAGTATCTCCCAGTGGTGACTCTAGAGCCCACATCAGCATCATCCAAGAGGTTTAAAAAACAAACAAACAAACAAAAAAGCAGACGGTGGCTTCTGCTCTAGCTGAGGCCCAGAGCCTGAGAGTCAGACTTGCGTTCCAGGATATACCTGTAGCAATGGCATCCCTGTGGGAGTGCACTGGCTCCAGCCTGATAAACCTTGGGGTGTTTATGTTTTCTTTGTGCCTCTTTCCAGCCTGGGCAGAGGGCTTCTGGGAGAGGGGCAAAATGGCTCTCTACCAGGTCCCTGGCACAAGGCCTGGCTCAACAAGAGAAGATACCAGTGAGTGAATGAACAAGTGATGCATTGAAAGATGACATCGTGTCAAGGACAAGAGGTCTGTCGTCTGCTTCACTCCCCCCTCAGATAAACAGATGTGATTTCAGTCTCAGGACCAGTCGTCACGTGGACACTGGAGTCTCACACTGCAGACACAGAAAGTAAGGCCGAACCCCGCAGGCGGTGGGGACCCTGGGATGGGGCTGGGGCTCCCTGGGCCCTGGGTGCTTCCCTCATCTGTGACACTCACTGTGTGTCTGGCCCCAGATGCCGGTCTCTGGATGCTGAGCTGTGGCTGCACAGCTTGCCACAGCTCCTGCTCCTAGGCCCCTCATCTCTGCTGGATTTGGGATGTCAGCAGGCCTGCATCCATGTGGTCCTTATTTATACTTTGGCCCAAACTGCCAGTGTTCCTGGCCTCTGCCCTGACTGTTGGGGACCCTAATGCCTGCTCTCTCCCCCTTCCTCAGGCCTCTGTCCTGGACTTTCCTCCACCATTGACAGTTGTCAGGGACTCCAGACTGGCTGCTTCTGAAATACTGAGACTAGCAGAAGTCTCCTCCCACCCAGGTTGCCAAGGACCTTCCGACTCTGAATCCCCATTCTGCCTGGGGCTTTCCTCCCTGCTCCATCCCATGAGAAAATACAGGGAGAAGGTGATTGTCTACAAGCCAAAGAAAGAGGACTCAGAAGAAGTCAACCCTGAGGACATGCTCCTCCAGACTTCCGGCCTCCAGAACTGTGAGAAAATTTTCTGTGGTTTAAGCCTTTGTTCTGGCAGTCCTAGCAAGTGACCCGAGCCAGAGTGACATGCCCCAGAACACGAGAGATCTCTCTTTAGCCTTGCCACCTCATGTCACATTTGTTTGCACAAGCGTCTTAGCTCCAAGACCCTAGCAACAAGACCGACCCCCATCCTCTCATTTTTCCCTGTGACCTGGGAAACCAAAATGCAGGGCTCAGGAAATGCTTGTTGAATGAATGAGCTCCAGATAGCCTTTGGGCCAGCAGACCTCTCAGCCTTGGGTAAAAAAACATGAGCTGTGTTTTGAAACAGGACAACAGCCCTTGATATTTATGACCTTGCTTGTTGGCTTTCCCGGGGAGGGTACTCCCTGCGCTTCAATTTATGGTCCTGCGTTGCAGCTCCAGACTGACTAGGGGATTGCAAATGGGCTGTCTACTAATAGCACATGCAGACAGTATGGGTGGAGGCATGATCCTTGGCCCTAGGGTCAGACACATGCCCTTCTCACCCAGAGAGGGATGCTCTGGACCTGAGCTGAGTCTCCTCCTCCATCTTTCCTTTTGCAAAGAACTCTAAGTTGACTGGCAGATCACTATTTCCTAACCATCCTTCACTCACTCACTACTTTTGACACAGTTCACACCACCACTACTTTCTTAATATTTATCTTTACATGGACTCCCTGCCCCCTGGAGGCCAGATGACGTGGGCCATGAAACACTGAGTTATTTTATTTGTTAGCCCCAGGCCTGAGCTAAATTGGGATGGGCCACCCACCAGGGTGTCTGCAGGGCTTAGAGAAATATGAGAAGAATTGGTATTCTTTAGAAGGGAAATCGCAGGGAGGGAGTTAAAGCTGAGGAGCGTTGCCACTCCGAATCCCTGGGTGCTCACCTTAGCTGGATTTCATTGAAGAGGCAGGTGAATTTCCTTTCAAGGCTTCTGAAAGGCTGGAGGTGGGGAGTTGTAAGAATGAGGATGCTGCCTTCATGGTCTGATGCCTGAATCTTAAGGTGCTGTAATTTCTCAGAGGGGCTCACTTCTTGCCCCCTGCCTTGTATTTTCAGATGGAGGAAAAAGTCACACAGCAGTCCAGATTCTCCCAGGATAAGCTGCAGCTTAAAACCAGTATGTGAACTGGGGCCCTTGACCTTAGACAGGTCCCCAGAAAAGCCTGCTAAGCCCGAACACAGCCAGGACCCACTGCCTGCTGTGGCATGCAGAATAGGGGCAGGTACCCCAGGCAGGGTGCATCTTCCCAGCTGACTTGCCTATACCTGCGGTGGGCAGTGATTGTGTCTATGTTCTGAGCCCAGTCATAGAAGCTGGGCCTCCTGAATGTGATCTCCTGCTCCCCCAAGGTTCTCTGCACAGAGAGCAAGACCACAAGAGGAGCCAGATTCCACTGAGGGAAATGGAGGGCTGAAAAACACTCCAAAAGTGGGCTGTGCATCCCTGAGGCCTTTCTGCCTTTCTAAGTGTGGAGCCACAAATACCTCAGTGGGAAAGGCTGGCAATTTTAAATTCAAGAGCCCTCTTGTATTTGGAAAATAGTCATTTTAATAAAATAACAATACCATATTTCCCACTAGTTTCCAGTAAGCAACCCAATGTTTTTTCAGTGCAATAAGCCCTTTGAAACGTGAGTTGTGTAACTGTGAGCACTGGTTGGTACGCTTGAGCCACAGTTTCCAGCATGCTGCTTATGGGTCCCGATGCACATGTGTGTCTGTTTTATTGATACATATCCTTGTGTAATCCAAGGCCAGAGTTCAGGGTATGGACCTCCAGCCTCCTGTGGCCTCCTCTTTGGGGGCCTGATGGAAGGGAGGCCTTGGGGGTTTCTTTTGCATCCCAGGCGCTGCGTCCGAGCCCTCCGCTTGGTGCTGCTGCCTGTTGGGGCACATGGCTGCTGTGCCAGAGCCTCCATCGGCTCCTGCCTCCTATGCCTCTGTGGACCAGCAGAATATTCTTCCCTTCTCATCACCGACCAGGAGTTTGGTCTGGTTTCTTGGGAAGAGAAAAAATAAAGAGGAGTATTAGAGCAAACCTGTGCACCCTGCTAATCCCAGACTGCATGCAGGAGATTCCAACATGGGGGAGGGGGTTCAGGCAAGGACCCCCAGGACCTGGCCTCCACCTGAAGCAGGGGAGGGTCTTGGGACTCAGAGAGAGCTCTGACCTAGGAGGGTTACGGCTTTGGAAGCGCTGAGGGGACGCCCCCAGATGCTGAGGCTCTGTGGAGCAGGGCAAGACCCTGACATTTTCCCTCCAGCATCTTTGGGTGTATCTCCTATCTTTTGAGTTACGCAGCCAGGCCGGTAGGCAGAAGGAGGGGCAAGTTCTCCAGCAAAGAATGAGGGCTCAGGGCCTTCTGTCCCTTCCCATATGCCTCACCCTAAGCCACCCAGCCTCAGTCTGGTCTTTCCACCACAGCAGAACTCGGGTGCCCCACCCCAGGGCAGGAGGGAAGGACAGGGCTCCTGAAGATCTGGTCCCCTGAGACTAACATGCCTAGTGTGTAAAACAGGCTAATGACTGTAAGTTCCACCATAAAACAATGTTGCCAAGGGTAGTATCTGACACCTGTCCATTCTATGTTGGCTTTGAGCCCTTGAAAGGTAGTTTCTGTAATGTAGGAAAACCATCATACCAAATGTTACAATCATCAAGGGACCTCAGGAAAAAAAGTCCCTCTTTAGGATAAAATTACAAGTCAATATACTTTTACCTTCTGGATTTCTTTATGAATTCATAGATATTCAAGAGAGTGAGAGGGAGAAAGAGAGAGCAAGAATATGTGTGTTAGGAACCATTTCCTAGGCCCTACATGGCCATCTTGCTACTGTACATGCTGGGGCCCCCTGGGTTCCTGGGTCCCTGTAGTGAGGCCGCCTCCCAGGGCCCAGCGTCCTGAGTGGAACAGCCAGGGCTTCCTAGGGGCAGCACAGCGCCCTCAGCTGAGGCTGGGAGCAGTCAGCTTGTTGTTACCTGGACACGGCCAGAGCTGTCACTGCAGAGTTGGCCTTGCTGGGTTTCCCTGTCAAAGCCACGCTGACATCCAGCTCTCTGCAAAGGGCAAGATTCTTCTCCCATCGGTGAACTATGAGGAACGTGCAAGGGGACAGTTAGAAAACCCGAACGGTTTCACACACATGCGTGTGTACATCCACACGCAGGGCCGCAAACACATACACATATATTTATATTTGTGGTCAGCAACTTGTTAAATTGAGGGGGAAAATATATTTAATCTTGGCCTGTGCTGTTGCAAAAAGGGCCGTCCCAATTTAATTTGCAGGCTGTGATAGTTACATGTGCTGACGTGCTGCGGTATCCATTGTGTACCAAATTGGATTTGTGTATTATTGCTTTCTAAATTGCATGCCTAGTTCAGCAAAATTGTTCATCAGTGTTTACTGGCTTTATGCTTAATAAGATACCCCACAATACCTTGCTGCCAGGATGTAACGCAGCCTGTAATTGCCTAGTAAAAATAAATTACATAAAGTCGGCATTATCAACTTACCCAAATCCACTTCACGCCATGACCAATAGTTAAATGCTGAGAATGTTTGTTTTCAAAAAATAGAACTCAATGATTGTTACTTCACTTATTTTAATGACTGTATTTGGGGACAGACGGTAATTCCTTTGTGGAGGGTGAGGTGGAGAGACATCAGTTGGGTCCAGCCCTACGAGGTCCCTTGACTGCCGTCAGGGCAGTAGTGACGCAGCTGTCCCAGCTGAGCAGGGTGGCAGACAGCTCTGCGCACCAAGAAATGCATGCGTGTTCTGTGTTTGTGCCTAAGTTCCCAAACCGAGCTTTTCCCAAGGACTTTCTGGGTACCAGATTGAGCCCCAACCTATGGAGTGATTCCTAAAATAAATTGGACTCAACTGGGTTGGTCTTGGCTGCAAATGACAAGTAAATGAATTCCAGGCAGAAATTAGATGTCATCTGCACACAAATGCGCCAACCCTCATATCCTCAGTACCCTCAAAGAACTCCTTTCTTGCCTCTCAAGGTATTCGAGGAATGCAGTTAATATACACACCAAGAGACATGCACAAAATCTGTGGGTCAGGCCGAGGACTAGTCCCTTTCCAACAAAACAGTTATAAGCAATATTGTGAGCACAGCGAGCCCTCCAGTGGCTTAGGTTTGCAAATCTGCACATGGATTTGCTAACTCTAAGCAGTGGCCTAGCCTGCTTTTTATGAATATGTCTGTGCCCTTGTGTCATTTCAACCAAAACCTCCTTTGACCTGTAACTACAAGCAGAGCAACTAATTCTACTTGGCAGTGGTGACCTCAAGCTGGTCAGGACAAACAGCAGAGGAAGGACATGGGCCTGAGGCCCCGTCCGCCTGACACCGTCAGGTAAGTCCCCTTGTGTCATCGGCCGGTGTGTTAGGGAAGAAGTCTCCTAGTAATCCGAGAAAATGATAATCATGATTCACATTTTGTTGAGGAGATCTTTTGTCTATGGTATTATTTTTCTGTCATCTGCTTCCTACAAGTTAGGATGTACAGGAAGCACCTCTATTGACAGAGAGGGAAACTGAGGACCGAAGAAGTTGCAGGAGACAGAGCTGGGTCTAGAACTTTGTTTCCTGATTTTCATCTTGCTTCTCATCTCACTAGACCCCCTTCCCAATGAGCACAACCTTGTCGATCCTGAGTAGAAACCGCAAATTCATTGGCACTTACAGAACCAGTGGAACGGCTCTGAGATGCCCTTTGTCCATCTGTCCCTTCATCCATCTACCTACCCACACAGCTAACATTCTGGCTCGGACACCTACGTATCAACCACGGGCTGAGCTAATGACTAGCTTATCAGAGCTCGGTAGCTTCAGAAGTGGCCAGCTGAGCCCAGGACTGAGGTGGCATGCTCTCAGGCTGGTGTGACACAGAACCCTTCATGAGCAGGGGGAGAATAAGAACTCTGTTCTAGCTCTCCTCCAAATGCATCAGGGCAGGGGAGAGAGTTTGGCCCCTGTCCTCCAAAGAAGAACTGTGAGCTCCTAAGAATGCACTGGACTCTTTTTACACTGTGATGGGCTGATTCACTGTGGTCCATTCAAAGGACCCTAGAGATCTTAGGACCAGTGAACTGAATCCCCAGTGGCTATAGATTCTTGGAAGGTCACCATTCTGGGTCAGCCTAGGTTGCTGACAAGGGCATCGTCTGATGGCGTTCTATTGAAGGAAGGGATTCCCATGTAGATTCTAGGACCTAGCAGGGGGCTCAGCCAATGCCTATGTCTGCTTGTGTGGATGAAGAATCCATGAATCAGTGACTAAATGAATCAAGGAGGTGTGGAGCACATTTTAGAAATGAACTAAAAATGGCTACTCCCTGTAGAAGATAAGCCTCCACAATCTGGAAAATTCTCTCTAGTGGATGATCATGGGTCCCAGGATGCAGAATGAACCAGAAGGACCCATGATGACGAGAGTGAGGCCATGCAGGCCCCCCAGGAGTGAGGTTTGTGCCTGCGCTCATCCTGGAGGGATGGTCTGGCCCTGGCCAAGGAGCTTGCTCTGCCAGTGGGTGTGTGTACTCTGGGGGCAGAAATGAGAACTATAGTAGTAATGGCTTCGGGTCACTTCAGGCAAGCTGCTGACCTGATCCGTGCCTCAGTTCCCTTATTCTCACCCAGGTATCATTGTAGTATCTTCTTCATGGGGTTGCCGTGAGAAATAAGAGAACACACGATGGGAGGAGTGGACGGTGGAAACTGCTCGGTCAGCTCTGTCCCTCACAGCTCTGTGACGGTGGCCCTGGTGGTGCTGATGCCAGAAGCCATGGTGACAGAAGTGAGGACAGATTATCTTCCTCTAGGCCCAAATGCTACACTCCAAACTCTACCCTTCTCCAGTCTTTTCCTTGAGGTTAGGACCACATCTAAATGTTTCATGAGCCTCCTGGGCCATGCTCATGCAGACAACCCTCAGGCCTACTTTGAGGAACTTGCCATTGTGAGTAGGGGGTGTTGGGTCAGGGACAACAGGGCAGACTGGGGCTGATGGGACCACTTCCTCTCCCTGGGGACACAGCAAAGCCATCTATGCTCCTGTCTGCAGCCTGGCAGTCCAGGCCAGTGGCCAGCTGGGTAGACTCAGGTCCTGGGCTGGGGAGTTTGGCATTTAAGAGTCACTCAGGAAGATGGATAGCATCAAACCAAGCTTGTCTGAGTGTGGCCTCTCTTGGCGCTCAGGAGCCCCTGGAAACTACCACCAGCACTGTTCCCACGTCCCAGGAGCATCTCAGAGGCAGCTGGTCCCTGAAGGGTGAGGCTGGGCCTCAGTGGGGCTTTTAAACATGGATTCATACTCTACTAGCAGCTCACAGAAAACTGTGCTCCTGACCTGAGATCTGCCAACAGCCCGAGAAACTCACTGGCTTCCCTGGACTCTGCAGGCCTCGGTGAAGCTACAGCCCTCAACAGAGGAGAGGAGAGAGGAGGGAGGGCTGAGCAAGGGAAGAGTGTCCCCGGGAACCAGGAGCATAGCAGTTACCTCTGGGGCTTGGAGATGATGGAGCCCAGGGCTCTTCTGGCACTGCCTGCCCCGGAACAGACATCTTCACATCTTCAGTCTTCCAGATCTGTCCAGAACAGAGAACACGCCATGGGCTGGGGCAATGAACCTGTCTGCAGGCGCAGGGCCTGCCTTTCCCTCTGCACCTGGGGGACCCTGAAGGAAGGGGGGCATGGTGCCATTTCATTTCTGATGTTGACATATTCTCAGGATAAAAATCTGCTTAGGCTTCAGTTTCCCTGTGGGGAAGTTTGGCTGCCATAGACGGGATGTAGATGGGATGAGTTCCCTCCCCACCCCTGGGTCATAGGGCACCTTCCCAGACTCCTTACCTGCAGAGATGAGACTCAGCAGTCAGCCCACTGTCATTTTACTTAACTAGTGCTCGCTTTGTCTGCCACCATTCCCAGAGGCCTCCCTCATCACTCAGCAGCACGGCCTCCCATCCTCTATGTATGGTGCCAGGTCTGTGGTGAGCGCCCTCAGGCTGACCACACATGGCATCTCACTTGCTGAGCCTGGACTTTCTTTCCCTGCAGGACAACGAGCAGCCTCCACCTGCAGGCTTCTGTGAGGGCCGCACCAGGTCTAGCCCAGCCCTGGGCCATCCCGGGAGCTCAGTTAATGCGCTGAGTGGACAAGGGCAGAACACCGGAAGACTCACGCTCCTGCTCTGAGGGCCCACGAAGGAAATGCAGCTGCCCCCAGCCACCAGGGCTCCTCTGACTGACCCACAGGACAGACCGCGACCCACCCAGCCTTGACCCTCATGATCCTCTCGTGTTTTAGCCAGCCCAGGATGCCCTTTCCTCTGCAGAGACCCTGTCCTCCTCTAGCCCACAGATGAAGCCCTGCAAGGGGACTTCCCAGAGTCCTCTCCTCAGTGTCGTTTCTCCTGTCCACACACCCTGACCCCTTAGCCTGCATAGCCTTCTCTGTATGCACTGACTTCTCCTCATCCTCAGGGCTCGGCTGAAATGCCACCTCCTCTGCTGGAAATAAACCCACTCTCCACTTGGCCCCCCACCCTGTTATTCATTCTGCTTCCTGAAGCATCACCTCTGTGATGGTTCTCAGACTTTGGGAATGGAGGCTCCTGGAGGATAGGGCTGCATTTCAACCATGCTGGCTGGCCCACAGTGAGCTTTCACAAATGCGTGTAAAATTCAAAGAGCATTTTCTTGAATACCTCGAGCCATGCAACTGACACTTCCTTTTAAAACTTGTGGAATTCAAATGACAGTTTCTTGAGTAAAGCTCTAAATTATTCCTCATCTTATTCATCCCTCTCTCCTTGCTGTCAGTCTCAGAAAATTCACCTGTGATCTGTTCTTCCCACACTATTCCTCCAAACTCAATGCTTCTCCTTTATTGTCTTCTTGGTTTCTTGATGGTTTCTCTCCCCAAGGCCTTCCTCAGAGCATACACGGCACTCTTTGATTATCCCAGTCATAGCATGAAACACATATGTACATTTTCTGTTTGTCTTTTTTTTTTCCCCTAGAGTATGACATCTTGAGGACAAGGACCTGTTTATCATTAATCTTTGGATCCCTTATGTATGAAGTGCTTGGTACAGAGCCAATGAATGGTAGGTGGATGGATAGCTGGAGGGACAAATAATTGAGCAGATGAGTAGGTGGAAGGATGAATGCAATAATGAAAGGATGGACGGATGAATTGGATAGTAAATGGATAGAAGTAGATAGAGAAGCAGCTAGATGGATAGATGGATTAATGGATGGATGAAGAGACCAGTGGGTGAGTGGACAAAAGGATGGCCCATAAATCTCTTGTCAGTACTGAATTATGTTCTGATGCATTTGACCATTCAGCTTTCATAACTTGTGACAATAAGTATTTCTTAATTGTTGAAGTATATGTGTGTATAAAATTTTACGTATTATGTTAATATAAAAGACCCTTGCCTTTGCCCTCACATGCTGTGGGGACTTGGTCTGGAATGTTTAAGTGCTGTCTGCAGATCTGACCCTTAGAGAAAGTGGACAGAATGGAGATGAACCCGTTTCTTGTAGCATGCCCTCATTCCACTCAAGGCACACCTACCCGGACCATGCCATCCTGACTCCCGGTGATGATGACATGGCTTGTGTCCCACGCTGGCCCTTCCACTATGTAGCAGCAGGTTATGGCTCCTTCTGGGCCCCAGGCCGTGGTAATGCTGGCCAATGGTTGTCCGTTAACATCCCACAGGGACAAGTGGGCTCCTGCACAGGAGACGATGGTGCCCTGCAGCAGTGAGAGTGGGCTTACTTCAGGTTGGGGTCACTGTCTGTCCATCTGTCCAGTTTGCACCCCCAAGCATCTGCCGTCTTCTGAAGACTAACCAAGACACTCCCAGACCTCCTAAGACATCCACTTCTTCCCAGGTGACTCAGGCCTGCTGTGTTTTCACACAACTCTACTTTGCTTGTTCTTTTCATACTGAAACCAGGCATTTGGATTCTGCTTTCCCCAGCACAAACTGACTGGCTCGCCCTTTTGAGTCCTCCCACAGCACTCTTCTGGCAGCATACTGACTGGCATAAAAGACCTAGCCAGGGTATCATCCCAGGCCTGGACATGGGGTGTACACCTGGCTGACCAGCCCTGTGCCTGTGAAGCAGCTTTGGATGGCCCCTGGTGGAGGGCAGGGAACAGAGGCTTGAATGACTGCATGCAGTTCATAAAATAGGGCAAGGTCCCCTTGGGGGGAATTTCTGAGGAGAAATTTGCCCACTGCATCTCCTGAAATGTTTATGTCTGGAGTGTTCATTCCTTAAGTCCTTGTCTATTTTGTGTCCAGTAGAGTTGTGGTTACTGTCACCAAGGACCCACCAAGGACCCCAAGAGCCATCTGGGGCCATGCCTTTGAACCTTGCCCTGACCACAGAAGGGATGTTGGGAGCTCCCTGCCCCTGTGCAGTGCCCTGGGCTGAGCTCCATCCTGTCCCTTCCTGAATTGTTTAGTGGAGTCTGCCTGAGGCCAGGGGACCATGTCTGATACATCTCTGCTCAGGACCCAGCCAGCACTTCATGAACTTAGTCAGCTCCAGGACAAGGAGAGTCAAATAAGTTGTTGTCTTGATATCAGTCTTCTCTAAGGGCTGGGGACATAATTCCTTATGAATTTATTTTCTTCCATGTCAGAACTTGGTGCCTCCCCTATTACATCCACCCATTCATCCACTCAGCCACATCCATCCATTTACCTACCCACCCTCCATCTACCCACACATTCATCCTTCCATCTGCCCAACCACCCATCCATCAATCCTCTTTTTGCCCATGTAATATTCTTCCTGGATTGAAGCCCACTTGGAGCACCACTTTCAGCCACAGTTAGCAACAGAAGTCTCCTCCATGAGCTCTTTCTCCTCCTATGATACAACTGCTCAGTCTATCCATGCTCCAGGCCCCTCAGGTTTTCTATCAGCAGATGCAGAGCCTCAGAAAACCCCATATCCTATGATGAGGATTCCAGGGTAGAAGCTCCACACTGATATACATACATGTATAGACGTATATACTGTGTATATATTATTCTATCTCTCTCTCTCTCACACACACACACACACATGGTGCACTTCCTGACAGGCTTATCTTTGGTAGCAAGCATGGAGGGGCAAGCAGAGGTGTTTCCTGATTTGGACACCAGAGGTGCTTGCCAAGCTCATGTTGATTTGCAGTCAACTGGCTGGATCAGTCAATCAAACCTGGAAGATTCCTCACTAAAGTCAACTTCCTTCCCCAGCTCCCCGATGCTCATGTCAGAACAGACACCTCCCACCAGCCCACCTCCTTGAGGGAAAAAAATAAAGAAGCAAAAAATAAAATCAAGACCAAAACTGACATTGTTGATGGCGCCACTCTGCCTGTGTAGAGAATGTCCCACATATTTGGGACCTCTATACACTCTGGGGTGGTCTTTGCCCCCAAGCTTTACTCTCAGGGGACTGTCTACCATGTCACCATGAAGAATCATAGACATGTTGAGGATACAGACATTGAGAAAGAAGAGTCTCACCGAGACGTCGCTGATGGCAACAGCAGACACGGCCTCCCTGTGGGCGGGCAGGCGGGCTATGTGGGTGAGGTGGTCCAGGTCCCATAGGATGCATCTGCAGTCTTGCGAGCCGCTTACCAGGAGGTGGAAGGTGACTGATGCCGCCAGGCATGTGACCGCCTGTGTGTGTCCATACAAGGCCTAGGGAGAAGGGATGAAAATGCAGGTTATGAGAGGGGCCCTTAATCCAGTTACTTGGGGAGATCCTCCACTCTTCCTTTTACTGTTAGGCCCCAGATGTGAGAACAGAGAATCAGAGTGATCCAGTAACTCCAACGTGTGTCAGGTGTGTGTGTGTGTGTGTGTGTGTGTGTGTGTGTGTGTGTGTGTGTGTATGTGTGTGTGCATGCACATGTGTATTCATGGGTCTGTGGCTGGCTTCTCAGAACCACCCCTTTCCAGGGTTGAAATCCAGATGGGGAGAGTCAGTAGTCCTTTTTATCATACTCAAGCTCTCTGCCCTCCCATGTTGTCTTGCAATCTAAGCCACACACACCACTATTAAGATGCAAAGGTGCTGGTTTGTCATGTGTGGTAGCTCAACCAGTGGCACAAGTATATCATCTGGGAACTTGTCAGAAATGTAAATTCTTGGGTCCATCCCAGGTCTACTGAATCAGAAACTCTGGGAGTGGGGCCCCAAAACCTGGGTTTTCACAAGCTGTCTGGAGAATTTCATGCATGTTCACATTTGAGCATCACATTAAGGGAACCTCAGAAACACATGTGCCCCTGGAAACTAAACTGGGAAGAAGGCAGGGAGGTCAGGTCCTAGCTTAAAGGGTTTGACTTTTCAAGTCCAAAGGATCCACATTCATATCCGGTCTGGCTGCCCAGCAGCCTGTGACTTGGGGCCTCAGTGTTGGCTCTCAGGTTGGTCTAAGAGGGTCTGGCTTGGCTGATGGATGGTTATGTGTCCTGACCTGGCCAGAGGCCTTGCTTCCCATAGACATGTTCCTGGGGGACTAGGGATACCTCCCACACACTGGGATCCCTGGCCTGCTGCTGCTGGCTGCAGTGTGGTTTCCATTACAACTGTCCCAGCAGCTGCCAGGTAAGCCTGGTGTGAGAGCTGGCATGCACACACGTGCCTGCTGTCCTCTGCAATCAGCCTGAGAAGTGCAGAGGTGGTTCTCTGAAACCTGACTGCTCCCCTCATCTAGTGGTAAACCTCCACCCTCAGGACTGTCTACCACTCACTCATTTGAGTCAATGAGGTTGAGCATCATTTTTCAAAATTGCCACTTGGCCTGGTCACAATAATTAAAAGTTCAGCTGCAGGTTCCCATTTGTGCTCCTTGGATCCTAACATGGCACCAACCTGATGGATATGACCCATGGAAGAAGTCCGGGATCACCTTAGGGGCTACTTAGGGAAGCAGAAACTGTCTAAAAGAAGAGAGGTAAGCAGAGGGCTTGACAGGAGCTTTCTGGTGGTCTTCCCAGAATGAACTCTGTCTAATGGCTAAGTTCTGACTGCCGGGGACAGGACAACTCCAGAGCATGCAGGCTGGGGACCCAGTTGTGAGGACTGGCGATGCAGAGACATTGGCTGTGAGCCCAGGGCCTGTGTAAGCAGCTGTCTGTTACTGGAGCAGGGCCTCTGCTTTCTTGAGGAAAGAGTTAGAGAGGGAGGGACCACTGTGTGCATGGGCACCGCCCACCTCTGTAAGCCTCTCACCAGCCTGGAAGCTAAAGCACCTGGAGGCAGTCAGCACCACTCTATATTTGGAAAGGCCTGGGAAAAAATGAAGGACAGCAATTTTAAATGTTCTCCATTGGCTCTTCTGTTCTCAGAATAATACCTTTCATCATGGCCAATTAAAATAGCTCCACTGTATCACCTTATACCTAACTCAGTTCAGTTCAGTTCAGTCGCTCAGTCATGTCCGACTCTTTGCATCCCCATGAACCGCAGCAAGCCAGGCTTCCCTGTCCATCACCAACTCCCGGACTCTACCCAAACCCATGACCATCGAGTCGGTGATGCCATTCAGCCACCCCATCCTCTGTCATCCCCTTCTCCTCCTGCCCCCAATCCTTCCCAGCATTAGGGTCTTTTCCAATGCATCAACTCTTCATATGAGGTGGCCAAAGTACTGGAGTTTCAGCTTCAACATCAGTTCTTCCAATGAACACCCAGGACTGATCTCCTTTAGGATGGACTGGTTGGATCTCCTTGCAGTCCAAGGGACTCTCAAGAGTCTTCTCCAACACCACAGTTCAAAGGCATCAATTCTTTAGCACTCAGCTTTCTTCACCGTCCAACTCTCACACCCATACATGACCACTTGAAAAACCATAGCCTTGACTAGACGGACCTTTGTTGGTAAAGTAATGTCTCTGCTTTTAAATATGCTATCTAGATTTGTCATAACTTTCCTTCCAAGGAGTAAGCGTCTTTTAATTTCATGGCTGCAATCACCATCTACAGTGATTTTGGAGCCCCCCCCCAAATAAAGTCTGACACTGTTTTCACTGTTTCTCCATCTATTTCCCATGAAGTGATGGGCCCAGATGCCATGATCTTAGTTTTCTGAATGTTGAGCTTTAAGCCAGCTTTTTCACTCTCCTCTTTCACTCTCATCAAGAGGCTTTTTAGTTCCTCTTCACTTTCTGCCCTAAGAGTGGTGTCATCTGCATATCTGAGGTTATTGGTATTTCTCCCAGCAATCTTGATTCCAGCTTGTGCTTCTTCCAGCCCAGTGTTTCTCATGATGTACTCTGCATATAAGTTAAATAAGCAGGGTGACAATATACAGCCTTGACATACTCCTTTTCCTATTTGGAACCAGTCTGTTGTTCCATGTCCAGTTCTAATGGTTGCTTCCTCACCTTCATACAGGTTTCTCAAGAGACAGGTCAGGTGGTCTGGTATTCCCATCTCTTTCAGAATTTTCCACAGTTTATTGTGATCCACACAGTCAAAGGCTTTGGCATAGTCAATAAAGCAGAAACAGATGTTTTTCTCTAACTCTCTCGCTTTTTTGATGATCCAGCGGATGTTGGCAATTTGATGTCTGGTTCCTCTGCCTTTTCTAAAACCAGCTTGAACATCTGGAAGTTCACGGTTCACATATTGCTGAAGCCTGGCTTGGAGAATTTTGAGCATCACTTTACTAGCGTGTGAGATGAGTGTAATTGTGTGGTAGTTCGAACATTCTTTGGCATTGCCTTTCTTTGGGATTAGAATGAAAACTGACCTTTTTCAGTCCTGTGGCCACTGCTGAGTTTTAAAATTTGCTGGCATATTGCATGCAGCACTTTCACAGCATCATCTTTCAGGATTTGAAATAGCTCGACTAGAATTCCATCACCTCCATTAGCTTTGTAGTGATGCTTTCTAAGGCCCACTTGACTTCACATTCCAGAATGTCTGGCTCTAGGTGGGTGATCACACCATCATGTTTATCTGAGTCATGAAGATATTTTTGTACAATTCTTCTGTGTATTTTTGCCTCCTCTTTATTTATTTATTTATTCATTTACTTTATTGTGTTGGTTTTGCCATACAATGACATGAAACCGCCATGGGTTTACATATGCTCCCCCTCCAGAACCCCCCTCCCTCCTCCCTCCTGATTCCCTCCCCCTGGGACATCTCAGTGCACCAGCCCCAAGCATCAACCCTGGGCTGGCGATTGATTTCACATATGATAATTAACATGTTTCAATGCCATTCTCCCATATCATCCCACCCTTGCCCTCTTCCACAGAGTCCACGAGTCTGTTCTATACATCTGCGTTTCTTTTGCTGTCTCACATGCAGGGTTCTCGTTACCATCTTTCTAAATTCCATATATATGCGTTAGTATACTGTATTGTTGTTTATCCTTCTGGCTTACTTCACTCTGGATAATAGGCCCCAGTTCCATCCACCTGAGTAGAACTGATTCAAATGAATTTTTTTTTAATGCTGAATAATATTCCTTTGTGTATATATACCACAGCTTTCTTATCCATTCATCAGCTGATGGGGCATCTAGGTTGCTTCCATGTCCTGGCTATTGTAAACAATGCGGCAATGAATATTGGGGTACACGTGTCTCTTTCAATTCTGATTTCCTCGGTGTGTATGCCCAGCAGACCTAATTGATATCTATAGGACATTCCACCCCAAAACAATGAATTTCACCTTTTTCTCAAGCACACATGGGACCTTCTCCAGAATAGATCACACCCTGGGCCACAAATCTAGCCTTGGTAAATTCAAAAATATTGAAATCATTCCAAGCATCTTTTCTGACCACAATGCAGTGAGATTAGATATCAATTACAGGAGAAAACCATTCAAAACTTCCAACATATGGAGGCTCAACAACACACTGCTGAATAACCAACAAATCACAGAAGAAATCAAAAAAGAAATCAAAATATGCATAGAAATGAATGAAAATGAAAACACAACAACCCAAAACCTACGGGACACTGTAAAAGCAGTGCTAAGGGGAAAGTTCATAGCAATACAAGCTCACCTCAGGAAACAAGAAAAAAGTCAAATAAATAACCTAACTTTACACCTAAAGCAACTAGAAAAGGAAGAAATGCAGAAGCCCAGGGCTAATAGAAGGAAAGAAATCTTAAAGATCACGGTAGAAATAAATGCAAAGGAAACAAAAGAGACCATAGCAAAAATCAACAAAGCCAAAAGCTGGTTCTTTGAGAAGATAAATAAAATTGACAAACCATTAGCCAGACTCATCAAGAAACAAGGGAGAAGAACCAAATCAACAGAATTAGAAATGAAAACTCCTCTTAATATCTCTGTTTCTGTTAGGTCCATCCCATTTCTGTCCTTTATCGAGCCCATCTTTGCATTAAATATTCCCCTGGTATCTCTAATTTTCTTGAAGAGATCTCTAGTCTTTGCCATTCTGTTGTTTTCCTCTATTTCTTTGCATTGATTACTGAGGAAGGCTTTCTTATCTCTCCTTCCTATTCTTTGGAACTCTGCATTCAAATGGGAATATCTTTCCTTTCCTCCTTTGCTTTTCACTTCTCTTCTTTTCAGATTATTTGTAAGACCTCCTCAGACAGCCATGTTGCTTTTTTGCATTTCTTGTCCATGGGGATGGTCGTAATCCCTGTCTTCTGTCCAATGTCATGAACCTCCGTCCATAGTTCATCAGGCACTCTGTCTATCAGATCTAGTCCCTTAAATCAATTTCTCACTTCTACTGTATAATCATAAGGGATTTTATTTAGGTCATACCTGAATGGTCTAGTGGTTTTCCCTACTTTCTTCGTTAGTTATACCTAACTAATGAAGCAAAAAATAAAACAAAATACAAACCTCTGAAAATAATTCCCTATTCTGGATATGTTGTTGTGAAATGGGCACTCCTGATTGCGGTGGCACTGTAGAACTACAGAGCCATTATAGAAAGCATTATGTCACTGTTCTGTAATTCTGCTTCTTGAAATTTGCTATAAGGAAATGATTAATCAGAAGCAAACAGCAATCTAAGATGTTTTATGCAGCACTATTTACAATAGTTAAAATTGGAAGCAATGTAATTGTCCAGTTTTAGAAGAAATGGTTTATTAAACTGTGGTGCCTTGACATAAAACAATTGAAATGTAATTTTATGGAGATAGAATAATATGGAACAGTTGAAATGTAAATTATAGAAACTGTATAAAAGTGGAAACAATTTGATAGGCTGGCTGAAAAATGGAATCAACATATCTACACAATGATCAGAAGGATATAAATATGTATATCTGGCGATCGGAGCATGCAAAGATGAAAATTTTTATATGCATTATAGATAATCATTTGACTTTGAAATATGTCTTTCATGTTGTAATATTAAGAAATACAACACTTAAAAAAACTGTTAATGAAGCTATTTAATGATGACTTCTCATTCTACAAGTCTTTAAGTCAGGGAGGGACCCCTTTCTCTGAGCAGCTTCCAGTCTGGAGGATCCCCAAGGCTGTGTCAGCCTCTTTAGGTAAATGATAAAGTACTTTATTTCACTTAGGAAATAAGGGCATGTGGGATTCCTCTACCTTTTTGTCTTGATTTATAGGTAGGAGAGGATGATAAATTACATTTTATGCTGTCAATACTGGGGCTTTTACACTGCTTCTTCACCACTAACCAGGACCTTGGGGGGGCAATGGAGGGGGGTCACTTCCCTGGCTCCCCAAGATGTCTTTGGGATTGGGCTGGATCCCCTCATCCCTGGAGTGATGCCTGGGAGAGGCAGATTCTCCACACCCAAAATGGGTGCACAGTCTCTCCACACACGTCAGGAAAGTGAAGATGTGCAAAGACAGAGGGCTCTAAGCCTGGCTTGGGAGGACTTCCTTGGAGAGTCTGGGTGAAAGCAGCTCATACCTGACCTGCACAGCTGCCTCTCGGTGGATGCCATGGCCTCTGCAGGATTAATCAGCCCCCTCAGCACTGACCCACGCATTCCCTCACCTCACGTTTGTTGAATGCCCACTGCTGTGTACCACACATGTGCTGGGGATGGTGCCAACGGATAGGGGCAGGCTCTGGGGAGACTCCATTGACTAGGAAAGCATCCAGAGAAATGCAGCATCAGTTCTAGTGAAACATGTCCAGTTTGGGAAATCTGGTCAGTGGCAAGCCTCCTATGGTTAATTTTGGGTGTGTGTGTGGCCACTTTGGGGCTGTGTGGATCACTAAAACACAGATAGAAACATGAATTGCATTTGCAGATGGAAATGTCTCCTAGAGACATTCTCCAGCAACTTCAAGTGTATGCAGGGGAAAGCACAAGGCTTACAGTTAGATTTAAATGCAAATCTGACCTTTCTGAGCCTCTGGTTTCTCATCTGAAAGTGGGACTAAGGGTACCTGCTTTCCAAGGTTATAGTTAACATGCAGATCCTTCAGGAAGCAATCAGTTTCACTCTGTTTATTATTCCAAGCAGCTGTGGTTTGTGAGGTAAGACCAGATCAGTTTTCTGCCTCCTGGTCTCTTCCCTCTGTGTCTGCCACAATCACCCCTATTCTGAGACAGTCTTTTATTTTCTGACTCTATGCTCTCGGACAAGGCACTTAACTTCTTTGATTTGATTTTTAACCAGTGAAGAGGGGATGATAGTGATTCCTATGACATGGTAAAATGAGGAGGTAAAATGAGGCTGTTCACATAAAAGTGCCTGTGAAAAATGCTTAAAAATGTCTCCTAGTGCAAAAAGCTCCCAATTTCACTGGCCCTGATGTGTAAGCAGCGCCTCTCACTGAGATGCGGGTGTCCGTGGAAGCACCAGCCCCGTGTGCTTGTCAAATCCACCCAAAGACACGAAACCGCACCCTTGAATGACATGGACCCATGTGCCCTCAGTGCTCTGTTGCGCCATCAGCTCCCGAGAGAGGCAGAGCTCTCAGCGCTTGGGAGCTGGAGCATGCAGAGGCACTGTGCCTGCTGGAGGTACTGCACCCGTCCTGAGCCAACACCCCCGTGGAGGCTCTGTACCTGCTTGAGGCGCAGGCCTGTGGCGCGGCCTTTGGTCATGCTGAGCTCCCACACACACACCACTGCACTGGTCCCGGACGTGATGATGGTCGTGGGCGATGGGCACACGGCACACAGACAGCGGCCCCAGGCGGCCAAGTTCTCGAACGTCACCAAGATCTGTGGGAGATGAGGCAAGTGGGATGAACACTGGTGCCAGGGCCCACACTGGGCAGGGAGCTGGAACAGGGCGATAGGGGGATGCCGGCAGATCTGGCTGCTTCCACTGGCCTGCTTGTGTGCTGTGGGAACCAAGGGCCAGGTCATTTGTTCAAGAAAAGCCCTGGCTGCCCAGGCATGTCTCCAGAGAGCGCCTACACCCAAGGAACAGGTGGGAAGAGGCAAGTAAGCAGGAGGGTTTGGGGACACAGCAGAAACGCCCTGTGAGCTTGGGAAAGGCAGAGCCCACTTTCAGGAAGTGGGGACATCTGGGACCAGTTTCTCTGGCTGCCTCCTGCAGGAGGTGGGGGAAGGCCAGGGAAGGGAGAGAAAGCTTGGTGAGCAGGGAATTCATGCCATGTGCTGGGGTGGGAGAGGAGCAAGGGTAATAAAACAGGGCCAGAGGCCACACAGAAAGGTAGAGAGGAGTGGATGGCCTCGCACAGGTGTGGAGGACCAGCAACCCAGTGGCTTGCTTCTGGTGGCCAGTAGAATGTTCGATTTGTGCCATCTGAGTCTAAGTCAGAGGAGGGGCCGGAGGAGCCTCTAGGACTTTCCACCCAAACTGAGTGACAATCTGGCCTTCTCAATGCAGCCAAGTGACCAGCCAGCAGCAGAGAACACTGCAGAGGTGACAGCATGTCTACTTACAAGCTCGACTCCTGGTAACATAGGGGAAGGCTTAGCCCACCGGGCTCTTGGAGAGGTAGCTCAGACCCTCTCATCCCCAGGCTGGGGGCACAGGCACGCGGAGGAAGTGGGGGTGTGGGCAGCTGTGGCTGCTTTGGGCTCGCTGGTCTCCTGACCACCTCTGCCCCAACCAGGAGCAGGCTGAGGCCCTGGGGCCACCCTGCACCCCGGCACCACTCGCCTTGTCAGAGCCGTAGCTGCCCAGGCAGCAGCTGAAGTCGTCAAAGCCCCAGCTGAAGGTCCTGCTCCAGTGTGGAGGCAGCAGCATCTTGTTTGTCTCCACCGCCAGGATGGTCTTCTCCGTAGGAACGATGTGGCCGATGGCTCCTTTGGGGGATTCTGAGCCTAGAGAGAAGAGGTACATATCTGCTCCCCAGTTAGTAGGGAGGAGCTTATTCGTCAAATAGCAACACCTGCTTTAGCTGGGCCCAGAGAGGAGCCACGCAGAGCCCACCAGACTTGGCAAACACCCACCCAGGCAGGAGCCACTCTTCATCCTGGTACCTCCCTCCTGGGCTTCCCTCTAGGGGCCTTGCTATACTCTGGCCCCAAGCTGGGTCTCTGGGCCCTGGGTCCCTCCCCAGACTTAACACACACATGAAGTGTGTGGCCATGCAGGTCTTTAGTGTCTCTTATGGGCTGATGCCAAGGGAAGAGGAACTGAGGCTGTCAGGGCAGAGGGCACAAAGCCAGAAGAGCTGGCGGGGTGGTGGTGGGGGGGACTCTGTCCTTCCTGAAACTTCCAGGCATCAAGTCTAGCAGGGCTGGAGGTGCCAAGGACACTGTTCTTGGATTCAAGAGAAAAAACCCTGACAAACCTGGCCTTATACTCCTTGGGACCAGAAAGCTGTCCCAGGTAGATGTCCCCAAAGCAGTGAGGCCCCAGGGTGGAAAAAACATTAGACTTTACACACACTCAGCTCCTATAGGAAGCAGGGCTGGGACTGCACTGGGGCCGTCTGCCCCATGTGCCTGCTCCTAGCTAGTGGCTGCAGGCCCACCTGGGTGGTCAGGAGCAACAGTGACTGCGGGACCCAAAGCGGGGGCTGCAATCCTACCTCAGGAAACCTGGGGCCTCCCCAAGATCATGTCTCTTTTCATTTGCTTGAGCTATTTCTTCTAATAGTTTCCCTTTTTCTTTATAAATTCTCTGTAGGCCCATCCATCTGGGCATCAACACAGAATTCTTTAACAGCAGGCATTTGAGTATTCCAAAGAGCAAACCCCTTTAGCGACCTTTCTTACTTTGGCTTTTCTGCAGGTGAGGAGGGGTCTGTGTGTGTGTCTGCGTGTGTGTGTGTATTGATAGGTGTGTGTGCACATGAAAGAGAAAGGAGTGTTTGTCTCAACACACAGACAGGTGGGTCCTCAGATGTCAAGGTGTAACAGAGGTGGCCCCAGACACTTCCGGAGCAGAGGCCTCCCCAACTCCTGATATGACTGGAGACACAGTTGGGCAGTCAGACCCCAAGCCTTTGCCCCAGCCTGCTACCCTGAACCTCCAGAGGAACACCAGTCATTGGCGGGACAACCCCGGGACAGGACACCACACAAAGCAGGGCCAGGTGCTCACCTTTGACTGTGACCTGGGAGGGCCTCAGGGACTGCAGGCTGTAGAAAAAGGGCTGCGGGTGCCCGGGCAGGTTGGCAGGTGTGGAGATGTCCTTCCCAGGGGAAGGCTTCCCTGCAGCTGTCCTGGCCTGATGGGGTTTAGTAAAAAGCTGCAGAGGCAAACAGACAGACAAGCACCGTGCCGGTTGTTAGGACAGATGGACAGAATGGGAGTCATCCTTGGGCAAGTCCCAGCTGTACTTCTGCCCTGGGTGCTGCTGGGGCTGAGCTTGCTCCTGACTGAGGTGAGCTGAAACAGAAGCATCTGGTTCAACCTTTGGATGTTGCAGGGGAGTGGCCTGGGGCTCAGTCAGGGGCAGCTACTTTCTCAAGGCCATGGTGCAGGGCTGGCGAATAACTCTCTTGGAAGCCAAAACTGTTTTCTTCTCCAAGCTGCTTGAGCAAATGATGAGCCCCCTGAGGAGCCTCTGGTCCCTGGGAGAGCTACCTTTCATGCCAAAAGGTCAGAATGACCCTCTTTCCTCCCTAGATCACGTCTCTCTTTATTTGCTTGAGCTATTTCTCATATTTCCTCTTTTTGTTTATAAATTCTCTGCAGGCCCATCCATCTGGGCATCAACACAGAATTCTTTAATAGCAACCATTCAAGTATTCTAAACAGCATAGGCAAACCCCATTAGCAGCCTTTCTTATTTTCATTCTTCTTAGATCTCTCAAATCGTCCTTAATGCCAAACTTTCTGCATAATTGGACACAGTCTGAAGTGCAAGGCCAGGCTGCCTGGCAGAATCCTTGGTGCTGGCCTAGAGAATGCAGTCGAGGCCTGCTCCAGCTCTCCACCCTCCCTCCCCGACTGGGCTCGTGCTAGGCTGGTTTCTTCAGCCAGCTGCACAGTGTTCTGCTTCCAGATGGAAACATCCACTGGGCGCCATGATAGGGGGTGGAACTGGCCTTGGCTGGGCTCAAGGACAGAGGTGGAGCTCAGCAGGCAGTCCCGGGATCTCAGAGGAGCCTTGGTTACACCCCTTGACCAGATGCTAGACTATCTAGAAAAGCCGGGTGGGAGATCAATACAAACAGAAATCAGAATGATGATTTTTACATGAGCATCAAAGAATGTTCTTCATGCATTTTAGACTAATGAAAGCACAGCAGGCTGGACCCTTGTAATGGCTTTCATTTAATCTTGTCTTCAAGCTGGGACCACCTGGGGTGGTCAGAATTCTAATTCTGATGATTATTTTAGAAATATTTTGGGTTGATCAAAAAATTCGTTCAAGTTTTCCCATAAGACATTATGGAATATTATTTCTTATTACTTAAAATAGATGCAGAGAAAGCCTTTGACAAAATTCAACATCCATTTATGATAAAAACCCTCCAAAAAGCAGGAATAGAAGGAACAT